>JAVKLA010000088.1:19847948-19869650 GCA_034782735.1 Sagittarius serpentarius | reverse complement strand
TAGAACAGAAAGGAAGAAACTAACAATGACACTAATAACAAGAAAATGACAATAATAATAAAAGGATTGGAATACACGAGACAAATGATGCACAGTGCAATTGCTCAATACTTGCCAACAGCCGAGCACCTCCCTGCCACCCCACACCTCACCAGGCATGATGTCCCATGGTATGGAATACCCCTTCGACCAGTTTGGGTCAGCTGTCCTGGCTGTGTCCCCTCCCACCTTTCCTGTGCCCCTCCAGCCTTCTTGCTGGATGGGCATGAGAAGCTGAAAAGTCCTTGACTTAGTCTAAACACGACTTAGCAACAACTGAAAACATCAGGGTGTATCAACATTCTTCTCCTACTAACACAAAACACAGCGCTGTACCAGCTACTAGGAAGACAATTAACTCTATCCCAGTCGAAACCAGGACAACACCCAAATGTTGGTGAGGATGACAAAAAGAAAGGAAGCATCAAAGTTTATAGGCAAACTGTTGTCAGAAAGCAGTGTTGAGATTTTAACTTGGGTAGTAGGGGAATTTCCTTTGTAAAAGCTAAAAAGAAAAACCCAAACATTAGCATTCTGGTTTAAAAAAAACCACCATAAAACAAAAAAAAATCCCAACAAAATGAAATCAATACTCCAGTTTAAGAAAAAAAAAAAAGGAAATGAAATCATTTAGGTCATCATTTCTCTTTTGGCCACCCTGCCTTAGTAATACCAGAGTTGTCATCTTTCTGTCCATCACAGGACAATTGTTTACAATTGTGCAAAATCATTAATTGCAAAAGAACCTTTCAAGTGTTGATGAGATCAGTGTAATACAGGGCTATTACTAAAAGTATAATCTTGCATATGAGACTTTAATTACAGTGATGATGCACAAAATGGAAAGAATCCTGTTTACCTCTTATAGTCCAAGTTGAATGTGGAGGACTGACGGTTAAAAAAGCATTATTTAACTGTGCAACTGGTGTATTTACTGTGCAAATCAATGAGCCAGAAAAAAGCAGAAGTTTCTATGCAATTTGTGTCTACTTTCAAAGTAAACCACATGAAAAATTAATTTAAATATTTTGGAGTGAATTGTTCAAGTGATGAAAAGTGGGGAATCTCCTACAAAATCAAAGCAGCTTTGCATCAGTTGAATATGCTTTGGTTAACTTTTTACCTTTTTTTTAAAATATGGTTAAAAACCAATATTATTTTTGTGGACTACCTAATGCTACATTAATTGAGAAATCACCTGGCAGATGAAATTTTAATGTGGATAAAACCAACGATAAGTGAACTGCTAGAAAAATACTTCACAAATACTTATGTGAAGTACTAAGCTTCTTAGAACAGAATATAGATGATGTTGAGTACTTTTATTATTCATTATTAAGAACGATGAAAAGAAGAGACATTGCTCTCTTAATCCATCAAAGTCCAAAAAGTATCTATGTGGTACAGAAAATGAATAGAAAAAAAAAAAGTTATATTCCCTAGAATGAGGTCAATGTTCATTCTTGGAGATCCAGGAAATGCATTTTGCAGCACATAATTCTGTGTGGGAAATTGTCCATAAAACTGCAGAAGCAGAAAAAATCTCACAGAAGACAGAATATGTGCCAAGGTTTCACCAGTACTTTGGGCATCTGTAGGATTGTACACAGAGTTCAAAATTTTCAAAGAAAAGAAATGTAAACATTCTTCTTGCATCTGAATTTGTAATTGGGGCAATTACCAATTAAACTACCTGCCTGCATATGTGACTAGGTAATCTGCATACTTCAACTTGCATTTTTGTGCTACCAACAGCCTTTGTAATTGTGTCCTGTACTTTCACTGAGCTCTAGTAATTAAATCAAAGGACAGAGGGCCTAGAGGTTTCTGGATCCTTATATAGGCTGAGTCACCTGTTGATTCTGTTGTGTCACACAGTAACCTGAGTAGGCAGTTAAATGGAATTAGTCATTCTCACTCAGGAACTAGCCATCTGCAGAAACAGATATTGCCATGTTTACAGATATTAGAAAGGATGGAATTCTGAAAATTTCTACTGTAGGACAAAACTTCGTACTGACTCAGAATCTTCCCCCCCATTAAATTCTAGATCATATGAGTTTTAAAAGAACACATTATATCTGCAAAATACCTCTTTTTAATCCAAAGTTAAGCAAATGAATTGTTCAGTTTCATAGTGGTAAAAATACCAGTATTTGTTTCCAACAGGTTTTTCTTTCTCATAGGAGCTTGTTACTAGAAAAGAGCATCTGAATCATCAAATCCAGGAGCCCTCAGTTAGAGACAACCATGCAATAGATGCTCATCCAGAATGGTCCACAAAATTGCTACTCCTTGCCTTTCACAGACACTTCCCACCATCAGATAGTGAAGTTTAGACCTGAAGTAAAAAGACTGAGGGACACAGTAACTACTAGCAGAAAGAGGATGGGAAAGATGAAGCGTATTACCAGTGATTATGCTTCTGCTAAGCACTGTATTTGTTAGGTGACTCTAGCAAGTGTGTGTTGCACACTACAGGAGAAAAAAAAAACAATCTAAAAAACTCAATAATCTCCGCCAGTCTGACCTGAGAGAAAATTCCTTCTTTCCTGACCCCAAATCAGGCAATCAGCCTAACTCTGGGTGTGTGAGCAGGACTCATCAGCCAGGCATCTGTAAGAGTTTGATACCACTTGCCAAATCCACCCTCAAGCTGTGGCCAACATCCAGTGCTTCAGAGGAAGATAGAAAAAGGGGTTTAGAAGCACGATGCAAAAAGATATTTTGGGCTTAAAGGCTCAGCTTAGTTGTGATGAACTAGAGAGAAAAAAGAAAAGTAAAAAATAGAGTTCACATGTACGCCCTGGGGGTGACAATATTTCCACTCCATTCTGTTTTCAGAAAAAGAAAGGGCCAGAACTTTCAGGCAGACTGTTGTCAGAAAGACGCGATGAGATTTTAGTCTGTATAGGAGGGGAATTTCTTTTGTAAGAGCTACGCCTCTCCCCCAAATTAGCAAAACAACAAAATTTAATACTCATGGTTTTAAAATAGTCAGAATAGCCCAAATTAAAAAGTAATAATAACTAAATAATGTGTTTTTCAGTGAGTTTTGATTACTCTTGAGGAAAAGAAGTAGTCAAATTATACATCAAAAAGGAAAACATCCTTTCTGTCTCTTACAGTTAGCTAGTGAGAATCCACACACCATGGTGTTTGTAAAAAAATCAACAGAAAATGAAGCAGAGTTCAAGCAGCTTTTCAAATCCATTGGGGATTAGCTGTAAATCAAATACTCATGACTTAAAACACCAGGTGAAATATCTACCTCAAGATTCCCTCCTAAGCTATGATCTCTTCCACATACTTACTGAGCTCATTTCATTTTACCTCTTTAGCTTCAGAGCTTCACAATGGAAAACAATGCCTGGTTTTTAACAGCATCTAACTAGGAAAAGAAGTTAAGAGAAAAGGCACATACATAGTTTATGAGAGTACTTTCAAAGGCCATTCTCAGCTATCATAGAATGCATCTATGTACCTTGTTGAAGCTGATGGGATTACTTCTCAATGATACTGCTATCAGAAAGAACAGAATCTGTCCCATCAGCTTGAAAATGTATGATCATTCTGTATGGTCTGTTATTGATTAAAGCTTTGCTAAGAGCTGATTGGCCTTGATTTACTCAAGCTGGTGCATTTCATCTCAAAACCTGGGTATTCAAAACAAAAATCTGCACTCACTTCTGATAAATGACATGGCCCACCTAAAACCGGAATTGCTCTCTTAAAACCTGTAGCTCACCAGAGGAACCCTTTAGCAGCTGAGTTCCCAGTTTAGCTAGGAATCCAGCCTTGTGTCTTCTGTGGCACTCTCCTCTTTTTAATCTGTTCATTTGTTAGTAAGGCACAATGTACTGAAGAAAGAAAAGGCAGATGAATGGAGTATTACTGAACAAATGCTGATTCCACAGGAATCGATTTCAATGGCTTCAAGTCACATATTCTTCTGAGCATGATGTGGATATTCATGTCATAAACCAGTCACATCTATCCTGCCCTTTGTAACAGGATCAGCATGAATGTCAACTCACCATAGGAGATAGACCAGCTGAGGCCCATGTTTCCTCACTAATAATACGCCTGTTTCTTTTGGTTTTGCTCATCTTGTATCATGTACTTGTAGCCTGGCTTTTATCCTACTTGCATATATATTATGGTCAGTTGTTCATAGATAAGAATATGGATTATGGCTGATACTGGTTTAATCAGTGTTTGGTAACTTCACAAATTTGGTCATTATGTATACAGCAGTGCAATGATGAACAGACCAGTTATTATTCTGGAGAAAAGGCAACAGAAAGTGGGAGGCTGCTTCAGCCGGCATGGAAATAAAGCACAAAAGTCATGAGTGGGTGAAGGAAACCAAAGCTTGGGTGGAGCAAAAAGAAAGGGGTAGGGTGTGAATTGAGAGGATGGTGAAGCTGCAGGCAAGGGTGACACATTCTGTACAGTTATTACAGTGCTTTTAATTATCTCTCATGCCTAACATTCCATTAGAACTGTGCTGCCATGGGTGGAGACTGATGGGTGGAAAGGGGCATCATTCTCCTCCTACCCTTATGCAATTCAAACCACAATGATAACTGGTAAATCCCTAGAGATAAGGCCCTTTTACTTATTCATTCCTCCTAAATATGAGTTGCGCTTTCTCTAGGTCTTCTACGTTTCCTGTGTCCGTGAATGTTATTCATCTGCTGAAGCTAAAGTATAATAGACATACTGGTTTTTGCAGTTATTAAGATTACTGAGGCCAGTCTTTCTTGTCCATACTACGCTCACCAAGGGTGTGTGGCCTAATTAATAGGTGGAGCAGTTTAAAGCAAAAATAGAAATACAGGCCATTTTTTCCTTTTTCTCACTGACAAAATTCCTAACTGACCGGAAAAGATGCTTTTCCAGCAATTGCATCAGCCCTGTTTCTGACTGACACAGGCACTCCCAAAGCTTAGTGACCAATCCCAAACTATGCCAGGATCATGAACAAAGAGAACTTAGTTTAACAAAAAACTCAAATAACCTACAGCATTTTACAGGCACTGCAATAAAATAGACTGCGGGCACATCATTTTCAACGTGTTAAAGATTCCTATTTGGGGAGCAAGAGCTAGAACAGAATTTTTAAACTCTTCTTATTCTTTTCTTTATGAGAATGATTCACTGTGCTGATGGGATCAGCTGCCTCAAATCTCTTTTTATAGTTATCTGACTTTTAGGAGCTGGACAGAGCGTGGGCTCTACAGCAGCAGATCTCACCTAGTATCTTCATTGCCTGTGAAATGGCTCTGAAAACAAGATGTCCTTTTCTTGCGATGAAGACTATTTGTTCACTATCTCTGTTTTTCACCACTTTTTCTGCAAAAATTTCAGAGAATGCTTGATTCCTGTCTGTGGTGACAACCATGATACATCCAGTCTGCTCCAATATTTTGGAAATAATCCTACATCTCTTCTTTCACACCCTTCCTCAGAAATGTTCTACAAGCTTTTTCCTAAGGGAGGTGGGATACTTTGCCAGTCTTTATGCAATTCTGAACTCGGCTCTAGAGGCACCATCATACCTATATACACAAAATGAACTAACGAAAACTGTAAGTCTTAAATTCCTGAGGAAGATTTCTTAGATAATCTATGGAAAATGCTAGATTTTGGCAGATGAATCAAACTTCTCCAGCAAAAAAGAGTGACTGTAATGAAGAATCTCTTGACTATACTGTAACTATACACTAGCAGAATAAATCATTAATAATCAAAGGTTATACTCTAACATCTAAAGCTGAGGTGCAATAACTACTCCATGAAGTGCTAAACTGGGGATGCTAGTGTGCTGTGTTGCAATCATATTGTCCCAGGAAGAACTATCTGCTGTCTTTATTGCCCATGATCAAAGTTTTGATTGCTCCCAGAACCTCATCACAGATATTATTTTATGAACATTTATAAAATAAGAAAATAAAATTTTAGATACCCAATAACATGTTGTATTTTATAAAATATGAGAATTCAGTAAGTCACCAGGTATTCACATATCTTCAATATAGCAAGCTCCACTCTTCCAGTCTTCTACCATTCAAACTCTCCTTCAAAAGCCATATCCCTTCTCTTGCTCTGCCTTAGCTTCACTCCTACATTTTAGACTGGTAATTCAAGGTTTTGTTCTCACTGAATTTATGAAGATGAAAGAGCCAGCACAGAGGCAAGATATCAGTCTTGCCCTTATACAAAAAATCTGGTTCCTCATTACCCACAGGAATCCAGGAGGATCTGGGAGCCCCGCCAAGATACCAGTTTGCCCCATGAGAGACAACAAGTCTAGTGGCTTCATGAGTTTTCTGGAACTGGGAGCACACTGGCCGGATGTCATCAGTCAGCTCTAACTGGTTCCTGAAAGACAGTGACACTCTGCCCCTGCTGTGTTCCCAAATCACCTCTTCCACAGCACCTGTGGGAACCACTGCTTCATGCAGATGTAAGATATTGTTGATGCTGTATCTAAAAACTGTGGCTTCCAGCTCAGCTGACTGGGGGGAATTTACCCCTCCATCCTTGTGTGAGTCAGCTGCTCCACAGTGCCTGCAGCAATTCAGCTGTGCCTCCCTTCTAACATGTTCACGCCTCACTACCTGGGAACGACTTGTCTACACTCTGCTGCATTTCAGTTCACTCTCTGTAATAGGATGATACAGCTTTGGTGTTAATATTTAGATTAACAAATGTTATAGTTTGAGGTGATCAGATATTACACTAACTGAAGCCATACAAAGATCTAAGACAGCATACTCAAATTCATGAAATTCTGAGCATTTTAGTTACTGCTTCATGGTTCTGGGCCCTACTTTACTGTCACTTTTACTGTACTAGCATTTATTTTTCATCAGACGTCTGAGATATACCAGTAACACATTAATCATGTGTCACTCATCCCATGGGAAACAGAAAACAAATAGAAACCAACCATTCCTTTCCTAACATGAACTGCTTCCATTAACTTGGGAATTTGCTTCACTGATTGCTTTTGTTGTTTTCAGAAATTACTTCTGTAAATTATCAGAATGAAAAGGAGATAATTTAGGGAGGCCTTCTTTGTAAAAAAAGAAAAAGAAGAAAACTCACTACATAGCTTATTGGAGTGCTGCTTGTACATTTAAAGTACAAATCCAAAAGATTAAACCTGCCTTGAAATAGATTTACTGATTTGAGATATCAACAGACTCAATATTCTCATAGAAGGAGTTTTATGTATTGACAGATTGTTACAATAGAAAAGGATATTTTGTCATATACATTTACTAAACTACTCACAGACTACAACTATTTTTGTATTGTATGTTTTTGAACGGATATAATGAAAAAACAAGTCATGAAACACTCATTGTAGTGACCCGGGGTTATTACCAGAATCATATTATGAATTGTAGCCTTCTAGATCAGTCACAAGCTAATTCTATACTTATTAAAACCAGTTGCAAATCTTGCACTGAATCAGTGCTTTAAAAAGACTACTTTAGGAAAAATATATAATGATAGAACCCCTGCAATTTTGGTTTTGTTTTGGTTGGTTTGTTTGTTGTTTGTTTTTTTTTTTTTTAAATGCCCTAGCATGTGGAAGGAATAGATTTCATTTACTGAAATTTTGCCTTTTGGTGTGTGTATGAAACAAGTTGAGCTCCAGTCTAGACAGATCCCTCTCTCATCAGTGACAGAAACAATTGTGCATTTCAAAGGAACCTCCCTGCAACTCCAAGGAACTTTTTGTTATGTAAATGAAACTAACTTGTTTGGTTTTGTTGATGTTTTTAAATGCCAAGTTGTAAATATGTCTGTTGTGTTAAAAACATCAAACAAGGAACCAGAACATTAGTCTCTTGCATTCTGAGTTCTGCTGTAGACATGGATAGTTTGCTTAAGGTTGCATTTCAAACAGCAGCTCTTTGATGCTTTATATACTCAGCTGAACAGCGATCATTAACACAAGAAGGTGGGAACATGCAGTCAAATGGAGATTACTTGCAGGAGAGGGACATTAACAGGGGTTGCCAAACTGAAACAGCTACCTCAAAATTACTTCAAGCTAGTACAAAAGCATACACAAAACCAAAAACTGTTACTGCCAGCGTTGATATACAAAACCTCCACTGCTACTGTGAGTGATAAAGGGGAAAAAAAAGTTCTGGTTCTCCTCAGTCTGGAAACAGGAATTCTTCCATGGACATGGACTGTGGATTAGGTACTACAGGATTCAACATAGGATCAGAAATCACAGGACCTGAGCTGTGCTCCTGACTGGCATTAAAGTGAGTCTGGGCACGTCTACGTTGCACAAGGGAGATCTTCAATCTGCACGGGTTCCAGCGCAGAGATGAAAGCTGCAAACCCATGTCACAACATTTCAGCAAGTTTCACAAAAAGGTCACTACAACGTTTTCAGCCCTTTTGAGCTTTATGATTCCCAAGTTAAAAATAAAACCATTAGTTTGCTTTCTGGGCTCCAGAGACACATGGAAGTTTCAGCAGGCAGAAATTTGAGTGCAGAATTTGTACAATGGAAACAGAAGCTTGAGTTCTTAAAATAACTTCTGAGTTATTTCCTTCAGAATTTTGTTTTTCTAGGAAACATAATATTTATAGATAAATTGAATCTGCTTTTTTATCAGAGTCTATGATCTGCTGAGTACTCACTCTGGCTGCGATTCTGCTTTGGTGTTATTTGTGTCATGCGTGAAACCCTGTGGATGATGGCAGCCTGAGGAGGGGAAGACAAGCTCACAGTTGTTCCATTTCATCATATTTCCGATATGTGCATACACAGAAGAGGGTGGCTTCTGATATTCAAGGGCTGAAATAAACAAACACTTGGACCCAATCCAGTCATTCTTAGATTGATCTCCACTTTATTCTTTAAATGTGGCAATCCCCCAGTCTCGTTGGTGTTTCCTGTACTACTTAATAAAAGCAGAATCTGGTTCATTAAGTACCTTGTTCAGAGGTCACTAACCATCAACAGTCCATATGAAGACAAATTTGGATTGTAAAAAAAGGAGTAAAGAACATACCTTTTTCTGCCTTCAAAATTTTGGTTTTATCATATTCTGCAAATGAAGAGCTTTGAGTAATTTTCAAAACTGATCAAACAGCTGCATAATACACCCCTTCACAGTCCAAACTGTGTGGGCTGTAAGGGTGGAAATTTCAAAGTAACATGCAGAGAACCTGTTGCCCCAGATAAGTTAATTAACTAAATCAGTAATGGCTGGAGTTCTGAATTGGATTATTCTTCAAACCTTCTCTTGTCACTGCATTGTAATTTGTTTCAAAACCAATACTTTGGCAACTTCAGTTTATCAAAAGATGTAACACTGTAATACTGTTCCCTTCTAATTGTGTAAAATACTGTGCATAAAATTAGATACTCAGATTCCACTGTAGAGATTGCTACACTTATACACAATAACCAGGGAATCATGGAATCAAAATCTGTAAATGTCATTTCTGTATCTGTGAGGAGAGTAGTCGATCAGAGCAGTATGACAGAAACCAAAGCTCCTGGGAACCAGATTATATTAATGTGCAAAAATAAGCAGTTGAGTTTGTGTATCTCTAGCATTAGGTCTCACACAATGATAACTCCCTTGAGGCAGTTTGTGCCTGCCTTCCTCCTCTTCCATGGTTCTGTTCTCCGTATCTTTAGCCTACTTACTACCTACGTTCAATTTTCTTTCTCCCTTCTTTTTTGGAGTAACTCACAATTTAGAAAGTTTCAACTCACTCCATATAGGTGTGCTCAGTCAGTGTTTACTTTATTGTGAAATTTGCTATCAAAGGCAACCCTACAGCATTCAAGATTCAGAATTCTCTTTTACACAGTTCTTGTTAGGTATACAAAGGAGGTTCCTGAAGAGCTATTGCAGAGTGTGAAAAGGAGCATAAAATTTCATCTACTCTTTATGTTCCTATCTCAGTAGCAAGACTGAAACAAAGCAAAAAATACTACTCAGGATTGCAGCTACTTCTTTGTAAGCCACTTTCCAAATGCCGTGTAGCAGTATAGTTTGCTCTGTCTATGGATGGTGTTATAAGTAGCAGCCAGTGCAGTTCAAATGTTTTGGATATGTGTTTTGGCAAAGATTTCAAGCACTTCAGTACTGCTTCAGACTAGCTAAGCTGAAAGTCAGCTGAAACACAAGCTCACCCTTGCTAATTAAATTTTCTGGATGATTCTTTGGTTATGATTGGCCCAGAACTAACAAAATGTATCTACTGGTCTGTCACATGCTGCTTGGAATTCACGAGCTGAGCTGTAGAAGGATGTAAAATAGCACAGAGGAAAGAGCAAGCTAAGTTTTAGGTAGCCCCCAAAAAACACTGGCTTGAGCTGACTTTAAGTTGTAGGGAAAAGTTTCTGTCTGTCCCTTCTTAACCACGACAGTGTTTGTAACAGCCACTTTTGCACAAAGTAACTTTACCGCTACCATAAAGAAGGCATAAAGCTTAGATAATTTGGGAGCTGTGTTGGTGAACAAAAATCCAAACTCAGCAGCAGTGCTGTTCCATAAATGGGCAGCACCTATTACCTTAAATTGTCATAAAAATAAAGTAGAATGGTATTATTGCATTATGCTTATGGTCCTCACATTATGCTTCAAATCAATTGCCAAAATTTCTAAGAGGGAAATTACTAAAAATGCCTAAAAGTATTTTCAACTTAAAACCGTCTAAAGTGAGACTTGATCTTCCAGACCCCACAGTTCAGATTTACTTTACTTGGTCCAGTGCTCTGTCACCATGCCTACACTGGGAATTGCATCAACTTAATTAAATAGTTTTTAAAATCTGGTTTCAAATTGATCAGGTTAAGTTAGCATAAGAATCATATGTAGACATGTAGCTTGGTTTTTATTCTTTACTAATTGTCAATGAATAACTCATGAAAATGTTACCAACGTGTCTTATGTCAAACAAGAAAGGCTTATTGAAGAAACCAAAAAGCTGCATTGAGGTTGTTGCAAAAGGATGAGAAGTCTAGGGAAACTGTCGTTATCTCATTACTAAAATCAATACCCTAAAGAACAAAAAAGGATCTTCTATGCAATTTAAAAAAGAAAAAAGATGACAGGATTCAAAAAAGACCCCAACACCTACAATAATTAAAAAGGCTAAAACCTGAATAGAAATCTGTCCTTTTTTAAAAAATAAATTTACAAGACAAAATGAAACAATATGAAATAAAAATATTTTGGCCAGATTCACTAAAATCTTAAAAAGAAGAAAAATGGTATGACTGAAAGAATATCAAAGGTCCAGATTTCAGTACCATGACTTCAAATGTGAAACTATTGTAGTGATCACAGTCCAGTTTTAAAATTTGTTTAAAGTTAAAGAACCATGAAGGTCAAAATCAGTTTCATCATTGCTACTTGTATTGTAGTTGTAAGTGTAGTGTTGCTCTAGCTGTGGGGAATTAAGGATATGTGAAAGACAGGCTGAAGGCAGATAGAATGTTTCTAGTAGACCAGCTGGGTATTAACTGGGAAACACTTGCAAGCTTTGAGGCATACAAACCTCTCCCCAGGCTAAAAGCGTGCAAGGTGGGTTTTTCTCCCCCTGTTTTATCAATTGATCAAATGTTCTTTCTCCCTTTCCTGTTTATTATTTCACACAGACAGATATTAGTCTCAGATAAAGAAAACATAAAATAAAAAATACACAAGACAACCAAACAGTGCTTGTGCTCAACAAAAGAGTATTTTCAAGTTTAAGGCATCTGCTCAGAACTGGCAGTCTCTTCTTGACAGTCTCCTGTGTTCATCAGCACCTTTGGTAGCTCAGAACTTTGAACCTCTGTTTCTTACCACAGTCCTTATCCAAAAAGAAAGATAAAACACAAGTTTTGAAATATCTTTTCGTTTATGTTGAACAAAAAAGCTCAAAGCAGTCATAGCTACTGGCCAGTACCACAGAAAGCTGTGTGTGGGCAGATTAGAGACTAAAAGGATGGGATCACTTGAGAGGAGGGTAAGAGAGGCAAGTCACATGCAGATGATGAAAGACTGATCAGCAGTGGAAGAGAGAGGAAGGGGAATAGAAGTGCTGATCAGTGAAGAAAGGAGGCAACAAGGAGCACGTTGTGGGCTCAGCTCAGAATGTTGCTGCTCATCATTAGCTTCCATGGATACTATAGGTCTAAGCTCCTTGGAAGAGGTAGACTCAAGCAAAGATGTAAATTGACTGAAGAATTTTTGTTGGGGTATCCTGCCAGCAGGAAATGCGGATTTATTAATACTGGGCATTCTTCAACAAATAAGTGCAGTGCTCTCAAAAAAGCCTAAATAAACTAAAAAAAAAAAAAAAAAAAAAAAAGAATTTCCACTCCATTCCAACATTATCAACGTCCAATATTTCTCAATTTCATTTTGAAATGAGACTTGGTTTTGCAACATACTAGACTTTATCCATTCTAACACAGTAGCACATTTTGAAAATATACTTGAAATAATTTCACTCACTGATTTTTTTTTTCCATGTTATGAATTTATGTCATATCAGGACTCCCCAAAAATGCTCTGATGTGGGAAAAAAAAAGTCAAAATAATGACTTTTCCTGTAGCACATGCTTTCCCTGAGATAGGAAGTTTGATTCAAAGCATACACTGAAATTAGTTGGACACCCATTGATTTCAGTGGAGCAGTTCTGTGAGGAGATTTTGAAGAATAGAAGGAAGAAACTAGTGACAACAAATTGAAGGAATTCCTTTTTAAACAATGCCTTACAAATATACACAATGATCACTCAGTCCTGCCTTTGATGTAGAGCTCCCCAAAGCTTTAACTTTGCTACTACAGGAAAAGCAGAATCGGTCTCCCAAACCAGGCAGGCACGAAGCACGTCTATTCTCAGACACACTAGAATTAACTGACATACTACTGACTGCAGTGTGTGTTGCATCTAGATTGGCAAGTCCATACCGAAGTCCTGCATATACAACATTAAATAGTCAGTGGAGACTCATTTCTGTGATTTGTCATATGGCCCTTGGTGAAGTCAAAGACTAGTTTTATGCTATTTTCTAGAAATATCCATTACATTTCACAAGTAAGACAAAGCTATTTAGAACAGTATTCATTAAGCTAAAATCTGATCTACCAAACCAGGACCTGTTTGTTTCACAAACCTGATCATATGTGTCTTCTGGATAAACATGTAAGGATACAGAAAGCTTAAGCTGAACAGATTCATGGGCAATACATACTATTGTTTGGACAGAAAAATGAAACCAGGTTAATATTAGCACCCAGGCTGATTTTAACTTGTAGCTCACTGAAAATAAAGCTTTTGTAATGGGAATGTTGATACAATCTTATCTGTAACAGCACAAACACTGCTACTGAAATACAGTTTTGAGTAAGCTCCATCAAGGAGTGTTTTGTAAATGAATAATGACTTTGCTTAAAGCCAATCAACATCAAGTGTGTTAAAAAAAATGAAATAGTGCTGGAAGGCAGTGGGAGGTAGAGGAGCCTCAAAGTGTAAACAGGTGCTGATCTCCCTTCAGGGGGGATTGAGTGGCACAGACCTTACAGGCCTGTCACTTCTGATCAAAGCAAGCTCCAAGACCACATAATCACCATCACCCACCTTTTAAAGGATGCCCTGATTTATCATCTGTCAGTGTTAATAACTTGGCTACTCTGTCTAAAATACTTAAGAACATTACACAAGGATAACATTTCAAATTTTTTTAAAGAAATCTGTAAATGTTTTAAACTAAACCGCACTGAAGTTCCTCCTTTGAGGCCATCTGTTGTTGGAGACCACCTGTCATCAAAAGACCACCTGAGCACATAATATCCCATCATTACAGAACTATCCCCTTGAAGCCACGGATTTTAAATGTTAGAATAAGAAGGGTGTGTGTTACAGACATTGTTCTTACTGGGCTTTTCATATAGTTTGAAGACAATGGATGACAGCCATATGTGAATAATGGCTTCATAATAACATACATATGAAATGCTACTTTGGGAAATATCTGATAAGAGATCTGAACATTCCTTGAGTTAGCTCCTCACATCCTTTCAGCCATGACATTTGCACTGCACTGTTCAAAGTGTCCTAATGCATCATACCTAAAACTAAACCCTGAAACTACTAAGTTTAATTTTGTTTCTGTATATAAGAAGTACTGGCATTTCACTGAGAAACAAGACAAGACTCATATTATTGTAAATAGAATTTTGTGGGTTTTTTTTCTGAATCCCATTTTTCCCTGCCGATTGTATACTCCTACCTCATTAATCTCTCTTCAGTAAACAAAAGTACTCTACCAAGCTACCCTTGCCAAAAAAAAGGAACTTCTGCCTTTCTTTGACCTCGCCCCAACACATGAATCTCTACCTGAATGCCAAGACGTAATCTGCACCGTCATAACCTACAGAGTTTGAGACTACTTCTACCCTCATGGGTAATCTGCAGCTCCGACAGGAGAGAACAGAGCACTCGTACACAAGCCTGTGGCAAACATCTGATTCTTGATTTACAGTGTATGTATGTATACACTAACAGAATGATTTTTTTGAGATATTTTTATCTGATAAATGCCACTGGACTGTGATAAAATATCCTTTCCAGAAGGATATTCTGGACTTGTGTTCCTTCTTCAACAAGTTTGCTATGGAGTGACTGAATTGTTAATATATCCACATATAGATACTTTTCTTAAAAGTCTGCTAATAAGCAAATACCCAATAGGCCTTGACAGTACTTAGAAAAAAATCCTCTAAAATTCAGTAAATAAAAATACAAACATGATTTTACTGAAATATAAAATTACTGTGAAAAGTAAATAAGTTTAATATAGAATATTTTGTGATATTTTCTTAAAGACTTTTTTGTATTATTATTTTTGTTGTCATTATCTTTTAACCAGTATGCGCCTTTTAAGACAAGAATAAAATTCTGTTAAATTATTAATAATGCTATATTAAATCACAGAAATGTATATCACTTTCCCTTAACAGCTGTAAGCTTCCAATTCCTTAACTAGCAACTTCAATATCAAACTGTTAAGACTGTTAGGAGTTATGGGACAGTAAGAAGTACAATTTCTGAATTAATTCACTCTTAAGATGTCCTTAAAGACAACCATTATACTCTCCTGCATTTACAGTACGTTAGTCCTGATGTAATGAAATCAGCATCATTATATACTTGAAGAATCTAGTTTGCTTACCAGTAAAAAAAAATAAAATAATAATTCCTGAATAACTGCAAAGCTGAAATAAAACCTAAATACTTATTTTACAGTTTAGCAAGAATCTATTTGTAACATGATGCATCTAGCCAAGCATCCATATTTGGCATTTTCATAGAAGAACTTGCAGTTCTGCTCTGCTGACAATGAAGGGCCTAAGCTGACAACTGATTAAACTCAGAATGGCAGCAGGAATTCAGCCACTGCTGAACATTTTTCAGTTTTTTCTCTTCCAGAATCCTAGTAGCAGACTGTAAAAATACATGATCAACAACAAAAGCAAATAATTTTCTATAGTCAACAAAAATAGTGAGATTTTTTTTTTCAGTGGCTAATGTATTTTAGATTGAAGCCTGAAACCATTCTCTAAACAAATCTGTCACTAGGAAAACCAGCACTAACCTTTATGTCAGACATGAAATTTGTGTGAAGCAGATACATTACTGGCAAGGTGACACACACAATAACAACACATATTTGAAGGATTTCTGTAGCAATTTGCAATACACAAGTTATTTTAAAACTTTGTATTTCTTAGGATCTAATGTAATTGATCTTAACTAGAACATATACAGATGCAAAAGCATTAATTCAGTAGTTTCAGAATTGGATTTGTTTAGTGCAATGTCCTACTTTGGCTCCAGCAGGGTGTGCTCTGACAGGATTAACTTCCAGGGCATCTAAAAGCTGTGTATCTAAAAGATGTGTAAAAACAGTGGCACATAGGCACAAAGGAGGAAAAATATATTTCCTCTTCCCCCAAGACGTAAGTTTTATACTGAAAGCTGCTTTGCATATGTGCATTTTAGACACAAAGATTATTAATAATACCTGCAACATCACTTTTGTCTTCAAGTTCCTAGTCATTGCTAGAAACATTTAAAAAGACTACAAGAAGACAAAAATATATGTCGCACTGTGCAGATAAATTGAAAAAACAGACCACTAAAAAAGATCCTTTTGTTATAAAGTTCCTAGCCACAAGAGAAGTGTCACAGGGATCCTCACTCTACCAAAGTCCATTAAGACCTGTCTTCTTTCTGTTAGGAGATACCTGATAAAGGGCTTTCTAGAACAGCCTGTGTGAGAAAGTGAGGTTATATTACTATCTCACCAGGTGATCACACAGCCTGTTAAGTAACTGCATGGAAAACGTCAGGTTAATACAAAATCATGCTCCACTAAAAACTTTTTAAAAATGTATTTACAATTTTAGCTTTATCAGATGGCTTTCCTAAAGTAGTATTCAAATTCTGTATTTATATTTTCCCTTTTCTTTCTCCCGTTCTTCCCGAAGTCTTTTCCCAAATAATAGCGATACCTTCAGTAGCGTTAGAAGGGAAAAAAAAAACCCTGAAGAGCAGAGAATGAATTGTATTCAAACTGTGCTGAAGTGACCCAGCTATCTTTAACATGCTGAACATACCCTATGCAAATTTTAAAGGGGTGTTAACCAAGGATCATTGTTGTAATCTCAGTGCTTTGTAAACATGGTACTACTCTACATCATTGCAGCTTTTTTACATCACTAAAGCTTCTCCCCATTCAGTTTTCTTAGTTGCAGAGGCTCACAGAAAGATGCAACTTCAAAATCCATTAAGTTCCAACCTGCAATTTCTTTTGAGCAAATTATTGTTCTATCTGCTTATACTTGCAGACAAGTATAACAACAATCATTATATTCAAAGTGTGCTTTTATCAAATAATTGAGAAAGCAAGTTTATTAACCACAAAGCACATCAGAGAAAGTTTAGAACACACAAAATTATCAAACTAAAGAACATATTTTATTTTTAATAAAATAGTGGAGCATGAAAAATAATTGTATATTACAAATATATACAGCACAAAACTGTGCACCCCCAGCACAGTAAAGAGCATCACTCTATACAAAGCTTCCCTTTGCAGAATCTAGTGCTTCTTGATCTATTCATAGTGAGAATTTGTTTAACAATAGAAAGAGTCAATAAGCCCTTTGGGTCTCTTTGAATTGATCCCCCCCTTTTTTTTTTTGCACAAATCAGTCCAAACGTGTATAACATTGGCTTGATTTCCATTAAAAAGCCACAAAATGTAACACTAAAGGGTTTCTGAGGACTAGACCTCTTAGTTCTTTTGTTAAGAGATTTCTTTTGTTGTCTTTATGTACAGCAAAATACTTGTTTCTCTTTTCATGTCATGGTAAGAAAAAAAATGTATTGCACATTATTCTTATTCACAGAGTTTGTGTCTGGTGCAGGAAGTTTCTTTTAGTAAAAGAATATTGGTAAGCATTATAGATTGAACCTATTTTTAGGCACTCCAAACCCACTAGGCTGAGATGAGTTGTAAAGGATTTCTCTCTCTCCTTTTTTTTTTTTTCCCCCTCCTTCAAAGTTAGCACGGAAGTTGCTTTCACAGATAGCATACTTAGTGAGGATAGGCCTCTTTGGGACCTCAGTTTCCCTAAAGAGACAATGCTCACTTGGGCACTTTTAAAATCAAATCATTGCTCCATAAAATTTGACCATACCTTGTTACTCAGAAACCTGTAGGAAATCCAGCTCAGCTACATGAAAAAGTTAAATAGGGTGTTGGTTTTTGTTTGGTTTGTTTGTTTGTTTTTTTAAAATAAATCTGAGACCTGGATGAAGTACTTAACTACAAATTAGTAACAGAAGAGACTGTTTTAATTCACAATATTTCTTTCACCGAAAACTCTTCCAACAGTACATTTACCTTCAGTTTTTCACCAGGTCCTGAATTCAGTGTGATACATACTTTGCCTTGAGATATTAAACTGTTCTGACAAAAAAATTATTTTTTAATTTCTGACTGTTACTCTGGACATTTGTAAGTCTGTAAGGTGAGCTACAGTCTTTTCTAAAACCTGGTCACACACAAGTGGGTGGCTGTAATGTCGATTCATATTTTGCAAGGTGAGTTTTCTGTGGATGTTGAGGTTTTTTGTAGATTCCACTACTTGTAATAACACTTGCAGGTTTTCTCCTACTTCTCTTCTTTAATCTTCGACTACAAACATTTTGCCAGGATTGAAGAGTCTTGGAAGTCCAGATCCACATACCACTAGTAATGCCCACAACTAATAACATAAAAATTTTGACCATAAAAATTTCTACTGCTGGAATAGAGTTACTCATCATGCAGTCCAAATTTTTAGTCTGATTGTTCATCTTGCATTTCTGTTGAGTTGCCACAATTTTCCAATAATCCATATTAAGTCTTTCATAAAAATAGCAAGCTATCACACAAGTTGCAGGCACTGTATACAAGACTGAGAAGACACCAATCCTGACCATAAGTTTCTCCAACTTGTCAGTATTTTCTCCGCCTGTTTTCATCACCCTCCTGATATGAAAAAGGGCCACAAAACCAGAAAGAATAAAAGAAGTGCCAATGATTAGGTAACAAGCCAAAGGAATGAGTACAAACCCCGTCAAGGCATTCACGTCCATGCTTCCAACATAGCACAACCCTGTCAGCTCATCTCCAGCCACCCTTCTCATAACTAGGATCATTATGGTCTTCACAGCCGGAATGGCCCATGCTGCCAAATGAAAGTAGCTACTGTTTGCTTCAATTGCTTCATGCCCCCATTTTTTCCCAGCTGCTAGAAACCAAGTTAAAGTCAAGATTACCCACCACAAGGAACTTGCCATACCAAAGTAATACAGAACCAGGAACACAATGGTGCAGCCAGTGCTCTCCAGTCCTTCCTGGATGACATAGAGCTGGCCACTGTCCCTATCACAGGCAATACTTTCAGCACCTGAAAAGAGGCGAATAATGTACCCCACAGAGTAGACACAGTAGCACATTGAGAGGAAGATAATGGGCCTCTCGGGGTACTTGAAACGCTGAGGATCTATCAGAAAAGTGAGTACAGTAAAAGCACTGGAGAAGAAGCACAGAATGGACCAGATGGCAATCCAAATGACGGCAAATTGTTTGTCATCCTTGCTCCAGTAAACATCAACCCCTGGAGTGCAGAGTGGTGCACAGGAAGCACTCTTTTCCACATGGTGGAACTTGCCAGGATTTTCACAGGAGGTTCTGCTGAGGCTGTCCTTATGCTGCTGCAGATCATGGCCACTGCTGGGCCGCTGTGGACGAAACATGGGTGGCAACATGCTGGATCCTCTGGGTGGCTCATCTGATCCGTTGTTGGGGGCTTCCATGCACAGGTAATTGGGGTCATTCTTGTTGGGCAGTTTGCTGCAGTCTAAAGAGTCTGGCCATTTAAAATTGAACTGCTCCATAATAGGAGAACATTTCAGCCTCGCCTGCTCACACATGACCCTGCAGGCTGGGATTGGTGTAGAAACCTGCTCTGTGCACATAGGGGCATAGAGGGAGCAGAGGAAGAATTTCAGATGGCTGTGGCAACCGTACTCCACCAAGGGGGCAAACTCGTGCAGCTGAATGGCAGCTTCCCTTTGGTTTTCATGTCCCATCAGGTTAGGCATCCTTGTCATGTTGTACCCTATATCCTTGCACATGGGGATTTCTATCGGCTGGCACCTCCCGTCACCAGGGCGGTCAATGTCTATGGAGCTTATCCCCCTGCAGAAGCAGGTCAGCCCGCAGAGCACCAGCAGAGTCTGGACGAAGTTCCTCGTCGCGGGCCCCATCGCGGCGGCGGCGGCGGCGGCGGCGGCCGGAGCGCTGCTCCCTCCCGCAGGCGCCGGGCGCTGGGGGCGTGCGGGGCGGGGAGCGAGGCGGGGGGCCGGGAGTCACTTCAGCGCCCGCACGGCTCCTGCCTGCGACAGCATCGCCCCCGACCTTGGCGAGGGAGCTCGGCGGCGGGGGACGGCGGCACACAGGTCAGCATAGCCCGGGCCGCGCCGCTCGGCATCGGCCCCGCCGGCAGCGCAGGGAGGTGCGCAGGCGACTTCGCAAACAAGCAGGAACAGGGAAAGGACCCCCGGTCCACAGATGCGCAAAACTTACTGCGGGGAGCCCGGCAACTTTCTTTTCCCCGGGCTTCCACTTTTGCGATCCGTCTTCCCACCGCCCTTCCTCCTCCTCCTCCCCGCTGCTGCTTCCTCGAAGCACAGGCAGAGCGATGCCGGAATAGTTTGGGTCTGAGCAGATCCGGGCGATCACTGCTTCAACTTGCACATGTCCCGGGCGGCTTTTTGGTGCAGCGGGTTTCTCCAGGGATTTTCCTCTCCTTACAACGGGTCACAGCTCCGTACTTTCTTGCCGAGAGGTGGGGATTGGTTTATCCGAGCGCAGCATAAAGGAGGAGGAGGAGGAAATATCTAAGCCATTGAAGAGGGGGGCCTGAAAAGTCTCCCCCCCCCCCGCTTCTCGCCGCCCTCTGGTCTGGGTTTGCAATAGGTCGGCTCTTCTGCGCTTTGCCGAGCAGGGCTGGCTCGTGTGTGTGTGTTGTCTGTGTGCCTGCTCCGCTCCCCCCACATTAGCAGGAACTCCTGGGGCTGGAGCAGCTGGGGCTTTTAGGGGGCGGTTGAGTCCAAGGATAAAATAAAAATAAACAAAAAATAAAAAATAAAAACCTGTGCAGGATCCGCCTTGCATACGACATCCACTTTGCATGAGAAAGGTGAAGCTGACACGGTGATTACTTTCCAATCACTCGGAACGCCTTGAAACCTCCTTAAGGACCCCTACAGGTTTTCCTTGATCAGCACAGATTAGAAAAAGCCCCATTTGTTTCTCTCTCCTGTCTTTCCTTCCTTTCTCCTTTCCCTCCCGTTGCCCTCCCTTGAAAGTTTAACAAGATCTTTTCTCTAGAAGGCGTCAGCCTAACCTCCCTCACTCAGGTAGGAAGCCAGGGAGAGCGAGTGCTTCAGACTTCGTGTCTCCTAATAAGAGGGTTGAAGGTGGTGCCTCCTTGACTGCCTTTATTGGAGGGGGGGCAATGCTTTAGCAGGGAGGATGTGGGGAGGAGGATGCATTTTATGGCGAGTGCTATAAACTCTTCGCTGCCAGGGTCATAAAATATGGTTGCTTTCAGCCTGGAATCTCAGCTGTTTTCAAATGTCGTGCTTTGTCTCGAATTCCTAAATGAACAGGACAGGCAGGATTGCTGAAAAAGTACCTGATTATGGTTTTAATCACAGTATGGCATCACTCGAAAAGTAGCTTGTTCTTCCCCCTCCTCCTTTCCTTAAATAAGAAGCCTTAAGAGGACTAGAGACATACCCTTGGGAAAGTTACTTCATCCACTGTAGAAAAAGATACTTACAGATTTTGGAGACGGAGAGCATTCTAAAGTGAGTTGTTTTTACTTTTTAAGTTAAGCTTTGAGATTTATTTTGCTTATTGGTCTATCAGAGCTAGAAGGAGGAAGTTAAATCCCAAGCCAAACTATAATTCAGTTTTACAGATTGGAAAGGAGCACTGTGATCAGAAGTCAAAAGATTAGCTCTACTTTTCCCCTCCCTCC
>JAVKLA010000088.1:19785093-19847848 GCA_034782735.1 Sagittarius serpentarius | reverse complement strand
TTGCCCCGCCCGCCCCCCCCCCCCCCCCCCCCGCCTTTGAGCTTAGTTTTAGCGAACATATTAATGAAGAAGGAAAATCTCTCTTTCTCTTCATTCATGCTCGCCCACACAAACCGGGCTCCTCTCCATTAGTGCCTGTTTCTTATCGAAATGAACACGGATTCTCCTGGAAACTACCAAATCCCGCAGGGTCAGAGTTAATACCCCACCAGGCTCTAGAAAGGAAACTGTTGGCTTCCTCAATTGTGATAAGGGTGAAATGGATCCAAGCAAGGACAACAAACCAGGGCTAATGTTTGTCTTTGAAAACCCTGAAGATGTGGCTAGTTTTTGCCTAGAAGTAAAAGCCATCATAAACATGTTTTAAAACAGTAGTCCTTCTTTTTGTGGCTTTTCAGTGGATCGAGGAGATTATACTTATGAAGTACTGGTCTTAGGGGCTGACCTTTCCTTGGGCACTTTTAGATTCCTTAGGGAATGTTACAAAAGCAGGCAGTGTTATGTGCAAAAAAAAAGCTTTATTTATTTTAGTGTGTCTGTGTATATGTATGCGTGTGAGAGAGTGTGTGTTGGGGCTTTTCCATTCTTCATTAATCTAAGCCTGTTTTCTTAGTATTTGTATGCATCCTGATTTTCTTCCAGAGAACTCGGTTGGGGGTAGTAGTGAAGTGTGGGGAGAGCTTTTACAAGGGACAAGTAAATTCTTTAAAAAGTAGAATTTAAATAATAATGCATAAGATGAATATATTCAATATTTGTTTTGTTCAACTTGATTGTTTGGGAGCTTGGTTTTCTCCACCCCCTCCCCAACAAATATTTTTGAAAAGCATATTATATCAACATTCACATTAAAGTAATCTAGAAAAATACATGAAATAAAACATAGTCTGTTTTCTTCTTTAGCACTGATAGCAACCTTTTTCTCCTAAGAGGCAAAAAGACATACAAATGAAAGTAAGAAAAAAAAGGGGGAGGAACTCCCAACCTTTGTAGTTGTGTCTCTCTTAATTGATCTTTTATGTGCCAGTTTAAATCAGCCTTGTTTTTCTAGCCATTATTTTAGCCGATGCATCCTGCTTTAGGTCATTTATTTTACTTCCTATATTTTTAAAGAGCTATCTAGGGATATCTCCCATTCAACGAGCTTGAGTCAGTGAAACTAACAAATAGAACATTATTACAGAAAAATGAGAGTGCTGAGAAATCAGCAACTGGAAGATACCTCTGTAACTAATAAATGAAAAGAGCCTTTTGATGGCTCCAGCTGAAAAGATATTTTATTTTATTTTTTTTTCTCCTGTGTGTGGGATTTGAGATGTGCGATTCTATGGAGCAGCCAGGCACCCCTGCTGCTAGGCCCTGGCCAGGAGTTGGCCCCCCTCTGGCAAATGTTATGGAGAATTGGGAGGAATTTTATGGCTGTCTTTTCCCTCAGCTCTTTTTTCTTTTGTCTTCTTTGAAGAATGACTTTAGACATTTTATTTACATATTTAACCATGGATGAAAGAGGAAAAAGAAAGCATTTGGGCCGTTGTGGGAATAGTGATATGTTTAAATTAATGGAAATCTTATTAGGCTTCTAAAATTTTAAGCAAAAGATTTTTAATGAAACTTTATAATTAAACATGATTTCAAATAATGTGCCAACTCACAGGAAAGATCCATTTCTCCCTCTAGCTATCCATCTTCCCACCTCCCAAAAATGTGCAGAGGAATCATCTGTATCTTAAAGTCCAGCTCTTCTTCTATCCCGTAAGCAAAAGATTAAAAAACCTGAATATTTAATAATGCATGTCATAATTCAAACCATAACTAAGTATTTTGTAGGTGAAGCAAACCATAAACAAGACAAGAAAAAAGACACCACCACCACCCCTCATCCCTGCAATGGCAAAGTTTAATGCTGTGTAATCTATTGCAGTGACAGTGTAATAAAATACTTTGATATGGGTAATGGTGAAAATCAAAGTTGCATCTATTCTATACATGTTAGAGTCAATGGAAATTACAGTGCTAGGCAAGGTTTTCTGAAATGGGATTAAGGAAAACCCAAATAATCCGTTTGAGATAAAATATTCTGACACTTCAGCAGTGAAGAGAAATGAAATGATAGGCTTGGGTAGTTGAAGAGTTAATTAATGTATTAAAGATTTTTAGTAAACTAGTCTAAATTACTTATGATTAACAATACTGTGTTATGACAGAACATGAACTGATATTGACAATCTTATGTTTAAGAAGTCTGTAGCTATAACTGTTTTTCAGGGTTAATATTTTTGGCCAGCTGTTTATTGCACAAAAAATAAAAAATCAATTTAAAGTTAGTCCCATTCAGTAATCCTATCCTCATCTATATTTTTATACGTTCATTCAGACACTTTTTAACTGCTTACATCTCATACACGTTTCATTCTGGTAACAAAGTCTAACATATATATTTTTTAAAAATGTTAGCCCTACAGAAGAGAGCAACTGTAAAAGAAAAAGATCACGCACAAAAAAAAAGAAAGCTAATAACTATTTTAGCAATTTTATAAGCCTGCTTTTCTTACAGAATTTCCACTAGATATTCATAAAATTAAATGGCGTGCAGAAAAAAGTTTACTTTTTAAACCAAATAAGCTTATTTTTTCCTAGCCACAGAATCTTTGTAGCAGTTTTCCTCCAATATTTAAATAAACATGTCTGCCTAACAGGACAGGCATACTGAGAAATATTCCCATGCAAGTGTGAATATTCACAATGCACAAAAGTTTTAATTACCTTAGAAAGCCACCACCACCAACAGTTAAAAGAATTAAAAACAAAAACAAATCATAAATGGATGAGTGGGTTGTATAGTACTGCTCTAATACAATTTAGCTGGCTATTTTAAGGGCACTTCCCTTGAAATGTGGTTTGAAATATTACCAAAGGTTCGACGGGGTGCATTAGTGTGAATTGCAAATCAGAACATTTCTTTAATCCCCTTTTCATGGCCTGGCTTCGGATCAGTGGCATCTAAGGGACTCCCCACTGATTCTGGCTCAGGAGGAACCATTCACTGGGGCAGCTTCCCTCCTCTATTCCCACAGTCCAGAAAACAACACCACAGACAGACACCCTCCAACTAAATTAGATTAAACTCCTTCTCTTCCACAGCACATTAGCCTTTTCACTGCCCAAGATTCATTATTCAGCTACTCCTAATTTAAAGATACAGTATTTTTCTCCTGTTAGGAACAAAAACAACAAACAGAACTAAAGCCAAAGCAGAATAAAAGAGATTCCCAGTTAGAAATAAACCCAATAATTCTAAAATTACATAAAGGTAGGAGAATATCCTCTTCACTCGCACTCTAATATTACAGGGATATTATAATTTTAAAGCACAGGCCACAACAGAATGTTCTAGAGACACTAAAAATAAGGACAAGCCTAGCAAAAAAGAAAATGCACACAGATTTTCTTTTCTTACATACACCATTCAAGAAACTTCCTTCATCGTTCTTTTTGCATGCATGGTTTGCATATCTTGCAGCCAAATCTCGGCTCATAAAGGCATAAATGTAGTGAAAACTGCATATGATAGAGAGGATTAATTAGTTGTTTTCTAGTCACTTCCTCCCTTATTTTCCATCCATAACTTCTCCCCTCATACTTTTCAAGATAAAAACAATCTTTTTAAAACTCTCTCATTCAGATGTGAGTCTCTACCTCTTCACAAATACCAATGCAAGCACCTAACGATAGACAGGAGTAGTAAGATCCTGAGCAAGCTGTCTCTTGGGTCTCAAGGATCTAGATGGCTATTACTTGCACCTGGATGGTGCAAAAGGAGAAAAGTGATAATCTTCGGCCTTTAATCTTCTCTGATTTAAGAAAAAATGAACCACCCTGCTACAGAAAAAACTTTACTCCTCATGATGTTTTGTAAAGCACCACTAAAATATCTTTCCAATAGAATTCTAGTACAAATATTTGCAGCATCTAGCTTGCAGAGAACTGGTAAAATAATTTTAGTTTTGTTCCTCTGGAAGATCCTGAAAGGTAGTCTCAGTGCCTGTAGCCCTCAGTCATAGTTTCAGTGCTTCTGTAAATTAGCACCTAGATTATGAAAGGATGACAGGGTACATGAAAGGAATCTGAAGTATATGGCCATATTTCTGGCATATGGATGTTATCCTATTTTACTTGAGCTTGCCGCAGGTGAAAGATGTTGTGTCTGGCTTTCCTTGGTCCACCAGGAGCCTTCATACCCAGGCATTAACCTTGTGGAAATCTCCCTTCTCTGCTAGTAAGCTTTTGCAACATAGTAGCCTTCCCGCTGGCCATGCATCTGATCTCCTGAGTATCATTCAATTCCGGTTTCTCACTAATATTGTATCTTTTAATTGCCTATGCAATATCTTAAGCATTTTGGCACCTCTGGTGCAGGCGGGGACTTTTGGAAGCAAAATGATGGTAATAAATGCATTTTTTACTGCTATGGTAGAGGATAGCAAGGTCTAGTCCCCTAATACTAAATATCACTCATTCATGAACTTCCAAAGAAATAATCAAAAGTTCATTTATCTGAGAGTTACTCTGCTTTGCTCATATGAAAACCTGATGAGGAATGTCGTAAAATTAGGCTTTCTTCCGAAGGCTGCAGGACAGACTTATACTTTTCAGGCCTAAAATCTCTAAAAAAATAAAAGTAAAAAAAAAATGTAATGTAGCTATAGGACAGGTCTGAGGATTGAGATTTTTGGAGACTTCATCTTTTTTTCCTTTCATACTGTTCACTACTTGTTTTGGTGGTGGAAGAAATGGCCTGTGGGCACTGATGTAAAAGATAATTTCCAACTGTCTATAACTGTTGAAGTAGTCACATCCCAGCTCCTGTACCCATCCTAGATATTCAGAACAGACTGGGGACAGGCCAGAAGTAAAGATTTAGAATATGCAATTAGAAAGGGAATGAGGTTTATCAGAGAGCTGCCAGGGTAAACAAATGTGAGCTGGAGATCCCTGGTGTGTTGACATGAAGCATTTTCATCCTCAACCAGAGGATTTAAGAGCCTCAAAGATGCCACAAAGTGTTGTTCTGAGTTCACTCCTCACGTCCTATTTTACCTAAGTAATATTTTTTCAGTTCTTAATTCTTAATTTTTGATACTTTTACAACACTTTCTACATCACAGTGTTGTTTAAACCTTTGTAAAGGTCACCAAACTTGTGCAGGTAGAAGGCAATAAATAGGATTACATATTCTTTTGGTACTTCCGTAACCGGCCAGATTCAAGAAATCAAGATGATGCACTTATCCAGAAACAAACAAAAAAACCTGAAAATCAGCATATTTTCAGGCTGTTACACTTTTAGGACAAAACCCCTAGAAGCTTTGACCTACGAAACTTGAAAAATCCCCCTCACTGAAAATTAGAAACAGCTACACTCTTTAATTCTTTTACATGCTTTTTGCAATATCCCTATTCCATAAGACGATGACACTGTCTTTCATTAACTGTTCAGCAGCAGAGAGTTGGGATCCAATAGACAAGTCAGTTCTGTTTATCCTATATCTTCCAGATTAATTATTCTGGTACTATTTCTATAGTCTTTTTCACTTCAGAAGACTACTTTATACTTTTACAGTGCCTCACTTCATAATGTCTATATGTTTGTCCCATACAAGAAGAAGAGAAAAATTTTAGAGTTTTATCAGTAGTCTCTAAACCGCCATGGAGGGAAAACTAATGTAGTGGTGAACTTGTGTTAACAATCTATTTAATGCGTTTAAGATGATTTTCTAGTTTGGGAGGTAGGCTAAAATTCCAGACCTCCCTATGTGAACCCTCGTATCTTTTTATCATCTCTAACTTACACTTTTAAGGTAATTTTTATTTGCATGATTTAATAATAGTATCGATTTTAACTTTTAACAGTCCTTGACCCAGTTTTATCTACTTACTGAAATGTCAAATTAATAGTAGTAATCCTCAGAGCAGGGACAAAAGCATATTGGAAGAGAGCTGGAAAGTGATTTACAACCTTATGCAAGGGTCATTCTGGCCCAACTTCAGCCCCTGAGAGTGTTACAACAGCTGAAATGCAGTAGCTTTCTGATGTATCCTCCCTTTGTCCTTGTATGTCACTATGTGAGCCAGAGAGGCCTAGGCCAGCTCTGTTGCCTGCTGCAGAGGATACCAGGATTCTTACATGTTCATTAAGTAAATGGTAAAGATCTCTCAGGCCCTTTTATCCAACAGAGTTCCTTTATAGCACCACATGTTATATTGTATTGCACTTCACAGTAAAGGTGGTGGCAGCCACAGTAACACCCTTTTCTGAAGTTCTGAATAAAGGTTTTCAAATCATTTTTCAGAAGACGGGTAAGAGGCATTTACTTTCCTAATACTAGACTGGTTTTCTTTGATTTATCACTTTCTCTCTTTTGAAAGTTTTTACTCTAACATTATTTAAAAAAAAAAAAACTCTAAAAAAAAAATCAGTTTGGAAACCTGCAATGTACCTTCTCTCATGCTAGACCACTGTAATAAAAACATAGCCTGGTATACCAGCCTTCTTAGCATGTAGAAAACAATGCTAGCATAGGTTGCCTTCCTGTCTCAAGTTCAATTCTCTTCACAAGAGCCTTTTAAAACTGACTATAAGAGACCCATGTGTCTCAGTGTTTTGCAAGTGTGAATTAATTAATGCTTTTAAAATCCTTGTTTGGTATTGTAGGTAAGTCCTTATATAATCAATATAAAGAAGGATAAAATGTGATACAAAATATGTGCCTGCATCAGAAACTGAAAGAAAAGTACAGTAAGAAATAAAATTCTGGCATTCTAATTGAAACCCTGCTCCTTCTCCTAGATTTTATCTTTTTCTTTCTCAGATATTTACCAACACCTGTCATTCACTGGTCAACACTCCAAAGCCAGGTCTGAAAGGCACATATGGCATGTGTGGTACATATAGAATTGGCTATCTTGTCTCCTTGCAACAGCGGATTCTTTGTTGACGATGCCAAAATGGAGAGTATACCGTGGTAACTGCACATTAATTTAGTGCCAGGCAGTTGTTACTGTGCTGCCTGGTGTGTACTTCTTGCTAAGCAAAGTGAAGAAAGCAGAGTGTGCTACTGAAAGTCACTGAACGTCAATGTCAGGGAACAGCTTTTAACAGACAATCAAGTATTTCTCCAACTACTGCAGCCACACAGGGAATTCATGTGCATTCTCCATCACTGGAGTACGGGTGTGTAGCAAGCAACTCTCCTGATTTACTACTGTTTACTCCTGCATTGTGAACTCGGCAAATAGCCTTCAGCATATAAAGTAAAATTCAGCTATTTTGGTTAAGTGTGCTTAAAAAGAAACAGTGTACATGAGGAGCTGCCCGAGCACACTAGAGCTTTGCATCCGCGGAGCTGTAGAAGTGCAGGCCTTCAACAGTGACGTGAACTTTGCTGGCCACTGTCAGCTGAACTGGCCAGTGTAACGCAGGCCAGAGCAGATACGTTTTTACAGTATGAAATGGCATGATGTTTTCTTTTTCAGGTGGATAACCACCACTGTAACGGCCAAATCCTGGTCTTATTGGAAGCAAACACTTTGCTGTGCTGGTCAATGGAAGCAGTCACTTCTTTCCAATTACATAATTCTTCAAAACTATAGCTATTGTGGCCCATTCCTATCACGGCACTGGCCCGCATTAGGATGGATTTGTCTGTGCTTTGCCTCTGCTTCTTGTTTTATGTAATTCTATTTTCAACTGTATTTTTCCTTGTTTTTCACCTCTAGTGTTATGTGATAGTTCTTCAGGATATGGGCAGAGAATTCAAGAGAATTACTGTGTAAATGGCCTGTGGTCTAAATTTTATCCTCACCTGTTCCAGAATAAATCACTATCTACTTGAATTTCCCTAGTGCTAGAAGGAGAATCCAGCAGATTGGGCCAAAAGAACTCTGACTTCCATGATGTAGTTATGCTTCTGTGATGGATCTGAACTAAAATCTAGTAATTCAAAATTTCCCATACGTATATAAAAGGTATACAATATTCCCCATAGGTGTATGTTATTCCCCAATATATAGTACGATATATTGAGGAAGTACCAATTCCACAATAACTTTGTGTTTTACCCAGTGCTAGGGGGCACTGCCAGAGACAGAATATCGGGACTTTTCGCCTGACCTGCATAACCATTCTACATTCTTACATCACAAAAAAGAGATGCTTTGTATACCTCACAAGCAAGAGGCACAAGACAGACATCCAGTAGTTAAGGTAAGCATGTCAAATTTCACAAAATGAGCATAAATGTCACATAAAAGTTGTTTCTGTCTGAAAGCCACACCTGATGTGTTTGTGTTTTATGACACCAAAAACTAATTGTAGCTGGTTAGCAGAATCTCTAATCTAGGATATCAGACTGCAGGACAAGAGAGAGCTGGTTAGGCTGTGTTTTGGGCCAGGGTGTCTGTCGGCTATTTGAGCACCAGGTTCACTCTCAGCCTGAACCACAGTCCATACTCACGTCACAAAATCCAATCTCTTCTTTTATCCCAGAATCCAACTCATTATACATAACCTGACAAGGCTGTATTTCCCATGTCAAAGCAGGAATTTGACAGAATTGTTAAAGCATTAGACTGAGAATGCCAGCATGGTACAGAATAAGACACATAAAGCTCTCCTACTCAATGAATTTATACAAGTATGACATACGGCGAGGAAGTATTACACTCTTAGATGTCCAGTGGTTTTTTTTTTTTCCCTATTTAGTATTATTATTATTAGGAAATAATTAAAACAAGGTGGGAGAAAAGACCCGCTTACTCTGAAATACTTGTATCTGCATAGGAAAGTGCACAGGCAACAGCATGGTTTAAGTATAATGGTAGAGTATTACTGGAAAATGCCTCTGTGTACACAAGCCCGTGTGTTTCCCGTCTTTAAATGAAGAATATTCTGCTTGATGTCAGTGAATGGGAAGGGCTCAGACACTGCAGTGTTGGAATATACTATTACTTCATGAAAGTGACCAGAAAATTCATACATTTAGATCTTTTTAGGTCAATTGCAAGTTCAGTACACATAATATTCCAGTTTTGGCAATCTGGTGTTCAAGAGCACAGAAACAGTGTTACATGTTGCACACATTAGGCAACCAAGTATACAGAATCAATTCAAAGCAGCTGTTGAAGATCAGAAATTTTAGGGGAGCTATAGGGTGAATTCCTCCAACTATACATCTTTTTTTGGAAGGGGATATGCAAAGGAGGAAGGAATGAAAAATTGATACTGCTCTGTGCTCCAGATGAAAGAACAAACATAATTTTATTTTCTTTAATGACTGCACTGGATTCTGAAATTAAACCCAGCGGGTAAAAAGATCCTGTGCAGATTTCAAAAGAGATCATGTAGTCGGTCCATGTGCTAAGGCAGGCACATTTTTTAAGCCCTGCCATGTTCTGTAAAACTGAAAAAGGGTTATCCCTGCAAGCATTGTGCTTTTCAAAGCCATCTCCCTCTCTCTACCTACCCCAAGTCAGTGGATATTCCAAAATAAATGTCATCCTAACTTTAAATGTCATTTTGATGTTCCTCCCTCCAACTTTAGAATGAGAATTCCTGTATACTCTGCATTAAATATTATTAGAGCTCAACATACAGACACAGCACTCCTTTTTTTTTTTTTTTTTAACTCTCAGAGGAGGCAGACAAAAAAAAAAAAAAAAAGAAACTCCCCCCCCCCCCAAAATAACAAAAACCCCAGCCATATAAATAACTGAATATAATCCCCAGTACAGATTTTAAACCAATTGAACTGAGAATAGTTAACCTTCACTCTGAACTCACTCCAGCTGCAGGTTAATGCAGTTAATTGCAGAGCACCTGGTCTAAGCCTCAGGTATATGAATCATCCCCACAGCACACCTTTCAATCTTTTATTCTTATGTAATGCCCTGGGGCAGCTGACAGTGCCTGTTTAAGCTTTGTTCCTAGTGGGTGTGCCAATACACTGTCAGAATTCCCTTATTATATGCAAAAGAAAGGTTGTACTTTAAAGTGTATGTACGTATCTCCAAGGCTGTGGTTTGAGGATACACTGTCTCCAGTAGCAATACTGACTTAACACGTACCTACCTTCCCTCCAGAGGAGCCTCTGCTGCGTGTTGCTGCTCCCAGGCTAGCTGCACATTCCACTAGTTTTGCTAACACAGCTGTTTGTGGGGTCATGCTGTGAACTGGATCAGGAAATGGAGTCGTCTTAAAAATCAACCCTAATGATATTTACAGATTTTTAACACCAAAACAGTGCATAAGTTAAGCTAGTATTGCTTCTGGAATCAGCACATTCTCAAATGGTGGCCTGTAAGTGTGGATACATAAAGTTGTATGTGTATATATATATGTGTATACATGTGTGCTTTTATTTCTATGTTTGTAAGACAGAAACATTTTTCAGTGTCTATGTACATACACATTACTTCAGACACTCATACAATGCATCCTTTTAAAACTAAGGCTAGTCCTCTTTAGGTTGGTAAGTTCTTTTTTAACTCCATAAGTGAATTGCATAGCCTTTATCCATGAAAGCCTGTTCTTGGACACAGTTTTATTCATAACATCAATAGTAAAAAGGCAAACTGAATTAACTGCTTACCTAAATACTATAATGTATATGCATATAACATATGTACAACCACGTATGTTTTGTAAATAAATACCTATGTGCACATGTATTGGGCACTAAAATGCCTACAGGGTCTTTTGGTATGGGTGTTGTAGATACTTGTAAGTCCTTGCTAGTCTGGGATTGATTATGTCCTGCTCATTACAGTGGTTTGCAGCTTTAAACTGGTAAATATAATTTTAAAAGGGTGGGACAGTGTTTTGAAAATAATTGGTCACTGCCTTATCTTGCACAGACATAGCTATGAAAGTACCATCTATTTGTCTTACATATATTAACTGAATTACATTTCTTTACATAGGTTTAATGCAATTGTGTCATATGACATCCTTCAACTATAGGTGATACATAGATAAAGAACATGAAACTAAGGGATATAAAGAAGGTTAGTGGAGAAAAAGTTGTGAAGAGAAGGCAAATGAGCTGCATTGAACATGTACTTTATACACAAAATTAATGATAGCTTGTACAAGAACTGTATTATAAAAATGACTGTCTGGAAATTATAAAACTGCCCTCTCTTTGGCAATACAGATTTCTTGTTTCTTTGATGTGTGTAAGCACAGAAGATTAGGTTACTCCTTAAATTACACACAAATAACAATCAGACATTGTCACAGCAATCTTGATGATGTCATCTTTTCCATTATGCCATTTCACTACATTGGTTGGCAAACTACCACCCATATATCAAAGTACACACTCGTAATGATTATGATTTCAAGCTACATATTTTCAGTTTGCCTGATACTTATTTTTTGCCTCTTGCTTCATTAAATGTCCCCATATATAATGAGTATGTTGTGAGTGTATAATACTAAATTTCTGATTTCATAGCATTTGATGTTTGCTTTGTCCAAGCATAATAAAGGAGCAAACCCAAGGGAAGTGTGTAGCTATGTAGTGTAAGCCTCCACAAGTAGGAGCCTTCTGAGAAACCGGGATGCTAGCCTTTCAGACAAAAAAGGCCAAATCTGCTTTCAAGGAAATCACCATCAAAACTCCTGCTGACTTACACAGTCAGGACTTTGTAGCTGGAGAGGTCATGTTCAAATGCAACTTTGCAGCCTACAGTGAGACCACACCTCAAGGGTGAGTGACAGATGCAAAAGAGCAGAGCATTCAGCTACCCTTACAGGCTATAGATGAGTTCCGTTATATAGAAACCAGAATTTCTATCTGTGATGCCTGGTTTAGGATAGATCGTTATCTTTGACCTGTAGGGAGACTGGTGACTTTATCTTACGCTAACGTTTAAATAATCTAAAATTTTCTTAGTTACACTCTATTTACCATCAGTCACAGGGCATTAATCCAATCAGTATTTAGACAATCTAAGGTCATCACAGTGTATCTTTCCCCTATGTAATCAGCATTGGCTCATTCAATTGGGTGGGATACTTCATTATATATTGTAATGACACAGATGTGCATCTGCTCTGATGAGACAGGAGAATCCAAATCATGCAATTTATTATCTCAAATAGTCTACTTGAGATCAGGCATAACTCATCTACTATAAATTAAGATTGTCTTTCTGTAAGGGCCTGAACAAGGTCTGTGCATCACTTAACCTCTTTAAGTAACGCCAAAGTGAAGCACAGTGGAGAATTTCACCATGAGGAATGGGATCCCTCTTATATTCTGTCTCTAAAACAGAATATATTAAAAAGTCTGCAGTGATTCAAAGTCCATGACATAAGTGGGAAGTTGCTCCAGCAACCCTAATTTTGTTCAGTTACAGACTCTAGAATTTAGGCTAATGCTTTTAAAGTTTTCACTGTCCTTGGCTTTAGCTTTATTAAAAATTTAACTTGAAATGCAATTAGATATTTTATGTTATTGGAATAAATATAGTTTTATCATCAGTTTGGTTATTTACTTCCCATTTTGCTTTTCCGTGTCAAAACAGTGAAATAATATGGTTAACCATAATCTCCATATTTCTAGTGGTCCCAGGTATTCCTGCAGAATCTTTCTTCCAATTCTAGAATAGGTGTTTAAAAAATTGCTCTGTCAAAGGTAAAGCAGAGAATAGACACATCCTTTCTTGACTCTTACGATGAATGCTTGCTGACATAGGTCACAAACTTTATAGCATTTATTCCAAACAAAAGCCTGCTATTATGTAGTGGGGGATATCTGTAACAGGGGAAAGAAAAAAGGAATGCTTGCTCTTGTTTCTGTAGTTCAGTTTGATTTTGTTACTATTTAGTTGATGTTAGTGTTTGGGTTTTTTTTTTAAAGAGGGGAAGAAAAAAAGTGTGGACTTCAGTTTGTTTAGCTTCTAATCTCTTGCGAAATGAATTAGCTAGAAGCATTTTATACTGACAAAATATAGTCTAAGCTGTAACAGTTCTGACTCATCTGTTGCTGTCCAGTTTCCCTTGAGATTTAGCTTACTGTAGCCAAGGAAAGTTTTGGTCCACAGAGTATCTATTAATCTTCCTTATTAGTGGAGATACTTCTTTGAGCCTGGGATTTCACTGCCTTATGAAATGGTAGCACAAGAGAAACCCACCCAAGTTTATGGGCTAAGGAAAGTAATCAATCAATGCAAACAACAGTGCCATACAGACAAGATTTAATAAGAATGAATGGAACCAGCTAAGCCCCCAGGGACAGATGAACCTACTTCTCATTTTCTGTTTATTAAAACCATTCATATCAATTTGTCATGTGGAAGCATTTAGTTCATTCAAGCTCAAGGGTAATTTAAAAATCCTATTAATAATACTTTAAAATACAGACTGTCAAATTCTTTACACACAGGTGATAAGGGAACCGGAGTGTCAGCTTAAGATACCTAATTCCAGTCTCAGTGCAAGATTTACAAAACAATGGGTCAAACTCACTTTTTCTGTAAATTCTCTGAAGCTAATGTTGTTACAGAAGGCATGAATTTAGGAAAACACATCCATTCACTGCCCTCCCAAGGCCAGATACGAACTTCTCTGAAGTTGCTAAATCATTTTTTCATCAGTTTTCTGAGATTTATCTTTCTATTTGCTCTAACTGGCTGTGAACTGAATTCAAGAAAATTTTAAGTGTTCCGGGAAAACTCAAAAAGCTTTTTTTTCCTCAGGATTAAGAAGCATCTTGCAAGCTCTTCCATTACTGAGACAAAAGGATATTCATTCTGACTAAAAGGCATTTGCTGTATTTTACATAGTCACTGCAGGTCTCCTTATCCATGCTACCGAAAAGAGCCAAAACACAGACCTGCTTCACTGGGCAGAACTAAGTCAGGCCATTAGCACTTGTGGTCATTGCTCTTGGGAGAATGCTCTTTGCAAGACATTTAATGGGAAAATTTATCGAAAAAAATGTAAATTGCTAGGGAGCTAGCCCTGTCACCCTGTTTCTCTGTATCAGTCCTTGTGCAAATGTATACATTTTTATGAACTGGAAAGACCACATTTGACTCAGTGTTCTACCTGTCTCTGCAGTGAGCTGTGCTTCTGGGCTCGATCCAAAGCTTGCTGAAATGATAGTCTCTTCATTTACTTGAACTACCTGTAATTCAGACCCTATATATGTCAGTTTAAGAATATGACAAATGTCTGTTCGTGGACTTTGGGAGTGTAATTGCCAAAGAGCAAGTTGAGATGCAAACCAGAAGTTTTCCTGGTGTGGCCTTGGCTTTGCCTTACCCTCTTATATTCATCGCCAATAAGCCAGACACTTAGCCCTAGCATAACATCCATCATCACGTATGTAATTAGTATCACACCTACGGGCTCTTCTTCTTTTAAATAATCCTTTGATGAATGCTAGAGATATTAAGCATATTATTAGAAGGAGATGGTGCTTAGAAGAAGCAAAAAATGCTATGCTTCCTGACTTCTTTGTTCTTTTGAATTACTGCATGGTAGAAAAAGAAACCAAAACCTTTTCTCTCTTTCAAAAGAATATACAAAATGCTGTTACAGATTTGGTGGAACTGTTTCAGGTTCAAGTAGTTACTAATAATCTAAGGCAGGAAGGAGAGGAAAGGTAACCTCAAACTCTCAAAATATTCAGTAAACTCATGGTTCAGTAATAGCTCAATACATGACAGCCTATAAACTTCAAGGCTGGGAATTGAAACAACAGCTTGGTATGAAGTGACCAGACCAGACCTCCCTCCTTAAACTAAAAGACTACAGTACCTGGTAAAGTTTTATAGCCCTAACAAGATCTTTAACAAATTAAAGCCACTGGAACTATGACTTTGTTCTTTCTTTTCAAGCTGCCCACCTTCCTATTCCTATCCAGCAATGCTGCTGCCCAACGGATGGTTTTAATTCAGGCCCCAGAATGGTACAAAGCATGCTATTCATAAAATAAACCTTTCAAAGAAGAATTCAGGTTTATTGGAGTTGTTTAATTGTTGTAGAAGCTCCGCTATAATGAAGACTTCTGTCATTTTTGTCTCTTTGTTATAATTGACTAAATCTATTAGAATATATTCATAGCTGAGGGAAGACTGGGATCACTGTGACGGCACTTACATTTGCATTATTTATGTAGCAACAAGAACTAGATAAGGCAAAGAAATAAGATCCTTGATCATCATCTCCTTTGATCATCTCCCCCTTCCCCCACCACTTATGCAGAGCATACCATAGAAGTATTCTGGTTCATAACTGGAGTTCCACATATCAGTTGCAGGAATACTACACCAAAATTTACCCAGTATTTGAAGGTGCATCAGATTGCTATGTTCTGAGGCTTTACTGTAGGATTATCTTTTTGACTGTGGCAATACTAGTACCCCATATAATGGCCTGTGAATTGCTGAGCATACACGCCCGCAGTATAAGCCATCCTGTGTTGCCTTCCTGCACAGTAAACAGGTAGTCAACATGCAGTGCAAGCATGAGAAGGAAACACAAATTATGCAAATACTTCTTCACGAGAAATCAATCTAAAGTGTTCATATAGAAAAGATCTGGACCAGCAGTTTAGTTTACCTTCGAAGATACACCAGCTCTCAGCATGGAATCCAGGTTCTATCTGCTTTTGCTCTCCCAGCTAGGCAGATGTGCCTGTGCAGTACTTCCCATAGTGCTGTGGATGCTCAGTAATTTTATTTCCTTCATTCCTCTAGGAACCTTCTGTTTTCTGTGGACTTTTGCTGTTTAAATTCCCAGTCAAAGAAAGATGCCCATCAGAACACAGGCAAGGAAGTCCCTTTGCATACAAATATGAGACAGACACAGCAAGCATTTTCCTTCACTTTCAGTTTAAGTTTCAGCTTTAAATCACATTCTATGAACTGTCTTTCCATTCTGTTCAAGATAGCTCTTGGTTTTAGTACGAGGCTACCAGAAAGTAGCAAATTGGTACCAAGACTTTGCATACTTAAAGGAAAGGGAAAGCACATTCATACACATAATAGGATGTAAACCATGTCAGTGAGCAGAAAGAAAATGCTAGGAAAATCCTTTCCTATTACATGTGTGGAGATTTGGGTTTAGTTCTAGATAGTTTGCATTTTGAATTCATCGTCAGGCTTGGCACGTGCCCTTCTATTGCTTACAGAGGAACCTAAGAATCAAACAGAAATCCTGAGGATGTTGCACTTGAAATCAGATCCGCATTTGCTAGGGAGCTTTCATGGTCCAGGTGTAAAATCTCCAATAAACATTAGACATAACTCAAACAGAGAAAACCACCCCCTAGTTTGACAAGCTGCTAGCCACAGGGCCACAAAGTACAAAGAAGCAGCTTCTGACATCAAGACGTATGGTATTCTTAACTGACACCCATAAAACTAAAATTAGTCAAAACACATTCTTCAGCAAGGATTGGAGCTGCATTTACTGCACACTGAATAAAAATCCGCACAAAAGAAAAAGTTCCAGTTGCTGAGACTAAACTTGGAAATTACATTCCCAAAACATCCTCACTGCAGGTTTAAATCTTATTTAATGCACTCTGGAAGGCTCTTCACTGACTTCAGTGATTATTCTTAAAAAAACTAAAATGAGATTTTACCCTCCAAGAAACACAGAAAATAATACTACTCAGGAGAAAAAAAAATCGGAATTCTTTAGAACACTGCTGCTCATTAAAACTGCAGGACTGACAAATAAGTTTACTAGAATACGTAGTGAAAGTCTATACTAATACTAGGCCACTTCCACTTAGCTGAACATTTCTTCATGATGACTAGGAAAACACACTTACCAATGATGAGTTGTTTTCATGTTTTCCATAATACATCCCAACCATAAATGACATTTTGCTACGAGATGGTAAATCTCTTATATAATGTCTTTTTTACACTATAGCTGGTTTCCTAGAGTGTGATGTTTTGCATTTCATGACTTGTAAATTTAGCAGGCTTTCTTTTCTAAGAGAAATTAATATAAAGGTTATGGAATCTTTTACCTCCGATTGTCTCTAATTCCTTCTACAAAACTGTGTGTTTCTTTGATGACTGCATTAATGAAGGAACATGTCTGCCAACACAGATGTTTATATTTCCACTGAAACTTGTGTTACGATGCTGGAAAAGTGCAATAGAAAATCAAAGCTTAAAAAGGAAAAAAATTAGAAGCCAGGAGAACCTGGGAAGGAAAAGAGCGGGGACTCCCAACCAACATTGTTGTACAGTGCAGACAAGTGTAGTGATCCTCTTTACTACCAGACAGCCCCTTCTAAATCCATCTCCATTGACTTTACTGGGCTTTGGGTCAAGCTGTTACCAGAGAAGTGCTCTAAGGAAATGCATGTCTGTGTCAAAAAAATCTTCATAGCATGATGGTGGATAATACAATATTCTGATGTTCTTGAAGATAATAACTGTCATAATCAGGGACTTATTCTCTGGCTAGTCTGAAATTCTGCTTTGGTATTGTGAGTCGAACACACCCGAAATGGAGCAGACAACATGCATGCAGCAGACTGCATTGTGGAAATGCACACACTCTTTTACATTCAAGTTCAAATTACAAGCAGTTAATGAACAATGTGTTAATGCATGGCAGTTGCTGATTACAGAATTTAAGAGTTAAGTCTGGTGGTTTATAACCATAGCTTATTTGTGTCTATAGGAAATCTATTTGTTGTCCCTCCCCGACAGTTTCCAGGGTCTGAAACAGAAGTGCTGTGCAGCGGACTGTCTTGAGGACTCGCAGTGAGAATAAAGTCTTACTACTAGAACTTTTATTAGGAGAACCAGAATTGAATAAAATTCTCTTTCCATCTGTATAACAATGTCAACACATATAAGACTTCAAAAACCATTAACCATGTCTCCAGATCCAAAATAATGTTTTTTCTTTTCCTGTAACTTACCAAGTCATTTAATTTCATTGCAACAGATGTGTTTTCATTAAATGATTCTACTGTAATTTATTACACTAGTCCAATAGAAGAGAGGAGAGAGAATATCTAGAAGTCAACTGCAATATAAAAGTGACGGGGAGAAATATGGAAATAACGTTATCTGCAAATAGCAACATTATTACATTTGCACAATTAGTTGTATATATACAAAAATAATACTCTATGAATTGCATCCTTTTGTACTTATGTTATTTGAAGTTTGCGTATGCTTTTTTCTGCATTGGTTACTTTATCCTATCTGAATGGTAGCCCATGAACCTCTTTTTGCTTGTTCAGTTGGTTGAGTGTTTCTTCTTCCTTCTATCTACTCTAACAGATCATCCATTATATTCCAGTTTAAAGAAATGGTTCATCTCATATTACCCTATAACAGTGGTTTTAGCTGTGGTTGTCCATAAGCAGTGCAGTGCCGTAAGCACCCAAAAAGATTATTTCCCACTTAGAGGGTTTCATCAACAGATGTAGCTGACCATACACTATTGTAGGAGATCCAGATACATGTGACCTATTAGAAGCAGTCCAGAAATCATGGACAGTGGTGGTCATATACACAAAGGCAACAGTTTTGCTGGGGCACAAGTTAATGTAGTCAGTGAGACAATTTACATGTTTTCAGAAGCTGCCTCGGTTTCTGCAAGTCATGGAACCAAAGAAACACGCTGCCCACTGTCAGTCCTTGCACCTACTTTGGCACCAATACAGACAAGATGGGAACACAAAATACGCATAACAGTGGGGGGAACCAAGGCTTCAGAATGACATTGAATTCTTCCCTAGCTTTTAGTGTCTGTAACTCTGTGTCATAAGGTATAGACAGAATCTTGTAAACTAATTTTGTATAGGTACTTGGGCTTAGTTCTTTTTACACCTGTATAGCTGTGATTGTACAGAAAAACCTCATAAATACAGGGTCCTATATCAGGGATTGAAAACCTGTTCATAGTCAAGCCTCAGACTGTCAGAAAGCAGAAAAATCACATCAGTCCTGCGATACCTTCCTCACTTGAATAACCTCAGGGCTTTACTGGAGGTACATGCATGGGCTATAAAATCATAACTTTCCAAGGTAAAGCAGCATGCCAGAAGTTTGGACTTGGTTCCTAGAAAATGCTGTGCAAGGTCCAAGATGTGCTCAGCTTCCTCTGAGTAGGTGACAGTGTAACGGCCCATGGTCTATATTCAAACAGAAGACTGCTGCAGTTCAGACCCTCATATTAACATCTTGCCACCATTAAGCTAAATTCAAATGTTGTGATAGCATCATAAGCTTTTATAACACTTAGAAAAAAGTATTAATTTTCCTACAAACTCCCCTGATACCAAATTTGGTAAGGTAAAAGCTGGAGGGGTGAAGCAGTGTGCCAGTAAAAGTTTGTTTTCTTCTGCCAAGGAAACTGCTGTTTTAAAGGCAGATTCAATTAAAGGCAATGGATGTTACCTTGAGGAGCTACTTTGTTTACATTTCAAAGGCCTAGTCCTCTTGTTAGACTGATACTGTTTCGTGCAGCTCCTTAATGAAAAGCATTTGTTTGGTATTATACCTCAACAGCAAATTAGATTCTCCCAAGACAGTTTGACTATGTGAGAAAGCCTTTGTGACTGCCCAGACTTCTGTGGTGTCATTAAGATAACGACCCTCAGATCTGCTCTTTCAAATGCTGTTCTCAAGGAAAACATAAAAATTATTCAGATTTATTACAAATTTAGAGGGTTTATCACCCCAAGTGGATTTAGATAACTTATTTTCCCCCTAAATTGCTGAACTCAACTTGAAATAAATTACAACAGTAAACATTTTGAAAGTTTTTCTTACCCACTAACTTTAACCAATGTCCCTTTCAGACTCTGAGAAGTGTCTGATTATAGAAAGCAGTAGTGGCAGCTTTTTTCAGAGGGTTTTGGAAGAGTTCTTACTATATCGAGAAATGAAAATGATGGAAAAGTGGCAAGGAAAAAGACTGCAACCATGCTAAGTATTTCCTGCCTCTTGCTTCTCTTGTGTTGTCATTAAAAAAAAGGATGTAGTGAGAGATCTATGCAGTGAATACTCTTCTGGACTACATGCCAATCAAAAAAATCCCTTCAGCTAATCACTAATATCTAAAAGCTGTGTTATCTTTTTTGTTATTCATGGTATGCTACTGCAGTCAAATTTGGAGTGCTCCCTGAATGAAATGTGGAAGAGTCATCCCAATACTACAAATACACTTAGAAGAAAACATCATAATTAAAATTTATTTATATTCACACCTCAAAATCACTTCAATATTATTTGTCACATACAGAAACTGAGCACATGTGAGTCACCTGCCAACTTTATACTCAGTCACTGGGCCTGCTAAACAAGGTAATTTTCACTTTGCCAAAGAAAGCTAGAAAGACTGTATCCTCAACCAGAAGAGCTTGAATGACAAGTGACTCGTATTAGGAATTCCTTGTGTTCAATCAGCTACCCTTGATGTGATAAAGAGAGTTGATGAAAATAGACAGAACCCGGTTTCAGTCTTTTATTGGGAAGAGTGAAGACCTTTTTTACATAGGGACAAATTCATTCCTGGCATAAGGCTTTTTACTTTAGTGGAATTATACCAAGGATGAAAACAGGTCATCTTGTTTTGTACTACATGCTTCACATCAATGATGAAATAAACTGGGTCTCAAAGGAGAGGTGATAAAAAGTCAGCACTCATGCTTTGTTGTGATTTCTTTTAAACTACAAAACCTTCTAATGCTTAGTTTTTAAAATATATTAGTTTGATTTATCATTGACTTATGCAACAGTCAGTGCAATGACAACTAAAAGCTTTTCATGGAAATAAAACACTACTTTCTGAAATAATCCAGACCCAGCAAAGCATGTATATCATAGCCCTCACAAAGAAATCAGAAATCGCCTGCCTTAAGTATCCAACTGCAAGGAGGGGAAAAAAAAAACCAAAACCCGACAGTAACCCAAAGACTTTCTAATTATTCTGGGTAACTCCACTTACATATGCTTGATTTGTGATGCTTTAATGAATCCTGATTCTCAAAAAAATGCTGGGTGCCTGTTTACTGAGAATTAGGAATATCATACTAGGCATCCAAAGACAGCTTATGGAAGATTCAAGGAGAGCAAGCATAGCTGAATATTTACTTTATTTTATGATTCTGTCCTGGTCTGAACTATAGTTTTTGTAACCTGAACATCTCTTTTGTACTATTCTGAACATATTTATGGTAGTCTCTAGCAATGGTTGAAAATGCTGCAGTCACACTACCATGCAGTCTCGGCTATATTGCTTTGATCATCCTATTATTTGGGTTATTTTACAACAGTTTTAAATGGCTGAGAACCACACAGAGATGACTCAATTGTATCATTAACCGCGAACAGCAACTACATGTTAACAATCAGTAACTACCTCTGAACAATGTTAACAGGAAGCCTGGTGCTGGAAATTCATTTTGAGGATTTCCACTGTTTTTGCAGATAATGTTTCAATGATCCTAGGTCACAAACAGAGTCACAAATTAAAAAATTTCTTCATGAAGTGCCAGCTAGGAGTTTTAGCTGCTGCTAGACCAAAAGAATAGACATTCTGAGCGGTTCTTAAAGAGATTTTCTGTCACTCTCTTCAACAGAACTATGTGAAAACTGTCACAGCATTTTAGTTTATATTGTAATAAACTCCCAGTGATATGTCTGACAGTGTGTATGATACCTGTGATGCATTTTTATGATTAAAAAGATAATGTCTACTAAATATTAACAAAAGCATTATGTAAATTAAAATTAACTTTAGACCTCAAAAATGATCCTCTCCAAATGAAGGTAGTCATGAGCTATTCTTGTAGTGACCATATATCTACTAGAAAGTTTTCATTCTGCTTTGGGGATTGGCCAGAAATTTGGCCACTGAGCCAGTCAGAATTTTAAAATGTGAAGAGAAATGGAGATAACTAGGGCTTACACATATATTCAGAAAAAGATGAAAGTTCTATTGGATGGGAAAGTAGTTTCAGATCAAGTCCAGAACCAAAGCATGTGGATTTGATCATGGTTCCTTTGTCCATACACAAAACACACTCCAAAGTGCATCCTGTCTCCTTGATCATCCAGACCTAAAGAGCATGTACCACAGCTTCCTCCCAGCATTTGCACCTCAGTTCCTAATTCATGGAAACTGGGTCATGGGGTGAGGGGACAGCAAATGACCTAACACTGCTGTGTGCCCAAGGAGCTGGGACATGGCTGGAATGCCCCTGTTGTGACAAACTGCTCAATAATTTAATTCACAGGAAACAAAAATCAGCTAATAAAAAAAACAAACAAACATGCAAAATACTTCAAAATCTTAAGTACTTTCTTGTATGTGGTTATAAACATTAAAAAGTTGGTTCTGTATTTCCACAACTTCAGGCTGAAGTGACTGTGTGACTGAAATGCTGCCAGGACAATCCTCTCCACCACCCAGGTTTATGCAGCAGACTAAGAACATGCCCTAAACTTTTCTATAAGGATATTCTGGGAAAAAAAAAAAGAAAACCTAAATCACAAATTCTGAATATTTATGTAATGTTGTAAAATACTGTGTGTTTGCAGGTTTTGGGGGTTTGGTTCATTTGGGGTTTTTTTTTGTTTGTTTGTTTTGTTGCACTTTTGGTTTATCCCAGAAACCTTCACAATAATTTCCTGGGAACAAAGCTATTTAAATTAATCTTCAGAAACTCCCATGACATCATGTAAGATCAATCATTTCTACTTCGGTAAGAAATATTTGAAACCTACAGCAGAAGAGTACAAATTTATAACTGCAGATTCCATGCAGTGCATTTTGTGGAATATGGAAGGGGACAAGGACACAAGTCATACTGATGACAGCAAGGAAGATGTTACTGCAGAATAAACTACAAGAAAAAAACAATCACCTTATAATTCAAGAATCTTTCTAAAAAGGTACTATATTTTTAATACACTGTCAAAATATTGTATTTAGTTGTTTGGAAATTGGTCTCCAAATACATATACACATTAATATTTTAGGATATCTTTGTGTTTTCCTATGTTTATTGAAATTTCCAGACGTTTAGGGCCTCAGAAGACAGCAGTCCAAAAAGGAATCAATACCTACATCAGACCAGCAGAAGAGCTTTGACCACTGCTCCGACTTGCGGAGGCTTTTCCTTATTGGGAAAAGGAAGTCTCCCACTCCTGTAATAGATCACAGACTGCCAGAGTTACTGTTGCTGAAGGCCTTTTCACAGGGCTTGCTTCTGGTATCAGAGAGCAACAGTCAGCCCTGCCCTTATCTGACAAGTTCACTGATCCCTCTCTGTTCATATTCCTGTAGACCCCTAATCTCCCCCAGATTTGCCTGATTCCAACCACAAAAATCTTTCCTCAAACCTAACGGATCCCTCAAGGTTTCCACCTAACTTATTCTTGGGCATCACCTGCACCCCCACAACTCAGACCTCTATTGACTGTTTCCAGCCTCTTTGCCTGACCCCTCCCAGACCTCACTTCTTTCTGTCCCCTACAATGTAATTTGCCACTGCCACAAAATAGAATTGCATTTATTTTGCTGAGAAGCCTTGAGTTAGTTGGGTACATCTAGAGCCATTTCCAAACACCGTGTTTGGAGGTTCTGTAACTATAGCGAGACATGTGTTTAAAGGCCTTGGAGTGTCTACTGACTTAACTGACTTTGAATAGCAGTTTTAGTGACCTAAAGCAACTAAAAGAACCAGTTTTCTACTGTATGTTCCAGCCAGTTTGATATATCTGTAAAGAGAACAAATTGTGTCAATAATTATATTGAATTTTACTGAAAAGCAACCTCTATGTAAACAACAGAACAAATCAAATGAAAACACAGTAATCTGAACAAATGTTTTCAGTACTAGAAAGTGTAAGGTGAGCAAATTGCTGCCCTAAGGACAAGGTGAAAATCCCTAGCCCCCCCTTCCAAAGCAAACAAATAGCAGTGAAATGTAATTTGATGCTCGTTTCCACCAAGGGAAAACATTTTGTCAGCCACCTTTTTTTTTTGAGGTTGCCTTAACTTTGTTTTCTTGTAATCTGATACTAACAAGCGCTCCCAGTAACTATCTTAATGACTCTCGGGGGAAGGCAGTTGATCAGCAAGTGTACTAACAAGGCTGAATTATGCTGTACACTTCAGTGCTCACCTTGCTTAAAGATTCTCAAACAACTTAATAAATACTGAGTTAGATACATTTTACTGCTCTTTGGCCACAACACCCATTTTACATATGGATCAAATGTGGTATTTTTCAAAAGCATCCATTTCAAAAACAGCAAAATGTTCAGTCTTTAAGAACTCTGTGGAAGCTACAGGTTTTCAGTGACTGAAGATGTTTCTCCCCAGATAACTCAAATTTTAAAGCACCAAGAACTGAGGACTTTTTAAAAAGCTGGACATAATTGATTTCTTGAAAATTACATACAAATCATAATATAACTAGAAGTAGAATCCAAGAATTTTAAAATTTAATACTTTGTACCATCCAGGTTAGTGACCAACTGAGACTGCAAATTTGTGTATTGAGGACTGGCTATGATGTGGATTTATTTTCAAGTGGGCTTACAAACAAAGCAAAGCACCGCCAAGGCTTGTACCAAAATTATGGGGTTTTTATCCTTTGATGAAGAAACGATTTCACTTTGATTTCAGAGTTTCTTTATAGCTTTTGAGTGACAGGCAGCCCTTTACATTATTAATATATGTTTTGAATTTAAAGTCTTTAAACTAAAAAGTTTTTTGGGAGGAGCTCTGAAAAACCTAGAAATAAAGCAACTCATCATAACACTTATAAGATAAAGCTTTTTTTCATACTGAACTTTGGTTTAATATATCAGTCATGATTTTAATCACAAATTCTATCTAATGTTGAAATAAATGCCAAGGATGGTGACTAGAGGAGCTCTGTCTTTATAAATCTCCCATCAAATAAAACGGGAAGGTGAAATTCACAAGCATGTACCTGGAGGGTACAAAAAATTTCAGTGCTGTACAGAGGGTAAGTCCAGAGCTTGTGCATTGAGCAGTGGAGAGGAATAGCAAACTTCAGCCTAAGAAGCTCCTGCTCTTATTCATGGCTGAAAGCAGCCTATTTTCCACCAGTGATTATGGAAGGAGTGGAGGAATTCCAATCTTCCAAGCTAAAATTAGCCTTTGAATAAAAGCCACTTAAGAACCTGATCCAGTGTCCAGCACCACTGGAAAAGCTCTTCTTGAACTGCACAGAAGCAATTTACTGTACAAGGACTGAGTGATGATGCATCTGGCCCTAGGGAATTCCTCTGCATCTGCTGCTATTTTCTTTTATTGATTCGAATTCCTTTACTCATCAAGTAGACCGGCTTAGGGCAGGGAAGAGTTTTCTTATCCCTCTAGGTCACAAAGCAGCAAAAGATCTACTTCTGCTGCAGCCTCTAAACACAGCACAAAATCCAAGCAGCTATACTGGTTCAGAATTAAGGTCCATCTAGCCCAGTATCCCATTCAGCTCTGTGTAAGTGACTCTCCCTAGGCACAGCCAACAGCATACACAGACAGAGACTGACCTGCAAGCAAAGCAGATCAGATTAAGCAAACAAAACAGAATTCTGTGGTCCAGCGATAAAGAACATCATATTAATGAAGCAACACATAGTTACAGTAGAAATATCTTTAGGAGAGTAGGAAAGCTGGGAAGGTTAGCCAGCTAACTAACCAGCTGAGGGCTGGAGAAAGTGGTAACAGGAGGCAGCTCTATGAAGTAAAATGAGAGAATGGGGAAAGGAAATTAAAGCCAGGAGTGGGAAGCAGAGTTTTGGAAAAGTTAAGAAAAGGCTCAAGGGCCAAGTGTGTTTCAAATGGCTTTGTACAGGTGAATAGAGAGATAACAGAAGCTGACCTTAAAGCAGCCCCCACTCTTTCTTCCATACACTTGGCTGCTGCTATCTAATGCCTTACTGGGAAGGAAAGAGAAAAGAAGGGGATGAACCTGCTTCTGTCTCAAGGAGAGAGAGGGTGTGAGATGGAACCAAAAGCCCTTACTAGTGGTGGGTTTACTCCTGCAGCTGCTAAAAGATGAGGCTTACAACTGCTACTGCTGCTGCAGGGATGGCCTCCTGATCACTCTCCTCCCCAAACATTATCAACTCCTCTGTATACACTCAACAGCTTCTTTGGTTGCAGCAGAAGTAATAGAAAGGAGGAAACAAATGGTGCTTGAGCAGCTGGTCTCCTCTTGCCCAAGGGAGACAATCTGCCACCTGCCACTTTGTGTTCTGCATATGCCTAAAGCACCCTCCTGCATTCAGACATTGATTCAGTGCAATGTCATACTTGATACAGGCACACACACAAATATACACTTAAAATGAACAGTAGTGTCTTAAGTGTCATGGAGAAGAGATTTTAAATAACTGTATGACATAAAGAGATAACGTCATCCATCAAACCAGCAGTGAACTTTGGAAAAGGACCCACATTTCCCAAATAGTCCAGTCTCATAGTTAAGGGAGGCATTACAAATCACCCAATGTATGATCATTCAGTATGATGCTCCATCAGTGAAGTTCACATACATTTTCTGTTTTCAGAGATTTCTACTTGAAAAACAACTGCAGGCTGTCATTTTCATTTATGCTTTTACTCTGAAACTTCTTACGTATGTGCAGCAAAGTCTGTTAAGCCATTTGCATGCCAGCAGAAGTGTGAGTAGCAACCAAATGTCACAGTCCATTGCAAAGTCCTTCACAATGATTATCAGTAAAAGTCAAGTTTCTTGATTTCACTCAAGCAATACATAGCAGCAACAGCATCATTCCTGTTAGAATCATAGCTCACGTTTACGTACAGGTTGGCATTTGACATACAGGAAGTTTACATTTTGGTAACATAAAATCTTAATGTATGGTAATAAATATACAGGAAAGGATTTCATCATATGTTTTGTTTCATGATATATTGACAGGAACCAGTGAATTAAACAGACCTCTCCACCTCTTTTCACATGATAACTCTCTTAATAGTTAGTGTTTCACCTTTCATAACATGAGGGGTTTTTTAAGTACATTTTAACTTAAAAGAGCTTCAGTGTTTATGCAGGTTTTATACAGATTGATCTGTGGTAATCTATCTAGAGTTCTTTGCCTTGATGAGAGATATTTGAAGTGGTCCTTACTGTACTCTGATGCTTCACCCATTGCATAAAGAGCTACTTCTGAAAAAGCCCATGATGTACTGGGTAAAATATCAAGAGCAATTAGATTTAGCAAAATTATTCAGAAGAGGCCCAAGATCAAATAAACGTTGCTTCTCCACAGCAGAGGGGAACACTCTCTTACTTTTTGCCTAACAACAAGGTACTGACAGCGGTGTTTCAAGCGGGATGAGGCCAGACTTTGATCTCAGCAGGGGGGCTTGTGTTAACCACAACTGCAAGCTGCCTTAAAACCTACAGGTCAAGCAGGTATTTTTAGTTCTATTTTGAAGACGTAGAAACATACTTTCTCTCATTTCAACAGCAGGACTATTTATTTTGGGGCAGGAAGGGAGGCGGAACTGCAGACAGATACATTGTTGAGATAAATCAAAATAAAAGAGACATTCAATATTTATCCAATAAGAAAAAATAGAATACTTCCTGTGTGACAGAATCCCTCCCCCCCATTTTAACTCCTATATATCTCATAAAAATTAATAGGTAAGAATTAAAGAAAGATGTTCCACAGCAGCAGTCCTAAACATTACAGTGACACTTTAAATTGTAGCATTTTGGACAATTGTTGCAGATCATTTCAGTAGCCACTGAAAGAAATTAATCAGATTAATTCAAAATTTGAAATACTGCCAGGGTGGGAGCAAGCTATTTTTTAATCCAACACACAAAGATAAAGAAAAAGCGTGAATGGAGACACATCAGTTCTTGGAAGTATCAGGCTTTTACTGGAGATAAGTATGACTTAGGTTTTATTAAGGCAGCCTCTAATGACCAAGCAAGAATTGATCCCAGTGCCCTAAGCAGTGGTCGGCAGCTCCTGTTCTTCCAGTCTTATAGTCAAAATAGACACAACACATAGATGATGAAAACACGTACATCATTTAAGTGTATATCATGGTGTGATGCAGCAGATAGCAAGTTAGATTTTCAGGGTTTTCTGATGCATTTACAGGGAATAAACTAGAAGGAAAGACAAAGGAAAACAGAGGAAAGTGATAGAGCAGAAGGAAGATTGGGAGAGGTGTCTGAAGCTCAAGTAACAAAACAATGAAGGAGAAGAGGTGGGCTGAGGATAGCACAGACCGTCACTGCCAGACAGACAAAATCCTGCCATGACAGTGGAAGTATTTCCAAATATTCAAAGGTCCCTGCAGCATGGACTGGCTGGACTATATGCCTGTCTTCTCTCCGTACTTTTACCCCCAGACCAAATAGCAGTGGGAGACAGAAAGGCATCACCTGTTTCCTTGGTTTCTCCCTTGCAAAGGTCTGAATGCAAAGGGTTCTGGTGAAAGCTCTACTGGAAATAGCCTGCATGTGGTTATGGCCCTGAGCCTGCAAAACTTGCACACATGAGATTCCCACCGACTTGGATGGGAATTTTGTGCATAATCATTTCAGTGTCTGACCACAAAAGCCATAATTGGAATTAAAACATCAACTGAATTGTTAAATATCCAGAGCCTTGGCACCAAGATAATATGGTTTAACTTTAGACTGAATACATGACATTTACATCTATATATTATCTTATGTGGTCCTGGGCATTTTAGTAGATTTTCATTTACTGCGCAGAAAGAATAAATTAAAAGTTGTCCTATATAGTGGTAGTAAGGATATTACAAACATATTTTAAATCAAAGCAATTTGCCCCCACCAACACCCACTCACCCATGAAAATTATTTTTAAAAGTACAGTGCAAACCACAACTTTTTCCTTGTATTTATTATAAAAGCTTTCATTCCCTTAATGTTTGATCTATCTATAAAAGGCAAAAATGTTTTTGTTAGTAAGCCTTAACCTTTGGCAGCCAACAAAATGACTAAATTTCCTACAAATAATTTCAGTTACTCTTTTGTTTACCAATGTGCTTGTTTCCCATAATCCCCCTGGGAAGATATAACGTCCCTGTGCAGATGTTCAATGTTATAATTGGGCAGCATTCAGCAGAAATGTCATCAGTGACACAACACTTTAACAATAAAAGAAAATGAAATAGACATCACAGGGGACTCCCATTTCAAAGCAAACGTTCAAGGATCTGAACGGGAAACATATTTTCCATATTACAAGTTCTCATTTAAATTACAAAAGTACATTAACATTTATTTCCTGAACAGATGAGTTTATCACTAGTTTAGTAATGAGTATCAATGGCAACTGAAATTACAGTTCCTTTCATACTGAGTTTCTTTTGATAAGTGCCTTTCCTTCACTTACATTCTCATACAGACTTCTTTTCTTCTGACTATATCATCCAACATTTTTCATAAATATAAATTTTCATTTTATTAAAAATAGATGCTGCAATAACACATGTTTTTGCAGGACAGCATGAACAACCCATTTCAGCCTGGACTTGTGCCAAATGCTACTTTCCAGTCACTCTAGCTGTAACTGAGTACCTGGTCTCATAGTCTAAGAGACCAAAGAGAAATAGCAATAGTGGCTGCACTAGTCCCATATTTGCTATTGGCTACAGAAGCTGATGTGTTAACAAGACTAGTCCCAGTGCAGCACCCCAGACTCAGGGAAACTGTGATGAAATGTCTTTCTGTGCTTGAACGATTATATTCACATAAGCGGAAACATGCCAGCAGGACATACAGGTAATAGCTGGTTTCTTCTGGTTGTTGTGAAACCACCCACTCAGAAATCCCAGGCTCCCCAGGGATATCTTCTCCATGAACCACCATCTCACTAATAACCAGCCACATGGAGACCTAATGTGAGGAGTACTGCATAAGATGGTAAAAGCTATCCCACAAACTAATATCGAGGGAAAAGATCTAGAGGCATGTCTAAAAAGGTATGAATTCAAATTCTGCTCTCAGGTACACATAGGGTAAATCTTACTACCTTTATACAGGTAAGAATTCAGAGAAATTCAGAAACAGAGCAAAATTCATTTATATTCCACCAGTTTCATGCAGAAGACAAGTAAAACTGGCTTTTCTGCATTCTCTCCCAGAATTTATACAATGGTGATCCCTGCCCAACTCACTAGCAGATTACGCAGAGGTGTATTTAAGTCGTTACCACAGGTATTCTACAGGGAAGCTTTGGGGCACATCAAGGTAGATGCTGCAACTGAGGATACTCATGCCATGCCCGGCATCATCTGTTGCCATTTGAGACTGACAGGATATACCAATTAAGTAACTCAATATTGAATAAAATAATACCCAATTTTTGTCAGATGCCAAGCAAAACCAGTATAAAACAATCTTTTGTGCTGTCTCACCTCTTATTCCCCATGTAGAGAAGTGCACAATTTCAGAATGTCAGTGGAAGGTTCAGGCGGATGATCCTCAGTTAAACTCACCTCAGGTGGAGAAGGTTTTGCATTTGGCTGCAGAACAAACAAACAAACAAATCTAGTGCAGTGCACAAAAGAAAACTTTGAAGTAACTGTCTGATGCAGTCTGAGGTAGAACGTGGTAAAGAAGTCTCAAATCAAGTATTGCAGGAGTCCGTACCTAAGGGGGAAAGGAGGGAGTATAAACTGGAGCAAGAAATTCACACAGTACATTTTCCTTCAAAGCATCATGTACATTTACAAGCCTTGAAGCTATAATTTGCAGTTTTGTCATAAACATTTTGGTAACGTAGTGGAAAAATACCCGTATCCAATCTATATCACAGTTACCATGATTTGCTGTGTTGACAAAACCGTGGCTATGAAGTCTGTTACTCTAGATGAAGCCTCCAGCATGACAAAAAGGTTTTCACAGAATATTCTTAGGTAACACAATACACCCCACAATTACCACCACCTCAATGGTACTTCTCAGCTGCTATAACAATTTTCTCCAGAATTAGAAAATTTCCTTAGAATTTCTGTAACATCTTCTGGCCCAATCTATGCTTTGCCCTTCTGGAAGTGGACAACCAAGCAAAATGCTAACAAAAATTATGAATTTATCAGATAAAGCAGCATACATAGGAGTAAGAACTCTTTATCTCCAGAATTTCAGCTACCAAACTAACACCCTTTATGCTGCTGCACTCCTACAGAGTAACAACAGAACAAAAAAAATCTAAACTAAACTCCTATCATGTCATTCCCCTACAGAGTTTTGACCCTTCCAAAGGAGACATTCCTGAGATTTCATAAAGTCCAGCAGGAACTTGGTTTTGTTATTGATCTTATGTGGAACTCACACAAATTCTACTAGCCAAGGATGATGGTTTGAAAAAGCTCTAAGAGAAATGACATTACGTACACATATATGATCTCTAATGACAGGGAAGGAATAAATATAGTACTGTAGCCACCTCCTCTGCCCTCCTCAAGTCAAGCCACCTTGATACTTCCTTGCTTTCTTAAGCTCCTGCTGTTCTGTGTGTCTTTTCCCACCTTGTCCAATCCTTTCATTCAATTGTATTTTCCTCTGCACAGAAATCAAATACTTGTTGTTCAAGGCTGTGTGTAGGTGAAGGCAAAATTACATCTCTTACTTCATTTTTAATTGCCCTCCTCAATCTCTCTCCTGAAGGTTCCCTTAATCTCAACTCGGTTTCCACGCCTTCTCTCCTGCTAAATTCTTATGCTGACAATAAGATGAGAGTTTTGCCATCTCCCATTCCTCTTTCCTGTACAAAAACAATCTACAGGCTTTGCAATGATCTCCAAATCCAGTGACCATATTTTCCCCTCCTTTTAACTATGGTATAGCTGTCATAAACAATGTCTTTAGTAACACAAGCCTATTTCAGCACAAACAACTGTGAGCCAATTACTACATTTGGGACTAGAAACTACTAGTTCAGCCATATTGGTGTGTGACATTTGTGTGACGGTAGGTCAGAGCTGGTTGCTGAGGAGGAAATTATTCCACATGGAACCAAAATAAATCATACAAATCCAGAATGCTGAGAAGAAAGGAAAGAAAAAAAGGAAAATGGCAGTGGGAAAAGGTGAAAAATGATAAATAGGAGAAATGGATCAATTTTGTATGAAGGTTCTCATAACGAGCAGATCCTACATCCATTACCTACTCCTAACTAAAAGAGCTGACCTTGACACTGAAAACCTTTAAATTTTGAAATAAAAAGTGATGGAAAGGGGAAAATGGGACAACAGTTTCAGGAAAGCAGTTATAAAACTGTGTTTTTCCCAGGTAACACTTATATGTATGAGATAACGAGCTATTACTCTGAATTTAACAGAGGTATTTCCAAAATCAGTGAACACTTTTTAGAAGTTACATTGCATTGTCTATTTTGTAATGAATCAAATCTCAGTTTGTTCATGTACTTCGGCATCTCAAGAGGAAGACAGCAGCTGGAAATAAGGACTTCAAGAGCCTACCCCATAGATTCTTCTGCCATAATCCACAAACTCAGATACTGCATTCAGATCTTTAAAAATTAAGGGCAGGGGAACGTGTTGAAAACAGCTTCAGAAAGTTACCTCAAATCCTCTAACGTACTACAATGTATGTACATCTGTGCTGGCTCTAGCAGATGTTGGAAAGTTTGCTTTTTCTTTTTTTTTTTTTTTTAAGTGAAAAGAGACAACCAGGCCTCTAACAGACCCTCTTTGATCTCACCTCGGAGGAAAGTTATAATCTGTCCCTGAGAATCTCTACAGTTCAGGCTTAAAAGACAAAAGAGAGGAGAATGTGAAAAGAACAGGAAGCAGCACATAAAATAAAGCAAATGGGCTTTGAAACGCAGCCTGGTTCCCGGGAATGGCACTGTGTCTAGTTATATCCTTGGAAGGTTGTTTTTTTAAAAAAAAGCTGTCTCAGAGATGTGCCAAACCACTTGCTTTTGATTTGGGTGGCAGCAAATGGGACATGACAAGTAGAGCAGAGCATAGTTGTTGCACTGCCCAAAGCAAAGAAAGTACCACTTAGAGGACAGCAAGAAAAGGAAAGGTGATAACCCCTGAAATTGCCCATCCACAAGAGAGGGTTTAAATAAAACAATGCCTGGAAAGCTGTGTTTTAGAAAATAGAGCCTATCAGAACAGACACAATATAAAAAAATCAGCATATCTCTAACTGTATATTTTGTTTTCCTGCAAACACAAGAAAAATTTGTACCTAGTTATCGTGATTAATAGTCCTTAAATTACAGCCAAAGGCATGCACAAGAAGTTAAAAGGTACATAAAATCTGTAATAGAAAAGAATCTGTCCATTAATGCCATTTGGCATGACCTGCTATTGTAGCTGTCCCACTACCTCCATGATAAATTGCACTGTCCCATGCTATGGATTTTGTAGTGCAAACAATTATATTTCATTATCGCAAATCAGTATTATTTCCGGGTTTTATTTTAATCTTCAACTTTTTCTAATCCTTGCAACAATAGCAGTGCATGGAAGTAAATGCCGGATACTTCACTGAAGAACACAGGTGCTCTGTCAAGTTACAGAAATATGAATTTTATCTGCAGAATAGGGTGCTTCACAGGGCATTGACTGTCACAGAGCTCTATAAGCTGCACTAAACTACTTATGGGGCCTTAGTCAACGGCTAGCACAATTCAGAGTCATGATCTCTGCTATTAGCATGCTGAGGAATTTCACAGAAATCCCATATCCTTCTCAGCTTGTCCATTTAAAAGTGTACATAATTAACTATTACATACAGATCGCAAAACAAATTAAAGATGGTCTGAAAGTTCCAATGAAGATAGTTAGAAATAGCTCCAAAACACTGATTCTGATTTCCTTGACAGTTATTGAAATATATTTCTATATCACTCTTGAATAATTTAATAACAGAGTTAAGCTGGTAGAGTTGCAGTCTATCTCACTCCCTGGTTAGAGAAATTCTGACAGTGAAAATATCTTTTCAGTATCTCTATTCCTTTTCAAAAATGGGGAGAGTAACGTGCCTCGTACCTTCTGCAGAACAAGACACAGTTCTGGAGAATGGGAAGAACTGAGAGGCGCTACTGGAATCGGGAGGATAGAAGACCAACATGTCCAGTAGCTCCAAGTTCAGTTACAAATAATGGATTTTACACTTCTCTGTCTGTTGATATTTCATCTCCATGTGCAGTCTGCAATTTTCTTTGACTTCAGTAAAGTGCATGAATTCCACAGTCTGTGGAAGAGAGGAATGAGGCTCAGATATAGTACTGTTACTTTTTTGGGGTGGAAAGGGGAGGCTCTCACTCTTTTATTCTTTTAAAGACTTCATCCTAGGATAAGAATTTTTCTGTTAAAGCATTCCTATATTTTGTTCTGTGACCTTGGCTTTCCTCTTAAGCTGTTTGGTTTAAATTCTGTCAGGTTTAGACCCTGGATAAATATGAAGGAGGCAAAGCATCTGCAGACTTAAGGTGAATAAAGTCCTTGCTAAATGGATGAACTATATGTTTACACTTAACTAAAAGGAAAGGCTATTACAAGAACCAAAGAAGGACTGATGGCCTGAGTTCTTGCTGTTTTATCAATGGGGAGAAGTTATAAATTTTTATTACAAGAACCTCTATCCTGTCCTGGTTTTGGCTGGGACAGAGTTGAGAGTCTTCCTAGTAGTAGTTATAGTGCTGTGTTGAGTATGAGAAGAACGTTGATAACACACGGATGTTTTCAGTTGTTGCTAAGTCATGTTTAGAGTAAGTCAAGACTTCTCAGGTTCTCCTGTGCAGCCAGCAAGAAGGTTGGAGGGGCACAGGAAAGTTGGGAGGGGAGACAGCCAGGACAGCTGACCCAAACTGGTCAAAGGGGTATTCCATACTGTGTGATGTCATGCCCAGTATATAAACTGGGGGAGCTGGCCTGGGGGGGTATCGCTGCTCAGGAACTAACTGGGCATCGGTTAGCGAGTGGAGAGCAATTGCATTGTGCATCACTTGTTTTGTGTATTCCAGTCCTTTTATTATTACTGTCACTTTATTTTTGTTATTAGTGTAATTGTTAGTTTCTTCCTTTCTGTTCTATTAAACTGTTCTTATCTCAACCCACGAGCTTTACCTTTTTCTTGATTCTCTCCCCCATCCCACTGGGTGGTGGTGGGAAGTGAGTGAGTGGCTGCGTGATGCTTAGTTGCTGGCTGGGGTTAAACCACGACAGTCTTAAGCAAAATTTGAACTCTAAAAGGAGGTGTATAGGAGCCCCTTGAAGCCCAGACCATAATGATCAGGATATAGATGAAATAAAAACAAATAGAAAGTAGTACAAGGTGGGAGAAAAATTTTGATGTAGGTGCAGTAAACAGTGAATTATTCGGATTAGATATCTGCTTTATCCTCTCAATAGTCAAGTAAAGCTGAACTACAGCAATTCAGACGAGTGCGTTTAATTTTATTTTTCTAACCCTGGTGTCTGTGTTGACTTTCATGGTCCTTCTTTCCCAAGGTATTAGAAATAGAAATGCTGTCCTAATGGTTATTTCAGTTTCAGCAGCAAAATGCAGTCTCAGAAACCCCACAGGTGAACCTACACTTTCTTAGCAAAGATTGTGCCTCCTCTCTCAACCACAGACAGGAAAGGAAGGTGTGATACTCCAGAGTGTTAGAATGTAGCATTTGTAGCCTAGAAAGAGCTCCACAGTCAAGAAATTACCATTTCTGAGTTTGCAGTGAGACCAAAACTTTTCCAAATTAGCCTAGGTCTATCGATTAGGTTAGAGTATCCAGCAACTGTATGGGCACACAAACATCTCTTGAGAGATAAAGGAAAGGGAGCACCTTCTTGGATACTTCTGTTCACATTTCTAAAATCTAGAGGCCCTTGTGAACAGAAAATAACTTATATTACAACAATTTAAAAATAAACTAATAAATTGTACCTGTATGTCACTGAACGTATACTTTCCTATGACCTTGAGTGTCCATGCTTTAATTTACTGTGTTAGTTGAATGGGGTACATTCATAAACCCTTATGTATGCCCATTCTTTTACTGTTTCACACCCTACCAGCTGCCCTCAAAATACAGATATACCTGTCGGTTTTGCTTCGAGAAGCACTCTCCCGTTTTGCTCATCAGGTAAAACATTGTGCATGCCACCACATGCCTAACTATTGCATCCGTGGCTTTGCTGGATTGAGACATCCAGTTTGTACTTGCAGCCTTTACGAATGTCACTCAACCTGACTGAAGATAATACACACCCGCTTGATATCAACACACAGAATCAAACCTGTGTTTTTGGCTTAAGTTAAAAATAAATCAAGGGAAGATCTCTTACATCATTTTCTATGTCTTTCTGGCGTTAGATTGTTCTGTATAGAATTTTGTCAACAGAACTTGTATTTGATGAATGAAATATGGAGTGATAGGGACTATTTTTAGGTGGGGATATTCACCTATACCAAACAAACCATTCAGTTACCAGGAGTTTCTAAGTATTTACTTTTCAATTTTCCTAAACGTCACTTAACTTACCATTTTCACTAACAGACTGGCACACAGTTTTCCACTTAGCCAGCAGTTTATCCATATCAAACAATGGGTGATGTGCTTGCCTTTCTTTTCACTGCATTTCTCGACAACAAAAGATTTCCTGCTGTCAATATTCGATACTTTATTTTTTTTCACTATTTGTATATAAAATAAGATTCTCTCTTCCCTAGCTTGTACAATAAACCCTATCCCTACAGGCCCCTTAGGTAAGCAGGTAGTCCTCTCGCACTTCAAATATATCAGCAACCACTTCTGTGTCTATTACTAGTGTACAGAACCAAATCCTTAGCTGGTGCAAACTGTCTCAGCTCCACTGACTTCAAAGCTGCAGCAACCTACTTTCATTGAAGATCCAGCTCATATACTAAAAACAACTTATATCTGATTCACAGAGACCTCTGCTTAACAGAATGCATGTGGTATCCAAGGCAAAATTATTTCATCATATTCAACCTTTCTTATTATGCTTTGTAACAGCATAGACAACTCTTAGGAAAGGACAGTGATATTTAAATGAGACTATGGTCTGTGTACTAGGGTACAATTTATGGCAATAACTAAATATTATAGCGTGTATAGTCCAAACCAGATAACGCCAATCCCATGTGTTCTCAGCAGCCTTCACTGATGACATGGTACTGATGTATCTCATATATTGCTCCATCACAGGGGTCACAAGTCTGCATGTTTGCTCGCTCTTCACTGTAAAGAATTGTTCCTTCTCAGTTCATGGTAACAGAGAAGGAACTCTACCAAGTTATCTTTTTTTAAGTCTTTATAGTTCTTCCTTCTAGCTTCATTAATGAGCTGATGGCCATGGTACAGCAATAAATCACTCCACCTTTCAAAAGTAGGTTAAGCAACCTGAATAAGAGTGATTCCACTCCAGTAATTCTACCTCCTCCCCCCCATCACACACCCTTTTTAATTGCACATTTTCTAAAATAGTCTGAGATCTGGATGAGTAAATGGTCTTTTTGGTGCCAGCACAGAAAATATTAATATGTCAAAACATCCTGCACAAACTCGCATATCTCTGTGTATCACAAATGTGATATTTTTATGCTTGGTTTTAAACAAATGCATTTCTAAGCACACTTTTTCATAGAAGAACAAGCTGCTGAAGTTTTTACCACACAAGATTTTCTTCTTTCTTTTCTTGTTTTGGGTGTTTTTTTTTTGTTTGGGTTTTTGTTTTTAATTTGGGTTTGTTTGGGTTTTTTACTCCTTATTAACAAGGCAAACCCTGTTTTACTTGCTTACCCTAAAGGAATTCTGCTATTACAATTATTTTAATAACTTTAATTGTAGTGCAAATATATGAAAAACATCTTTCTAAAATACTAGCTGTATTACTAAAGCACAGTAGCCCATTGCATATTTGCGAACTGTGGTATTACTATGTTATTATGCACTGCCAGAATATACAGTAAGTCTCACTCCAGAGGAGTCTACAATCTAAATAAAATTTACTCTCCATATTCAGAGCAATGAGTGCTTATGATATTCCAGGTAATGGAAATATCTGTACAATACTGCTTCCAGACACCAGTAAGTTCTCAAAAGGCCAGGCAGTGTGTTGTACACAGCCCCCTGGTATAGCCGTTTCCAGGAAAGTTTACAAACTTGGGCATAGTGCCATGCAAATGCACAAAGCCAGCTCAGAGGTATCTACAACAAACTTCCCAAAGCTTCTGGTTCCGGATACACGGCACAGACACACCTAAATTGTCATAATGTCTGAGTAGGTTTATTAGCTTGGGCCCAGACTCACATGAATGGAGATCTGAGCTAGACAGCAGAATCAGTACATCTGCATATCACACAGTCTCAGCTAACAAGTCCTTCTAGGGTAGAATCTGTTCAGAGTTGGTTTGAGCAGCTCGGTACCCGTGATACCACTTACCTGCAAGCTGGACAATCAGGCTGGAGATGTAAAAGTACAGAGTATGGATGAATGGCATATGAAGATACAGAGAAGAGGTACAACAGTTTGCCAATATATCCACAGCTTGCTTGTGGAAATTTCTGCCATTTTTTCAGTTCACAAACTAGATACTTAAGCTTATGACTACCCTTCCTCTTATTAAAAAAAATAAATTATAATATCAGTCTTAAAATTTTGCTTCTGGCTTCACTGAAAATTTAAGAAGTTATGAAGTCTTTAACTGAAGACAGACATATCAGATACATCAACATACACTGTGTTTTTCTCACTACAGGGAAAAGCTTTGTCATAAAGACATAAATCTTATAGTTTCACATAGTGAAACAGAAGGCAAATTAAACTAATAATATATAGAAGATTTGCTATATGTATGAACTGACAGGCATTAAACAAACACTCTCGTTAGCCAAAATCTTGTTCCAGTTTGTAGGATGTCAACATACACATTAGTAATACCTCTGAAATTGTCACTCTGTAGACAGGAAGAGAAATCTAATTTGCATTAGGATAGTAAACATTAAACTAATCTTGATTTCCACAGATCAAATTTATTTTTTTTTTTTTATTTACTGGATATCAAGTGTCAATTTAAAGTGAATGTCAAAGAACATTAATTTTCAAACCCCTCAAAAGAAGACTAAATCCCCCAAAGCAGTCAGCAAAACCAGTCATGTTTCCTATTCCAAGAGATTCTAGTTACAGAACTTTGATGGTAAAATAAAACCCTTTAATCTGTGGCATAATCCTGAAGATAGCATGCTAAAACTTGAAGGACACCAGCATGCAGATGTTCTGAGACACACATTTTTAACCCCTGGGCTACCTCGCTTGCCAAGAAAATTTAATCTTCTAACATGTACATTCATGAACAGTCTACTGCTAATAGTGTCTATGGGACAGCTGACAAGAGTCTGATCCTGAAGCTACTGCATCTGGTATTTAGATATGGTGGAGAATATATTATTTTGAATTTAACAGGAGTTTTTGCAAAGATCGGAGCCTGGCTTGTGGATGTTTTCTTATAAACCTTTATTGCAAAAACTCCAATCTCTCATATATTCAATAAAAAAGTTAAGAAAACCATTTCAGATTTGTGCATCTGACATGTATTGAACTTTACTGATGGGGCTAATCACCTTGAAATCAAGGGATGACACCTGCAAGTAAAATGAAGCACACCTACAAGGCTTTACAGACCTGAAGCCTATTAATGAAATACATTTACTTTTACAAAAAACTCATGGGCTGTATATAATCCTTCTTGTATTTTCTCTTTAAAAAAAGTAAAAAATGGAAAAATTTACAGTTAAGCAAAAAGCAGGTGTTACCATATAATTATGGAGATGTGCTTTTTAGAGCGATCAAAATAAAAATTTTGATATGTTATCTCTTAAAATAATACAGCCAATGCCGACTTAAACACGCACTCTGAAAATCCCACAAGGGGTGTGAACTGGGAAAGGATCTGTGCTGGCCACTGTGCTGAAGGTAGAAATGAATGGTTCGTGGTTCAAATTTGTAAGAACCACTTAGCCCTGCTTTTTGTGACGTTTACTGAATCTTCCCATTGCGGAAAGGATGGAGAGTCACAGACTACCAAGGTGTATATATGCACTCTCATTTAATGTTGAGATCATTGTGGCCAGGGTCCAAAGAATGATGATATGCTTTGCAGCGCTGTTTTCAGGTGAATGTAAGATCTGAACAATTACCACATATAGCTCATTCCACAAAAACATAGAGAAGATGGAGAACCCAAAAAAGAGAAGGAAGCAATCCTATAAACTGCGCTAGTAAACAGTGCATTTGATTAAGCTCTCAGTTGAACAAATGCAGTTTCCAGCATAATCCATAAATTCATACATAGATTTCAAAAACCCAGGATATTTAAGAAAGTGAAAACAAAGCTAAGAAAATACTTTTATTCTTTTCTAAAACTTTGAGAGGTGGCCATGGGACTGAATTTTAAACTCACCCATAAGAATCTGTACAGTATTTCAGACTTCACCAAAGTATTTCATGTGAAAGCCTAACTTTCAAGATTTCATCATTTTCTAGTGGGAAGTTTTACACTATCCATTAGTAATTTTTTTAAAAGGGCACATTTACGGTTATTCCATCTAGCATACAGAATGATACAGATACGGACTTTCTATGGATTTACTAAGGTAAATCTTACATTGATTACATACCACAGCTGCAACAATGAAATCCATCAGAAAGCCGACTGCTGGAGATACTCAAATTCCTCTGTAATTAGCACATTGGTAAAATCCCAATGCCAAACCCTAGCAACCTCAAGGAGCGTGCAAAGAAGCTAAGTAACACAGCAAAGAAGTGACATCTACATGACCCTGGGTTTTTTTTTTTTACACAATATCAGGCAGCTGGAAGACTGCTGCTCCTGGAGGAGGAGAAATGGGGGAAGGGGAGCAAGAATAACTTAAGTTATTGTTTTGAAAAATTAGTACTTTTATAATTGGAACTTTAGCCTTGAGTAATTATCCAGAATCTTTTTTGTTACAGGAACTAGGAAGTAAAATAGGAAGCATTTTTATCTTATCTTATTTTGATAGGTCATCACGAAGGTATCAATACAAAACCTGGATTGTACTGAACTGAATAACTATTATGACCTGTAGTTGCCCATAATTTGAGCTTTATCTCTTGATTTTTTAAAAAGATGCTCTTCTCAAAGTAGATGCAACTTTGCAATAATCTTTGGAAATGTCTGTTGGTATAGAACTATGTAATTTAAAAAAAAAAAGAGTGCATAACCTGGGATTCTACACCTGCTATTGCTGATCCAAGTTTAGGTTTCCTGTAATATATGTTTTCATGACAACAGACCTGCACCTATTAAATGCCACAGATGTACAAAATTCCCACAATTTTGATAAGCAGCAAAAGCTCACTTCACGTATCCCTCTATTCTTCAAACTCCTACCAATCAATAGGAGTCATCCAAGGACTACTGGTTCCAGTTGGAGATTCATGTATGGAAAATGACACTGAAAAGGAGTGAAGAGTATGTTTCTATAAGCATAAATCCCCCAAAACCCAGAGCACCTTGAGACAAAGAGATTGAGTCTATATACCTTCACACAGGATTCTATCTTAGAATCGTGGACTTTAGGTCTACCTATACTGTGGAGATAGAGTAAGTCAGCTGGGAGAGGTTAAAAAAAAAAAAAAAAAAAAAGCCTTGCCCTTTTTTTTTTCCCCTTCCTTCACTGTCATGTTCACCTCTTTCTCAATGGCCAGTACAGGTCAGCCAGCATTTGTGTTAGGTGGCGTAATCTGTCACTAGCACAGACCAGCAGCAAAATTGCTAAGAGCAGCAGAAAAGCAGGGAGGGAACTGTGACTCAGAGGGATCTGTTTGAATCACGGGCCTTCTGAGGGAGGGGGATGTAGTTTGTGCAATTCTTGCTCAGGAACAGTGCTCAAAGCAGTGTCTAGTCTTTCAGATCACAATGGAATAGAAATAGCAATATATGGGCTTCTGGCAAACATCACAAATGAGCATCTCATGACAGCTCAAGACAGTAAATGTTTATTACACGTTATGCAATTTATATAGCATAGTTACATCCTTGTTTATCTAACCTGTTATTGCTATTGAAATGGCTTAAAGAAATAAAGAAAGCATGATCTGATGGAGTGTGTAACAACAATATTGAAGACATTTTTCAAAGCAGACTAGGAGATTTAGATGCTCAGTCTCTTTTAATAGAGAGACTTTGAACCCCAGTCTTGAATTTTTCCCACATATATTAGTAAACATGAAACATTACAGAAGCCATATGTTTCTGGGGTAGGAACTTCCAATTTTCCTTTGTATATGTGCACTATAGAATCTAGTACATAATAGCTGATCTCCTCAAGCAATGGGTTAACTGAGCATCTATAGTAAAACAATAACTGTCTTGGAACTGAGTATGGTGCATTGAAGAATTCAATCATTTTTTTCTACTAGGCCTCATAATAGCACTAGAATTCAGATACACTTAGACATGAGTTTCCTTTATTTCTGGTCATTGGGCAGTTGGCTGCACAAATACAGTGGGTGTAAATAAAGGAACATATACTTCCAAGGAGAGGAAAGCTGATTCAGAGCTCCTCCAGCAGCAGATCATAGGCATGTCCTACCAATTCTATTTCGTTCTCAAAATTCATCTGAAACTCAAAAAATGGTAAAGGGAAAACCAATCTGTTTTCACTGGTTTACATTTTTGGGTGTGATAAAAAATACAGAAGTGATAGCTTTCAGGCTTGTCAGAAAAACATGGCTTATAAGAGCCTCTAGTTATGGTTTAGAATAGACCCACTTTGGACTCACAAAGTTAGCTTGGGAAACAGAAGTGGTTCCAATTCAGCTACAGTTCAGGTGCAAAATTAAAGCTGCCAGCTCAGGAAACATTCTAGCAGCTCCCTCCATCCAGCCATGTAACCTCCTGCAGGATCTGGCTATACTTCTGAGAGGCTCCTGCAGCCCACATACAACACTGAAGCAGGAAGAGGCAGTTAAGAACCTTTCTGTGCCTGTTTGTCACAGAGACAGTGCGTCAGAGCTGTCTAGCATGCAGGAAGGCTGTAACTTGTAGGGTTTCTTGTTATTTAACAGTACACACTGTGTCCTTGTTTCTAGATGAGCAGCAGCAGCAAAAAGGCCTCTCCTAGACTGGCAGGGTTATTTTACATTAAACATGTAAGTCTGTTCAGGATCATTACCTAGATTGGCAAAATGAAATTGATCTGTATTGAAGTTGTAGTATTCACGTATGGACTTGTAAAAATGTCCAAATACACTGGTCTTCTACTCCAAAGAGCCAAACAATGCTCCAAGGAACCTCCACTAATTTCACTAAGGCTTGCATGGATGTAACTATCATCCTTAAATGGTAATTGATGTGATGAGAACATTTTCTTCAGATTTCTTTCAGTGCTTTAGATTACCATTCTGAAGAAATTTAAGATTTCAAATTTTCATCCTGATTCATGGAGGGAAAATTTTAGATCTACTCTAGACACTATAGCATGGAGCTAGAGAAAAGCAGGAGAGTTACCCCAAGAACAGAACAACTAAATACTGAATTCCATGCTGCCTCTTATCTGGATTTCAAAATAAAGCCATGGAAAAGTTGTGCTGAATACACTGAAGTGGTTATTTAAATTTACACATTAAATTTAAACATATTTTAGCAAGTTTCTATGTTTTTTCTTTTTCTACTTTTATCCTCTTTGTCCTTCCTTCATTTCAGGATTTGGAGTACAGCTCACATTTCTGAAGATTTAATCTTTACTGGAAAAATAAACAAAAATACCCCACTCCTCCATTAGAGTTTTATGGCAGAACAGACAGTTATGTTTATTTTTCCTCCATTTCTTCCATTCTCTCAATCATGCACCCTTCCTTTGGCAATGACAACAAAGACTGAAGCAATTGGGGCTGTAATATGCAAAAATTCCCAAACATCTCTGGTAATTTTATTTTTTATAATATTTTGTATTTGTAAGTTAACACAGAAACCTTCATGGTCAAAATATGGTATGTAGAAACAACTGAAACACAAATTAGCTCTTTGTGATATCAGTGCTTTTCCCAACACGTTATTTTCACTCCTAAAGACATTTTTATGAACCAATTCAAGAAGCAAAACAGCAAGACTATCTTTATATAAAGTGCCAAAGCAGATACAATCGTGAATGGTCAGCGATTAAGCACTACACCTTGAGCTCCTTATGTGAAGTTACTTTACAGACCAGTGCAAAGTGTGATGTATCATTAAGCCTCCAACAAAAGCCCGTATCCCACTATATTTGCATGCCAAATGAAACACTTCTATTAATTTTTAATCCGTAACATTATGCACAAGTTTCTTAAGCCTACTTGCAGCCCAACATTGGCCATCTGTTGAATAATGCTTTTGCATGCTTTATATTGTGTGTTACGTCATATTATGGAAGACTACTTCTTCCTCTCAGAAGTATGGCATTAGCATAAAATCAGTCAGAATTTCAGGGCTGGACACTCAGCTGTCATGCCAATACAAACCAGTCAGAGAAAAACTTGGAAATTAAACAACTGTTTCGCTGCTTTATTTTCCCATCTATAAAATGGGGATAATCATCAGCTACTTATCAGGTGTGATTTGCAGTTTAATGACTATTTATCACATCCCTTGGTATTCTCAGATAAAAGGTGTTAAGTAGTCTTTATATATTTTAATGATCAATATTGATGATCAAGTAGAAAACAAAGGAACCCAAAAACCAAAGGTACAGTACCATCTTTTTAAAGACACTTTTTGTAGGAGTTTCTCTAGACAACCAAGTAAATCTGTTATAATATACCGTTATGTACTATTAGTAAGACAGAATCTGACCTGAAGTAGCTAGGTAGTCCAGCAGAAAATACATTTATAAAGAGCTGATGACAATGGGGAAACAAGAATCCTTATTGACACTGATTTGCTATGAGCCTTGAAACAGACTGCTTTATTCCTGTACATCCACCACATTCCCTTTTATCTATTTAGACTGTAATTGTTCTGAGACAAAACTGTCACAGTTTTAATTATAGTCAATAACCAGCTTCTCTAATAATTCTTGAAAATGTCTTTGAGGCTACTGTGTTCTAGAAAATAGCATGTTTATTCTGTAATAATTATTCTTAGCATAGCATGACCTGCCTCTTACCACATTCTTTAACCTAAATAGAAGACAAACATTTGGAGGTACAGAGGCAGAAAGAGACAAAAAGTGATTTGCTCAAGATTACTTAGCAGGTCAGTGACTGAATCAGGAACAGAAATCCTGCTTCCTGACATCCCCTGGAGGTTGTACCTGCTGGACCACATAATTGCTCTAAAGATCCCAATACTTCGCTCTTCTACAATTGTGCCATTCATCCAGGAAGTTACAGGCACAGCCTTCTACTCAGCAGAACCCACGTGAAGCAGATAAGAATCGTATACTGTGCATTTTGAAAACATGAAACAACCAACCTCCATTTAGAACGGCGGTGTTTAGTCCAAATAGCCAGTTGGAACGACTGAAACCAAATCCAAGCAAGAGTGCTAGAGGTTAAGTGTGTGCTTAGCTCTCCAAAGGTTTAAGAAAAATGTCGAGAGAAGCTATTTTCATATATGTTTTGGAAAAGAGCTCAATAGTTTGCAGGAAGGTTAGAAATACAGTTCTGTGCCAGGAACATTTTAATAGAGCTTTTCCTGCAAAATGGCTGTATCTCAGTTAAAGTCAAGATGATGAGAAAATACTTCCTAGTATGCTCTCTGTGTTGTTGTATAACTTTCCCATTTATGATAATATCAAAACTTCTTAAGCTCTCTTTAAAAAAGAGACATCAGGTGACAAAATGATGTAAATGCTGGGACAAGGAAGAGAGAAAGAGTTGTCTCATCAGCACTAAAATTCTGACCATCCTTGGCATCTTTAGCAATGGGGCCAGCCATTCAGAAACAAGTCACAGCGCAAACCACTGACTGATAACAGAATCAATTAAAAGCTTCGGGCTTCATTTTCACTTTTGTTTTTCCTTAATTATCCATGAAGATTGATAGTAATTGAAATAGGAATCCTACATTTCACCACAAACGACAGCAATATCAGCTTCCCATATCAATCCATAAATATCCTCTCTCTCTGACAAGACAGTAACATTCTCTTTCTCAGGGTATTCTCACCTTTTGTTTATTCTACACTCTAACATAAAGTGGGCTTAAAACGCAGCCAATCAAGCAGCTTTGCTGTCTGAGCTTACTTTCTGCTTCTATGTTGTTCTAGGAAATTTAAAAGCAAGGACTACTTACACTGCACACATCATTAGAGCATGTCATATTAGAGAGAATAATAAATACCAGAAGGATGACATACTTAAACAAAATTAAAGAAATCAAGAAAGTAGTAAAGTTGAGGTCAAGAATATAGTTGTCCTGATTCTCTTCACAGTTTGGGTTTTTTTTGTGTGTGTGTCTTTTGCCCTTCCACAACGGAGCTGTGATAATTTAGCCCTTTATTTAGCTCTGTAAAGCACTAAGGAATGCCGAGTAAATCAAACAGGTGTGAAGTGGGTGCAATAAGCCTAACCCTCGCTTTCCACATACAGAGACTTTGTACAAAGGAACTGTGTCTGAAAAGAAATGTAGGTTTTTAAAATTAGATTTATATACTCAAGGTAAAAAAAATTTAAAGGATGTGAAGTGCTTTCTACTAAGTCTAGATGTCACTGTAAGGTTTCTCTGAATTAGAGGATTTCTTGAGGAATGTAGATACTGCTGTATGTGTGAAGAAAAGCTAAACATGTTTCTATACACAATACCTATGCTATTCACAAGGCAGCCTCTGATTCCAATCAAAGTAACCTAGGACTAACATAAATGGATGGTATATAACAAATGGAGAAATCAAAAGGTGGCAAAGCTTCTTGCTCCTTTCCCTGGTTCTGTGCAGCTTACCACAGGCATTGTGACACCTTAATGCCATTCAGCAGCTAGAGGTAAGTGATCTTCCTTTCCTGCAGGCTCGGTATGCACTGTAGTTCTGTAGTTTCTTCTAGTGTATTTAAAAAAAAAAAAGTATTTGATTTCTCTTTTGGTTGATCTTGTATCAAATTAAATTCTGAAACTGTACTTTAAAAAACATATATTCCAAGGTGTCTAATCAGCACTGTCTCCTGATCCCTGTGGACCCTAGGAGCTGCTAATATTGATGTCAATACTGTAAATTGACAGTAATCATTGAGTCAGTGCCATGGAGGCTGTATTTAATCCATGAGCATTTTGAACTACAATCTTATCAGTGGTAACTAGATACAGTTTTGCTAATCAGAACCATAACTGAGGTTCTGACACATTGCACTACTAAGTCTGGAATGATTTCCATTCTAATTTCCTGTTTTCAATTGTTCCTAGGTTTCTAAAAGATTATAATTTAAATGGAAACTTTTCTTTCTAAGGGTGAGCGGGATAACTGCTCCCGGTTTGATATAATAGGATATAATTCCTAAATATAGGAAATACATTGCTTCTATTTTATAAGGAGAGAATACTTGTTTGTGCCTGGCTGAAAGTATTACACATTATTAGTACTCAGTGAAGCATAGTTGCTGGATGGATGTGGGAGAAGACACAGAGGATATTTTTATTAAAAATAGTTTCATATGCACCCACCACAACAACTCCAGCTCTCCTCTTTATGTTCTATATTGCTTGCCCTTCTTTTTATTATAACAGCAGCACAGTATCCATTTCTCTGGATTCCCTGCGTACCTTTTTCACTAGAGGGTTAGTGGCAGCATGGGCTCTTGTTGGTTCCAAACTGTGGGTGTGCTGACTGGTTAGCCTACACTAGAAGGCTTCCTGGTTGAAAGGCAGGGCAAACTGAGAACTGTTGATATTATTGACAATATTAACATACAAAGAAACATTAAAATACATAATACTGAAAAAGATAACAAAGAAATGGATACTTCCAAATATGCAGTCATGTAACATTGCTTTCTCACAGTTAAGTTTTTGTTTACGTGTTCACAATTCTGCCCAAATTGTAATCACCACAAAGCAGCACTGAACACAAGGTTTGCAGAGAGTAGTATCTTTTATTGGATCTGCTGACTAGAAAATACATATGGGCCCATCGTCCTTTCATCAGTTCTGACAACAAAGCAGCTAAAACAGGTTTAACCTAATTATGTTAATCAGCTAGACATTTTAAAAGAAAAAGTAAGTCAGTTTGGAGGAAAGAAAAAGCTAGCAAAGAAAGAGGTTCCTGAAAGAAACTTAAAAATCTGTCTAATGAAGTCAATCCATATGAAGTTCCTGTGCTCCTGTGAATGCCTGCTAACATTTCCACTGAATTAGTTAATTTTGTCATACCATATCTTCATTGAAGGTTAAAAAAACACAACAACAACAAAAAAAAACCAGCTAAGCTCTCTTTTCTATTTGTCATTCTGCCTTTGTCTTTAAACTCATTGATAAGAGCCGGTGAACTAAAGAAAAGTGCTACGATTTGCAGAATCCCCCTCTTTCTGCTTCCTTACAGCTAGTTTTTTGGTGGAACCAACAAAAAACATCTTCCCCTACTATCTTTTTTTAACAACCCAATAGAAAATAACCCTTGATATAAAGTGATCATCACTGAATGAATATTTGGCATATAGTTTGTATGACAACAAAATGAGATACATCAAAGAAAGGACAGCAGGAAAAGGAACGTGGGATAAGGGCAGGGAGCATCATTATAAATACAATGACATTAAACTCAATAGTTTAGGGCAGAAGGGGCGATACAGCCCTGAGAACGCCATCTGAGCAAGATAAGAACTTACCTTGTTAAAAGGACCATGCTATTAGTTTCTAAAAAGATAAGAAGATGATCTCCTAATCTAAGGAATCTGCGAACTAGCCTATCAACACAAAATATGGATTAAGGGCATGTTTGGCTGGATTATTAGATATCTAATTTACATCAGCTTTATCTGAAATCATGTCACTAACACCCCACAGGAGCCTACAGTATTTGCAGATTCACTGATAGGACATTGATCTTTCATTTTTTAATTTATACTCTACGTTTTTACTCAACAGATGTCTGTTTGGCATTTATATCCCTAACTGCAATGGCATTTGTATGCTTGAGTGTTGTTAGATGGAATTCTCCAAGGTATATTTAGCTCCTATGGATAGTAAGATATTTAAAAAAGGAAAAATATTAGATATATCTTTTTATGCTTATTTTTAAATTAATCTTGTAAAAATCATTCATGTGTCAGTATCCATCATGGGATGTATACTTCAGCTTTAAAGAATGTTAGACTGATAACGCTGCCCCTATGTGGCAACAATTACAGAGTGATAAAAAGCAATATGTATTTAACATGACTTCCCTAGCTCTCTTCATTTAGTGGAAGGTAACATTTAGTGAAACTCATCTTAGGTGAGTTACAGCAGATGCTCACTGGAAACTAAGAATAGTGTGAGCACTTCTTAAATACATTCCTATGTCTCTTCCAAAAACATCTTGGGCATTTTAAAAATCCTCCTTATCTGTTGAAACACTGAATCAATCAAGGAAATACAGTCTTGGGACAAATTTCTGAAAGTAAATTCTTACTTTTACAGCTTTCATATGCACAGACTGCTGGAAGAATGGGAATATAAAGAAAATTAAAACAAAAACACTAGGGACAAAGATAAAGAATGTTCAAGTACCTGTGCTCATGCATGTCAATCCCATCACTTTTACCAGCGAACTGTAAATTTGCTGATAATCTACCTTAACACTACTTCTACTGGTAATATATAAGCTTGTCAGTCATCTCATATTCACATACAAATGGTCACTGGAATGAGTAGAGATATATCTATATGTTGCAGAACTGACCTGAAAATATGTAGCACGTTTGATAATATCAGGAATGTTTAAAGACCTGAAAAGTATACATACTTTTCCAGATGGTCTTCCTCTACAAGAGTCCAAAGGTTTTTTGGTAGTTTTAGAAATAAAGCTTTGAATATGTAACCCTTTTCAGCTGATTATACAATTTACACAGTGATCTTTTATTTAGATTTTCCCAGTCTTTTTGTAGGATTAATGTTTTTTGGAGAAAGATAGCCAGTAGCAGATAGAAGGCTTTATTCTTCCACTGATTTCAGTGAGTTTGGCATTTAACTTGTTTCAAAATTTACCCTTCTTAGTTGCAGCTTCAAAAAAAACTTAATCTGCAGAAAAGGAATAATGGAACTCTTGTACTTGAAAGAGACACTGGGAAGATACCTTCTCTGGGGACATGCTCATACTGCTTGACAAGACCAAAAGAATAAAAATGAACAGACCAAAAGAGTAGAAATCCCACATGTTTATGACATCTTTCACAGAAGACAATGAAGTAGCATATTTCCAATAATACAGCTTGGTTGTGTTTATTAGGATAGTACAAAGGTATTTTGTATCAAGATCTGGACACAACCTGTACTGGAACTATGATCTGAATTACAGTCTAGAAGAGGCCAAAGGCTTTCACTTATGGCTAGACCTGTATTCTTACAGCAAAACTATCTACTGCATATTGTAATGAATATAAGGCTACCTAAAACTGCATTCATTATCATTTTTACCAAATGCAGACTAGATTAAGGGGATGAAACAGAGGGGAAATGATGTATACTAACACATACATCTAAACTCTATGAAACAAATTAAAGACACAATAGACTTTATGTGTTACAACTAATTTACATTTCAATATCCCACAGATATCCCCTCTGCTGACTGTGCCCAAAGGACTTGCTTTCAAGTTAGTTACAATCTGTTCTATTCTGTTACAGATTCAATTTGTATTAGTTTTCATATCTACAGACTTATATGTAACTTTTAGAATCAGGGAGGATTACCACATTGCCATGGGGTACTCAGCTGAAAAGGAGCATATGGCTATTAATATTATTATGAATCTATTGCTTTAGGCTACATTAGGTTGCCTTTGGGGTTCTGATTCTTAAGAAGAAAGGACTGAACTACAGGCATCCTCTTTTGGTGCAAAAGATTTGGAATAAATAGTAACTTTTTTTTTTTTTAAATTTATATCCCTTGTTTAGGTAACCTTCAACATGGCAAAAATTTAGACAGGGTTCTGGCTTATCATATTGTTTGTGGCATATTTAGGTTTAAGCATTTGGTTTTGTTTTCCTTTGGTTAACAAAAGTTCATAATACTTTTATAGGGCTTTATATTTTTAAGTCATTGTATTAAGAGTTATATTTAGATTTAGAATTGTCTGCTTTTTTTCATTTCAATGTCTTGATGAATTACTGCACTTTTATTCACTGTAACAGCTAATGTGAGTTATGTTCTTGAAATAACATATTTCAAACTATTGTGTCTTGTGCAGGAATAACCAAACTGAAAAGCATTGGTCTGCAAAGAGAAGCTAAATTAACATTTTATAAGCTGGGTATCTTGAGTTGCTGAGAGCCAATTACATCAAGCATCAGTTGCAATCAAAGCTTCAGCTTCTCTCTTCAACAGACTAACGAGCTTGAATTTAAAGCATCAGATAAACTGAGCTAGATACTTGCATGTGTGAATAAGAGTTGAATTAGAAACAAATCTTAAGGGTTATTTTGGTCTTAGAATTACTGAAGATAGGTCCCAGATTTTCACCTGACACTCACCTCCATCAAGCTGGGGAACAACAGGACACAGAGTAACAAAATTATATCGGGTCTGGAAAATGTCAAAGGGTATTTAAGGTGAATGGAAAAGTGGTATTTGGAGGGATAGATTTACATAGAATTACAGAACTGGACTTTCTAACTTTTGTCTCTACTGACAATCCCCCTTTCTCTTCTCAGTAAAATGAGAATAAAGGAATTTTCAGGGAAAGGGGGAGAACTGAGATTGCTTAGTACTTCAAGTCTCACAGCATGAAAAAACAAACCCTCTTTTAAAAGCGAGGGAGAAAAGGAATGAAAAGATAGATTTACTAGAGTAAGAGAATGTAAGCAGGTACAGAAGTTCCAGAGTGGCTTCGATTTGTAAGGTACAAAAAAGATCCAAAAAAGAAGAAATTGTGCAACCATTTTTTATTTAAGACTTCACATTATGATTGCTCGATATCTTTCCTCAAACAAGAATAACAACCTAATATGACTATGCTTAATTGAGAAAAAGGAAAAGAATGAGAGTGATGGTATTATAGTACGTAGTCACCTGAAAATGAACTGTCAGCAGATACAGCTGACAAGAGCGAGATTAAAATCAAGCCTTACCTAGTACATAGCCCTGTCCTCAGGAAACTGTGCTCCTGTATGTGGGGTTGATCTTGTTTTACAGTTTTTATACTCAACATGGATGGAAACAACTGTGATATTATATAAACAACCTATCATTGAGCTCACACAGGGCTAAATATCCCAAGCAATAATACCCACGAAAAATACAGAAGTCATCAACTAATTGCAAACTGCAAAACTGCATGTCTGAATAGGCCCTTGCAAGTGCTAATATTAATCTGCAAGTACAAGTAATAACTTTACACACAATGAAGTATGCTGTCTCCTAAGGCAGGTAGTATATTTTGCAGGTACCAGTTTGCAAATTGACCTGCAGAATCCAGACACTACTATTTAAAAATACCGCAGGTGTAACCACACTATATGAGACCTGTTCTGCACCTTGAAGTAGTTTATGGCACATCTTGCACAATATTTCACAAAGATCACTCACATTTTTAAAATCTCCTTCAAACTGCCACAGCCTGAGCACCTTGTCCCACATACAGCACATTTTCAAAGAAATGTTGATTCGAAACCATGATTTACCTTCTCCCTCCCTCTCGAAACAAGAGATATACATTCTCCCTGTAACTGACACTTTCTCATAAGATTTTATTTTGATATGTCTTTTTGTCCTGCAATGTTTCACCACCCAGCAGCACTCTGCTAATCTACACTTCAATGGTAGAATTCACCAGAGATATGGGTTTAAATAGCACATCTTGAGATGGGAACAATGAAGGGGGGATGGCTCTACAATAAATAAATAAATAAACCCCTATCACACACTTAAAACCAAATGCCTGCTGGGACTCAGGTTCAAAAGCACATTTGGAAACTGATCCCTTGAGAAGATATGTTTGTTACGGTGTTTGGCCTCAGGATTTAAAAGGATTTGCTTTTAAGCTGTTACTTTACTGCAAGTATGTCACTGGAGGCCTCAGGTGTGAAAGTCTTTTGATAAAAGGGACTAGTTTGTGCCAGATACAGGGAATGAAAAGCATTAAGACTAGTAGGAGCTGCGAAGTGGAAAGCAGGGAAAGGATGTGGACAAAGTCCATCAAGTTTAAGGCAAGCAAATGCTTGGGATGCAAGAGGGATGAGAAACCACAAAAGCCCTTGAACTTCTTGGTTTGCATACATGAGTGATTACACTAACAAACTCTTAAGGAACTGAAGCAAAGTTGTGAGGAAGGGTTATTTCCACTTAATCAGGTGAAGCCTGGCTGGAATCTGCACACAAAAAACTCCATAAAATATTATGGCTGGAAGAAACCACAGGGGTCATCTAGGCCCTTTGCTCTACTGCAAGATCAGCTCTACTTAGGTCACTCCAGCCAGCCAAATGTTTATCTACCTGTTCTTAAAGGCCTTTAACACTGGAGACACTGCAGTTTCACCGAAGGAAATCTATTCCAATGCTTCATTCTATTTCCATCAGAAAGTGTTTCTTAATGTCTGAGTTGCATACTTTGTGCTGCAACCCACGCCTGTTACTTCTCATCTTGTCTGTAGGGGATAAAAAGAAGAGCCTAATCCCTTTCTCTTTGCCAATCTTTTATGTATTTGAAGATACTTTGGTCTCTGAACTATGTCGGTCTCATCATACTGTGCTCCTCATACACCACTCTGATTACATGAGCAAAACTGCATCAGTTCTCTAACCAAAGCATCTCTGCATCATTTGCCTTTTAGAAGTAAGGTGCACCATTTTTCTCTTACCTCAAGATAATTATACTTTGTTTCCTCAACCACTCCTATATAACAGAGGAACTTTCCTTTCATACAAAAAATTGCTCTGAGAGAAACTACAGTAAGCACAGCCTGTTGCACTGAAATTTGCAAAACTCATACTTCTCCACAGTTTACTTCATACTGGAATTGAGCACTGTAAATTGTTTTTTTCAGTGTATTTCATAGCAGACTACTCTTTCAGTGCTCTAAAATGGCTGCAACTGCCAAACCTGCAGGCTGCACTTATAGTCTACTAGATACTGGACAGATTAATGGTGGTTCAGTACCAAAAGCTTATGCTGGATAGTATATGCAATATATTTATTGGTTTGTTTCAACTTGAAAACCCTGAAGAACTATGTGTACATGAACCAAAACTAGACGTAGGTACATGATGAAAAAATTACAGTTCCTGTTACACGTAACAGAAGTTTGACTTAATCTGGAGAAAGTGCATGCAGTCCTAGAACAGAACTCTTGTTAACTGTCATTCCTCTGCTGAAATAACAAGAAATAATAACCAGAGCACTACAACATCTGAACTACTTCAGGTCATTCAACCACATATTTGTTGTCAGTACCCATGCCATAATTTTCAGAGTAACAAAGAATTCTCAGTTATCATTACTATAAACTCCTTAGCTTCAAAACTGTACTTATCACATTGCAGGTGCAACCACATATAAGTTACAGGTGCATGGCTTCCACGAAAAATCAGGCTTTCTACCTTCTGCGTAAAAATGTTCTCAGGGGCACTACTTCACCATAAGAGGCTGTCAAAATATATAGATATCTTGCTCTGGAATGCCACATATGCATTAATCTGACTGAAGGGAAAAGAACATTTACATGACATTTCATATTCTATAGCAATAAATTCAGAACTGCCTTGCCAAATAAACAGTGCATATACATGTTGCACAGCATTCAAGATCAAACTCAGAATATACACTACAGAGCGTCTAGGTATGAAGGTATAAGGAAAATCAATTTTTTGTCAAACAGTTGCATTCTGGGAGAGAAAAGGCATATATTTACTTTTTAGATGAAGATTACATGAGACAGAGGAGAAGACAAATGTAAACAAAGACAAACTGCAATGGGGGTGCCCAATGTTATATTAAACTTCATAAATTTTGGTGAAATGTTTAATGCAAAACCAACAAAATTTTCCAAAATATATATTAATTAAAAAATAGTTATAATATGTCATACCTGTGTTAGCCCTAATGAATACAAGCACACTGAGGAAAAGCAAGCAAGCTTTCTGGTCTATAAGTCCACAGCTGTGAAATAGCTCTGAAGAAACTCTTGCATTCGTGAAAGGGCAACCTGTTTTCTTAGCATATCATGTCATTAGATATATTGCTCTAATAAAAATATTACCTCAATCACCAAGTCATTCTTTTGCTTGATGCAAAAATATTTCAGGAAAGTTTCTGAAGTCAGAATCAAGCAATGACCTACCTTCTAACAGCTTAGTTATTAGGAGAACTATCTATCTTAAAAGTAAAATACTCAGTCTTAGAGCAGGAACTGGCACCTGAATCTTTTCGATAATATCTTAAATACTATGCTAATGAAAGTCTCTGAATGGTCACAAGTATTACTCTCTTGGTACTAAAAAGAAAAACCCTGGAATTATTTTTTGAAACTGCAGTCTGTTTCAGCTTTGGTGACCAAATGGTAATCAGGCATGTCCTTTTCACTTTTTCAGCTACAAAGGAAAAGGAAAATCTCTCCACTAACAAGTATACAGCCATTATTTCACATTACTTCAGACAGTGAAAAGCCATTCTCAAATATACTTGCCACAACAGTGAATAAACCCCTTGAAAGTTTACATAGCACAAAACCTGATTCTAATCATTGTATGTAGCGCTACCTCGTGGCCTGATGTATGTACTACAACAGCATTAGCCAAAAACCTGCTTGCAACAAAAAAGAATTCATTGAATTGGCGGTTGCTTTGATCGCTGATGTTATAGAGTTGTATTTAGTTATTATTTAGTGCAAAAATACGATCTGGCTCTTTAATTCTAGAAGTGCCTACACTTTACATACTTATTTCCTCATTTCACTTTCATTGTCAAACCCCACTTTTTTTATTTCAGCATTAAGTTATTCCACTTATGACAGAGAATAGGAGCACAGGTTCTAGATAGATGCATAAACCCAACTGGAATCTAGAAACTGTGTTTTTCTTTGTTAGATTCCCATTAGAGCCTCAGTCTACAAACTAATCTCTGGATATGGACTGTACTGGGCTCCACAGGAAAAAAAAAAAAAGGATGTAACAGCAGCTTTAAGTTAGAGAGGCAGCCCTCAAATTTTTATTATACAGTCTTCATGTAATTACAAAATACATCCAGAAACTAGGAGATACAGGTTAAATTTCTACCTTAAGAGCCTCTGATCCATACACCTTTTCTTCCAGGAATGGACCCAGACATGTACATTGTTCTGTATAAGACATTATTCATATTTTCTACTGCAATTATGTCGAAAATCCAAAAAGCAGAAAGATAAAGAACTATACAATCACTGTGCACTGAAAGAGTAGTTTGGGCAGTCACATCAGGGTTGGAGATGTGGGGTTTGCTTCATTTCCAAGGTCTGTTTTGTATTTTATTCAATCATGATTTCAAGTGAAATACAGAAATGAATCCTTGCTCTAAGGACTGCACAAAGGCTTCCCCTTTCCCCAGCCAATGATTTTACGATTATATTAGCACGTAAACTTGGGTATTCTTTTTCTCTCTACCTCTGGCACAAAACCTTTCCTTCATAGTGGTAAAGCTCAAAGTACAGCTGCAGAAAGAGCTTGCTGCTTGCCTAAAGATGGCAATAAGGGAATTTCTTCTGAAAAAAGAAATGTTTTAATCTGTCAGGTGGCAAGATAAAAGGAATTAATGCTACAGTTTGTTACACAATAAGGTTTGAGATGACAAAACCATTGTCTTTTACTTCTCTGCTTGCAAGTGTTTTAAAAGAAAAGAGAACATTGTTCCTTTCCTTGAAAGAAACAAAAGAAATACAGCCACTGGCAGAGAGGTGAAGATTATGGCTATAGATGCAGGTACAAAGGCCTTTTCTGGCAGACATGATTAAAGAACTATTGGGATGTAATTGGAAGTTCGTTCTTGTGAATTGTTCCTGTTGCCTCTCTCTAGGTAGCTAGTTAACTGGTGACTAGCTGTCTCCCCAGTTAGCATACTGGATTAAACTCCATCATCTGCAGTCTGTCCTACACATTGCACAGGGAAAGGCCTGATTTGCAGCCAACTAAATCCTTTCTTGGAATTTATCTTTTTTATCTCCATTCTCAATCCATTGGACACAGAAGAAACAGCACTGACTACCTTCATAGGACTGTTATAAAGATATGCATAGCAAGGGTGTCAGGGGTATAGGACAGAGCATACTATTCCAAATAGCAGATGCAATTCCATACTTTGCATAAAATGGGTTGTTAACACCTTCACAGCACTTTGGTTTTCACCTTTCCTTCTATACTCTGTTATCTATAAAGAAAATACTACAAAAATAGGGTTATTTCTACTGCCTCTAATGTCAATTGCAACAACTAGTGTCACTAGAATTGGAAGATTCAGCCCTTTCTACCTACATTTTTTTTACCCTTTTGATCAGAGGAATGAAACTAATCATGGTCTGACAAACAACTCTAATTGTGTTATGCAACTGCATATGTTATTTGGTAGACAATTTAGATTCAATATTAGAGGAAAACTAAAACAGTATTAAGCAACAGAGAAGTAAAGATAGAGATCATTTAAAAACAAAATTTTATTTGTACCCTAAAAATCTTGAACCATCAATTTTTAAGACCATCCTCTTCCAACTTCACAAAGTGTTTTGGTATTTCCAGATCTAGATTATTCACTAAAACTGGTTTAAAATAAAAATGCAGTTCAGTTGCAGCTGGGATCCAAGCTGGAAAAACTAATATATGTAATCACACCAACAGAAATCATGACTCATTTTGCTTTAAGATAACACAGTAAATGCTTCCAAAAGCTCGCAGTCACAGGACTGCTGTAAGATTATGTGTCACTGCTCAGCAACAGTGCATAACAAAGTGGATTAAGGCCTTTAAACATCAAGAAATATAGGTGGCCGACACCCTTTCTGTCAGCGCAGCAAAAGGTCTAAAATTTCAGCAAAATTATGATAAAAACAGAGGTAGAGGTTGAGGTGTCTGATTTAGGCACCATTCAGGCCTAAAATGTTGCAGTATTTAATCTTGAAAAATAGCAAATGGGTTTTTTTTCAAGTTTTAGCTAGCTGAGATTCTGCACACAACAGCATTAAATGCTAAAGGGGGCATCTTGACATTCTCTGTATTTTCTTTTTCCATTGATCTCTTTCCAAAGAAGGAAATTAAACTGACATAACACAAGTGATAGAATACAGATGAAGAAAATGGTTAATTACATCAGACACAATTTTGAAATCAGCAGCCCATGCATGCCAGGCAACATGGATTTATGTGGCATTTAGAATGTAACACAATCTTTTGCATTTCTCTATATTGGGCTATTTTCTAGATTTTTATTCATTAGACAGAACTGCAAAGTACATCTTTAAATCAAACAAACAAATCAAGTTAGCTCACTAAATGCAAAAATATGGGAAAATACAGTTGTAACAGTTAAAGATGTTACAACATAGAAAACAAAAATATTATTCACATAACCATAAAGAATGATTTATTACATCATACTTCTCTGAACTGGATTTCAAGATTTTGTCTCAGTATCTTGGAACACAGTGATTCAACAATTGGTCAGGGCTGCAAGCTTTAATGCCTTCTGTATAACACTATTCTATTTCTGCATAAAATAATTTAATAATAATTTAAAGGCTTTTCTGCCGCATTCAAGTTAACCACATACACTCATATGTTGAACTCACTTGAAGATGAAAGTATTTTCTTTTGCAGAGTGTTTAGACTACATGATGTTGAGATAAGTTACAAAGAGAAATATGCAATTAAGAATTATTTTAAAACTAGGTACTGCAAAGCCTCTACAAGTAAAGGATGAAGACTGAAAGAAACTGCAGTTTTAAAAGCAAAGCTTTTTACCTAGCTGCAGTGCTGAAAAGCATGGTTCAGCCCTTTCAACACTCCTTTAGCACAATACAGGTGACCGAGATGAATTATACCCTATGCAGTACAGCCACTAGATGTCAGCATCTACTACTTTCATCATTTAAATACATCTTTCGGTAAGAAGCGAGAGAGTGTGAGGGTGCCACACGCAAAGCATTTGGCTTTGCACCAAATTCTAGTATTTCTACATTACTGCTCATCCTGATCTTGTGAAGATATTTCAGAGCTTCAGATTTGGAATTTTTACCTTCGTATAGGTAAAACTGTTACGCAGCACTGATCTCTGAGATTTTAGCTAGACATTAATCTTGAGAATCAATCACATACATACAAACAAAATTTTTTTTATATATATATCTCACCTTTCAAGCACATTTAGAGAAGGAGAAAAGCAACTACATTTCAAATTCCACATTGACAACATGCATTCTGTTCTGTGCAAGATTTGGGATTTTTTTTTCAATATCTGTTAGAAATTATGACTATTTGGGTACATTAAAAAGATGTATCTTCAGTCAGTAATACAAGCTGGAGAACAATGGACTACTGTAGCAATTCTGCAGGGCTGTAACACATCACTAGCTAAACAGTAGTCAACTATTTTTGCTTCAGAGGAGGTACTCAAGCAAACATTTACTGGAATTACACAACATAGCTAAACTTGCCTTGATTCATCTTAAAATTCTTACCAGTCTTATTTTTCCATGAGTCTGACTCATGTGAAATTAGGTCCATAACATAACAGGAGTGACGCTTTTGTCATTTTTATAACATGGAATACACTTCCTAGCCAGTATGAGTGATTGGCGGTCCTCCCTTTAAAAGATTTTCGAACAGTTCTTGAAAGCATTAAGCAACACCTGCACCTGTCTCATCACAAGCTAACCTGCACAAGCCTGTTACCTCCTGATGCTTTAGCAGATACTGAAGAACACTACACAGCAAAAAGATAGCTTTTATAAAGCCAATTGCTTCTTTGTTTTCCAGCAGCATTACTCCATGCAATGATTCATTCAGGATCTAACTTCACGTAAACAGACCTTTAAACAGCCTTCACTATTTTTTTTTCTTTTTAATTAGTCTCTTCAAATCTTCTGTGTCAAAAATTCACCAAATTCTGCTCAGTCAACCAAGGAAAACATTGAAAGAGCACCACTATTAAAAATAGCGAGAGTTCTGGGCAAGTTTAGTGTGGGCTCTGGACATGCACTTGTTCTTGGCATCATGTGCATTGCTGAAAGGGGAAGCATACTAAAGATTGCATGCTTTAAAATGGTAAAGACAGGTGAACTAAGACTCTCCTCCAGTTTCTGGATATCCCTGAGGACTTAGGCAAGCTGATGCTGAAATTCTGCAAACTGATACCTTCTGAATAAAAATATTCCAGTAAGCTATTCCAACTATAAACCAGCTTTAAAATTATTATGTATTTAAACTTACATAATGGAAATTGAAGAACTGCAGTGGGCAAAAATGGTATTGCATACTGATTTTGCAAAGTACTGATTACTTGATGCTGAGACACCCTTGGCCATTTCTAATTATTTACCAATTTTCCTACGTGTGTGGGGTGACCAGTTCTGCTTAGCTAAAACATTTAGGACAGAGGAAGGTTAAACACAGCTGCATTCTCATGCAGATAACAGGTTTGAATTTAACCAACGCTTTCTCCTAGTGCTAATACCTTTGGCAGACAGTGTCCTATCACATTATCACATACTTTCCTGTGAATGTCTTAGTGAAAAACGTCATTTTATATCTTGACTCATAACTGTATTTCATTTTTATGAGAAAAATCCTGTAAAATTCAAGTCCTCTTGCTTCATCAGAGAAGAGGAAAAAGTTGACAAAAATAATTAGATATGTGGTTTATGTATTGTCACTATTCAGATAATTCTGACTGTAGTCTGTGTTCAAATTTCAGAGGGAATATAAGCAATAGGCACCTTTGTGGTGCCTCTCCTCCATCCTCCAAATTAATCTTCATGCTTGTTTAAAGGATGAAGCTTGTTTTAAACATGTCATCTCTGGATATTCTTGTTGGAATATCTAACTCCTCTAGATCTTTCTCTGCTATATTTCTTAAAAACAAGCCAGGACTGCTCTGCTAATTTTGCCTCATTAGTGGACATCTGTCATGTACAACACAGGACTGGTTTCAATTTTATTCAATAGTATTTAATGTGACCCAACACTAACAAAGCTATGGGAGCTTTTGCCATTTTGGTAGGAGGAAAAAAATATCCTTCCACAAAGTCAGTTGGGAGTCCTCTAATCTCTAATTGCTTTCAATAGGCAGCAGGTTAGGTCCCATGACTTATGGCAGCTTCAGACTTCTATGGTGGAGATACGCGCTCAGCTCAGCTAATGCCAAAGGATTATCTACGTAATCTGCATAAAAAGTACTCCAATCAGATATATTCTTTCCTGTTTTGTTTTTTGATGTGGTATTTCAGAAATCATATTCATAGATCAATGAATTCAGTTACTTTAGTTCCCTGAATTTTACAATGAGGCTGAACCAAACATAAAATAGATTGGCAGGTCCAGGCAAAGCAGAATTCTGTATTGTACAAGCTATGAACATTATATCACATCACTTCAACACCAAAGGGCTGATTAATGATTCTGGCATTTCTAAATTTAACAATTCTTCCTTGCTCAGATATGAGGCATTGCAGAAGCTATGATAAGTGTCCAAAGTCCTGTCTGTTTCATCTCACTAAATTATTCCCCATTCATTTATCTTTCGGATGTGTTATTTACGAAAGGCTGCATTTTAGGCAGAAATCTGAGCAATGACATCTTGGTAGGCTGGCAAGGCATGCCTAAGTTATGAAACACTTCTTCCCAGACTGAATCCAAGACAATCTTTCTGCTGAGGAAGGACACTGGAATTTGTGTACTGATTGTAGGAGCAAGCAAGGTGCCAATCTCAGCTCTAACCCTAGGTAGCACTTGGTCATAATTCAATCCGTGCCTAGCAAACAAGCCAAATCATTCAGCCTTGCATTTTAAAAACACAAAGGACTGACTCTAGAAAGAAATGAGTGAAAACATTTTCTCTCCTTAAATGCGAGGTGTACATTTTACTAAAAACAGTGACAGTGTTAAAACCATGTTGATCAAAATCTAGTCAACAGGAGGATATCACAAAAGGCTTAAGTATAACTGACCACAGTACACAAGATGAAACAATAAAAGCAACAAGACCTATTCTAAGCTGAAATCCCAACCCAATTTAGGTCTGTTAAAATTTACTAGTCTCTTCAAAATACCAGGAAGTTAATTTCTATTATCTTCATTGAATATTAATAGATTAGGTTCCAAATTAAGGGCTTTGACTCAATCTGAAGTATATTTCTATCTACTAGGCAGTATACTGATGAGATGCATCCCAGAGGCCTGAGGGAATTGGCTGATGTAGTTGCCAAGCCATTCTCCATGATACTTGAGAAGTTGTCCTGGTTTCGGCTGGGATAGAGTTAATTGTCTTCCTAGTAGCTGGTACAGCGCTGTGTTTTCAGTGTGGTATG
>JAVKLA010000088.1:19699922-19784993 GCA_034782735.1 Sagittarius serpentarius | reverse complement strand
CTGCTCACCGCAGGGGGGTTGGACTAGATGACCTTTGATGGTCCCTTCCAACCCCAGCCATTCTATGATTCTATGAAAAGAAAATACATAATGCAATCCACAATGCCAACATTCGCACAGATTTAGCCTGATGTTCACCACAGGCCATTTCAATGTCAGTATTTCTACAAAAAATATATTTTCAACATATTAGGGCATAACTATTAGTGATCTAGGAAAAAAGTAAATAAAAACTAAGTCACACATCAAACATTTTGCAAAAGATGCTGATTGGAAAAAAAAAAAATCACTGATCATTTTATATACCCTGACTATGTTTTTAAGTTGCTTTCCTTGGTAAAGACAAATTTGCCATTAAATACACTCTCTCCAATTCCATTCATTTCAATTAACAATGTCTGCATCTCATCTCCTTTCCTTAGTCAACTATGTATGGGAATTTGTCTACCACTTAATCTTTACTGCAGAAACTCATAAATAGCCTCAGTTCAAGTCCTGCTGTGAGATAACACTGTGCCTGTTCAAAGCACCCACCCATTGTCCCCAAGGTCACAAAAGGGGCCTGGGAGGAGTTGCAGATCTTGCTCCCAAAGGCCTTGTTTACACTAGATTTTTTTTTTTTATACTGTTCTCCACAACTATAACATAGCTGCAGCTCAACTGGTGGCAGTCTTGGATTACACAGGCCACTGGCACTTTAGATGAAGTTTTCGAATCTGGGCCATCTGCCAAGTCCCATTAACTTCCAGAAAGCCTAACTATACTATGTGGCTTTGAAAACACAAATCCTAACACTTGTTTCTTCTTGACCTCTTCTGATCTTTTCTTCTGCCATTAGTTGTGAGTTCAGAACCACATCCAGAAGAATCACGGTTAAAATGTCTGCAGTACTTCTATCAGGACCATCTTTACTAAAAATGTAACAAAGCCAGTAGTAAATTTGGAAATTTAATATAGAATTTAGCTGGCTTGAGTACAGTAAGAACCTTCTGATGTCTGGACATTTGAGTATTAGGAACCATATCTACATCCAGAACAAACAGTAACAGAAATCCTGGCAAAAGTTAAAAAAGAAATTAAACAACCTTTCAGCTGAGCAACAAGTATGATTTGCTCAAACAGAAAAGGAAAGTTAAATCTAAGAATCAAGTTCTGCCTGGTCCTTTCCACTCTAGAAATGTAATTTTGCGCATTTTGCTCTACAGGGACATGTTTTGAAAAAGTTTGTTCTATCTATTGTGACATATTTACATACTCACAAATGTCATGTTCAAAGAAGCAAAGCAAAGATACTTTGAGATACATTACCAAAAAGAGATACTGTCTTGCTTTATATTAAGACCCAGTGATATGATTTTACAGCACATATGCCTAGAATTAGAATTGTTGTTACTCATGTTGATTTTCAGACATGAAGGTCTGAGTAAAGTTGTGCATTTACATTTGCTTAGTGGATAGAATATTTGCTATTGAAGGTAGTAAAATAAAGTACACAAGTTATGTAGGCTAAACAATCATGGAAGGTTCTGTTTGGTGAATTAAACAAACTCTTCCAAACCTAGATGTAATATCACACAATATTTACCTAAAAAAAGATTGTGTGAATAATGCCACAAAGGAGAGTGTATGAGCATGGAAAACACTCCACTTGTTATTGTGAAAGTCATTCATATTCTTTAGATGTTTTTCTCCACCCTAGCTGTTTGTCTTCAATTTGCCCATCATTACAACATTTTGTTTCACAGGAAAATTCTTACCAATTTTTCAGTGCAACACAGATTTCTCTATGACCAAGACTACAATCATTCAAAAGTTATTCAGACACCAGAACATTGTTTATAACATTGCTCCAAACACCATCCTGTAACATTTTAATATATTCTGGCCTGATTAAGAGTGAACTACAGCTGTGGTCTGGAAGAGTTTTGTCCCAGGCAGACTTGCACAAGGTTCTCAGAAAAAAGTGACTGTGGAAAGATCCTGAGAGGGAATTTATCCCTTTAAGCAAGTTACCTGGTTGTAGTCTAGAAAGCCCATACACATTCAATCCTTGCAGGAAAAATCCTGCAAAGCTTTTTGTATATTATCATAGAAATGTATGAAAATATGGCACTAAACAGAAAATAGTAATCTGTACAGAGACTTTTAAGCAAATTCAGTGCTGGATCCATCTTTTTAAGATCTTTTAGAGGACTTTTACACATACAGGCTGTCTTCAAGATTCTTCAAATTCTATTTACAAGTAAGCTTAGAATCACGTTTATTGTTGTGAAGATTATTAGCTAAAAACCTAAGTATTTGTCTGTTCCTCATCCTTTATGGTCTTAATGATATGGCATTAGGAACCACACTTAAAATTTCTCATGCAGTAAGAGCATTGTCTTATTTGTAGCTGTTTCTAGCTATTGTTAAAGTATTTTTGTTAGTAAGTATGATACATACTGTTAGAAAACACAGAGATCTGATTGTCATTAACAGTGCCTGGTTCTAGTATCCTGGTAGTAACAAACTGACATGTACCATAAGAAAATGTAAATCTACACAAGCATATCTTGGCACCATCAAGAACCACAATTCTACACCTCACACCTTTCTTCCCCATTCTTCTCATCTGTAATTACCATTTGACTCCTCACACACTTGCTTTTGTTTCTGCTTTTATGGCTGAAACGGATCCCTGTTTACTTTGATATGGAACAAGGAGAAACAAGTAGCTCAAAGAATTTATTCTGCATAAGGTTAACTGTAAGAGAAAGGATAATAGCAGTATCACCAGGACTCTTAAACTTTTAGTACTAGTCTTCACTCCTCAAAGAACAGAGAGACAGACAAAAATCTGCATGTGCATAAAAAAAAACCAGAAACAAGTATATCATCTCCTGAACCCTAAAAATCCTACCTTGTTCAAGCTGCCTTTCCAACTGTTGTTATAGAACTAGAGCACAGGAGAAAAGGTGTCTATAATCTTCATATAACCATGTTCATAAAGCAAGCCTAGCAATTTATTATGATCTTTTTGAGCAGAAATTCATTTAGGAAATCCTCATCTGTCAGGGTTTGACTTCCTCTGGCTGATGAGAGTGAACCATACATTTTAATCAAGAGTGATTAACATTTCTTTTTCCCCTTCTTCCAATAAAGGCTCAGTAATAGGTTCTGCCCAACAACTCCATGCTCTATTGTTTCCAATGGAGACAGATGAAGTTATATTCCCTGCGGACAGCCTCGTTTCCCAAGAACACATCAGCTGATCACCTGCTATGTTGTGCTGTAGCAGAGATTTTTTTTACCACAAGTTTCTATTTAGCATATTTGAAGTATTATAATTAAAGACTGATGTAATCATATTGCTTAATATGCCAAAGGAGTATGAGTGTGAGCTCTTGCAGGCATGACTTTGGGCATTGAGGTTCACGACCAAACAAGAAATGCAAGCAAAGAACATTTGAACATGGGTTGAAAACAATCCACTTCAATGGAAAGTAGTTCTCATTGTGGGTGAAATCAAATCACCTCTGTATACACAGAACACATAGTACCTGAAGTTACCACTTGCCTCTACCTCCTGATTAGTGTAAAAAAAGAGAAGATGGGACTAAACATTACTTCTGAAGGTACATTCTTATCATAGTGGCCCTTCTTTTCTCCTCCCACCCCAACTTTGAGCTTGTTTAAAGCCTGAAATAATTAGTCTTCATATAATTGGCCGGTTATTTTTTTCACCTTTTTCGTCACCTAGAAGAGATACAGCAATCAAGACAGTTACAAAGAAGCAATCTTCTAGCTGACCCCCTATTCCTCTGGTAAAAGTGACATAAAAGCTTTATGTAGGAAACAAGATTGCATACAATGACCAGTAGATGACAGCATATACTTAACACTAAATTGTTTCCAGTCTTTATCACTTAGTTTTTCCATTTATTAAACTGAATGAATAAACTTTGCAACTCATTAGATATACCTGATAGCAGCACAAAAACCTCTTTATAAATAAAGCCAGTATATTAACGCCATTAAAAAGAAACATTCTAACCTACCAAATGATTTTAGACTGAAGAAAACGAGACTGGTCTATCTAATATACCATGCTTAGGTTAGTGGAGCTTTAGCCAGGTACACCAAATAAAGATAGATCTGTTTTCTGGTCATGAGTCTACAAAATAGTTTCATTCCCTTGTTTTTGTTTGTCTCAATCTCTGGGAAACAACATTTTCAAAAAGGTTTAAAGTCAGATCATTAACAGTTCTCACATGTTTTGAGCAAAAGTGATTTGGATGTTTAAATCTCTCGTTACTCTTAGTCCAACCTGATTGGTTGCTGCCACTGAAGCACTGGCCCTACTTGCTCCTAGTGAGAATATGCTACTTTTTTTGTTTTCTAAGTCACTGGTTTATGTGCTTCTGCATCCCATAATCTTTTCACTCTTTGGTGTGTCCAATTTAGAGAAATCATCACGCTTCCTCTTTTCATTAAATGTGCTCAGAACACTTTGTATAAAACAAATAAAAATACTGACTAGTTCAAAAAATGTGTATTTTTGATAGGAGGAGGTTTAAAGCCAAGGCACTAATTAGCCACCACAGATGCAGGAAGTTAGATTTTGATGATGTGATTAGATGTAAAAGAATATAATACACAGTCAAAGAGGGGAAAATGATGCATTATACCCTCAAGAAAGGGATTTGATTTGTTTGCCTTTTAAAGTCAAGTGGTGAAGCCGAATGAGCTGAAACCCAGTTTTAATGCATGGAGAGGAACATCTGTGATGGGGATGGTCCAGAATACACAACATATGGAATGATCAAACAAAAGCCCGTTTCAAGATCAGAGGGAAAAATGCAACCCTCCCCTCCAACTACAGATCCTAGAGAAAATCCCACAGAAAGGGAGGGTCAGTGGTAACTAGCAAACACTGATGTTTCAGATGTAGCTGTAAGGAATACACCTGTGTAACAGCTGGCATCTTGGCCTGTCCCTGTGCTGAAGCAGCTATTTTTCAACAGCAAAAGCAGACTCATTTCCTCTGTGGAGCAGGGAAGGAGAAAGACATAACTCCTACAGAACAGAGCTGTGAAGACACTCTTAACACGTGCAATTCAGTCATTTGGTGCACAAGATCTTTTTGCTGATAATGTTTTGTTCACCTATCTAGAAAGCTCTTAAGATTATATGATGACACGAACATCAACAATAGGCATGGATTAAGACAGTATACTATTGTTAGTCTGAAGATTCACCAGACTACAGTGCTCTCAATCTTCCCACTTGCCCTTACCTTTATTTCAGGAATTTATGTACTAAACACTAGTGTAATACTCAAAGCACTTCTGTCATAACTTTGTCTTTAGCAAATATTTGGCAAAATCATTCTGTTCTAGATTCTTTTGGAACTGAGCTGCAGACAGGCAAAAGCAAGTATCTACTTCAGAGTCTTTCTTTCTCAAGGGGACAAACTAAAACAACACTTCTGGGGCCAAGCGCTTTGTCTCCTATTCTCACAGACTTTGGCACTGAAGATTTCAGTAACAGCAGGCACTTGTTAGCATCCATCACTTCAAAAACTGATAAAGTGCAAAGCAACCTCATTTTTAACAATGATTTAGGGTGCTGCTAAAGCTTCATGCTTTCCAACTCGGAGTGACAAATGTTGCATGCATAGTTCTTTCCTAGTGATACAAGTGTTCAAGCTTTTATCATTAACAGAGAAGAAATCACATTTATTAGAAAACTAGAACACATTAAAGAGAATTAAATTTGTTTCTTCAACCACCCAGCTGGTTTGACAGAAAAAGTAAACATTTATTTGAAATTCCAACATGTTCACTATTAGAAAGCTATTTCTGAAAACACCCTTCAAACTATTTTTACAAAGAGAAAAAGTGATAGGTGACATGACAGAAGCCAGATTTTTTTTCTTCTCTCCCAAAACACTGTCTTGGGCTGAAGGTCAGAAATGTCAGATGTCCTACATTGGTTTTAGGCAAAGAGTTGGCACAGGTGTTGATGGCTAATCCAAATTCTGGTTTCTTGCACATGGTATTTAAGCAGGTGAAAGATACAGGACCATCTCCAAAAGCTGTTAAATAAATGTGAAGATTATTGTGGTAGGATCAACTCTTACCTTTCCATAGAAGTTTGAAAACATTTTTGCTTCACTTATACTTCTAGGAGTTCTTCTATGAGAGAAAAGTTAAAAATTAATATCCTTTATGTTTCTAAAGCGATGAACAAGCATACTTAATTGTCAGATCAGAGAAAGCAAATCTCCCATCATTCCTTTTTTTCCCCATGTTTTTTGGGGGAGGGTTCTTCAATTTCAGGGGAAAAGCCAGAGAGTTATCCCAACTGCATATCTAATTGATTTAAAAGAACCTTTCACAGCCCTGAAAAAACTCTTGTAAGGCATGCCAGTATCATTACAACTGTTTTCTAGATGGGGAATAAACAAACTCAAACTCCTGCTATTTTTTAAAAAGTGACAGGCAGCTGTGATCATAACAATTGGTGTAAATTCAGATTTTCTAAACATTGTCCCTTATGTGTCCCATTCAAGGCTGCACAGTAAACCAGTATCAGCCACAACTAGGAATCTGGATATTCTGATTTCCCAGCTTGTGGTCCCTTCACTAGATTATAATTTTTCCCTTGGGAATAACACACAAATATTGCTTTTTACTGAGTTACACTTTTTGGATACCAAGCTGACAAACATTTTATTTAGTATAGCTCCCATTTGTCAATATTCCTTGTAGAACAGTACAAAACACTTGGGATTAAATGTTGGAGGCATTTTAAACCAGGGCTAAAGGACCACCATAAGCATTAAGGTAACCTCACTGTCAGTGATATTTACAGTTGCCATTTCCCACCAATAAGTAAAGCAATGTGCTTGTGGAGGTATCCCGCATTCTGGCTTCTTCTCAGCCTTGTTTTAATGCCATTCTGATTCATGAATACACAACTGTAGATACAGCAAAATAAATCTGCACAAGTCACAGGGGACTTTTTTTGAGGTATAAGTAATAACACATGCAGGTCTTTTCCTGTTCAAATGACAAAGCAGCACTTAAGGCAGTTCTCACATGAAATATCTTTTTTTAAGCTCTGAATATAGAATCAGGCTTTAAATTCACACAGGCAATGCTGTATTGGCTAGAATGGAAAATCAGATTTGTGCATGTCAAAATCCAGAATAATTGCATCAGGAATAACGGCAGACTCAAAAGGGCTATTAAGGAGAACAGAAAAGAAGCTTTCTTTTAATTGCTGAAGTGAGATACCCAAATTAATACAAGACCACATCTGTATAATTGAAAACACTACCAGATAAAATAATGTGTGCTCAAATAAAAGGCAATAAAGCATTAAAGTTCTGTGACATTTTAATCAGAAAACCAAATACAGGCATTAACAGAAGTGACTTAGGCAATTATTTTAAGTTTCTGAAATTTATTTGTTTTGCATTACTTCATACTTGAACTTGCACATTAATACCAAATACAGTTTTCCAGTAAGGCCATGAGAAGGAACTCTGGGTATTTAAAAACAGCTAAAAGTTAACTACTTGTGAGATACAAACAGCAATAAATTGCAACATTACAATTTAAATTCTTACCTACAGCCAGGACCACCACAGTAAACTGGAGGAGAGTATAAAAGCAGTTTTTATAGACTATCTGTAGCACACCAAGTTCTATACCAATTCCCGGTTACTTTAAATTACACCTGTTGGCAAGGACCCACAAAGAGCCATTACAGGTCATAGGACAGTGTGGGAAGCTCCAGCTACTACTCTTTGTACTTCTGACATTTGTCCATTAGAAGCAGGAAGCGTAGAGGAAAGCAAGGTGACAACTAATTACCTTTGCTAAACTGTCTTGTCTGCTGATCACAGGCATATTATCCCCCATAGACCCTCATGTTTGGATGACTCTCAGACATTACCTTAAAAAAACAGGTGATACTTGGCTCCAACATCTCAAACATTGGATCCCTGCAGAAGGAACCTGCAAGCAGAAATTTGACAGAGGTTCTTCAAAGGGAAATACAGTGAATGACTTCCTGTAAGTCCACTAAACCCTCAGCATTAAATCCTAAGGAAATAAACTTAAGCTTTTGATTCACCAGTGTTTTGCACTTTGGTGTAACCACTTATACCCACAGAAATCCAACATAATGGTAGCATTTGCCTCCAAATTGCAGAGTACAGATTTCTACAAAGCCTTTAGTACTACTGTGAGAAGACTAAGTTTTTAGTTGAAAGCCGTTTATTAGAAATTAAAAGATACATGTACACACAAAGCAGAATGATTGATCGTAAGTTTTATAGATCCTGTTCTGCAGGATACAGTCAATAGTGAAAATTTTATTATTTACTGGTAATGAAAAGTTACATGTGGGTATTTATCATTAATATGCCAACTATTTGTTTTCATCTGGAACTGCCTATTTGCAAATTGGGACATAAACTGTTTCTTGATAACTGAGACTTAAATTTCTTAAAAAAAGTTGCTTAAATGTTACTAAATAAAAAAATCATGATTCATCTTCTGTGTGTTATGCAAGGAGGTATCACTGTTTATGTTTTATAGCTCAAATGATTAGTCTTGTATCTCAATTCCAGCTCAAGCAGGAAGCCGCCTGTGCCTTGCACCAGTCTATCACAGAGCAGCTTCAGCACTGTTTCCATTTATGCCCAAATAAAGCATATTAAGATTTTAGTTATCACTTTCAGTGTTCCTCTTCTACCAGTGACAGTACTACTAGTTATTCAAGTCAGTATGCAGCAACTTGTTTACTGTATAGCACAGGGTGAGCCATTCCACTTTCAAGTGCCCTTTCTGCAACCCCATAGTGAGGATTAACCAATATTTCCAAAACAATCCTGGAAACTTAAATAAGTTAATTTATGATTAATAAATATCTGGTACTTCCTGCATCTACAAGAGCAGGAAGCATGCATGACAAAGTATTCTGAGCAGTTTTCTGAAAAAGCACTGAAAAAACTGCTAGAAAGGAAATCTCCCATTCCCACACCAAATCTGTGCATTGCTCATGTGCTGATTACTATAATTATTTACTGATTTTGAAATACACTGTTATGATAGTTGAGACTTAGTAACTTGTGACAAGCATCTGAAAGAAAGTGCAAAGCTATTTTAGGACATGAAGCACAAAACATTTACTGTTCATGTATTCCCCGCCCTCCCCGCCCCGAGTCTTTTGTATGTCAAAAAATATTTCCTCAAAGGAAAGCATTATTCTTAGAAGACATCCCAAGGAAAAGAAAAACCTCATGTTCTCAGACTTAAAATTAAACCCAAATAGCAAGAATAAGCTTAAAATGTCTGGTTTCATTATTTATTTGGGGGAAATTAGAACTAAACTCACCTATAGCCTCTTGCCACTGTCTTACAGGTGCAGAGGAGAATAAGAATAATGCAACATAAGAATAGTTGATTTTCCTTTTAAAAATCATGTTAATCCTATTCTATACACACCTAACAGTACTAAGCATAGGGGAAGAACATAAATATCTGCTTCATTTGTCCTACAATAAAACAGTAAAAGACTTCAAAACAAAGAGGTCAGTTAAACAATAGGTTCTCTATTGGCTGGGATCAGATCTGTTCTTTTTCTAAGCAAGCTTTAAAAATAAGATTCATGATGATAATAGTTTTCAAAACTTCATTGACAAAAATCAAAGTCTAAGAAGCTAGGCTTGTCTCTTAAAACCTTTGGGACAGTAAGAAAAAAATCACCTTTTGTTCCAATTCAACCTAACATGTTTTACAGTTGTTACCAGCTCAAGTGCACCTTTATGAACCTGAATGCAATATGAAAGTACTTGATGCATTTTAGAGAACAAGGCATTATTGATATTTCCATATATGAGAGGCTGAGGGAGAAATGCATATTGATGATGGTAGAGTTGTTCAAACAGGAAGGAATAAGAAACCAGTGAAGACTTTATTGGATACTTTGTGGATGTTGGTTATCCAACTTTATCAGAGACATAAAGAGAGCATTTCCTAGCTTTGGTATTTTCTGCATTCCATTTAATGCTAATACACATTTTAACAGACAAGACAAGATGGCTCAGCTGCTTTTACCCATGGTCAACCACTTCCAAAATCTCTCCTGGTGAAACCTTGACCCCAAAGAGATAAACAGCAAATTTTATCTCAATTTCAATACAGACAGATTTTACTTTTGTTAACATACTCGTCCTTTAACTACTACCACACAGAGGCAGAAGTTCATAAAGTAGACAAATATATTATATAATTTATTTCCGCAAAAAGACAGCTTAGTATTAATGAAATTACAACTTCTTTCCAATCACCACTGCTACTGCTTTTTTTAAAATGAGGATTAAATGGCAATCACTTAGAAAGAAGCATTATTGTTAATTTGCTCATTTGTAGTACTGGCAAGCAGCACACTAACTAGATACAGTTATCAGCTGTAAAAACCTTATTAAGCAGAAATAGGAATTAATTAGGGTTGCAACTCTAGAATCAAAGAGGATCAACATCCTAAGGTTGCTTGAGGACTTCTGTTTGACCTACAGATAATTACTATCATAAAATGCCCTCAGGAAGTTAACTCAGTGGGGAATGTTTTATTTGTCACTTACATACACTATACAACTAAATATGCATGACTGCAAGTCAGGTTACAATTGTTTTGAGTCCAGATCTTACTGTTGCATAATACATAGCAACTGTCTGCCACGCCAGCAGTCTGAAAACAAACACACAGGATTACTAGAGATTTTTATTTCTGTTGTACTTGCATGTATAGTAGCAAGCCATATCTTTAAAAGTGTTTTAAAGAGATTTCTCATAGTAGCTACACACTTTTGAAGAAAAGAAAACAACTTTAGTTTCATGCTATTTTGACATTACCCATTCTAGTACATCCTTCTTTTCTGAGATGCTTACATCACATCTTATTAAAAATATACCTGAAAACATGTCAATTACCTAGCTAGATTCAGGAAGAAAGCCTTAGCATACCAATAAAAAAACCTGTTGCAACAGCAAAGTAGAAGGAAAGCAAAAAACCTTATAATTTCCTTCCCCTTTTACTTAGAAACTATTTTGGCAAAGAAGAAATTGAACTAGTACCATGAACTGTGACTCTACCAAAAGGCCAGAATGCTGTTTTAAAGACAAACGGAGCCTAAACATGACAGTACCACAATTTGATTGCAATTTTTCCTGTTGCAGAGTAAGGGCAGACCATTACAGACCCATAGACACCATGTTGACTCTGCTGGACTCACTTCACCACACACGGGGAATGAAGCTAGCCCCATCTCTCCTTTTCACATTACAGGTAGAAACTTGTATGTTTCATACAAATTTCCTCCCACCTGCCTACTGGGCACAGGTGAAGACGGCTGTTACCTGATGAAGGCAAACCAAACTGGAAAGCCTGCTGTCCTGGGTTACCTCAAGCACTATGCCCTCCATTTCCACAAGGCACATTCTCATTTATTGGAGCCGGGAGGACACAGGTGCTGCAGCCACAATCCTGAGGAACACCACAGGGTGCCTGTAGCCACCTCTGGGGCCCAGCCAGCTAGGATGATCTCCTCCCTACTGGCTATACCAGGGAGAAGCATACCACTGGGCTAAAGCAAGCTGCGCACAACAGACAGCAGAGCTAAAAACCACGGCCACAGGTTCTCATCTCACACGAGCGACCGTTATTACCACAGCGACTGGACACCCACCGCCCGGGCAGCGCGGACGGCAGGACAGCGCTTTCCCGCCCTTACCTCGCGCTCCTGCTTCCTCTTAACCAGCACTAAGCCACATGGCCTCGCGCCCAGCCTGTTCATCGCACCTGCCGAGACCCGATTGGCTGCTGGCTGCCCCTGCCGGCTTTTTAGCCGCTGGCGGAGGTGCTGGTGTCTCTTCAGGCGGTAGCGGCGGCGGCAGCGGCGGCTCTTGGCGGTTTCTGTTACCTCCTCCCCTCACAGGATCCGCCTGGGTAGTACAGGTGGGCGAGGGCAGCGATGTGGGCGGCTGCTGGGGCGGGCGGTACCGAGGCGCTCAGGGAACGGCTGGAGGGTGGAGAGGTGCTGGAGGGGAAGTCCCTGTTTATGGGCAGTGCTGGGGGTACCCGAGCTGAGCTTGGTTCCCCTGAGGGGAGGGGGAAAAGTCGGGGGGGGGGCCCCTGTACGGTGCCACAGGTGGGAGTAATGCTGTAAGGTAAAGCTGGGAGCGAGAGAGGGATGCTAGGCTGAAAGCATCCTGTTCTTTTAAGAAGCATCTGTAGTGCAGGTGGGTGCTGCCCTGCCCCTCTTCCCTTGCAGGTGGTATGAGAAGGGAGGAGATCCTAGCACAGGTGCTGGGGACATCCCCCTGCCCTGCCCAGTGGGCTGTCTCCTTCTGGGCTGTGAGTGCCTAGCCTGACTGGTGCTTGAAGGAGGCTGGCGAGGTGCTGTGGCCCTGTGGGGCAGTGGTAAGGAGGACAGAGATGAAAACAGTGAGTAGGCCTTGTGGAGAAGGAAAACTAGACTAGTCTGCCAGAAGCAAGATGGCTGTTCTTGATGCTGAGAAAATTACTGTTGCACTTCTTATGCATGTGTTAAGCTGTGCTTGTCTTGGGGTTTGAACTAACAATGGGTTTTGTTTGAGGCATATCCCTCACAGCTGGAATCCAGTGTCATATCAAACATCACACCTATCCCAATTCTGTTTTTGTAAAGTTATTTGGATTTGTTGTTGGAGTTACATGCTAAAGATTAGCCATACCACAAGCTAGATCTATATTTCACTTAAACAGTTTAAGAGACCATAAAATAATACAGGCCATACCATGTAAGAATTCTGCTCATATTGGGATAGACCTTTTCTTTTTCCATCATTATAAAAAGCCATAGACAGCGTCAGACTTATCTATGATGTAATACACACTTATTATTTGTTGTAAAACTGTAAGGAAGTCTATAAAGAGGATCCAACTTTATCAGAACCGAACTGATGAAGCAACCTGTGCTGATGCATTGTACTGATGTGACACATTGTATTGTGCTTTCCACCCACTGGTCAGGGCTGTGACAGGGAAGACGCGTCCCGAGATTGAAGTGTCATGTGGGCTGGGTTCAGTCTGTGGCCCAACAGCTGAGCTATGCTAACAGAAATCAAGATTCATGGTTTTGTTAATGCCACCAAAGTTCTAAATATTCTTTCTAATAACAAGCAAAATGCTCAAGGCCCTGCATTATCTGGGTGCTATGCCATTTAAAGACCACAGATGACAAATAGTGCTATAACTGTGTGGTCTAGGACAGCTGTCAAGATGCTATTAAATTTGGTTGATAACAGGGAGTGTAAATCTTGTGGTACAGTGCAGTAATTCAGGATTCTGTATTAAAGTGACAGTGTCTTTTTGTGGATTGTCTTTTTGCAATACAAAATGAACTCATGATAACTGGATCACAACTGAAGCTGCAAAACATGAAAATAGGTGTTCTGTCTTCTACTGTATAAACTGAAGAGATCAAATTTAATGAATGCTCAACTGCACTTATTCAACCTACAATTTAACAAAGGAAAATGAAATTAACCATGTTTACCTGTCTGTGTTTGGATATCAGTAGATTTCATGATGATAAAACTGAATAGGATGCAGAACTTGCAGGGTTTATGTACTCTTCTAGTTCATAAAATAGCTCTTGGGAACCTGTGATTTAAAAAAGTTTTGGCACTCCCCAAGGGTAGTGAAACCAACAATAGTCTTGACTGTTTATAGTTTGAGTTCTCCTTGCTCACATGATAATCTTGTTCCTATCTTCCCAAATACTGAACAGCCTTTGTTGAAAGCTAGATAGTGTATCATGCGAATACATTGTCATTCTGTGGCTAAAGTTCTCATCCCTAAAAGGACAATGGGAGCTTGAAGCAATTTGGTAGCACATAAATTTACAGTTTTGAATGTATCCATGTATTTTCAGAACTTGGATAATCATGATTTCAACTAAAGCTTGACAAAAAAAAACATTAATTCTTTGGAAAAATCATATTGTACACAGAAGAACATTGGCACACAAACTCACCAGGATACAGAAATATAATAGGACAGGAAGGAAAAAAGAGGATCATCTGATGCAGCTTAGGTTAAACAATAAGCAAAGAGGACAGATGGATGATCTGACGAATCAGGTAGTAGGAATCAGGTAGTTTCTGACAAGGAATAAGAAGGAGGGGAAATAATTGCTGCTTTGTTTTTTCTGCACATCCATTAATATGCAGTGTAAACATGAAAAATGCTTTATGCCATCAGAGTTGCCTTCTTTCTATAGGAGAGAACAAAATATGAGATAAAAATATGCAGCAGCATGAAAAAGTTCTGGTACAGCAGAAGCACTGAATATTTGATAGTAATACAGTCCAAAGACCCTGCAGCTTTCCCTCATTAGCTTGGCTTCTCTTGAAAGCTGGCACTAACAATGTATTTTTGCCATATTTGTTGTGACAGCATAGGTGTCTTACCCAGTATATGCTAAAAGTCTTTCTAGTGTGACAGTGTTTCAAACAACATAACCATTTAATTAGGCAAAGTGACTTTTCTTCCTTTTCCCTTTCCCAACTTCTGCAGAAAATGCTGTAATATTACTACTTTGTACATAGAGATCAAGAATGTCACTACATCTATATCATTGGTCTATACATGAAACACTGCAAAGATAGTTTCAGCCCACCAACATTTAAAGGAAGGGGAGAGAGCTGGCTATAAGCACTTGTTTCTTCTTGGCCTATTCTTTTGTTAGTTCCTTTATTAATAAAATATTCTATACCGTCCCTGTATTTTTTTTTTTCTGCCTTCCCCCTTTCCATTTTGGTGGTTTTGCTGAAGCCAATATTGACTTCAAATATCAAACAGGTAGCTGACATTGATTTCTACCCCCTAGTGCACTAAAATTTAAATGAATATGAAAGACCCTCGACTGGGAAGAGAACTCATTACACTTATCATAGAATCATAGAATGGTTTGGGTTGGAAGGGACCTTTAGGATCATCTAGTTCCAACCTCTCTGCCATGGGCAAGGACACCTTCCTCTAGACCCCATTGCTCAAAGCCCCATCCAGCCTGGCCTTGAACACTTCCAGGGATGGGGCATCCACAACCTCTCTGGGCAACCTGTTCCAAGTGCCTCGCCACCCTCACTGTGAAGAACTTCTTCCTTACATCTAATCTAAATCTACCTTCTTTCAGTTGAAAACCATTACCCTTCATACTATCACTACCCTCATTTTCTAAAAGACTGATTACCTTGTCTGCTCAGCCACAGTTATGCTGATCCCTAGAAATCCATGATGTATTCTTCTGACAGAAAGAATTAGACTTATCTGGTCTCATTTACAAAAACATATGGAAAATTGGTTTTCTCTCAGCATGATAATTTTTTAGCAGTGTAATTGCTGACTGAGGTACACCTTGCATCATTGAGAAGTTCAGTTCCGCACTTTCTCTAAGAGTAGCAGACTTTTTTCACATCCTTAAACTGAACTGTTTAACTATTAAAATGAACTATTTTGCCAATAATTTTTCTTGGAAAAAATCCAGGCACACACATTTCAAAAGGAACAAATCTTCCACAGTATCTGGATTGTTAACCCTGCTTTTGTTTTGGGGGAAAGGTTTGAAATATTTTTTTTTTCCTCTGGAAAGTCATTGCACTGGAATAGACTTCTGAGACATAATTAAAGTAATGGCTTCAAATCCACTGAAGCTCCTAAGTGTTTGTTACCCACTCTTAGTTATCCATAATTGAATACACAGTTAAGATTTTAGTCAATTTGTCTGAAAGTATTTCAGTTCATTGGCTTTATAAAATCTCTTGGGTTGATCATTACATTAGCTGCTTACCTTCCCTCATCTCTTTCATTTTCCACTTAATGCTCAAGCCTATTTCCATGCAAAGAGCTGTTGCTTAAGACATGAACAAACTGCATCTTAGTTTTACTTGCATACATTTAGGTCCCAATGAAAACCCTCATGTTAAAAACATTTGGTTTAATTTTAGGCATTAAATTTAGCAGAAATATTCATATGAGTAAATATTTTCACAATTGCTTTTTTCCCAAAGGATAGATAAGAAATGAAATTTGAAGCCTATTACTTTTTCCTGTGAATATAAGTTTCAGAGAACACTGCTTTTTCATTCTTTTCCTTTAAAAGGATAGTTAAAATGATGAGATTTATTAAAGGGAATGTATCAAGACACAATGAATTGATAATGTGACAATATAAAAAAATCAAATCCATGTCTCCTTTGTATTGGTAGTCTTTGGTTTTCTGTAAGACCAAAGTTCAGCCTCTGTAAATCTCACTAGTTCTGGATTTGGACTGGGCAAAGAAACAGTGTAATTTTCTGACAAATCTCGTTTTTTTACTTCTAATGAACTAGCAAATGTAGTAGTGTAGCTTTTATTACTGTTCTTGGTTACATGCCTGTGTTGTTTTTTTCCTTCTGAACCATAAAGAATTGTTTGGCATGTCTAAGGCTTAATAAACTGTGTAGGTTTTTCAGGTGAAAAAATATTACATATCAGACCTAAGTAATGAAGGTATTTGTCATGATGTCCATTATCTGTATTTTAAATAAGTGAAAATAGCATTGAAAGAGGGAATGACTAATTGTTCATATACTGCTTACACAAATCTACTCCTTCAGGCTGGTTCACTTTTATATCCACATGGAATTGAACTGAGATTGTTATTCTTGGCATACATGCAGGGATGTATGTTTGAATGCATTGGAGTTAAAGGCTGTGGAATTCAAGCTTAATTTTTTTTTAACGCTCACGTTGTTGATGTAGATTATGCTGTAATTTGTCCAAGAGATGCAGATGCAAATTTATATGGAATTTATTCTGATTACAGATAAACTAGCATCAGTGTGCCCTTTTACCATGCAGTAAAGGGTCCTTCCCAAGCTTTTGTTACTTTGCCATCATGAAGGGTGTATCATCTACTTTCTGCAGCTTTTTAGTTGAAGTACCTTTTTCATGTTAAATCAAATGAAAAATATTCAATACTTAACTTTTGTTACTGTCTTGTTACCAGAAGCATTTGCCTGACAGAAAAAAAAAAAAATCACTGAAATATCCCATAAGGCTTCAAACCATTATCAGCTTGACAGCAGTGCAATGTTTTGATTTAGATTAGTGGCTCATGATGGCTGCAATTAAAACTTTTGCTTTCCTTAAACTGTATTTAAGTTAATTTTTTGTATGAGAAAATGGAGCTGGTCTTGAAGGTGAATTGGGTTACTTTGGTTAGGATTCAAGTTTTCTATTTTAGTCATTGCATTCTTTATAAAACATGGCTTTATTGGCTTTTTATCATTTAATATACTCAGTTGAAGTCGAGGGAAGTTACCTAATAATTTTGCAGTGAAGAACTCTTCTGTTTCAAAGGCAAAATAATTCAACTGAGCTAAATAAACCTTGCAAAACCAGGTTGTATTTATTCCTTACCAAGGCCATTCCTGGAAGTCTTCACTTGGCATGAAGCCACAGCAAGTGAACAAGTGGTTGTGATACCCCTTTCTCATTCTGATTGCTGCTAGGGAACTGTCCCGAGGCCTGCAGCAGTGATTTTTCCCCAGTGTTGGGGGCTGCTTCTTAATCAACTGTGCTCAGCTTCTATTTGACCTCACTTTAGACTTCCCTAAACAGATTCCATTATGTGCCTTGTGTTTCTGGAAAACCTCCATCACACCTTGTTTGGGTTTGAGATGAGAAGCAGCAGGACAAGCAACTGGGCAGAACAGACCTAATCAGAAATGTGAATTATGATTCAGTTTTATAGTTGAATGGAACAGAAATGTTCCCGGTTCTTCCATACGCTGTATTCTCAGTTAAAATAATACATGTGAAACAAATATATAGATGCATTTAACTAGGAAAACATGAAAAATACTATACCACAAAATCTTGATTGATGCAGTAGCATAAAATAGCACTTTCTTCCTCACAGATTTTTGGCTTGAGATGATTTGTAGCGTTCAGTGAAGAACATCCTCAAATCTAGTTGGAATGAACTGTGTTGGAAGTGTTGGAGCTGTAGTTTGACTGTTACACAGTTCTGTATGCAAAAACTAGAGCTTTCTGCATTATTTCCTCAATTGTTAGCTCTGTGCAGACAGTGCTGTGCTAACATGTCTGTCTGTGTTGCTTCCTGAGCTGAGCTAATCCTGGAAACTGCATAGCCATGCTTACTAGGTATTCAGGTCTGAGCTAGCTCACTCCTTGTGCAGGCAAGCTGAAGGATCTTCATAGCTGGTGCTAATAATCTGTAATTTAAATAAATTGCCTGCAGACATTGCTTGGGGAAGGTGATATCTCTAGTGGCTGATGCTTCTTATTTAACCAAATCTTGTAGTCTGAGCTTTCCATGAAACTAATGACAATTTTATCTGAGCAAACTTGGGCATGCTCTTGATAGCACAGAGGCAATGAATTACTTAATAACTGGATAAGTTTAGATAGCTAAATCAGTAGCTAGGTTGAAAATGTCACCCTTGGCTTCTGTTTCCTTGAATCAGACTACAGAGCATAGAAGTCAAAAGACTAAACTGTTGTTCCCTTTTCTGCCACATCCCAAGCCTACCAGTCTTCAAGTGTTCAGGACTGAACATGGTACAAATTGCTGTTCAAGCTACCACATACACTTCAAGACATTTGCATACTTGCAGTACTGTTCAGCTGTGACCCAATAATTTCATGGCTATCACAAGATTTATTGTGAAATTGTGCTCCACTTGCAAACATTCTCCACACCCCACACCAGGCCCCCCGATCCAAGATAAAGAAATAACATCCTCTCCCTAAGCATATTTTCTGGGAGGCTGCATTGTGAGTCCTGCTTTCAGTCACAAAAATAAGTAAGCTTCTTAGCTATACCTACCAAAATTAGCAGTCACTCCAGGAGAATCAAAGGAGTTTTGTTAGAATCAAATTATCTGTATGTCCTCTACAGTGTAATTATAGAGCTTGTTCTGTTACATTGAGGCAAAGAAGAATACTAATTGCTCTTTCTTTGTGTAACAGTCAGGACAGAATAACAGCACCAATGTTGTGTACCTGTTCTGCCTAATAGTATAGGTTAGGAAGTATTTCTCCCCACTGGAGTATGAAACAGAACAATTAACAGCTAATATTTTCTTCCACTGAGAGAATAGCTTAAAATTTTCTTTTAGCTTTCTAGCCCAGTAAATGATTATTTAGATTGCACTTGTGTTACGTCTTAGGCCAAAGAACATAAATTTTCAAAAGTTCAGTAATCCATCTTCCTATTGCTGAAATAAAGAAACACAACAACAACCAAAAAGCCCACAACAGTTTATGTAAGTTAGGAAGTGGGAAATAGTATCCCAAGTCCCCACAAGGGAGACCCACCCATAGGGTAGACTAACAAATTAGTCATTTGTTCTGCTTTCAAAAGATGATTTAGAAAGCTCAACTCAAGTAGTAAAGTTATCCTCAAATCATCTTCTCTTTCTTTAGAAAGACCAACAGGAAATAATGTTGAGGGACTGACAAAATTTTTGTTCCAGTAGCAGATGACTTCAGTAACTCTTCAATAAAAATCTACTAGTCCTTGTTGACCTGCCAGTGCCTTTAATTTTAGTGAATATCTTAAGCATGTGAAGCTAGTGGAAGATCATACAGAGATAGCTAGAAAAAATGACTTGGAAAAGACCTTTTTTCTGGAGAAAGTTTTTTCAGATACTAATTGTAAGTTTGCACAAGCTTTTCTGCTGTACTAGTTTGAATTCTTTCATAAAATTAGTGGTTATGTTGATTTACAAATGTGATAGTCCTGCTTATAATGCAGCTATAAAATCCTTAGAGCTTGATTGTTTTCTCCAAACATCAAAAAAACAAGAGGTGAAAGCATTGCTTCATCTCCTACCTAAATTTTGCATACCTTCAGCAAACATAAATTAAAAAAAAATAATTTCAATAGCACTTACTGAAACCACTGGCACAGTGTGTTAAGCTTTTCTTTCATGAGCTACCTTACGGATAGTCTCTGTCACCTGGAGAGAGAGACCTATTGCTCAGTTGTTAAGGAAGGTCTTCACCAGGGCCATAATTTTTGCCTGTACAATTCTTTAGACTGCAGCTATTTTGTGCATATGATGTACCACACAGTCTGGCACCCTACTCATTGTTTTCTGATTCCCCACTTCCTACACAGGTCTATTACCTAGATGGAATGCTAACACTTGGATTTTAGGAGCAGATCTTTCCATTTCCAGTTGAAGGATACTGATTTTTACATGTAATTCTCTTAGCTTACTCCAGATTTCCAGAGATACCTGTCACCTGCCATAATATAGAAATCAGAATAGCAGGAGGTTGGAAATAGGGTGAATTTTCTTTGTAAACCACAAGTTACAAATAATATAGATGTGTGTAACTAATATATGCACAAGCGGCTAGAATTTAGTATAGATAAAATATAATATTTGGATTATGGTATTAAATCTACAATTTGAAGAGGGAATAACTATATTGTCTGACATTTGGGCATGTTATGTATTAGAAAATACTATTTTTAACAATGTCAGTCACAGATAAAATTCTTACTATATATCTTTCTCCAAAGAATATGTACAGATGACAAACCACTTGCTAGGGTTGCTGTCAGTTATCCAGGATTATTAAAATATTCTTAAATTACAAAAAACTGAAATGAACTGGGACCTGAGTTGTAAAAAGATATTAATAATTAGCCAACAAATTCCCAGTAGTGTTTCACAATATATTCTTTTAAATGGTTGGCATTAAGTCTTCAGTGAGAAAACAGGTATGAACTGAAGCAAAGAAAATGGTAGGTGATCTAATGAAACTGATGTCAGAGTGAACCAGCACAATGAGGGGTTTTATTTAAAGGCAGTGGAAAGCATTTGAATCTCTATTAGGTAAAATAGTCATCTTTTCTGATTTGATTTAGTGGTGACTAAGAAGCCTTTATGCATCATTTTCTGAGCAAGGAGGCAGATTCAACACTGAGTGCAAGGAAGATGTTCAATCCAGGTACACTGGCAAAAGGCAGAAAATGTACTTTGGATATCCAAATCCTGTTTTAGAAAAATCTGTCTTCATGATAGAAGATGCTAGTGCTCCCATGGTACCCGCTCATTTCCCCAGTCCTCAGAAATACTGCTTTTTAGAGGTTTCAAAAGCCAGAACAAGTATAAAGGCCATGTAGGTTATATTTCATCAACTGTGAAGTTATGCAAAGCTGCTAAGAATGTGCTTAGGTTGAAGTAGGGGGTAATCCTGTCCTATGGGATTATTCATTCTTTTAATCTAAACACACTTAATACTTTCCCACATTGGTTCTGTTACTGGCAAATATTTAATAAATTTGTATTAGCCAGCCTGCACATGAAAGGATGAAGTCAGTTTTCTTCCTAAACTTTATGCATAGTCTTATAGGACACGTAGGGTTTCCTAATGTTCATTTGAAGCCTGGGGCAAAACTTTGGTCCTAACTCCCCATTAAGTCTACAAACTCCCCTTTAAGTGAGGGGAAAAATAAAAATAAACAGACAGAAGAACTCTAAAGAGGAAGAAGAAATAAGAAACAGTTTGAAATGCTCTTTTGATAACATTTTCTTTTTTTATACATCATATACAGATCTTACAGCTTTAGTTACGTGTTCACTGCTTTTTCCTGTGGATGTTTCTCTGAAAAAAAAAAAAAGCAGTCATGTCATTACAAAATGACAGATAACAGTTACCAACAACACAATTATTGTATCTCACAGATGATGTGTATTTGTTTTCTAAGATATTTGCATTTTCTCAAGATGTGTAGCATAAATGAAACAATTTCTAACTGTCTCAGTCTTGAGAAAGAATAATAATTATATTTAACGGATGCATTTCGTGATTGCAACTGTGTTAACAGAAACCAGGGTGCAAAAGCACTGCAAAAAGCCCCCCCAAACCCCTCTCCATTTATTACTTTACTCAATGTTGTCTTTCACATAAGGCGAAGTATGAAATATATACCTAGGATTCTAGAATCCAAAATATTTCCAGCTAACTTGATATTAACTTTATCTTCTTTTCAAAAAGTGATTTATTATTAGTATGAAAGAAGTCCAATACTTGAAATTCAGTCTGTTATTTTGCCACAAATAAAAGTATGCTTTGGAAGATCATTTAACCTTTGTTACCCATGATCTAACCAAGGCAGTTAAACAAGCAGTCCTCAGGTTTCTGGCAGCTGAACTTCTAGTAAAGAAACACCTTTTTCAAGCTATCTTAATCATCACATTCTTCTTTCCTTATCATTTTTCCCCATAAAGATTTCATTTCAGTTAACAGTTCATTAAACTTGTCATTGCCTTTTTGAAGGACATGTTCAATTCAATTGCAAATTAGGTTCCTATTTTTTCAGGTTTTTTCTAGGTTGTTGCCTAATAAGTAGAAGTTGACAGGATTCTATTACTATAATCTTTAATTAGGAAAACTCACATTTTTTGCATGTCTTATGGTTTAATATTGCCATTTGTTAATACAGCATTTTGAGTACCTGTAATTGCAAAGGAATCATATCAAAATTAGAAATACAGAATCCTCTGGCACCTGGTGTTATAAAGGAGAGGTCAGTAAATCGTTGCAGTGCATAAACATGAGACTTAGTTGTGAAGCTGTATGACACAGGAACTAAGTGTGTGAGTGTCATGCTCGAAAGATTTGTCAAATCTCGGGCAAGGCAGTAAATAAGAGAAAAAAAATAGATGTATATTGAGAAGTGACTTATAGCAATGAAAAATAAGGTGAAAATGCAGAGTCTGGAAACAAGACCAGTCCTTACAAACAAGTGAACATGCTAGGTCTTGCTTTTTTGCTGCAGCAGAGACAAAGGAGATAATCTCTTCGTGTCTAGGGTGAACAGAAAAACATAAAATGGAAACAAATTGCAGCAAAGACTTAAATGTCTTTTTCTGGTGACTAACATGGTAGTAGAGATAATGCCCTGGAATTAATTGTCCTGGGAGGCCATATGACACTATACATAGTGTCTGTCATTCGCGGACCACAAGAAGAGGTTGGACAAACATCTGTCATGACTCACCTATATGTCTTGCTTTGGAGAAGGTTGTAACCAACTTCTTTATAATTTTAATATCCAGAAAAATCCTTGAAATTAAGTGATAAAAGTTGTCAGGAAAGTGTTTATCCAATGCATGTGTTGAATTAATTGGGAAAATAACAGGAAGAAAAACGTTTTTTGTTTTATTTTATTTCCCAGCCAGCTACTACCTCTCCAGACTAATCTAGAACTCTTTAAAGCAAAGGATTAGCATATTTCTTTTCCAAATAAAATAGTTTCCCCATAGGCTTCCTTAAAAATTCAGCACATTCAAACTGCTAAAGCCTTCCCTTCTGGTTTGTACAATAAGTGTTTGAAGCCATGTACTCATAGAATCTCCAAGGCAAATAATCTGAAGCCATATGTTTACTATAGTGCATGTTTCAATATTAGGAGAGAAAAGCAGGGTTAGTTGGTGGAGTTTAACAGAAATTCACTGTGTGCTACCATCTGTGTTGGATTTTTTTTTTTTGGTAAATGAGTGTAAGTAGAGTGATTGGCAACAAAGGCTCCCACCCTCTGAATTAAGAAAGTGTTTGAGAAAGGATGCTCAGATTTTATTTGGCAGTAGAAATACAAGTAATGCCATCTAGTTACCTTAACACATTCTGTGATACTAGAACCTCAACCAGGCTCTAAAAATTACTTAATATGAATAAAATATTTGTTCCTTGTATAATGGATGATCTATCTTAAAATAGTGCCATGTGAATAAACCCCTCTAGCTCAACAGCAAAATGCTGAAGTTGTCACATTGTCTCTGCGTATGAGACATGACTGAATCAGTTCTGCTGAATTCAACTGTAATAATCATAAGACTTTGGGATTTCAATTACCCCCAAGAAGGGCACCCCAGCATATGCAGAAATATTCATTGTGGTAGCACACTCCAGGCTTATGCCTGTACAAAGGTGTAACTTTGGCTGTTGTTCTAAAACCCTTTACTGCGGGATGTGTGTAATCCTAGTTCAAATACCAAAGTTATTGTGTAAAGTAAAAGAAAGGGATGTTAAGCTATACAGTAGTATCTGGCAGTGGAACTGATTAGCACCAGTTGAGAGGCTGGCCTGTGCACAGAGAAAATAGATGAGGAAACAACAAGGTTACACCATTCCTGCAAGAAATATGTCACTGAGCATGACCTACTATGTGTCATAGGTTCCTGGCTACATGATTCTTTTGTGAGAAATGATATATGGATAGTAACTCTTTATTGTTGCTTACCAAAACATCTGAATTTGCAAAAAGAACTGGATTTGACTCTTGATGAAAACTGTTTTGTAAGAGTGAGGATAAATTAATAGTTAAATAATCACAATATTAATAATTGTAAATACAAGTTCAAATGCATGTTTTCCTAAGCTCAGTGAAAAATGATTGCTAGAGTTACGCAACATTAAAGCACTACAGAGAGCTGCCACTTCAAGAATTACCCCTGTATAATCGGCGGAGATGGTGCCATCAAATCCTTGAGCTTCTTCAACCGCTAAAACTCTATGTGCTGCCAACCCTGTGCAACTGTGTTTTGTGGCACAGAGTGCTTTTATTTGGGGACTACTGTATTGTGGAACCTATGTGAGGGAAATAACCTTGCAATTCTTCTGAAGGGAAAGAGAGGAGATTTGTTTTTGTTTCCAAGCGATGGCAGAAAGTGCACCATTTTCCCCAATGTAATTTGAAGCATAGGAGACACAAGATGAAGTTGTATTATGCAACAGAAGATACTGTGGAATCTCCTTAGGTAGTGCCAACCTATTCAGGCTCGAGCTCTTCTATTCAGGCTACGAAGTGCCAGGAAGGGATATAAGCTTAGTATAGTTCTCTTAGCACGGTGTTTTAACTGAACTGCTGCAATCCTTATTGTTCCCCATTCTGGTGGTGTGTTGGATGCTGCTTGTTCAGTTGTCCATGGACCACACTTTGTGTGACAAAGACCTGCTCAGAGATTCAATTTTTAAGCAAATTCAAGAGTAGATGGTAGCTGCTTTAACAGAGCCTTCCAGCGCTGTAGGGAGCAAGAACACAAAACACACTGCTTCGTGAAAGGGTCATGATTATTTGTAAGCTGTTCTCTCAGGCATAACCATTTCTTTTATTTTGTGTATAACACCCAATAAAACGGGCTCTTGATACATTAACTCTAGAAGCTATATTAATGCAAATAGTAATCAAAGACATTGCCTGAGCAGTATTCCTAATTAGTCTCTTAGTGAATATTTTGAGACCAAGATTACAGAGCACATTTTTTCCTTTTTAACTGTCTAGCAAGCACAGATAGAACAGTTGAACAAAGCAGCAGCAAATTGTTATCAGCAACTCTAGCTTAAAAGATGGAAGGCCCGAGATCTGATTCATGAACAGTGAGGCCAAGGCCAGCTACTCTTATTTTTTTTTCAGTAAGCATTTCTGGTCAGATCTCAGTCAACAAGAAGTCAATTCAGTTTAAGTTTAGACCTGTCTTGCTTCCATAGTTTCCCTGACTTCCACCCAACTTTTGGGAATTTTGATTTAGAGAACAATCCAAGAACTAGGTATCAACAGTTGATGAGAAAATGCTTCTCTCTCCTCTGCATAAAGGCATCATAACTTACACCCCCTTATTCTTCATTAATATGCAGTTAGACAATTTATATACCACTTTATTCATTAGCATATAAATTGTCACCAATATACTGCATTCCCAGAGCAAAAATAAACCAATGTGAAGAAAGGAAAAGCTACCACAAAATGCCTAGTATTTCTATATCTATAGCTGCTTCCGTGAATTATAACCCAACAGAGTCAAACTGTTACTCTTTGCTTCATTATGCAGAAATGCTGCTGTGATCACTTCCTCACCACCTTCAATGCCTTACATTTTGAAATATCAAAATATTTTTTAAATGGAACTATTATTTCCTGTTCGGAAAGAAAGCAAATGTATTTTTTAAAATATTCTAGATAAAAATTTAAAATCAAATTGTTATTTGTTTTGCAATATCACTCAAGCTCCAGACTATGGCAGTAAAGCTAACCCTACAGCAAATTGATTCTACTCTGACCGTGATTATGAATGCAGGGCTTATCTTTTAATATGAATCTGCAAACTCTTTGCTTACATGTGACAGGAGACTAGATCCTATTGTCAGTAGGGATGCCTATATTCTGTATGAAAATACAGTTTGGACACCTATACTTTGTGCCAGGTTGGTAAGCAAATGAAACAAGTTTTCTACTAGCAAAAGACTAGCTTTGCTAGTACATCTGTGTTTAGAAAAAGACTTTTGATGTTCTAGTTTGGGACATTAACAGATAAACTCATCTGAGTCTTCCTGCAGTGGTTTGAGGAGGATGTCTCATCTGATCATCCTGCAGAAGAGAAAGTGACCCCTCCATTTCAACAACTGCAATGCAAGGTCGATATTCTCAGCTTAACCACTTCAGAAGACACATTTGAAACGAGGTGCAAAACAATGTTCATTGTTTGCAAGTAATATGAAGTGAGGTATACAGGAAGGGGCGATAACATGTAAAGTCACTGCAGCCAGGTTTGATGGACCTTTTAGTGAGTGTATCCAATGTCACACAACCTGTGCTCCATTTGGGGCATAAATTCTAAGTTCAGATCAGAAGTGGTGGCATCAGAACTTCCAGTCAGTACCTCAAATCCCCCTGTGGCCTGTTGCAGCTTTTCTGATGTTCCAGTGAAGCCAGAATCACAGTGGAATTTCTCTAGGTGTAACGAGGGGAGCTTATTTATATTGGACCTTCAGAAATAAGAGATAGGTACAGTAAGAGCATACTTACCGAGTTACAGTATTTACCTGCAAACAATTTTTTTTCCTCCACTCAGGAAAAGAATTGTAAATTGCATAGCATGTAGGAAGAAATAGCTTGATATGAAGTTGTTAAGATGCAGTCAACAGCAGTAAATTTTAGTACAGAAGGCAGATTTATTTTAGCAATTGCTTTTCAAATTCTTGGTTTGTTTCAAATTGTATTCCAGCTACATATCTGTGAACACAGTTAAGCCCACTTGCCTTTCTGATGGACGGCCTAATCAATTTAATGCCTTCAGGCAACATTATCAGCCAGCTGCTTTTTCTATAGAATGGTGGGCAGTATGATGTATTTTTTTTAAATCTGAGAATGAATTCAGAATTTCTGGTTCAATAACAGGATATCATTTGGCCACAGTGAAAATCCATATATGCTACAATGAATTTTTCATTGATATGATGCTGTCTTAAAGAACACATTTCAGGATGATACACACCTATTAAATTTCTTGATCCCTCAGAATAATTGATACTTGGTTTTCTAAAGCTGTGCATTGAAGGAAAATACCCCATCAATAAATTTAACCCAAGGTGAGTCAGTAGAAATATATCCAGTTCTTGCTATTCTTTTGCTTACGGATTCAGCATAATGCAGAATCTCTCCAACACACGCAGGAGTCTAATACTGTCCTTTAGGACCTGGATTCTTTGAAATTTCAGGTTTTTCATTCTTTAAATTCTCAAGGGAATATATTTATATATTAAACTGTCAATATCCATTCTATGGAATTAATTTTGTATATTGATAGCTATATTTGTTAATGTTCTCAGAGTCCGATTACCTTTGGGATTTGCCAGTTTTTTGCTGTGTGGTTCCAGACTTGAATGAATGGTAGTTTTCAGTCACTTGGAACTGGTATGAAGCACTGAGGCAGTGGTAGAATCTTGCAGTAAAAATATTCACCAATTACTAGTTTCCTTAGGAGCTGAAAGCTATGTATTCTATAAACAGTGATGTGTGAGAACTCCTGCTAAATTATTAAATGTTCAGGAAAAACATAATGGAGCCATTCTTAATATAAATGCTATTGAACTTAGGCAAATAAAATTCAAATTTAAAATGCTTCAAATTAAAAGTCATTAATTTTAGTCTACCCAGGAAGTCTAATCTTAGGCATCGCACTGAGGGAAGACCTGTAAAGTTTTTAGCTCTAAAAGTTTCTTAATCTTGTGAAGAATATTTCAGATTCCGATTTGGATCTGTATGTAAATTGATTAGTTACCTATCCTCCAGGGATACCGATTTGTACCAGGAGTAAATACTGGAGTAAGGTATGTGTACATGGTAAATCGATGGAAGCTTCTATGCAGCTGTATTCATGTTCCCACACCAAATAAATCTTACTAATTATGCAGAAGATTGTTTCTGTATTGCATCCTAATGATTTACCTCCTGACTCTACTACGGTGTATGATCTTTATGTGTAATTATTCTGCTGACATCCTGGAAGATTTGTTGATAGGGTTACTTTATGGAAGATGACACCACCTTCTATTTAAGACAGTTTAAAGTCAGTATGACCTTCATCTCCATGCAGCTTTGATTCATCTGGTCTGTGCTTTCAGTTGTAGATTATCAGTAACACACAAATAATATACTACTTATTTTTGAATGGCAACAAAATTTGTCAGAATCAGAAGTGAAATAAACATGCCATAAATATATACATATCGTTGGCATGAATGAACAAAGCAGTCAACACTAATAGTCCTTTTAAAGGTAGGTATATAAGTGTTACCACTGCTTTTTATAAAGCAGGCAAAAATTTTCCTCTTTGCCTTCTTGCATTACACCTGCTCTTTGGCTGCACAAACTTCTGACCCTGAATGGTGCTATGGAATTTATATCAGTCTCAGAGAAGGCTTATTTGTATTTTCAGTTTTCTAGTAAGTAAAACTTATCCACTCTATTGCTTTAAGCAAGACCAGTAATAAATATTTGGGAAACTCCCATAAAGATAACAGCTAATCAGAAAAGATGATTATAACCCTCTGCAGCGGTATTAAATCCTTATTTTTTCAGCCTACAAATCAACTCTGAAACTATCCATAACTGCTGGTGGAAAAAAAATCCCAAACAACCACCCCATTAAGCTTGGAAAGTACCATGTTAAATGTTATTTCTCCAAAGAGCAGTGCTCAGTTTTTCTGCCATGGGAAGTAATAAGTTAGTGATCATATCCTACTCAAATGTAGCAGCTACACTGTTTAATCTCAAGCCTTCTTATATGCAGATGAAATAATTTTAGATGATTAATAAATATTTTGACACAGCCACATATACAGAAATCTGAAAAAGCAGAGAAGTCCCTTCTTTGGATGCATAGTGTCCCTGGGTTGATTTGGAAATTTAATTTGTTGGAGAAGTAGGAAATAGTTGTTTGCTAAAAACTTCAGAATAAGATCTGGAAAACTGGAATAGCTGTGTATTTGATTACTGGTGTAGTTCTATAAGAATGGACATGTAGTTTTGTTTTCCTAGATAGATATCTTGCATCTAAATGAAGAACAGTAAGACCTTGTAGAAAAAAAAAGTTTCAAGTAATCAAACAGGACCAGAATCCAATGTGCTTTGAGCACATTATTTACCCGTGTGTGCAAACTCAGATCTGTTTGGTCTAAACTGTTCCCATCTGGTTGAGCAGAGAGACATCAGCTCCTCTCCAGATTGTGCTGAGGATTTCAGCTAATTGCTGTCTTTTGTGATAATAAGCACAGAACTCGTTCTGCCTAACGATGGAACTCTAATGTGAACATCTGGGGAAGCACAAGGTGTCTTGTTAAGTCTTACTATCTCCATGTGTAGGAGTTCAATGAATCCTTGATGGTGTGACAGTTTCTCTAATAACAGAATTAATTAGCAGACTTGATCTAAAGCACTGTTGCTCTGATGTGTTGTCTTCCTACGAAGGTCTCTTAACTTGCAATCATAACTCTTGCTCTCAGTGAAAACACACTTCTTAAAATATGAGACAAAAGACATGATCAGCCATTTTTTGCTCTTTCACTGTACCTGTGAAATTTTTAAAAAAAAGTTGGGCAAACATTGACTATTATTGAAGATAATGACCTGAAGCATTTGATTTCATTCTCTGAAACCTTCTGGCAAGCATTACTTTCTTCCTTCTGTGTTAAGCAGTATTATGTTTAGGGAAATACAAAAAGCCTTACTTGGCTTATCTTTTCTTCTGTTGTAAAGACTCATACAAAATCAGCATGATCCATCATAGTCATTCTGTTACAAGTCTATGAGGAAAATGGAAGTGAGTTACAACAGAAAATTTGAGAGGCATGCTGAATTAAATGAAAAATTTGCTCTTTAAAAAATCTTAGTGGAAAATAGTCTGTTGGAACACTCTTTAATATTTGATTCAGATGTCAGGGGAGTAGGTTGCTTAGAAGGCTAGAGACCTGATTGTAAAAGACAGATCAGAAATGGTAGGGTAAATTGCTAGGATGCTGGAGGTATTTATGTCACTAAAATTGACCTTTAGCCTGATTTTAAATGTTTTAACTTGTATGTCAGATGAAAAATGTTAGTATATGTGAGGTAGTTTTGATGCCTGTATTAGAGCATAGGCAAACACTAGAAATTAACATAAATATGACTGCAAAGTTTGTAAAAAACCGTGTATACCAAATATACAGAAAAATATTTGTATTTTTGGATGCATGATAGCTTCAATAGGTATGGGATTCATAGGGACTATTGCACTTAATGCAAATGACCTTGGACACATTAAATTCTGTGTTCACAAGTCAACTGCCCATGAGCTATGGGTACAGCATGAAGCCTACCAAACCCAACACTCTATATTTTTTTTTGTCTTGCACCCAGGAAATCCATAGAAAGACAGCCAAGACAAGTCAGCCACCTGTATACACTACCACTTATTAACTTTGTCTTCATAATGTGATAGAGATATAGATCCACTGTCCCCCACTTCACTGATGGGAAGATTAAACATGAGATAGTTTAAATGTCTTGTGGAAAATTAGGAATTAGATATTCATCTTCTAAGTCTCCATCAGGAGCTTTATTTTTGTTCTTGTTTCTGTGCAACTATCATATACCAAACAATGGCTATGGAGGAAGGGAGAATGCAGATTAACTTCTCCCTACATGGCATGAACATTTCTTTGTTTTGTTTATCTGTGAACATCTGTAAGGACATAAATGCTATTCAGATTTGTTTCTTATCTATCCCTATTTCATCTAGTTTCTGGTGGAACAGTAAATCTGGATGGTTCAATGATTGCCTTGCTATGAAAAGTTAAAAATCATGATGACTGACACTGGCAGATAACATTGCCAGGCATTTAAATTCTTTATTATATTATCTATGCATGCTAGGCATGGACCATAGCATCCATTAATGATATACTCTTGAAAAAGACAAATACAATGTGTTACCCCTTTACCACTCTGGTAAAAAAGTGTAAGGTAGTTTATCCTTTTATTCCCCCTAATTGTTCCTGTGATAATTTGTTTATACCCTGAGAAAACTTAGCAGGATGCCTGGGCTGGGAGGCTTGAACTGAAAGACAGTATCTTGGTTATGGACCTGATTACCAAATGGGATGTAAATGTGTGGTACAGGTATTAGAGTCCTAAATACAAAATATTTTGTATCACAAAATAAAATTTGTGAAATGAAAACACAGATGAGAAAACTAGAGTTCAGTTGGAAGGAATATTTAGGTATATATGAAAATAAAAATGCTGAATGGGCAGAAGAAATGCCTATTTAAGTCAGCATGTGGCTGGCTACCTGTGTAGCTGAGAATTGCATCCTTAATGAAACACATGGCTAGATGCTTAGTTGGTGTAAATCAGTATAGCTCCACTGAGGTCTATGTAGCTGGACTGATTTAAATCAGCTAGGATCCAGGCCTGCTGCCATTAGAGACAAAGTCAAGCTACTTTCAAATTCAGTGCTGGAAGCCTCTAGAATCCAGTGAACTCCTGAATGCACAAATAGCTGAAGCTCCAAGCAGTGCCATGGCTCAGATTTTGGCCATGTAATAACAGTGGTATAAGTGCTTCATTTAACAATGACTTCCTGTTTCCATTGAAACTCTCTGTGCCACTTGTTGTTCCCAACACATCTCTCTAGTATGCAGGTCCCTGTAATGCTCTCTGAAATTTATTTTGGAGTTAGTATTTTCAAAGTGAAGGGCAGTAAAACAGACTTATTTCTTCTGTCTTATGTAAGCATGTAAGAAAACTGTTAAGGAGGTGGTAAAGGATATTCGAGGTGCTGAGATAAACTTAACAAATTGAGTACTTTTTACACTTGGATTTGAGTAGATTCCGTATAGTTTGGAGGTTTATTTTAAATATTTTTTCTAAATATTTTTCATGGCTAGTCTAGGGTATGCTGGCAGAGTTGCAATATGGCATGTCAGGAGTTAGCAAGAGAAGGGTAACATTCTCCACCAAAAATGTTGTGGGAAACATTGAAGTTCCAGCTTTAAAATGGGTCACAGCGTGAATGGGAACTGATATTCCGGTAAATGCAAACTGGCCGTTCATGTGTGACTAAAATAAACAAACAAACAGATGAACTCACAAGCTACTTTCCGGACAGGCAAGGCTGTCCTATTAAATTACCATTTAAACTGTGCTAACTCACTTTTTAACTGGGCTAACCCACTTTACGGTTACAGTCACTTCTATTTCATCGTGTTAACTAAAACTGTAGTTTCAAATGTTCCCAACACTCTTGTTCAGAGTTCTCTTTTGAGCAAGGCATTCTGTTTGGTGCACCACTGTGAAAGCAAGAATTCTTCTTTGTTTCTCCCTTTTTTTTTAATGAAATGATTTTTCAAGTTGTGTGAGTGAAATTAGTTTCCTTCAACTCTTCTAGAGGTAATGGCAAGGATAACGACTCTAATAGTGGCACTACTGAACAGTAAAAACTGATCAAAATGTCGTCTTGAAATTTAATTGCCAACAAAGCCACGAACTCTGCACACCATGGTAGAGAAAGCGAATGGGCTCAGCTTAGGCAAAAAGATCAGTGTATTGAGGCACTAGATGTTAAGAAATATGTCTTAATTTTTAAATGTGCTTGAGTTGACTCAGTAGATTTATATAATGCCAAATTATTCTGTATATTAGATTATAATACCACATTTTGCAAATTAATTCTCTGAAATGTGAACTGGGTTTCTAATTGTAATTGTCTTTATTAATGACCCGCTTGCTGATCTTGATGAACTAGGTTAACAAAAAAGTAACAGAACCCTAGCTTTAAGGGAAGGACCCAGAACTTCTGGCAACAGGTCTGAAGTGATAACCACTTTTGAGACGGGTTGCTGTAGAGACATTTATATGTGGCAGGATGGCAAGCTCAGTCAATGCTTGTTGAAATGATTGGCAACTTTCCATTAAAGTTTTGGGGATTTTAATCAGAGCTGTAGATGCTTCTATGATGTGGTGGATTCACAGTGGAAGATGATAGTGGAAGTTCATGAAGTTCAGAAGGAGAAGAGCAAGCCGTCATAACAAATTTGCAAAATATCCACTTAATGAATTTGTCTAACTTTAAAAATGACACTTTATTAGAATTGCAATAAAAATACCAGTTTGCATCTTTTTATGTCTTAGAGATGCATTATTAGCTTCTCAAGATTATAGTTTCAGGTAGTTCAATTGTTTCTCAAGAACACTTTTTGTTTTACAGGAACAAAGCTTTCTTGACAGTCTTGTTCAAGACATAATTAGGACAATTAAGTCATTTTAGGTTAACTTCAGCAGCAAAGGAACCCATAGACTTTAATAGGAGCAGGATCAGCTTTGAACTAGGCTTAGGCATAATTTTTTCTTATTCCTTTGAAGACACAAATAAAATAATCTCTCTCACATGGATGGATTTGCTAGTTAATTATCCACAGCATCTGCAACACAGAATTCAGTCTTATGCCATTTAAGGTTTGGCAAGACAGATATATGGCTCTGCAATCAGAAAATTACAACCTTGCTAAAGACACTGGCATCTGAAATTACCAAGAGGCAGATGCTGACTTGATTTGGTGGACTTATATGTAGGTACATCTATTGTAAAGTGACTACACATTCAACACCAGTTTATCCATGTCTCTGTTCCCACTGCGATATGCTTTTGAAAATCTTGAAATTCTTTTAATTCTTGCTAGAGGTGGCATCCAATATCCTGAAAAAATGTAGAGGTTTTCCTATGATAAAATAGCAAAAATTCTTGCACTTGATATGGAGTTTGAATGACAAACTTCTGATTTGGAACTGTACCTCACCAAGGTTTTAGAAGTGTTCAGAAAGAAAACTGGAGTTTGTCCTGTGTAATAGAGGCTGTCAAAATGTCTGGATCAGATCACAGTACAAAATTTAAAGATAGTTGTAATTGTGATATTTCCCTCTATATGGATAGACCTTTTTTCATAATTACATATGAATATACATAAACCTGACAGGAACATCTCTCTTCTGGTCACCTGTGTAATGGCTGGTTCCAACCCAGAAATGCCTGTATTGAAGCTAACAGGAACACTCTGAACATACTAAATAATGTTTCCTTAAATGGTTCCAATGACCAGTGCTCCTCTTTGTTAAAATTTGTGTATCATTTCTAGTATAGACATTGTCAATGATTTACCAGTCTCTAAATAGTCTTTTTTTTTTTTTTTTTTTTTTTTTTGAAACAGCTTTAGGACTCTTTGATATTGTTTTATATTGGTGAATTGCTGTTTGGTTCATTGCTGCTATGGCTGATATTCAATGTTGAAAGTGCAATAGGCCCCACTTTTAGTATTATCTCTGCAGTCCTATTATTGAGATAGAGGCTACTTGGAAAAGGATGGTATTTTTCACCATTTTGGGAAGCGTTACCATTCCCTGAGGAAATGCAAACTTCCCACATTCAGTTACTTTATTCAAGTGTAATTTAAAACCGGCTCTCAAGCATAATGGGATGTTACAGCCAATATTTATTTTTCTTTCATTAGATAAATAGTATTAAATTGCAATCCTTGAGAAAATTGTACAGACTGTATCACATCTGAATGTGTTTGAGCTTGAGTCTCGCTCAGGCAAATTCTCATCATATTCAAATAACCATCATTATGCAAATAAGAACATCCTTATTGCCAAGTAAGTTTAAAATGGATGTTTGCTTTTATCATGATGAATTTTCTTCCTCCTGGTAGCAGACAGCTACGTGCATCTCAGATGTACAGGTCCTGTTTATTCTTCAGTCGTCTTTTGCCAGTTGCAAGCTGATTGTTTTGCTAGCTAGGATAGGCTTTGATTGTTCTTATTTCCATGTATCTTGCCTGAAAAACGGCACAAGTGAGATTTTTCTTATCACCGGAGTTTTTGGCTTGTTGGTGCTACCAAATTTGTTCATAACAAATCTTTTTTTGTGAATCAGGTGGTAGCAACCCAAGGTCATCATCTTCCAGAGGGAAGCCAGCATTTCATACCAGCATATGTATAACCTGTGACTGAAGAGTAAATCCTGGGTTTAGTGCTCAGCTTCAGCACTTCTCCCAGACACTAGAGCAAGGAAAGGAATGTTTCTTTTATCCACCTTTGGCCTGCAAATCAGCTGTGAGCTGTTTTGCAGCTATTACATGTTCAAAACTGAAACAACCTCTGCAACCTCAATAGATACTCCTCCTTTTTTCCTAAGGCCAAGGGAATAATTCCCCAGCAATTGTACAACATGTAGACTTTGATAACCAAATGCCAGTGGATACCTCCTTTTATAGAATAGACAAATAATCTCAGATTTAATACAGCATCTGCAGTTAATAGCTGTGTAAGGTCCTCATGTAGAGTTACTCTCCTATTTGTTGGAGATTCTGTATCTATAGTAGTTCCAGGACTCTTTTCTCCTCAGCGTAACAGAGCTTCTGCTCTGCCCTGTGTTCAGCTATACCTGTAGTGCATGGTAAAGGATGTGATTTGACATCCATGGGAACGGGCAGCATTCCCAGCCCATCCAAGTATTCACACACTGATCTCTTATCTCTGGTTACTTTGAAGGTTCTGCTGGTTTGTAAAAAAACCTCACCAAATACATTGGGCAATATGTTTGTCTTGCCTCCACCCTGGAGCAACTTATTGCAAGTGTTTTATATTTAAAATACAAATTATTTGTTCTGCATTTATGCCACAATCTGCACAATGGAGTCCTAGTTATGGCTAAGGCTGTACGCACTGCTGCTATTAAAATGATGTGTAAACTAATAATATATGGGTCACAAAGACAAAGGAAAGGACTGTAGTAACAGTTATTTTTTTTGTTTGACTATTTTTTGCATTATCTGCCTGGATTTAAAAAAAAAATTACTTCAGTGATGGCCAGTCTACATGGTAGATATATACATTAAATCCCCAATTTGCAGAATGTCAACTCACAATGGGCTTTTTTAGACTTTATTTTGATATGTCTTGTACTTATTTCAGTACATGAAAACAGATTCAGTACGACTACTGCAACTATCACTGTTAAAGGTACTGTACAATGTTTGCAAATTGCGGTTTCCTTATATAAAATAAGGTTATTCTGTAAGAGCCATTTTTTCCTATCAGTGAGTGCCTCAAGGCAGAAATTAATTATAATTCAGAAAAGCGTAAATAAAAGGCTGCAAAAGTAATCTTCATTTTTTTTTTCTTTGATATATATGTTGTGCAAAAGGAATGGTAGTTGTAATAAGAGTGCCAGTATTTAGCCAAAACTTGGGATCTCTATTACCATGCTAGTTCTTAATACTTGAAAATAAATGGATTGTTATGGAGATGACAGCCTGAAAGATTTCTAACTTGCTTTTTTAGACTATTACCAGATTAATCTCTAAACTGAGCAGAAAATGACTAATTTTTAGTCCAGTTACAGATACTGCAAATGAAATGTAGTGCCTCATTTATTTATGACAGAGGTGCAAAGTGAAACATGACACTACAACTAATATCTGTTGCAGGACATTTTATGCAGATGATGGTCCATTTAACTTAAAAAAACACTAGTTCTATGAAATTAGAAGAAACCTTGTCAGAATCCCCCCTTTTTCACATGATAAGGGGTTCAATATAAATTTACCAGTGCTGTCTATATCTAAACCTGAGAACCCATAGGTTCTTCACTCAGAAAATGTCTACAATCTATTGCATATTAAATGATTTTTTAAATTTTTGCTTCTATAATATTTAGAAGACAAAAGGTATGCAGCAGGAATAATTCCTTTTGTCCTAGCTTTACAAAGTTTTGTTAATACAATGAACAATAAATAACAAAAACAATCCCCCTCATATTTGGATTAACTGCAACCTTCCATGCCCTTTCTGTTCTTTTCTCTCTTTTTGCCATGCATACTGAGGATTAAGAAATCAAAATAAATAGATGGAAAAATAGTGCTTAATTCTCTGCAGAGGCATAAGAGAATGTGTAAGTGAGCTTGTAGCCTAAGAGTTCTTGTTATGGTAGCAACATTGTCCTTACTTATACTTACTGTTAATGTTACAGCTTCTGTAAATTAAAAATGCCACCAAACTACTTGAAAAGGAAATATAATCTACAAATAGTTACTTAATGCACACTGTATAGTTTCCAGTTCAGTTAAGCAAAAAGATTTTTTCATCCTCTAGTCTAACAGCTTATCCTATGAATTTGTCTGCATGCAAGTATGTGCTACAGGCCAAAATCTGCTTTCATTTGTATCTTTGTAAGATCACTGTCTCAGAAGTTGCACAGGATATTTTCTATAACCAGATTCTATCCCTAACCATTTGTGTGTGATCCTGAAATAACCACAATTCCTAAGCATGGTTGATTATAAGCAGTTGCTAATGTGCTTTATTTATTATTAAAACACTGTTTTATTTATTAAAAGATTTGTGTTCTCTTATGTATGTTTAAATTTCTTTGAAACCGGTTCTTTCAGTAGAGTAATTAGATGTCCCTCAGATTACCAAATGAATAGATGATTTGTTTTAGAGTAGATTTCCACAGATATATGAAATCATGAGATTTAAACTACTCTAATCAGGGTGTGTGTGAGACATTTTAGGCTTTTTCTCTTTTAAAAAAATACTTTAGAACAAAATGTATGAGGGTTCTTGTAGATACTGAATACAAGAGGGGAAAGTCTTGGAAGGGGTATTAAATTTTGTGTAGCCTTTTCCAATGGCATCGATTTGGAACTGCTTGCTCCCATCAACCATGGAGTAGATAATCAAATTTGTACTTTTAGTCTTAATACACAGCTAAATCCTGGAGTGCTCAAATTTGCTTTGTTTTTGGAAGGATCAAAGATCTGACTGAGTTTTTGTATGCAGTATGCTGTCTGGTTTCACTTTGATTCAATTAGGAAATAGATGATAAGCTTTTACAACACTCAAGGGGTCACTTGGATGGAGTTAATGAAGAAACAAAAGGTGTAATAAGGCAATGCTCTTTTCTGAGTGACTAATGTTTGGGGGGGGGCAGCTCTATTAGGAGCAGATGAAGGGGAAGAAAAACATAAATCAAGTCTGCGCCAACCATTTATTGACATGCAGTCTTAGTTTACATGAAAAAGCAGCCACAAATGCTCACTGGAATGAAAAGATACAGATTTTAAATTTGTAATTCTTTGTTCTGGTCTTGGAAAAATAACTTAATGACAAGAAACTGTTGCAGTCTCTACAGTTTTGTAAAAATCACACTTGGATCTCAAAAGTGTAGACAGAGTAGGGTTCAGAGCAGTCATGCTGAGCAGTTACATTATAATTCTTGTTTAAATTCAATGAAATTTTTAAATAAAAAAAGGTATGTAGAATAGCCTATCTTGCAGGACAAGGGAAGTGTATACGCACACCTTGATATTTTGCATAAGACAAGGATGTATAGTTATATTTTAATTGGGAAAAAAGAACATATTGGATATACAAAATTTTATTTTTGTTTTGCTTTATTTTTAATGGAAGGCACATAGTATTCCATTGCAAGAACCTGCTAATTGTTTGGGTTTTTGTTTTGTATTTTTTAATCTACTAGCAATTATAGAAGACTGGGGTATTTTCAAAACAGAAAAGAAAAACTACATTGAAAAACAGCCCAGTTTTACTTCCACAACTGATTTTTACAGCAGTATTGAGAGTGTTAAGGGAAAGCAACAACAACAGTTTTGGAAAACGTGGCTGCACCACTAAAATGAAATAAATGAGCTATAGCTTCTTTTTCTTTATAGAGTTGAACTCAACTTTGAAAATTCTGTAAATTTTTGCCCAGCTTCAACAGGCTGTATTTCACTATATGGCTCTTTACACAAAGAAAACTGAGCTCTAAGACAGGGCTTTAGAGAAATCATTAAAAATAGAAACTGTGGAATTAGGGTTGTTGAGGTGCCAGTTAGACCTGATTAATTAGGCTAAGAACATATTACATCTTTGCCTAGATATGAAGTTATGCTAAGTGTGACCCAAGTAAGAAAGTGCTAGGGCTGGTGAACTTCAGAAAACTATCTGTACTCTTTCTGGAGGACATTAGGCAGATCCCTGCAACAGGGATGATGTGAGCTGGTGTGCCTGTATTGTGCTGTGCTGTATCATGCAGTCAGGCCAGCTTTGGTCTAGAAGTGTAACCATATCAGTGCAAATTTGCAGCTCACAAAGCCTGCTCCCTATCACTGCCATGACAGACAACGTAGTTTCTTGTCCCACCAAATTTAGCTTGGTGGATGGTGGCTTGGCGTGCTGTCTCATCTACATTCTATTTTATTTGGACATGGCCTCTGCCAACTCTCATGCTAAAGATCATATGAGTAGAGAGGGATATCTCATACCATTGCCTTTGCCACCAAAACATATTACTTTCTTGTATAGTCTGGGATTAAGACTATTTTTTCTTTTGCTAATCTGAAGGTTCTTAATTCCTGTAATACAAGTGTTGTTTATCTAACATAGGCAAAATAATCTAAATTATTTATTAATGGCACATTTAATTGAATATTTTGGCTGCTTAATGTGCATAGAGCACATCATTTGTGTCCTTAAATGACAAATAGTTGCTTTATTTTCATCTTTTTAATTAGATGGAATGGATGTGTATGTTAACTATTTATGCTGTCTGGTTTACTTCATTCTTTTGACAGGCTAATAACCCACTTTGCTGAGGAGTCCACAGCTTTAATTTCTGTCATTAACTGCAATGACTTTAGAAAGAAAACAAATTATGACATTGTTTGGGTGACATAAATAGTCCATTTTCCTGATCAGACAATTTACAAAGTTTGGGAGAGAAGTGGGAGAGTGGCCTCGTGGTGCTTTGCTGCTGGCTGGGCTTAAATCATGACACAAGCCATTTTCCTGATCAAACCATTTACAAAGTTTAGCATAATCTAAACTACTGTGTTGTGTTTTAATAATTAATCCCGTGATGTTTATAACAGACTTCATGAACAGGACCAATACTTTCAAATGTTGTAATTGTTGGTAAGCACAATGCCTCTGCGTCCTGCAGCATAAGAATTGTTAGAACAGTATGCCACATTCTTAAATTAAAATTTTGTACTAAGCTCACATGGAGTAGAACAAATAAATGAAAGTGAAATCATCTCCTCTTAAATAAAATAAGAATTGCCAAAGGATGTATCCTACCTTGTGAGCTCTGTTTTATAATGACAGCTGTTTTATTATACCTTTTACTGACCATGTGTTTAATCAATATAAAACTCCATTAATGTAGCAAGATTCTGCAATGTTTTCTGACAAGTACTTATAAATTTTTCTGGAATACTACTTGTTAAACGAAGATTAAATGTGGCTATTAAAAGCTGGCAATAATGTTCCAGGAAGAGAGCTTTATTTCTGCACACAAAATGGGTACTGGGAAAGGACTGTTAAACTCTGTAAACTTAAAAAAATGAGGTAGTGACAGAATAGCTATTACTTTATATAAATAGTCCAATAAGCAAAATTGTGTTTGCCTTGGACTACGTGACTATGAGATTCTCAGCAGCACAGAAAGCAAAGAAAAATTGTGTTCATTCTTATATAACACCACTTCAGGTAAAATAATATGAATTGCATCAATTACATGTCCTAATTGATCCTGTTTGATTAAATCACCTAAACATGCATTGCTAAGATTACTTACTGTGTAATGGTGGCACTAGCCTGACTATTGTCAGTTTAAGCTTCCAAGTATGAAACAACTTGAAATGACACTGGACATAACATAAGATTTAATTTGTTTGCTAAATTGCAGATTAGAAAATCAATTAGTGCCAGATTATGAATATCCTCACTCCCACTGATGATCAGCTATGCACATAAGAAGTCTTTCTGACCTGCATGTAACCACCTGTGTGAGCTGATATTCATTACAGAAGTAGAGAGTTCAGATTCTTGACCTTAGAATAAGAGTTGTAAGGTTGCAATGCTGCAGAATAACTGCTTAAGGATTAAACAAAAGCTAAGAGCAAGTCCAAAGTTTATAGTTCTCTTAGGAAAGAGACTTAAGCTAATATCAATAAGCAAGAAGATTAGCTGCATGATAGAAATCGAGTGTCTCAGAAATTTGAAGTCAGCAGTTAATCTTGTGGTTGAAGCGTAAGTCTATGGGATAGGAAAAAAAATTCCTGGCTTTTCCCAGACAGGTGTGATGGGTTGACCCTGGCTGGATGCCAGGTGCCCACCAAAGCTACTTTATCACTCCCCTCCTCGACTGGACAGGGGAGAGAAAATATAATGAAAGGCTCGTGGGTCGAGATAAGGACAGGGAGATCATTCAGTGATTACTGTCACAGGCAAAACAGACTTGACTTAGGGAAATTAGTTTCATTTATTACCAATCAAAATCAGAGTAGAATAATGAGAAAATAAAACCAAAATCTTAAAACACCTTCTCCCCACCCCTCCTTTTTCCCCAGGCTTAACTTTACTCCTGAATTCTCTGCCTCCTCCCCCTCAGCGGCACAGGGGGAGAGGAAATGGAGGTTGGAGTCAGCTCATCACACATTGTCTCTGCTGCTCCTTCCTCCTCAGGGGCAGGACTCCTCACACTCTTCCCCAGCTCCAGTGTGGGGTCCCTTCCCACAGGAGACAGTTCTCCAAGAACTGCTCCAGCATGGGTCCCTCCCACAGGCTGCAGTCCCTCAGGCACAGACTGCTCCAGTGTGGGTCCCCCGTGGGGTCACAAGTCCTGCCAGCAAACCTGCTCCAGCCTGGGCTTCTCTTTCCACAGGGCCACAGGTCCTGCCAGAAGCCTACTCCAGTGCAGGCTTCCCATGGGGTCACAGCCTCCTTTGTGCATCCCCCTGCTCTGGCGTGGGGTCCTTCTCAGGCTGTAGGTGGAGATCTGCTCCAGCATGGACCTTCCTGGGCAGCAGAGGGACAGCCTGCGTCACCAGGGTCTTCCCCACGGGCTGCAGGGGAATCTCTGCTCTGGTGCCTGGAGCCCCTTCTCCCCTTCCTTCTCCACTGCCCTGGGGGTCTGCAGAGTTGTTTCTCTCACATGTTCTCACTTCTCTCTCCAGGTGCAGCTTCTGACCCCCAGCAACTTTTTTTTTCTTCTCAAATATGTTACCACAGAGGTGCTACCACTGTCACTGATTGGCTCGGCCTTGGCCAGTGGCGGGTCTGTCTTAAAGCCGGCTGGCATTGGCTATATCAGACACAGGGGAAGCTTCTAGCAACTTTTAAAGAAGCTGCCCCTGTAGCCCCCCCAGCTACCAAAACCTTGCCATGTAAACCCAATACAACAGGTTTTGTGGACCAGACCCCATAAAGAGCTTAATTTTGCCTAGGCTTGACAAGACCGACACCCACATCTCCAGCTATAGGCTGTCCTTCCTTTTGAAGTGAAGTCACAGCACAACAAAGAATGAAAAACATGAGTCTGGAAGGGGAAACAAAGAGCTTAACTGTCCTGTAGTGGTCGGGGCATCTGAGAATGGAGAGTCCAAGTACTGCTTATCTAGTTACTTTTGGGTGTTGAATATAAAATTAACCTGAGAAAAAGACTCCTTATTCCCTCCCAGCTGAGCGCCTTAACCACTAGATTTAAGAGTCACTACAGTGTCATACTGCTGACAGGAAGACGTAATTTTTAATTGTCATGGAAAATTATTCCAGACTTTTTCAGGCTGCATCTAGATGTTTGCTGTATGTTGCCAGTTATGTAATTCAGTGCTAAATCTAGATTTATGTGATTTTGAGATAAAGATTACATTTGATCTAATCCTGGGATATACCTTGCTTATTTTTGGAGATCCATGAAAACAAACTCTGCGACAAGATCTATACACAACTATTCTTACAAACTTATGATCAATTAACAGTAACTTTTTTTTTTTGGCAGTTCTCCTGACCAAATAAAGTCTTTTGGTGCTCATCCAAAGATGTAAGAGATTGCATTTTTCTCCTTGTACAACCCAGACTTTTGAAGTTAATCATGTTTTAATGATATAAACTGAGTTAGAAGTGAAGTGCTTCAACCCAAGTAATGAAAGAATTCTCTTTTAAAAAAACAAGACCAACTAGTTTATTTGTAAAACTAATGAAGCAATGATTTTGAAAGAAAAACAAAATTTTATTTATACTCCTTAAGCTTTTTATATAGCCTGCTTAGTAGCTATAAAATGATGTTAAAACAATCAGTTCTGCACAATATAAAATGAGAGCTTACTCTACTGTTCCCCTCCACCACTTTTTTTTATATTTAACACCAGTAGAGACCCCAGAGACAGAAAAGGAAGGATCACTTTATTTGTTATGCCCCTCTAAAACTTTATCTACATCAGGACATTTAGGACAGAGATGATGTAAGAGATGGAGACACTTTAAGGGTCTTTTTTTTTTTTTTTTAAGCATTTCTTAATATTCTTATATACTAACTTTCTATATAATTTTACCTGTAGGTATTGGAATATAAGGTTTGACATCTTACCCATCCATGTGACCTTTTAAAATATAGGCAAATATGGTGGCATCAGTCTCAGCTTGGCTCTAGACTCTGTGGCCTATAAATAAAAAATGATTTCTCCAAGCAGTGATTTGTTGCATGTCGTTTTTCTTCTGTCTCCCCTGGGAGAGGTGGTAAGGCTAGTTTCCCCAATAGAAAGCAAGAAAGATAGAAGTAGAAGCTGAGTCAGGCTCCTCCCCTTTACTTTTTATCCTTCATTTGAAAAGGATAAAACTCATATAACCATCTTAGTCTTTTATTGGATGGATTTCTTGTGAAAATCAAAAAGACTAGGTCAAAGTAGAAAACAACCCAAGTAGTTCTGTGAAGGTCAGAATAAAGCCTGTTTTTTCTGAGACTTTGTTGTGATGGTTAATTGTAATTGGCAACTAAAGCTTTTTGTGTATCACTACACTAATATTGGTCAGTCGCATGTTAGTGGAGTTTTCATGATGGCTTTGAGTACTTCTTCAACATTCTTACTGGGAGTGTATCGTGGAAATTATTATTCTTTTATTCATCTCTTGAAGGTCACCTCTTTTTTTCGTGGTCCAGTGTAGCTCACTAGCCACAATCCAGAAAAGTGGGGTATTAGCTGTAATCTCAAACTAAGCACAGAAAGTCTTTTCCCTGGGACTTTAGCTTTAGTTATGACTGTGTTTTGGAAACAAGCAAAACGCTAGCAGTGACTCTAATTGCTGGACCTTCCAGCCCCGAATGACCATGCTGTGCCTACGTGGCAAAGTCCTATGCCTTGTCTAACCCAGCTGTACCTGTTTACTTCACAGATTAACTAGGCTCATCTGCACCTGATTACCTACAGCTGATGAACTATGAGCAGCTGTAACTAATTTGGGCCTTGACTATCTCAGCCCTACCCAGCCATGACTTTGAGAAGGTCAGTGGTTCAGAGCTGTTGGTTCAGAGCTGTTGCTACGTGAGGGTTGGCAGCCTTTCAAATCTCAGGGAGAGCAAGCAGTTGGAAATGATTCCTCGCTGGTGGCAGGATTTCTCACAGACAATCAGGTATTCTGCTATGTGTTTAATTATTTACGAGAGGGCTAGTTAACTCCCTGCTTCCTGTGAAGATTGTACTAGAGAAGAGTTATTTCTCCCTGTTTTAGGAAACTCTAGGTCTTTTCTTTTTACTGGAAAACAAACTTCAGACAGGTAAAGTAAAAATGGTTATATACAAGTGAGACTTTGATAGAGATGCAGTAGGTTGTTGTGCTTGTACTACAATGCTTGTAGTATGCTTATGGCAAAATACCAGTGATGGTATGGTAATTCACATGATATGTCAGCACCTTACCTCTACTGGCATATTAAAAAAACCACAGGACTTTCAAAGGTATCGCACAATTAGAATTACACAGGACTAATTGAATCCTGGTACTTCTGACAGTCACATCTCAATTGCCTTACTGTTTTTAATGTGCTTGAGTGATCAAAGTCAGACACTATTGGGTATGTTTCACTGATGCTCAAAGACTGCATCCCAAAGAAAGATCATGAATGTACTATAGATTTAATAATGCTGTTGCTCTTGTGACCTGAAGGAGTTGAGTGTTCTTGTTGATCTTCCTAACAGAGAAAAGAATTATCTTTCTATACGCTACCTCCTATGGATCTTCATGGAGCTTTTACAAGAGCTATCAGATCATTGGCTAAAACATCTAAGTCTTTTTGGCAGGTTTCCAAAATTGCTAGAAGTAAATCATAAATTCTCCTGATCTCTTTTAAATGACTGAAGGCTTTAGATAAATTGAGTCATGCTGACATAACAAAGTATAGTTACTGTCTGTCGCATTCCTTATGGTCAGTGCAATGATATGTACTTTCAAGTTGTTTGTCATAAATATTTGTAATAAAGTCCAGTTATGAGATTTTCATAGGAATTCTACATTCAGAAAATGGAGCTAATAATAGAAATACAGCCTTTGTCTCTGGCCCTGTGAAAACATGTATTCAATTTTGAAGTCAGTGGAATTCTCCAAAGAAAGCAGGTGTTGGCAGGAGCTTCTATTGTGAACTGCTCCTATATGTCTGCAAAGTAAAATCTATGGATTTCATCCTATACTCTTTGCATGCTGTTAACTCCTTGTCCTAGCTGCAGTGAAGAAATTCTGCCCAGTTTGGCAGAAATAGGTTGTAAGTTGGAAGATTTTATTGAGAAGGTAATGTTAACTTTTGAAGATTTATTTGAACAAGAGAGAGGCAAAGATACTAGTCACATCTTGTCTATGGCAAGAAAGATTGAATAAGCAAAATTTACAATCAGAGCAACTGTACAGTTGTTAGATTTACCCTAAGAAATACTGTAGTCTGAAACAGGGTCTTTAAGTGCTTATATTTACTTGCAACTTTCAAGTAACTCTATATGAGATTGACAGTGAAACTACCAGGTTAGTGAAACTCTGATAGCACTGTATTAAGGTAATATATTACATTCTGGTAAATCCTTGTAAACATGTAATTAATTACTATTTGCAAACAAGAGTCAGAAGGTACATAATACTTTTTTATAATAGAGTAAACAGGAATTTAATATTTAGTTAGCCTGTTTAAGATTATCTAACAAAACTAGGGAAAACTTGAAAATATAATCCAGCCTTCCTAATTTCCAGTCGTTTGCTTTAACTACTAAGTAATATATTCACACTGACAAAATACATATGTTTTTTTTTGGTTGATGTTGCTATGTTTACTTTTTTTAAATGGAGGGTTCCTCTTTGTAACACTGGCCAGTGGTAGATACTTGGGAAGAAATATATTCATTGAGCTATAGTGCAACTTTCTTCTCTTGAGATTTTATGTTCTCTCAGCTTCAGCAGCTTGAAATCTTGAAGACTATGTTTAATAGCCACCTTTGGACATATTCACCATGAATTTGGCCATGGAAACAAATTGACAAATTTTGTCCATTCTTGTGTTTGAACTGCTTTTTTATTTTTGGGCTCCACAAATTCTTGTGGCAATGAGTCTGGCAACAGCTTATCTTGCCTTGTCTGAAAGAGCTTCCTTTTTTTTTTTTTCTTAAGTTCTCATATTATGAGGAAAAAGTTAACAGGAATTCCCCATGCATTTCTGTTACACCAGTCATGTTTGGGTTTTTTTTAAATAGTGTCTGTTGGACCCCCTTCAGTACTTTTGTTTTTAAGATTGAGTCCTATTCTCTGATTTATTTTTGTTGGGAAGTTATTTCACACCTCATGTGATCTTGCTTCCCTTTCACTCTCTTCTGTCTTGCCTATGTGTTTTTGAGGCAATGACAAGAGTTGAATGTAGTGTTTAAGAGGTATGTTGTGCATTTATGATAGTTTTAACTTTATTCTCTTTCTTTTGTAATTTTTAAAATAAAATACCTATATTTTCTAGAGGAATAACCATGCCATCTCCTCTTACTAATATTTTCTTCTAATTCCATGTGTAGCATTTATCTTTTTTCAGGTGTAACTGATAAATGTGTCTAGTAAAGTTCAGAGATGCTGATCTTCTATTTAACTTAGCAATCTGTGCTTCAAGTCTGAAGAGAAAACTACCTGAATCTTTGCCTACTTTTCAAACTTAGACAAATATTGCTTCTGCCCCTGTGCCTTGTCTTCCTCATGTCTTTACATTATTGTGATTATGGCATCATTTACTCATAAGCATTCCTAAATTCCTACTAGCCTTTTGGACTACTGGTGAGAACAGAGCTGATGTTTAAAAAAAATAAAAACCCCTATGATGACTCTAATATCTGTATTTCAAGTGTTAAGAGCTCGTGTCTATAAGGGTATATTTACTCTTAAAGTATCTCTTTCCCCATATTTTTCTGTTTGCACTTTATCTGCTTACAGGCATCATACTGCCATTCACATTGGTCAGGGAAACAGATGGAATCATATTTAGTTATGCTGACATAAAAATCTCTAATGAGATTTGGTCAGTTTAGCTGGAATCTTGTTTTGGAAGAATATGAGGAAAAATATTTGAACCTATAGTGACGAAATGTTTGTCTTTCAGTTTGTAATGGTTTCATTTTTATATCATTTTTGTATTTGTTATAAAATGTGATATAGAAAAGGTTTTTACAGAGCGAATCAAATGTAAAATCCTTTGTGAAATTGAACTAGTTTTCTGCATAGTGTTAGTGCACATATAAAGCTAATTGGAAAAATGAGAATGTGGCATAATAGACTTTCTAAAAATCCTCTCAAGATTAGATATAACTAAGAAAATCCAGGTTTTGCTCCTGACTGTACTGCAGTACTTTGTGATCTAGTCATGTTGTTTCATTTCCCATTCTGTTTAAAATTTCCATCTTCTTAAGATGTAGAAATAAGAGTGCTGTTATATTTGTAAGCTGTTCTGAGATGCTGAGGTAGAAAATGCTATAAATCGAATGCAAAGCATTTATACTGAATGTAAATCATAGTAATGATCATGACTCAGGGCATTTCTTGGGAGCATTAAGTCCACAGAAGATGTTTGCTTCTGTTCATTAACCTTAGGAAAAACTAGTTGTTAATGACCTTAGGCACTAAGGTGCTCTCTGAGCTGTGTGTTTGTCCTCAGTAGACTCTAAGCTGGTAGCTGAGAAATCAGCTTGTTTTCAGAGGATTTTATTTTTGTGCTCCTATTACAGCATTATTGGGCATTTGCATGAGTTAATACCCTCACATGTTAGATTGAATCAAGATTTCAGAGAAAGTAATCTAGATTCTATTAAAACTAGATGCTTCTGAGCCCAAGGGACCAGTAGGCTACAGGTGAGGCCCTAGGAACCTTTGCAATAGAGGATTGTCTGGAGAACAGCTGTTTTGCAACAGCAGCAACAAAGACAAAGCTATTATGTCCAGGACTGGAGCCTGTGCATATTAGAAAGCAGAAATCGAACTTTAAGCAGCTTCTATCAGTAATGGCTGATATAGCTGGAACAAAAGTGACTTGAAATGTGACAGCATTCAATTCAGTACTCCTAAAAAATACAGTGAACTTAAAATAGTATTCAGAATGATGGCATTTCACAAAGTTTTAATCTGCATTTAGTCACTGTGTTGACTGTGAGCCTAGGCATCCCTTATGGATCTTGTACAGGTTGAAACAGGATAGGTAGTGGATAGACCAGCAATCTGGATAGCTGCATCTTTATATTCCAAAATAAAAAAACTTACTCAAGGTTTGGTGGCTAAAGTAGTCATAGTTATCTTTCAGTGTTATGAGAATATAAGCAAAATTTTTTTTTTTTTTTTAGTTAACACTACAGAAAATGCTATAGTTTTCAAGCCCCTGTGTGTGTAGGTGCATGACAAACACCTTGGGTGACAGCCCAAATCATGAAAACACAAGCTATATGGAGGAAGAGAATTTGCAGATGCAAGTATATGGTAGAATTAACATTGTTCAGCCCAACAAAAAGAAGAGTTGGTATTCTTACTATACTTTCTAATGCATTTTAGCTGGATGGCAGCTGTGGGAAGGCCTCTAATTACAGAACAACAAGCTGTTTCCAATAAGATATCTGTTGACTGATGTTTAGTTGATTATTTGGAAACTTTTTGTTTATATATGAAAGATTTTCTTTGGGAAATGCTTTTGTCCTGGGGAATAATAAACCCAAACTGTTTTGGAGGATAGAGGGTCAAGCTAACTCATCGATGTCCTGGTTTGTGCTTTAAGTTGGGTTGACATTAGTCTATGTTGTCTTGTGCCTGAAGAAAATGACAGTTTCACTACTTCCTTTGCCTGTTCTCTGTTAGCCAGCCTTCATGGCAGGACTGCTTCTCCTGTGATACACTAGAGTGCAGTATCAACTCAGTTCAGTGCATTTAAAAGTTTACATTCCATTTTCGCAGTAGAAACTGAAAGAGAAAACCAAACTTCCCCCGTATGGGTTTTAGTAGGCTCTTGGAGTTGCTGTGCAGCTTTTATTCACAAAACAAATGTAACAGCCAACAAACTTGTGCTGCTTCTGTGGGCTGGGGACTGCTAATTAGAATAGCAGTGTTGTCAGACTGAATGCCAGCAGCTCCCTGCAGGTGGATTTTTAAGCATCATAAGATAGTTCCTGATAAACCTGGTTTAGTATCAAGCCATAAAAAAAAAAAATCAAGCTTCTTGTTAATCTCCTAAACCATCTTATTCTCTCCCTTTACTTTTTCTTCAAGTTTTGTTACTGTAAATCCATTGCAGATTCTAATCCCTCAGCTTTCCAATTTTGCATGTAATTTTGTATCTTTAACAGAATCTTGTTTTCAAAGTTTTTTGCCATATGTTCATGGAGCTAGTGTAATTTTCCCCTCCTCAATTTCCTTCTCCAGCAGCTCCAACTGCAAGGACAGACAGTGTTTATAGTGAGGAGGTTAAAATATTCTAGATATCTTTGGTTGCTTCCTCCCATTTACTGATTCTGCAGTTTCAACATGAAATCTACTATAATGTGGAAGCTGTTTCCAATATACTACAAGGGCTTCCTACCATATGCTCTCCCATCTGTGATAAGAATGAGGGTTTTGGGAAAAAAAGGCAAAAATTTCAGTGTGTCTTGAGTTGAACTGTGTGCAATATCTGCCTACTTTAAGGAAGTCTTGAAAAGTAAATGTGTATTATACATGTCATGAATTCTTCTACCTCCTGTTTATTCCACATTGATCAAGCATTTTCTGTGCAAAAAATGGTTATAAGGCCTGGAGAATTAGTGGAAACGAATACATCTCAAGAACTGTAATTCGGTAAACGGTTTGCAGTCACTTCAATTGATTGAAGTGGTTTTTAGGCCTTTAGTGATGACGGACACTTTGGAGAGGGTATACCTTTGCTAAAGATTAAGGACAACAATATGTTAAACTTAAATGCAAGTATCATTATAATTTCTTTAAGACTTTATGCAAAACCTGCCTGCCCTGGTTACATCTGATACTTCTAAGTGAGGCTAGAGCAGGAAGGGGTATGTAGGTCTGTACTATAGATCTTAAATGCTGCCCTGCACCCCCCCAAACAACCAACCCACAGAAGAAGGGAAAAAGAGGAACTGTTTAATTTTAAATGTCTTTATGGAAATTACCTTTTAAATCTTACAAGTTTCTGTGTTACAAAGGTTTTTCCTTTTTATGCGTTATTCCTATCTCTTACTGTACTGGAAGAATGAAATTAGCAAAATTAGATTTGGTGTTAAAAGGTATGCTTTCTTATACAGTAAGTTTGAATTTGTCTCTATATAACTACTCATTTTTCTACACTTAATCTTCCATTCATAGTTTATAAAGAGCCAATAAGTAGGATATAATACTAAAAATTGTAATAATCACTTCAGTGTCGGGTATTACCTATAAGCAGATAATAGAACCCATCATACATAACAATCATTTATTCTTCATTAAAAATCTATTAGACTCTTACACTTTATAGATCAACTCTTAATATATACAGTGTGATCTAAAATATGTAGAAATCAGTATGCAGACAAAAATATTTCAGAATAACATTGCCAGTATTTTGGGCAACAGTTTTTCAATAGCCAATAGAGATCCAGGAAGGGAAAAAGAAAAATATTTTGTGTCCTTCAAAACAGCATTTTCGTAGGTAATTTAAGTAATCCTGTTCTTTTTGAAACCGTATTAAGCAATATAGTCAGTCAGCATGTTTTAAGGGACTATACTGACTCTATTCTTCGATATCTATAAATAGAAAACCTTACAAACTGGAAGTTCTGCTTTTTCTTTTAATGCTTTGTTTTACTGTTTCCTCATCTTCACAATTCTATCTGTCATTTATTTCAATAGATGCCAATTCTTGTTTAATTTTAGAGGAGAATATATGTTGTGCCTCCTGTAATGAGTCTTAGATGTATCAACCCTCACAGAATAAATATAGCACTAGAGGTCGCTAGCGCTGCATCATTAACAAGCATCTGGTGAAAAACGGTTGATTTTTTGTCTAGCAACAAGCCTATTTTGCTATGAAGTTTAGTAATATTTGTATTGCCAAACAGGCAACTGTTTTAAGGTCTAATGTATACACACAAGTAGACACCATATGTGTTTACAGAGATATGTTTATGAAAGATCACAAACTATGCAAAGCTACTATTCTTTGCATATTTGGGTTTCTCATTCCTTCCAAATTCTTGGGCTGTATTGTGTTTCTTTGGTTTTTATACTAACCTACAGTCAGCCTATAAATTACGGTACCCATATCTCACTGGGTCTTGGGAAACTACATACCTTTTAAATCTAACTCACAGTAGTCAGTATGTGGCACTAATAAATGCTGTACCTGAGAGTTTTTGCAGGACTAGGCCCCTTGATTCTAAAAGATGTTGGGCATAGAACATGAACTTGTTCTCAAAAAAAAATATTCTGATCACTGAAGATCTGGCCCCTACTTACAGTATTGTGTTACAAAAATATTAGTGTATTTAATGACGCTTGTACTAAAAAATGTCAGTTGATTAAGCATAGAAGTAGCATTTTTTTAATCCTGTTTAATAAAATTGCTGTATTTTCAGGATTTATTAAAACTGAAGATCTAAATGATAAATTAAAACACCTCTGTAGATAATAAGACACTATCTGTAGTAGCGTATTAAATGTGGAAAAAGTCTTGGCATGGAATTTAGCAGGGAAGATGGAAAGTAATTTTTTTGTATGTACCACATGCTGGGGTTTTTCAATTAGAAGTTTTTCGTTGTCTATATAAAGACAAGGACATTTTTATAAAGCAAAGATTTTATTTCTGGTTCATATTGAAAACACTGTAGGTTTTTCAGGGATGATAGCTGGGTCCTATTCCTTCTCAAAACAAAACAACACTAGCATATAGTAAAGGTCAGAAGTTCTTGGGTGCAGAGTGGATAGTGAGGGTTGTGGGTAATGGTTCTGCATGTGAGGTGTAGTCAGGCTGTGGAGATCCTTTTCTTGTGAGCCAAGATGTTGATGCCCAAAGTTAACATGGGTTCAAGAGAAGACCTATAAAAAGAAAAGTTTTTGAGGGTTTCTCAATACATAGACACCACCTCTGGCTCAGATATTGAAGGCTGAGAGAGCATTCAAGGGAATTATTATGTATTCTGGCTTTATTCTTACATTCTTCCCTATGCATCTGCTTTTGGCTGCTATGGGAGACAGTATAGCAGGCTACACAGCCCTTTGATCTGTCCTATTCCTCTGTTCATTTTCATTTGATATAAACAAAGGTATTAAAAAAAAAAAAAAAAAAAAAACAACACAAAGGAAGCTGGCAGTACATGCAGGCAAATATTTTCATCATCTCCATAGTAATTTTATATGAGTTTTGCCCTCTTTACTTGTAAGGCATCATGTCACCTTGTCTTTAGTTACATCTTAGAAAAGTCAGGGTAACATCCTCTGTTCTATTATTTCATGTTATCTGCTCCTACAAACTACTGTCAGTTTCCAGTTACATCACTGAGAATGTTACCAGATTTCAGATTGGATGCTGTTGCATGTTAACACACACATTCCAGCCATTTAGATCACTTCGCCTGTTGTAACTTGGCAAGTGGTGGTGCTAATACATATTATTTCACTACTATGGAGGCTTGAGTTCAGCCTAACCAGGAAGAAGGAATTTTATGTGTACCTATTAATTTTCTCATTCTCTCTATATATTTCTTCGTACAGTGAGTGATTTCTTTTCCTGATGTGCACACATACTGGTTAGTTTGTTTATTGAGCTTTTATTCAAGCTGGCCTCTGCATTTTACAAGATTTGATCCTTATAAATCACTGCATTTTATTGTACTGTGAGTACAGTAACTTGCAGTGAAAGCAGCTTTTAAAATCCTACCATCAGATGAAGCAAGTTAATATTTTAGTTCATTAATTCAAATAAAAAAAGACCTCTTAGATGCACTTTTTGTCTATTAGAGTGCTGCTGATTTCGCTGATAACAGCCTAGCTGCGTTGCGATAAGGTTCTTTGTCATTTTTAGAACTCATTTGGAACTAAGCTATTTCTGAGTTTCCATTGGAAACAAGTAAAGGAGAGTGAAAACTCTGACTGACATCATCTACTTTTTCAGCTATTGTGAACTGACAGCAAGCCCAGCAACATAAAGTAGCCTGATAGGAATACTATTCACCACGAAGGTTAGCATTTGATCATTAAAGAGATAGGCACTCCAAGGGGTATTACCATTGACAGTAGAACTACAAGCTGTCAAATAGATTTTTATTTCAGCCTCATGAAGATTTTGAAGTGAATCTGCTTTTCTCATACAACAGAAGCTTTATAAGCAAACCAAGAGATTTTATTTTTTATTTTCCTATGTGGTATGAGTGAACAGACGAGAATTAGTTTTAAACAAATTAACAAAGATTTAATGCTTCATCCTGCTGTCACTGAAACAAATTTAAGTGCTGGTTAATGTCAAAAGATAGTAAAATACAGAAATTAAAATGAAATTGAAGAGTGTGACTCAGTTTGGTCTTTGCGGCATCTCCCATTATCTTGTTCTGATTTTCATATTATTTATGTGGGAGGATCACAAAGAGTTCAGCTGCAGACTGTGACTCAGCTGGCCAAGATGTAGTGTACACATGCAACAGAAAGAAATCCCTTCCCCAAAGACTCTGCATTACCCAAACAGAGAAAGACCGCAGATAGATGGGATGAAGAAATGAGTGATAGAAACATCAGAGTGGAACAACTTGTGTTTTGCCTTATGAATGGCAGTCATAGTACACCTGCTGCTTCATGACTACTAACTGTTTTGAAGACAACACATTAAATTGTATAAAATTGCTGGGAGGTCAAACTGATCATGCTGATTCCTTTTCATCTTCTGAATCTACAATTCTAATTGCTCCTTATTTTGGATGTTGTGCAGTAACAAACCCAGATAATCCATTTCAACACCCTCTGTGCAATCTTCAAGCAATGTAGGGGGGAAAAATAGTTGTAAAAGGCTGTCTTTCAAAATCAATGATAAAGTATGCACTGACTTCAGCAGCACCAGGATTTTTGAGTTTAATGGAAATGGAAAAATATTTTTGGAGAAAAATATGTAACTACTCAGTTTAAAAGACTCAATAATATGTCCTGCCATTCCAGGTCTGTGGGCACTGAAAGAGAATTGTTGGCCTTTGAAATGAATTGTTTGCTTTCAGATCACTGGACACATTCTGTATGTTCACATCTTTATATATTTTTTATATATATGTATATATGACTGTGGAATATTGGGCAGAGGAACAATTTTGCTAGTCCGCCTGGCCACAACCTTTTCTCTAGTCTGCTGTTCTTTGCTCTGTCAATAGGGTTTCTCCCAGACTTGCACTTCTAGCCTATCAATGAGGGAACATTACTGTCTCAAAAAAAAAAAAAACCAACCAACAACCCCACATCAAAAATATGAATGAATAAACTGATTAGAACAATCAGCAATTTTAATTACATAAAGCAGTTTATATATATCAGCTGATATATCACATTGAAGATGAAACAAGAAGTCTCAGGGTAACAATGGATTTTCTCATTAACTTGTTGTATGTAGATTAATCAGTTTTCTACCTTTACAGTTAGCCATAAGTTGTGGAGATGCAGGTCTTTTCATTCTCTTGTGTTTTCCTAAAGCCAGTTCTTCCTTCACAATTAGTTGTGTTAATTACCCAGAAAATATTAGGCATACTTGCCAAAATAACATATTGCTAATAAAACAGGAAGATGTTTTCTCATTACTGAGTAGTATGCATTGATGTGATTTTCCATGAGCGGTGTCTAGGAAAGGCTTTCATCACAAAAGCGTTAGCCAAGCTGGAGTTTGTACAGTTGAAATGTTGTCACCTGCACTCATAGGAAGAAATTAGAATTGAGACACCCACTCTGCCGAGTGAAATTTGGCAAGTAGCCTAACCTTCAGCTGTCACTTCAGTAAAATACCCATTGAAGCAAAGGGAAGATTATTTCTGTGCAGGGCACATGAGTACACTTTACTCATTTCTGAAGGGACTGGAGGCAACAGTTTATTTGTAAGTCAGTTGGCTTTGAGAAGGCTTGAGACCCAAAGATGGTTCATGGGGATAACAGAACAGTGGAAGAGGAGGAGGAAGATGTTGATGAAATATTGTGTGTCTATTACTACCTACTAAAAGTAAAATGTCTGCAAAGTGCTTTGGAGCAAAAAGGGTATTGATGCATAAAACTTGATAATTAGTTAGTGACCTTTCAGAATGACTTTTAAAAACATTGAGAAAAAAAATAGCCTAGATTGAATATTTTTCTTTTCTTTCACAAGACCAAATTTGGAAATTAACCTGTTCAGTGAGCAGCATCATTTTGGACCTGGATAAAGGATCCTACGTTCCCTAGGTTCCATATTTTTTGCTGGAAAATTAAATAGGTGTTTCCAAGTTTGCTGTTTCAACAATAATGTTGCAAAATATGAAAAGAAAGAAAAGAATTTAATTTTGCAAATATAGTATGACTGGCATTAAAACTCTGCAATTCTGTAACTGCTTCTGCTGTTCTTTCAGTCTAGTTACCCCTGAATGACTGGAAGGCAGTAGAACTGTATGTACAAAATAACAAAAAGTAGAAGCCAAGTACTGGCCATAGATTCGGAAACTGTAAAAGAGGAGAGAATCTTGTGGGTTTTGTAGTGTTTTGTTTTTTTTTTTTTTTTAATTCCCATAATATTCTTTGCTTTAAGAAAAGTTGGTAACAAAACCCCTCACGCCAGTGTCTGGAGAGAAAGCTCTTCCTTCTTTGTACTTTTCTTACTTTTTGTAGACTATAGGAAGCTTCTCCTTATCCATCAGAATACAGATTAACTGGTATATTATGCTGGCATATTTCATGCTGCTACTGAATGAAGCTGGGCATTGGCTTCCTCCTCCAGATAATGATTGTTTTATCTTGGATAGAGACTAGTATTTTCTGATTGTCCAACACTAAGTTTTTGGCCACAACGTACTGTATATCATGTCAATGATTTTTTTATATTTCAGATAGTGGATGTTCTAAGATAGCACATTTATGTTTCAAATATAATGCCAGTTCTAGAGGTATGCTTAATTTCAGGTCTGGGGAACATGTCTAGGATTGGTAATACTTCTAAAACTGATGTGAACTTCTCCAATTAATTCACATCACACAAAATACAGTGTTTTCTCATTGCATGGTTCATCTTCTGTTTCTCAGTGTTCGCAGTGTACAGTATGAAAGTGTATTTTGCTAGACCTGGTTTAAAGCTTCAGCATTGTGGATGTTAATATAAAAAGAATCTTTTTATTGCTCCCAAACGTGTACTCCATGAAGGAACAAAGTGACTATAAGTTCTTGTAGCTGCTGGGTTTTTTGGTTGTTTTTTTGGTGTGTGGTTTTGTGGTTTGTTTGTTTTTTTTGTTGTTTTTTTTTTTTTTTGAGGGGGATGTCAGTTTGGGCTGTGGTGACTTGCATTTTGCTGCCATTCTATCTGCCAAGGATAATATAAATTTCATTATTAAGCTTGACCAAAGGGTTGGGTTAGCAGAATGGTTCTCTCATTGATACCTTCTGTAATGGTAAACCTGAGGTCGGTTATTTTTCCCCAGAACTTTTGAACACTATTTAGACCAAATGTAGGTATTTTTCCTGCTGTTGTTTCAACACGCAAGAAGTATTTTAATACACGGTCTTCACATTATTTCCCTGCTCGGGCTGCAGCACACTTCGTTTGGCTCACGGTCGTGTCAGCGGCTTAGGGAGAGCAGAATACGTGATAAATTTGGATGAGGGAAGGAGCCAAAACCTAACCGCGTGCAGCAGTGTGCCCATGCCAAAGCGGCGCGCTTCCTCGCTTCTGGCAGCCCGAGGGATGCCGTTTGTTTGGGTGCCGGGAGGAGCGAGGCTTGTGCCTGCCCCGGGGCCGGCCGGCGGCACTGCCGGCCGCGGGCGGCTGCGCGGTCTCGCCGGCTGCCGCCCTCCCTCCCCTCGGCAGCGTGGCCGCAGGGCTTTGGGAGCCTCGCCGCCGCGGCGGAGCGGGACTGGCTGTCCGCTGCGCGGGGTTTGGGGGAGGCTGGCTGTCGCACCCCGGCACGGAGCGGCTGCGTCCCCCCAGGACCGGCGCCGCCAGGGATGCCTCTCCCTGCCCGTACCCACGGAGCCACCTCTCCCCTCCCCTCCCCAGGGTGAGCCACTACCGGGCACCAGCCCCTGGGAGCGGCGGTCCTCGCCTCCCCCCGCTCCCCCCCCGCCCCGTGTCCGCGCCCAGCCGCGGCCGGGGGGAGGGCCGGGGCCGGGCCGGGCGGCCCCGCTCCGCCCCGCTCCGCGCCCCGCTGCCCGCGGATTGGGGCTGCCGGGCTGCCTGGTGCGAGGCGGGGCTTAGGTCGTGCGCTTATTTATTTATTTGTTTCCCTCGTCTTTTTGTTATTTTTCGCGACACCTCCCGGCTTAAATCTCTGTCTCTCTGTAAACAGCAACCGCGGCACGCGTAGGATGGGCCGGGGCCGGAGGAGGCGGGCGGACGGGCGGGCCGGGGCCGGCGCCCCGGTACGGTCTCAAGCCGAGCAGCATCCGCTGGGGCGGCAGGTCCCCGCCGGCCGCGGCCGCTGCGCCCGCCGGCCCCGAGAGCAGTAAGCCCATCTGTGGCAATGACCTACTGGAGGGAGCCGCGCTCGCCCCTGCCCTCTCTTGCAGAAAGTCAAACAAGTCAAGGAGGAAACTGAGAACTTTAAAAAAAAAAAAAAAAAAAAAAAAGCGCGCAACAACGAAAACCCTGCCTCCGTGTCTGGATGATTTCAGGGCTGATCAGCATCACCTAAAGGAAAACTTTGGTGACGCCCGGGAAGCCGACGTGCTTTTCCACTGGGATGCGGGCACCGGCTTTGTGAAGCGCAGCCCGGCCGCGGGCAGGCGGGTCTCCGCCCGAGGAGCCCCACAGCCCCTGCCCAGCGCGGCTGACCCTGTCGGCTGGGCGGTGTTCGGGGGTAGGGGACTGCTTGCTTGCCTGCCTCAGGCAACTGAGGCTCGGGACTGAGATTTTAACCAGAACTGTTTCCTATTTTTTGAGAGGAGAGGGTTTTTCTTTCACAGCATCCTCTGTGTTGAAGAAAGGAGGGAGGAAAGGGGAGGGTTAAAGCTAAAGAATTAAGTCCTCTCTCCGAAGGAAATGCCTTTTGCGCTTTCCAGATGACCTTTTCTGAAAATGCAGCCTCCCCAGTTGACCGATTTTTATTTTGACTACAAAGGGTGTGAAACTGAGTCCTAACTTCTCTGCAAACCCTAGGATGTGTGCTTCTGGGATTAGCAATATGGGGCATTTGTTGTCACCTCTCCTCCTGAGCCTGGCAGCAGTTTTTTCCAAAGGTAAGTCTCAATCTCTTCTGTTTGTTTCACTGCATCTTGTTTATTTTGCACACATAGCCTCTGTCCCCTCTCTTTGTAGTCTCTTGAATGTCAATACCCACAATTCATGACTGAAAGACTTGGGGGGAGTCATATGCTAGTCAAAAACAAAGATACCGTGATGGGAAACCCTGAGTGGCAGGATTTTTTCTTGGTCGACTATGACAAACAGTCTACCCATTTACTGAGGCGTTTGTTACCTGCCTATTGTACTTTTGATCATGCAGTAGGTGCTGGTGATGGGCTTAGTTAGTAACTCGGCTTTGGACTACGAAGGGTTTGTTATCTGGAAATTTGAAGTCTTTAGAGGTACAAGCTATTGGAGTTAGCTGCCCCACCGTTATCTTCTATGTAATTTTTCAAATTAAAAATCCTGTATCTCAGACTGGCTGGCAATGTTTTACTGGACCAGAGAAATATGTGCTTGCTAAAATGTTTAAAAGCTCTGATGAGAGCCTGAACTAAGTGTCTGATATTCTGCATGCTGAATAGAGTTTGAATGTCCTGACAGCATGACTTTGGATGACTCAATGATACCTTCTTGTTGCCCTCAAGTGTGTTTACAGTAAGAATCAGAAAACCGGCATATAGACAATGCACACATTTTTGTGTGCATTTAAATCCTCCTTTTTGAACCTAAGGTTTTCATTGATGGCCTCAGCCAAAAGGTGAATACATCTTTGCAATACTTAAGTTAGATGACTCTGAGCATTCCTGTAGAATACAGGAGAAATACAGGTTTCTACTGGGAAGACATTGTGCGTCAACAGCTATATTTTGGCAAGTAAACAGAACTAAAGTTCACACGTGGTTAGTCTTCAGAGAGGAATAGTAGCATATGCATTTAATCTATGATTTTGCAAACATACTAATGAAGAGTTCTGCTTATAAACATCACTATTTCAAAAAGGTATTAGTTATTCTTAACACCTCTTTACACTTGCGGGTATCAGCTCTTTTCTTTTTCTTAAGTGAGTTATTTTTACTAATTACTTTTCATCCAGAACTGAACTTACTGACAGAAGGCAAAATAAAGAGCTATGTGTTTCTGTGGTGGTTCCCTGTATCAAATTCACTTCCCCTCCTTTTTTCCTTAGAACAGCTTAAGAAAGAAAAGAACAAAATAAGTCTCCTCGAATGTTACCTAAATGCAGTGCCTACATAAGTACAGTTTTAAAGTTGCAATTGGAAATGCATTAGCAGCAGGGATTGGAAGTCCGAATATTTTCAAAAGATTGCTTCATTCACATTGCGCACCAGTAGCTTTTGATTTCCCAGCTAGGTTGTAAATTATGTATTTTATTACAAGCAATGTCAGTACTTTGGGTAGGCTAACAATGCAGTAAGAGTATTAACTTTTTCATTTCCTGTTTTTTTGGTGTGTTTCAGTTTGCAGCCTTAACACAGCATTAACAAAGTGTTTGACTGAGATTGCAGCTTATTCCAAGATTGGAATATAAGTGGCATTTCAGCCCTACAGAGTGCAGTGTTTGTTTTATTGCCAGCTCAGCAATTATAACGTTCATATATGATTTTATTCTTAAATGTTACTTATGTCTCCTTTGAAAGATAAACGTAGGCAGAAAAATTAGACTTGGAAGGAAGGTCTCTTAGGTGGAAAAAAACTGCTATAAAAACTGATGAGTGAGATTTTTCTGTGTATCGTGATTGTGAAGTCTCATTAAATCTGATATGTCTTGAAACCAGGTACACAAGATCCCATTAGAATTACTGGTATTGTCTGTGCTATTTATTTTGCAGTTCAGCTATCCAATATACTACTGCGTGATTGCTGGGACTCTTTGCTGTTTAGTAATACAGGTATCTCTCTTTAATGTAATTGTCTGTTTCCATACTTGGTTATGGACTCCATCTGTACTACTATGCCGTAGTACACTCTGAAAAGACCAGGGTGTTCCAGAGACCTACAGCATAAACTTGACAGTGTAAAAGGTTAATTCCTCCCCTACCCGGTCAGAAGATGAAAACCAAAAAAATAATCAGACTTGATTTCTACTACAGGGCATGTTTGTTTGTTGCCTTTCTGTTGCTAATAGAAAAACTCCCTCACTTATGACATGATGACAAAGTTTTCCTAAAGAGAGAAAAAAAATCTTTTAACATGCAACAGCAATCAGCTGTCTATTGTGTATAGGTCTGTTGCTGATTACTCAGAACCATGGCAACGCACCTTTTTACTGCACAGTTTCCAAATCTTTCAGGTAATAATGTTGAAGACTTGAGAATACTATTGCGATTTTGCTTTGCTTTTATCTGGTAAATGCAGAAAATAGCTCCAGCCTGAGAACGAAGTGCTGTTTTCAACAGAGCTTCATATTCTTATCAGAACCATTTGTTACTGATGATATAATCCACGTATTTTAATATACTGTCAGTCTAATTACATATATGTGTGTTTGTACATATATAGACAAAGGACAGAGATTATAAGGGTATGTAAATGTAGTTATGGGAGTTAGTTGCTTTTCACAGCTTTGTCTTCAACTAGGAGTTTTCTTGAGTCAGTTCTAGGGAGCCAATGCTTAGCCTCAGTCAGTTGGGCATTTTGCTATTTGTTATCAACTACGAAAAAAATTATTCAGAAATCTTCTATTAAAAAATAACCAAGTCCAGTTGACATTAATGAAAATACAGACTAATACAACAGGCACAATAATATGGGCATTGTTCCCTTGTTTAAGGGGAAAACCTCTCGTTAGCTTCATTGGAGCAGAATAAAAACTTTAATACTTTCCTTGAACACCAGGTTCCATGCTTGGCTTAAGTCTATAATGAACTGAGCATCTCCTGTAAGACGCTAAACAATTTCAGGATGTATATTGTGAGACTTAAGATTGAGGAGCCTTTTACATTGTGAATGTTTGTTGTCAGGTGAAAAAAACCTGATTTAATTAATTTCAAATTTCAGGTCTAAGTTGACAGTAACAAAACAAGTGAATATTTTAGTGACTTTTTCTACCTGCATTCTGCCGAGCATTCAGTGTTCTTCTCTGTCATCCTGGGCTGAAATCTTCCCACAAGTCACTTTCTAATGAGATCTCGGGCCACATAGCTGCTGTTTTGATTTTCTTTTTGTCTCAGTTTTTATAAATGTGGAGGCTTGGCAACTGTATTAGGCAGGATTACCTTGTATACCCCTAAGAGTGTTCCCCATAGGCTAAAGATGTGGATAGTACATTTGCAGTGATGCCAATCTTCTATTGGAGGAAAGTGTGTGTGAGGAAATCTCGCAGAAACCAAACCCCCAAACATTTAATTTTGGTTACGTTATAAGAGAGAAGTATCTGGATATTTGGATTTAAATTGCCTCTGTTTCCTTTGGAATTATCCATGTTACAGTATTCTTTGAACACCCTTGATTTCCATTGAATCATACACTGTAGGGTTTTTTTGTCTCGTTATGGACAAACTCTATCTTTGACTTTCTCTACGCAATTTTACTGATTCCATGACGATACTTAGTATCAGTATATGTCATTCTGTCCACATTGCTGAAATACTTCACTGATGATTTAAGTGGATTATATCATTGTGAATTGTAGTTGTATAGGGAGCCCCTTTCCTTCACTTTAATGTCACTTGTGCATCCACTGGCTTCACTGGGGGTAGTGGGGTACAAAGAACTACACAGCTGAGCTTGTTACTTACGGTCCATCTTCCAGAAGTCTGTGGGCCGTTCCTGAAGATCTTTGTGTGCAGATCTTCTACTGACACTGAAGTGCACTGTGGACTTAATAAAAGTAGAAACATGGAAAAGGAAAAGCTGAGGAGTGCAACCACCTGTGTTTCAGCACTACTTACTTCTGAGTTCATTACTCTGGAACGCCGGTGGTATATTAGTAACGGAAAATAGTGCTGTATGTGGGATTAAAATTGAAGATAAATTTATTTGATTTAAGATACCTATTTTTTCCCCCTTTCTCCTTCTTGGTGGTGACTAGACAGGAGTTCAGGGTTGAATTTCCATTGACGTTGATAGATTTTGATTGTGATGATGAGGGACACATTGTTTTTCTCAGAGTAACAGTGCTGACATTACTTGTGGACAGGCTCATCATAGGCACCTATTGCTTTAGCACTGCAATTGATATGTACAGAAAATCTACTGCACGCTGATTTCAGATGACGGCTATTTAGACGAGCATAAATTACAGGTGTGTGGTCAGTAAGAATTTTTCTTGTAAGCTTTGCCTATGTGCAGAAATGCAAAAAGTGTTTGTAAAAACCCAAAAGATAAAGGAAATCTTTCTAGCTTAAGGTTCAAGCTGTCCCCATAAACCCGAAGTTTTTGTACTTTGTCCCAGCTGCATTGAACTTACAGTCCTTTGAGACATTATACAAGAGAAGGGGAAACTAAGTTGCACTTTTTTGCTCTTACTGTGTTTCTTGTCACAGTGTACTTCTGGGAGAAAGTTCCATTCTGATTTCTTTCAGTAAAAATAATAGATTCAGACTAAACTAAAAAATTCTACAGCTAGACCCATGTTTTATTTGTCAGCTGCAATAGTGGCTTAATGTGATTTGGTTTCTAATATTTCCCTGTAATGTTCTCATTTTTTACTTCTGTCTTTTCTTTTATTAGTTCCATAGGACTTAGCGGGCTCTGTGACACCAACCAATGTTTTAGATATTAATAAAAGCAGCTTTATTCAATAAAGATCAGTTTTACTTAATAAAAGAGTATCAAAAGATAATCTGATTTTTTTGATGCTGCATTTGCATTAAATCAACCTCCTGAGGTTGTTGTGGATGCCAAGTCTAGTGGCAGTCTATCACAGGTCCTAGGATACATAAACATGACTCCAGACAGATTGATTGCAGAGAAGCTGAAGAGGCAGCTGAGATTCATCGCAGGTTTGGTTTACAAAGTGTTACATTAAATTACTTGATTTTTACCAGTCTTTGTAATATTGCCTGCTGCATTATTAATGGCAGTTCAAAATGAAGTGGATTTAAAATAGTTCAGAGACATTTAGATAACACTAATTATTATGAGCAGATTTAAAGTACATATTTGAGGATGTTAGGCTACTTCACCCTCCTCCATGGGGGGAAAATTAACTGTAGAATGAGGATTGGCTTCTTCGTGTCCTTGATTTCTTCTTTTATTGAATAGATTTAATTCCAGTGTAAGGTGTTAGTCTGATGGCCCCACAGAGCTAATGGATTGAAAGTCTTCATCCTCCAAAAAGGTACAGCCTATGTAGTATCTATGCAAGCTTCCACTTTCTACTTTAGTAGTGTGACTTAAACTTGACCTAGAGGATGATATAACTTCCAGCTCTGTGTATAAGATGTTATATCCATCTATTGATCCACAGTGGGTGTGATCCAGAGCCCATTACAGTAGGTATATGGCATTTCTTTGCCTTTAGCAGGCTTTAATTCAGAGTGAAGACAGTTTTCTGGAGCGGTATTTTTCAGCCTGTGGCCCACACACCAGTGGTGATTCATAGAACGTCTGAGCAGTGTTGTGAAACCAGTGCCAGAAACCTTATGCATGCAAGCTAGAAAAAACAAAGGGAGGAAGTAGACGTAACAAGGATGCTTTCAGAGTGCATTCCAGTTTGTGTTTGTTTGTAAACAAAGACCTTTGTGACAATACTGTGTAAGATGGTCTGAATTTCTTTCAAAAAATTAGATGGCTTTTGTTCTTAAAAGGGTTGAGAAAAACCACTGTATTGAGACTAACTGTAGTAATTTAAAGTATTTCTCTGAACTGTTTGGTATTGCCTCAGTACTTCAGGCACAATCACCGATGGTGTGAGTGTTTCTAATCCACTGCAGCATAGGTTCACTTAACTCAACATGGAATAGTGGTTCAGTGAAGCAATGTAGCAGTAGCCTGCCAGTCACTTAACGGCATCTGCACTGTAGGGTCAATTAACTTCCTAAAAGGCTTCCGCTGTACTCACAAAGGGTGTTTGTTTGTTCTTACACCCTCAGTCTTGTTTTTTTTAATTAAGGTTTCCAGAAAGATTTCTGGAGGGAGTTTTCTGTGTTGCAGATGATTGTCTCCCTGAAAGCTGCTCAGCAAAATGCACATATTTTTTTCTTGTACAGACCATGTAGAAACAGTTAGTAGTGGATGCATCTATGCTGATGCCACATTTCCATAAATTTACAAAATAGAAGGCCTCTTCCTTCCTCCTATAGTCACTTCACCTTCTCACAGGCCCATCTAGCTCTGTTTTTAAAGTTACTTTGAATTGATTTGTTTAGTTATTTGGGGGTTTTATTTGTAAATAAAGACTTTTGTCACAATGTTGTGTAAGATGGTTTGGATAAGAAGATGTTCCAGAAATTTGCTGTGGTAATGTTTAGTAAACATTTTCCAACCTTAATTTATTCAATACCATTTTATACTCATTTGCTTTTCTGCTAATGGTGTCGTTTAATCTTAATAGCTCTTCTTCTCCTTGGTGGAATGCATTGGGCCTCATTAGTTTGCAGTTATGTGGCTAGAGGAAGCAAAATAAAACCACATGTGAAAATGACCATGTAGACTATTAAAATATGAGAAGGGGGAAGGATAACATAGATCCTATAAAGAGAGCAAAATAAATGAGTTAGCTAGTTATGTAGAAAAAAGTAGCAGGGGTAATAATAATGAGTGTGCCAAGCAGACGTGGGGAAAGGTGTCAACACACTCCTTATTCTTGGTGTACACAACTTTACAAGATGGACTAAGAAGCAACAGAAGTGTCCTCTCTAGCTGAACCAGGATGCTCTACAGCATGCATTTTGATCTATTTGCTTTCAAGGTAGGCAGACTGTTGAGCAGGCGGTCTGCAGACCTCTTGCTGAGGAACAAGGCAGATGTCCAGATATTCACAAAGATGAGGCTGCATGTCTTGCATGCTAAAAAAAATCCTCCGAGTCAGTCTGAGAGTTTAATCTCATCTAATGCTAAAAGATCTCAGAACCCCGCATTTTGCTGGCCCTCAACATCACTTTTTATTTATATTTTTAAAAGTGTACTTTTTATGTCTTCAGTGTACATTGTATAAAGTCATTGTACAAGAGGAGGAATCCAAAGTTGTCAGAGATAACTGGCCAGTAGTGTCTCTGAATATTAATCCAATCCGTAATATAAGAAAGGAAATAATACCACTTAGCCTTCAATCCATTCATTTACCCAGGATCCTGGATTAGCACATAATCATATCCTTCAGTTACTACTGAGCCATGGTGACTCATTCGTCTTCAAGAAAATAACAGTGGTGATTTGCACATGCCTGCAGTTGAAATATTTATCCTTCAGAGTTTTGCATCTCTGTCTTAATGTAATCAGTCTTGCTTAGTTAATTTAATTTGGTAGTACACATTGGGTAGTTAGTTTTCTTGTCTATGCATGGCGAATTCCTGCATTTAACTTACTACATTGCTCTTAGCAATATGGGGTGTATTGTCAGGATTTCCTGGTATGAAGGAGGTCTTGATGTTTCAGTGGATTGTGTTTTGAGCTACTGTTGAAGGAACTATTCAGTTCTGACAAAACTTTCCAGAGTAAAAATGTGTAAAAAGTGTAAAAACACCATGTACCAGCAGTTGCTCTCCTGTCATCTTTAGCACGTTTTCAGAAACAAAAATAGGATCTGGTTTTCTCAGGTTCACAAGCCCGTATCTCTTGAGCTGAAGAAGCGTGTATCGATGTGGTGAAAAATACGGGACTTGGGGCAGAATCGAGCAATCCTGTTTCTGCCCAGGGGAGGAAAGAGGTGCGTATACATGCAGTAAGTTTATTACCGCACTTTGTAAGCAGCATGTGATGAAGACTTTTAGCATTTTCACTAATCTGTCCCATTTACGCTAATTTTCACTGTGTCTATTCTGTTTAGGATCTATTTAACTCAGATCATAGGATCTATTTAACTCTGGGTTAGGTGCTTTGTTAGGTGTTAAGCTTGCCTACAGAATTAGGCTCATAAGAAAACACTAGAAAAACTTGACCTACCTTCTGTAAAAGAGAATGGAAAAGGAATACATGCAAAAGGAGTGTCTCATAATCTACTAGTGTGCTAGTGCTCATCCAATATATGACTAATTGAAAATTGTCATCTTGCAGACTGTAGTGGCAAGGCCGCTATTTCCAGATGTCTCTAATGAATTTCTTTGTACCCATTCTTAGAAATCCTGCTGAAATGCCAACTGCTTAGCAATCCTGTAAATCAGAGTATGAAAAGATGGCAATCCAAAATTTAGTGGATGCTTTTCAAATCTTATTTTAGTCTCTGAGCTGTGATATCACTCTTAATGACAAAGAGTAGTTACACCTTCAGTGAATAACAATTAAAGCAGTGTATTGCTTTTTAAAGCTTGACACGATGCTCTCCATAGATCTTCCATTGTTTACTCAGGGCTTACCAGTTAACATTCTCATATTCCATATCCTTTTTCCATATAATTCGGCAAACAGTTCTAAGGCTATCATGACTTTAGCTGTGCTCTGCTCTCTCCTTTGTGGTTGACTGTGTCCCCTGCAGCAGTTGTCTGATAAGAGATGATTTCTTGCATACTGAACACTTGTGCACAGTAGGATTCTGTTATATACTTCTGACTCTTTGACACCATCTGCCCAGTAAAGTGGTTTTAATGGGTTTCCACTGAGCCAGCCTGTACTACAGCCCTGACAACACGCTCTTTTTTTTTTTAAAAATAAACAAAATCTTTCAGAAAAGCTGTCCACGAACATTGGCTTCTCCAGCACGATTGAGGATTACATACTGTTTGATACTTTGTGGGTGCAGAAATATCTCTGTTTGGTAGACTTTAAAATAGGAAAATGACTGATGGCTTGGGATTGTCTTCTAATAGGACTAGTTTATTTTTTAAAATGACCTCATAAAGCATTATTTCCTGTCCCATTTTTTTAGTCAGGTATTATTATCCTTTTACAGAAATGCAATCATTTTACCTTGTTGGAGTTTTCTTCTTTATGAAAGCTGGGGAACGTAGTGGTTCACAATGGTGATTTAGGAGTCCAGGGTACCTATTGGGTTTCTGTAACCTTTAGAAAATCACTTCAGTTCTCTGCTTTCTGTTTTAAACTGTCTTGTCTACTCAGAATACAAGTTGTTCAGAGCAGGGCTTGTTTTACTTGCTGTTTATATAGCATCTGCACCTCTTAGATGAGAATGTACATGTTACCACATTAAAATAATTAATTACTAGTGGCTGAGTTAGAAATCGGAACATGGCATTCTGATTGTCCTGATCACTGGACAACATGAACAACTCAGAGGCCTGTAAGAATAGAAAAGAAGAGCAGGGTAAGGGAAAAAAAAAAAAGACATAACGAAAGCATCTGTGTGATTAAAAAATTCTAAGAGCTTAAGTAGATCCCCATGATGTTACAATTAATAAGCTATCTAAACCTTTTCAAACAGCAACATGATAAAGGGAACATAAAAAGATTCTTAAAAAAATGTAATAAAAATGTTTTTATATTTCTTTCTGTTATAATCCATGTTAATAAACTATTGAAGAAACCCACCAGATTGTGAATACCTGTATTAATAATGCAACAAACCACTTACAATGAAAAAATGTTTTTTGGCAGATAGTACAGATCTTAGAAATATTTCATTCCTTCTCTACCTCTTCAAGTCTTTGGGGTTTATTTGAAGTTTCTTCGTGTCAGTAAGTTGCAAATGTAGTGGGTAGTGGTGGTGATGAGATGGACTGGTGAAAGAAACTGTTGGCTAGTCTCTTCTATTATGATAGGACATGAAAATTGAAACAGTCAAAATAAATGGATTCTTCTGAAATTCTGGGCTGACTTCATAAAAACATGCAGAGAATGAGACACAATCCTATCCTTTAAGTTCTTTTTTTCTAAATTACGTGTAGTTTGACCTCCAGCCGAGATGAAGGTTTCCATCTGAAGCACGGGTTTCTTTTCTCTGTGCCCTATACAGTACTAGTCCTGGTTTGTACATCTCTGTAGGGAGCCAGTACAAGATATTTGAACCTCTATTTCTAGATGCCTGTTTACTTGAGAATAACTGTTGCTGAGGTCCCCAAGAAAAAACATCTTCTGTGCTACTGTGGCATTTTGAGTGAATAGACCACAAGGCTAAGGCAGCTTTTCAGTATATTCTGAGATGTGCAATGCCTTCTGGTAAAAGAACCATTCACAACAGTCATTAGCTTTGGAACCTTTTGTGCAATAAAGACATTTAGCATTTTTATCCTGTGGAATATGGACATAGTGGTACCATTTTTGAGAAAATTGGCAAGATCCCTTCTTTGCAGCTGAAGAAACATACGGTTCCATCATCATTTAATAGATGGTCAACAGCAGAGCTGTGCTTAGGAAGTTTTCAAATTCTGTGAATCTTTGCTGTTTGCAGGTTTTCTTACATTTTCTGGTGAGTTTGGTTGAAAGCTTGTGGACCGTCTTAGCAATACTGCATCCAAGTGCAGGTTCCCTTTATGTTTTTATGTTTGCATCCTTGTAGATTTCTTTGGACTTGCTGTCTGTTGAAATTACCCAGCTTCTTGAGGTCCAGAATACAGACTGAATTTAATGGATCCAATTTCAGGTTAGAAAAAATATAAAGCAAATATCACTACGAATTTGCTTGAAAATTAAAATGGTATTTCCCAAATGCTATTCAGCAGGTTGGTATTTTCAGTGGCATCTCAGTGCTGCTTTCTTTTTGCTTTTGTTAATGCTTCATTTGTGTAATGGATGAAGTGCTAACTAAGGTAAATACTAAGATCTGTGGTCCTTACACTGTTGTTTGCTGCTGCTGTTACCTTTTTTTTTTTTTCCTTTTGTCCTATCATAGCTTTGGATATTGTTCCCTGCTGTTCCTGTTGCAGTAGTTTAAAATATATATATCAGCATCAGCTGTGTCTTTTCTTGCCTTTTTATTTAGACTCTTTATCTGAGTAGCAATAGATCAGAGTAATTGGTACAATAATCACTGTTGAAGCATTTATTTGTTTGTTTTCTTTCTACGCAGTCATATGCTCCTTTCATCCTTTTGTCTGTTCCTATCAGAATTATGCATGCGGTTTGGATCAGACCCTGAAAAAAGAGAAATGTTTGTAAATGGAGAATACTATATATAGCAGACCTTTGTTATGATATTTATAGTCTTGATGTTTAGAATGTCTTTGTATGCATTATAGGTTTTCATCAAATTGCATCAATAATAATAAAAAGGATGGTTCATGAAGAGATTCTTTTCAACTCTTTTCAGCAGTATCAGAAAAGAACGATGAATTTGGCAGCATATTTGCAGTGCTAACAAATCTGGGCTTTGGCAGTCTAAATCAGGAACAGTGAATTCAAAACTGAAGATCCCTCACAGAGATGTCCTGGTAGTAACAGCCTTTAGGTGCAGGGCAGAGCATTCACAGACCTTGGACGATTTTAGCTGTTGCAGTAGGTCATAGGATAATCTCTCAGGTAATTAGCTCTGTCAAACCTTAAGTCTTTATAGCCTATAACTTCTATCTGGAAGGTTGTTGGGAGACAGTGAAGATCAAGGAACAAAGAAAAATTTCCCCCAAAACGCAAAGAGAGCGTTGCGGGATGTTATTTGGTGTAACAGGACTTTTCTAGTGTTTCAGCTTGTACTGTGGAGTGCTAAAGCCCATCATTTTTTTTCTTAATAAGTACATTCTCTTTTGTGTTTTCAACCTGAGAATAGTAGTCATCCTAGTCTTCATACCTGTGGTAACACTGTACCATTTCCTCAGCTTCTTGGGTACCGTCTTTGAGTTGTTGCAGAGGTTTGCTGCCAGTTTGATCAATTTGTCAGAGAAAGTACACATTCTCACACTTGTTTTATTTTCTTCTGACCAACAGGCACTATCAAAACCTCATCTGGAGCCTATGGAATTATTGTAGCAGTTTCAGTTATGTTCTATGCTTCTTTGACATCTGTCTTAGGAATAGCTGATCTATTGTGTTCATCCTGGTCTAAATCTGACTGATCCTTTGCAAATGCTGCTTTCCTGGTACCTTTTCATTTTCTTCTCCAATGACTGAATAAATGCTTCTCTCAGACACTCAGTAAGTGAATTCCTCCATAGTTCTTGCACTTTCTCTTGCCTCCTCAATTATAGGTCAGTGCCATTACTGTTTTCCTTCCAATTGCAAGTCCAAGTCTTGTTTTTAGCACTGAGATGAACAGAAGGAATCATGGAGGAAAACAGACTATATAATCTTAGATTCTGAGATGACATTGAACTTGTAGTAACTGACCTGTAGGAGTTATCAGAAAATAACTGGAAACCTAGTCTAGGAGCCCAGAAGATTAAGATTTAGGGGAAGCAAGAAGAAATTTATGAAAGATGGAAGACAAGAAGGAAAAATAAAGATCAAACTCTGTATTCTGTTCCGTGCTACTACTCTGCAGAGTAAGAACTGATAGTGAAGAATGGGATTGTGAAGACTGCATAATAAAGAGTGTCTTCTTCCTGTGCTCTGTGGCCTGCTTCAGGCTACTGTATGTGCACAGACAATGCCCATCTCCAGAACGGTCCCAGGAGGTCTAATGTCCTCAGACTCTCACGCATGCCTATACCATAGCCCACAGGCAAGTTACACATGTATTTAACCTTAACCTATAAAACGGGTATCCTGCCAAACTGCAAAATTACCCTCACATTAGTTGCAGCAGTTTGAACTAAGAAGACACAATCCCTTCTACGCAGAATGGCCAGGGGTCAGAGCTGTTTTTCTGAGGTGGTTCTCAAAATCACTGTAACTGCTTCTTGTGGATATATTCTGGCTAAAGAACTTAGCTGATACAGGGGAATGGGGAATCGAGCATCTACCATGCAGTCTAATACTGAAAAACTGAAAAAGCAGCTTTGCTCTGTTTAGCAAAACAAGTGAAATGCTCTGGAATTTTTAAATCAGTGGAATATCCTTGGTGGGGTACAACTGAAATTTTAGCTTTAGTTTCAGACTCAAACAAATATTGAACTACCGTAATTTTTCATGGAATGAATAAATATTAATTTTGCCTATGATAAATTCAAGTCACAAACAGCCAAGATAGATTTTTGCTTTTTTTCATAATAATCTCATGTGAAATGGTTTGTACTTTATTTCACCCACCTGCAAGGAAAACTAAAATAATTGATGCTTGGTTACTTCTTTGTATTCAGTGGTTGAAAATAACTCGTTTTGTTTTTGCAGTAAAATGTTTTCTCAGTCATGTGAGCTGCTTAATTCTCACCTGTTCTTCCAGTAGTAAAGGGTTTTTCTCGGCATTCTTTCTTTTGCGTAATAGAAAATCTTACACTTTGCAAATGCCCTCGGTGTCCCTTGACCAGCTGGCAAAACATGATATTGAAAAGTTTTTTTTTTTTTCCTTCTCAATTGCAGTAGATTGCACAGCTTTCGCAATAGAAGTTGCCTTCTGCCCTGGACAAGTAGTCATCAAATGTGCTGGTAACAGAGAAATGATGCATTATGTGGTACTGTAGATACCATGCAACTTAAGAGGAAGAAATAATGAAATGACACAGTATTTTATGTTGCAATGAAAACTGTGCTAAGTACTGTGAAAACACAGCAAGGAACAGTAAGTCCTTTGGATTCAAGGTCTAGCTTCACAGGAGAAATGTGCAGAATTTTTATAATTTGGTTGTAGAAAACGGTTATGACAGACCTTTCCTGGAAATTACAAAAAAAAAGGTATTTTACAGGTATGGTGCTAGCACAATAGCTGAACAGTGGTGCTTTCCTGTATTTTGGGTGTTGAATTTTGTTCACTTAAATCTAGACTGTAAGCTGTAAGCAGTCAGAAGAAAATTTGTAATCATTCTTTACTAGGCTGAATCTGATCTGAAAATGAATATGGATGGTATGGCTCCTCAGTAGGTTAAGTCAGCCTCAGTTGGGGTTGCTGCAGTCTCTCTTTCTTGTGTGGCATTGGCACTTATGCAGTTGAGTAATGAACTATGCAGATAGCTGACTGATCCAGCTGAAAACTAATCTTTTTTTTCTCATTTATGTAGGCTAGGGTTTTGTTTTTTTTTTTTGCAGACACCAGCTCCAACAATACTGCTGTTGCCTATTGAGTGGTTCAGCTTCCTGATCTGATGGAAAACTAACCCATCAAAAAGAAAGCTTTCCAACATATGTGGGGCTGTGAATAATCTCACCATGAGGGCACATGCTCACTAGATCTGAGAAGAAAAAGGGCTGAGTGTGTGCCTCAGTAGCCTGCAATTACACTTTCTTTTTGTAATATCAAAACTGTACCTCCAGTAATCTGTTCCCAGGCCTTTTCGTTCTCATTCCCTTGTAGAAAAAAAAAAAATCATGATTATGGAAATCAGATTTTGTTCAAGCTTATGGAGTGGCATGGAAAAAAGTTTGGCAGTGATCACTTGATATATTTATAATTGCTATTTTCAGCTGATAAGCCTTACCAAAGTAACATCCCATTCCATCTACAAAACAGCAACACTTTTAAAATAAAAGTCTAATAGTAATGTTTAATGATGACCAAGGTAAAGCCATGCAAGTTAGACAAAGATATGATCATTTTATATAACAAATACTATCAATCTCAGTTCTCCCTCAGTAAATTCCTTTTTGTGGCTTGGCTGAAATTTTTGAATGGGAGGGAAAGCCTCCCACTGTTGTTAATAATATGGTGATCACTATACTTTTGGATTCAGCTGTAATACTCCCACCTGAGAGTGGACAATACTTACCTGTATGCTGAGTATTTTGATGAGTGAGTTGAAAGATTTTGGAAACATCTTTATATTCTTAATCCAGCCAAACTAATTCTGAGTAGCTGAATTCTGTAGCAGTGATGATAGATGCTGCAGTATGGTAATGAAGATGCAAGACAGGAGTTTTCAGGAAGAAATTTGGATTTTATTTCCTTGCCCCAGTTACATAGCTATGGTCATTTTCAGCCATCACCAATGGCTGCTGTTGCAACTGCTTCCAAAAAGCTGAGCATCCCCCTTTCATAATCATGGATCTGGGCCAGCCTAGCATTTTCTCTTTGGCTTTCAGTTCTGTACTAAGTATTACAGACTACTATTGTATGAGATCTCTCACATCTGCCTATCATCCAGGCAGTTTCTAGTTCTTAGTCACTTGGTTTTTTTCCTTCATTATGAACTAGAGCTGTGACTAAATTGGTAAGCCTTAATGGCTCATCATATCTTGCGTAGGCTTCCTGTTTCCGACCCCCATTTTCTCTTCCACTGCCAGAAGGTACATACTAGTAGATAGATGCCATCTGGGAATTGTAAATCCGTCACAAGTACCACTGCTATTAGTTTGGGTGTATCAGGATGCAAGGACTCTTACAAACACTTACTGATCTGCATCAGAGTTACAATTTTTTTAAAAATTATGTCCATCTTGATTCTTAAGGCATCCAGCTTTTAGGTCAAAGTCTGTAAGCTTGCAAGAGTGTTTTATTTTATTATTACAGTGGAATGGTTAGACCAGCATGGGGGCAAATGGCTGTTTGAGTCATGGACCAATTCCTAATTATACCTGTGTGCTTCCTTAATGGAATTCAAATAAATGATTTTGCTGTGTGAAAGAAGTGGTATTATATTTATCTCTAAGTTCTTTTTAAGATGTCAGCATGTGGCCCTGAGGATGTGAAAGAAAGGTAGAGCTTGTCAGCCTCCCTGGCTGCTCTGAATTAGCCTGAACCTATTGGAAATGAAAGGTTCAGAGAGCACAGATGGAATAGATTGAAGCTTTGAGTGAATTGAAAGGGCAAGTTTACTGGCTAATCATGATCTCTGTGGGCAGAAAGATAGCTAATAGATTGAAATTGTCAGACATTGTGAAGTCCTCGAAAGCTTAAAGCTTTTTGCTTTCCAATTGTGGCTTATGGTGGCTGCCTTCTTTTTAATTAAAATCTCTTTTGTTTCCACATAATTAAAATAAAACATAGAAGCATATAATATTTAGTGTATATGTGAGGCATGAACTGTTCTTATCTTGGTTGATTTTTTTTCTTTCTTTTAAGATAACAAAATTGCATAAACACATCTGTTTAGAGATTGTTTCTTCACTCTGTGGACGAAGGCTAGATTTTTAGAAGTATATGGTTTTAAATTTAAGCACCAAAATGAGTGGGGAGATTTTCAGTCAGTCTCAACATTGATGTGTGCTTTCTTGAAAGTCTATCCAGAAATGTCACAGAGGGAAGTGGTGAATGCTGAATGCTTGTGAACTCTCCCACACTAATTGAAGGAGCAGAGCACTAGAAAATCCATGCCTTGACTCTTTTGAAAACTTTAGTACAGCTCCCAGCTCAAGGGATAGAATCTTGGCTGGAGTTTAAAGATGCTGATATGGTATTAAGAACTACTGATATTACAACAAAAGTTGATGAAGAAGTCTTTTAAATTTTGGCTTTAATTTGCTTCATTTAGAGAAGGGAGTGATCTCATACTTAACAGATGATTCTATTTAAGCAGTTCTTTGACTTAAAGCTAAGAAAGAAGTGCAGCCTCTCTTGCTATTTTATTCTGTATTTTTCTCTTCAGGCTGATCTTTAAGAAATGCAGTGAGCTGTTAAGATATATAAATCACCTTCTGATACAAATTTTAAACACCTGAAAGTAGGAGACAAAACCAGGCAGTACAGTAGGATGCCAGTATATGAAAACCTCAGTATAATTTGAAATTATACTACTGTTTTTATTGAAATAGCATACTTTTGGTTTTAGATCAGAATTTCTGTTCCACCGTATATATTCAATTTCACTCTGTTATCTTCTGCTGGCAGAATTTTTGTCTTGAAATTCAAAGTCACTATCAGATCAGCCACTAATACCTTAAAGTCCACAATTCACTCCAAACTCCTAAAGTCCAAAATATAGAACTTAAGATTGCTTTAAAACTATCTCAAACTAGTTTTACAGTGATCACATTTTTTTCACATTTTTAGATGTTAGAGCAAAGTCTGAGTTTTGCTGAAAGACTTGAATGGACGACAGAACTTTTCTACAACAGTCAGTGTTCTTACTACGAAGCCCTTTCACTTCTCCAGTCCCTCACCCAAACATTTCCTCTAAACGTAACAGCCTCATATAATCCCTAAAATGTATGATGACACTCTGAAGGTCTTGGGGGCTTTCTTGATGTCTTCCAATGACTTTCTGAAGACAGGTGCTATTTTCATGTTTTCTCGTACAGAGTGCAATATGTGAGATAAAATTCTAGCTCTATGAATTCAGTCATTAACTTCAGTATGACCAAGAATTCTTCCTCCCATTATTCTTGAAAAATGAGTCAGAGTGGGTGGAAATAAAGGCAACTATGCACATTGTCCATTATGTGATTTTGAAATGTCATATGAATGAAGTTACACACTCATGTGGTGCTTTGGTTAAGTGGCAAGTCAGTTGTTCTGCTGGAATTCACCAAGAAGAAAAATCCCATTAAAATAAAATGTTTTGCTGCTTTAAGAACAGATTCAGTCACCCTTAGTCATACTTTGCAAAGTCTTACTCAACAGGAACCCCCCCAAGTTGCACAGGATGGCATAAACTGACTTTTTTGAAAGAGAAATTGTATTCGGATAATGACTAACATGAGGCGGTAAGTCTTGTGTTATTTATATACAAAAAGTACCCAAATTCTAGAAAAGTGTTTGGAATAGATACAATACCTGAAGTCTTGTTTAGCTTTCGCGCAGCAGTCGATTGTTTCCAGCATCTATACCTTCTTAATTTATTAGCTCAGTCCTGTCATAAGCCACAACACAGTGAGTGCATTGTTGATGCTGCAAACTCTTTCTTGTTTTGGAAAAGGTGGAGCAATGCGTTAACAGCATGAATTCAATAAAGAGTGGATGGGTGAGTGCATTAGCCATTTGCTGTCAACTTTATGAAGTGCACTGTTCCCTCAAGTCTATGAGGAACCTAATGAGCTATGATCAGGGACTGTAAGCCAGCCTCCCTAGCATCTGCAAAACTGCACTTAGCAACAGGGTGCAAGCAGCCAAAGTGAGATGTGTAGAGGTTTGTCCATCAGACGGGGTATTTTTCAAGCTTCCCATGCTGTCTGTCTGAAAGTGGTTTTACAGCACCACCAGCTAGGGCCACTATTATAACGCTGAGATTTTTGTATGAATACTAATCAAAATGTCTCTACTCACAGGAGGGAATTGTTAGTCTGAAGGGTATTAATGTCCATGAACAGTTTAATTTTGAGGCCTCATCTTATATCTCTTTTTCCTACCTGTATTACAAGTTTGTTACTCCTGTTACCTGCAAGAAGTTGCTTCCAGTAATACTGCTTTTGCCTATATTTACTGACTCTTGTGGAAGCTACGGATTCCTTCATATGCTGAACCCCTCAGCTTGGCACCACACTTGAAGTCTCCAAGATGTGGAAAAGAAAAAGAAGTTAAAATGAAACACCAGAATAAATTTACTTCCCTTTAAAGTTTTTAAAGCAAGAGAAATACCAGGTGGTGTACTGAGTGTTTTAACCTGAAATGGAAGAAAATACCTCCTAACAGTGATATTGATGAGATTACAAAAAAACCCCTAGGAAATATGCTGGAAGTCCTGTCTGCAGCAGGAATTTAGTATTAGAGGGATAAGGTTGGATTAGAGGATTTGAAGTTTCAGTGCGGTGGGGAGGAGCGGGGCAGGGGGAAGCCACATCTATGCCAAATCATCCTGCTCTCTACCTGATTTCTATGAGGCAACATGAAGGGACTGAACATTAGCAAGTCCTGATGTCCTTTCCAAGAAAAGCTTTTTAGCAGACCCTGTAGCCATAGGACTAGGGGAAATGGCATTAAACTAAAAGAGGGCAGATTTAGACTAGATATAAGGAAAATAATTTTTACAATGAGGGTAGTGAAACACTGGAACAGGTTGCCCAGAGAGGTGGTAGAAGCCCCATCCCTGGGAACATTCAAGGCCAGGCTGGACGGGGCTCTGAGCAACCGGATCTAGTTGAAGGTGTCCCTGCTCACTGCAGGGGGGTTGAACTTGATGACCTTTGATGGTCCCTTCCAGCCCAAGCCATTCTATGATTCTATGATTGGATTGTTCTTAAGACTTTCATTGCTCATAGAATTGAACTGCATTCTCCTTTCCCCAGGATTACACAAATGACTGCTATCTTGAAAGACAGTTTATCATTCCCAAATAAAGCTTTCATGCTTCTTGTATGCACAGTACAGTCCATACCTACTTCCTAAAATTAAGTTCTTGTTACATTGTTTCAGAGCTGGTTAATATCACAATATCCACTTTCTTATTAGGATGTCCACTTTTTGTGGGTTGATGCTTCCAGAAGTAGGGATGTGCTTGCTTTTCTTCATTTTGCTTTCTGATATTGATATTCAGAGCATCTGTTTAATCAAACTGACAAAACTTCAAATTATAAGAAAAATCTTTTTTCCATTATTAAGAAATTTATAGGCTCCTATTTTTTTACATGTTCTTACAAGCTGCAGGCAGGTGAGCTGATTATATACCATTTCAGAGACGCTGGCTACTGAGACGTGATTTAAAACACCAGAATAATTCCATGTTTATTTCCCTTATGACCTTCCTTGGAATATCTAGTGGGCATCTTGTTCAGAGGCAGTTCTCCTTGGGAAGCTGCTTGTCTAAGTAACTCCCATAGTTAACCATGACAAAGACCTCTGTTTTATTTATCTGGGGGGAGGGAGAGGAGCAGAAAAAAGTGGGAGAAGAAAATAATACTGAGAGAGATTAACTTAGCTACAGTTTTTGGGATGTAACAAAACACCTTCAGAGCCTCCTCACAGTATATTAATGTAGTTGGGTATGGTTTTGTTAAGTTTCTGGTTTTGTTTTCCCGCCCTGGATACATACCGGTATGTGACGTTGTCTGGAGTTAAGGGCTTAAAGCTAGTAACCAAATTTATCTTTGCTGTTTTTATGGACAGAGTGGCGTATAAGGCCATCTAGTCTCTCCATTTATAATGTCAAACATGTAATTAGACTTCTGATCATTGTTTTACCTTTGTACTGAGTCTAGTATTGTACATTTAAAAAGGAGCATACAAAATCAGACCTACTCTTGTTTTGGTCACCTTTGAAGAGGCAGAGCTTGTTCCTGTTGGTTATCGCCTTGGTAATTAAACACACATGCTTTCCAGTTTGATTTTTTTTCTGGTTTCCAGTTAAACAGGTCCTGTTTTGCCTTGATAAGGGCCCTTCTCTGCTAGGTTAAGGATATCTTTATTGCCCAGTATTGATGCCCTTTTAATGCATCAAAATTAGCTCATATCTGAGCCTTTCTGTGACACAGACAAATAGGACTTTATACAGACCAGCCCCTCTTTTAGCCAGATGCAGCTATCGCATAAATAGCTGTAACATTATAGGGATTACAATTAATTATATTAGGTCAGATTTCAACCTACTAACATCTTTGGGGTTATATAGCCACAATTAAAATCATAACTTGGTGCTCAGTTTTGTTTTAAGGAACAAATCATGTCTACTTTTGCATGGTTCCTGAGCTACTTCGGAGTGGTATTGCTGGAGCACGTCCTGGACTACCTCCTTCAGAGCAAGTCCTTGAGTGTGAAAACAGACTGTGGGATGTACGGATCCTCAAAGTGGTTTCTCCAGCTGCATCAGGGATCTTGTTGCTAAAGCATCTGCAGGAGTAATCTAAACTAAACAGCTTTGTAATCACTGTTGTTGTTCCCCTTAAAAAACAAGCATGCCAAAGACTTAAGGCTTTTAAGTGGGGCAAAACACTGATTGTATAGTATATTAGAACCAAAGGATCTCCTTGTCTGGTATGGTGGAAAACAGTGCTATGGTGGTTCTTTCTGGATAGTTGTTTCCCATGAAAACCCTTACTAAGAAATGTGTTTATCTTCCCCCTGGAATTGAGTACAGTCCCCATCTGAGAGAGCATATGAAATTGTTTCTCCTCTGAATCTAGCTCTAAAAAAGCACATTTGGTTTTCTTTGATACCATGACGGTTGTGGTTGATTTTAGAGAGGACCTGTGTGTGTGGACAGCATCTGCATCCATAGCCACAGCTTCTTTGGGGTTTCATATATCAAAGTTCCTTCTGGATGCCTCACCCATGCTATTTTATACTGTGATCAGTACAGGGAGGTAGGACTTTACTGACTTTGGAGTTGTGTGGGCCTAAGAGCTTATAGTGGATGCATAAAATGAGAAATGATAGGTGGATGAAAAATCAGCAATGAATTCATTCCATGTTTGCAGCTTCTCTGCACAATATCTGGTATTCTATTCTTACAAAAAAGAAACCCAGCCTTCTTTACTTATGTGAACACCTGCTTGTGGTTGGATACAATACATTAGAGCACGAAGCTACATTCCTAGTGTCTGACACCCTCTTCAACCTCCTTACAGTGCTCATCTATTCTAAATGTCGTCTTTTTTCGGTAATATATGAGAGAGAGCTTGGCATAAAGGAGGACATTTAAAGAAATCAGAAATTAAGTGTTTTAATAAAAAGTAGGTGAGATACTGGAATACTATTAGATTTTAGTTAATAGTAATTCAAGGGGGAAAAAAAAGTGTAGCATTAAAACAACCTTGGCTGAAGTTTATGGCTTTGAAGAAAATGGTGCCTCAGAGGAGTAGTAGGACTCAGGCTTGATTAAACTGGGATTTCAGAAATTCTCTGCACTGAATGAAATAAAAAGGCTTTCAATCTAATTAGATAGTATTGTGGAGGGATAGGAGGAAGAAAGATATTTCTGACCTGTTGGCTTTTTATATAACCTTTAATCCATGGGATGTGTTTGTAACTATTTTGGTAGATTTATTTTTCTTCTCAAGGGAATCTGGCCTTGAATTCTAACCTTTTGATAACTTTGCTTAGGAAAATTTGAGGACAAAACCATCTAATGGTCCTATTAAAATACACAGACTTTCTGGAGGCCTGTTCTGTAGTTTTTCCGGATGAAAGTTCATATTTTGGTCAAATACCTTGCTTCTGTTTTGATGAGGAGAAGATATTCAGCAGGAAATGCAGCTGTTGATTTTTTTCAAGAGATTTCCTTTGTGCTACCTACTCTATTTTATTTTAGAAGATGCTCACAGTCTAGAATACTGGCCAGCTGAAACCTGTAGGAGCCATCCCTTTTATATACTAAGGCCATATTTTTTTGTTACTGTGATGCAAAAAGGAAGCACACCTTTTACTGGAGTTACTTTTGGGTTATGCCTATGTAAAAGAGAGGAGATTTAATTCCAGAAATGTATAATTCAATGGAATAGTGCCTTACTTTTACATGGTGTTTTTGATCAGGTGATTTCAAACCACTTTACAAAGGAATTTTACAGCATCTTTTCTCCAAACGAAGGGAGAGGTTTGGGACTAGAGTACAGATTTTCTAGAATCCTACTCCCTTTTCTCTCTGTTGGGTTAAACTGCTTTCCTGCAGTTTTGATTTCTGGAATATGCATCTAGTTTAAGGACTATTAATTCTTACATACTTTTGAGTAGCTAATTGGTACTTGTTCTGCAGTTGCCTATTATGGCATGAGTATAAGAAGATGCAGAGATACGTTCAGAATCAAATTTACTTTTCATTTTGTGTCTACACCACCTTAATTTAAGGGTTAATAGGGAAATTTAAGATAGCCAACATAATGCCTGTTTAAATCTATTATAGGCATAATTTTAGAAAAGCCAGATATATGTTTGGAAAATCTCTGCTAAATTGTGAATTTCTTCAAGGAGAAGAACTTACAAAAAAGCACTGTAATTATGTGTTTTGAAATTGAATTAACCCTTGACCCCTCGGAGAAGAGAAGGTGCTGATTCTGCTTAGAGAGTGGTGTAGATTAGTTTCTTTGGTTTAATAGAGTAATTCCAGACTTTCCATCTTCTCATTTACAGTAAGTTAGCAGGCTTCAAAATTCACACTGAACTCCATGATAAACAGTCTTAGGCCAGAGAAATATTGTTCCCAGGTGTGTGGTTTAGGAGCTGACCCACTCACTTTGCAGGACAATTTCCAACACTGGTGTCCTTTGGCATTTTGGTGTAAATCTATGTTCATGTAATTCCTGAAAGGCTGAGAAGCTGAATATGTGTTTTTACTGTCAAATTGCTATTTATTTGGACAGCTTGGCAATCAGTGGAAATATCAACTAAGGTGCTGTGCACGTTTTAGTTACAGCCTCCAGGGAAAGCTTTTTTTATTTGAACATTGCTTATGCAAGCAAATTCCTTGTGGCATAATATGTCACAAGATTAAACAAGTGTGATACTTTTTCACAGTCTTTTATTTCTAATGTTCTTAAATTAGGAGAATTTCAGATCTGCAACCTACTACAAAGAAAAAGTTCAAATTAGAGTTTGATTTATGAAGGTTGCAGCCTATGTTAAAGCTTATTCACTAGTCTCGTGGTTGCTGCTTTTACTTTAACTACTACCTTTGGCTGCCATTTTTGCTGAGCTGATTTGTTGAAGAACACTGCTTGTACTTCACTAGTTTGGTGTCTAGGAAAATTTTGAAGGAAGAGAAGCTCAGTGTTCCCATGTCTCCAGACTAAAATAGTTAATGTGTCCTGCAACAAAACAGCATCAGGAAGAGGAAGACCAGATTTTGAAGCATGAGCTCCACGCTTGGAGGATTGCTAGAACCAAGAATGCACTAGGCTGTCTTCAGCACACCAGACAATAAAAAAACACAGGTGTGAGAAGAAAACTGGCACAGCTTGAGTAGACTGGCTCCTGCACCAGATGCCATTCAAACACTTTGGATTTACATTGCAACACTTGGGTCAGAATTTGGCCTGCTCTTAGGAAATTTAGTATTCTTTTTGCTGCTGAAGAGCCTGACTAAAATCCACGAAGTATAGATTGTAGATTTTAATTTAAAAATTCTGAAGGTTTACTTGAAAGAATAGAAGTCATGGTTTGGACTGCTTCCTGTTTTATTTGTGACTGGTTTGTATGTACTAAGGATGGATAAGAATTAAAATAATGAAATAATTATTATACCATTTAAAAGCCTTGTGATTAATATGGAAACATGGTTTGCATGTTTTCCAAAATGTAAAGCTACCAGTTGTGTTTGTTTCTTTTATTATACTTGATTGTCTTGTCTAAATACTTAGTTTCATCTCTGTATCCAGTAACAGAAACAGCAGTAAAATCTTTTTTAATAAATATATCTTATTAGTAAAAGAAGCATCTCTGTCCCTGTATTAATAACAGCCCACCCACTACCTTTAAAACTCAATCACTGTAGTGGTTTTTCCTGAGGAATTGGCTGCAGTAATTTGTGTAATGGAGAAAACAACTGTTACTGAGGAGTGCTGAACAACTGAATTTTATTGGTTCATAAAAAAACTTGGAGGTTAATATCTTTGTTTCATGAAACAGATGTTTAATTCTGAGCCTGGGCAATTGGCTCTTTTATGTCTGAAGAGGAAAAAAATAGATGTTTTGGATTACAGTTTACTGCGTAATTGTATATGACAGATGTATTAAATTAGCCTTTCCCAAAGCTTTTGCTGTTTTGTCTTTCTGAACTGTAAATTTTACCTTTCTCATTTGCAGGTGGCATGAGAGCATTTTGTGCATGTTTCATGTTTCTCAGGACAAAATATTCCATGTTTGCTGGGAAGTTATAGACCACTTACATATGAGTAGAAGACATTCTCAATCACTTATGGTCCAGACTGTAATGTAAATGAGGGGATGAAAGGAAAGAACCCTTAAAAAGTAAATTCTGCATGTGTTTTTGATTTGCCTAAATCAAAAAATGGAGTGCTGTCCAGTTTTAATGTTCCAATCTGTGTCACAGTCTGCTTTCACCCTCTGCCTGAGTGCATCAGGGCATTCTGTGAGCATTTAATGAACCAGACGCTTCTGAAGTTTTATTAACAATATTCAAATCATATTTTAGCTCATGTCTTTGTCCTTTACTGATTAAAACATGACAAATGTTTTATAAAATCGCATGCTCTGTGTGTGTAGGTAGCACTTGTGGAGCTTAATTTTCATCTGATTTTCAAGAACCCTGACTAAATTCAGCTACTTGTTACCTTGATGTAAAGGCAGAGCAGTTTCTGGGGAATTACTATGGATCTACTTTGCTTTAACAGGAAACAGAATTTATCCCCTTTGATTTTAACAGGAGAAGAAACTTTCTTATTAGAGTCACTTCTGCTTTCATAGCACATATATTTGATAAATGTGCTTTCCCTGATTTTATTTCCTAATACGGTAAGCCTTTTTAGGATCTTTTCTTTAAAAGCTGGCATCTGTTTTGTTTTCTGACTTTAAAAACTACCTTAAGAAAACTTTGTATGGGAATTCCTTGTTCTATGTTTTCACTTTTTTTGATGTATCAAAAAAATGAATTTGAAATTCCTATTTGGGTGAAAATATCGCTGTTAAGGTCATATTATTTATCACTCATTAAAAAAAGCAGATATTTTAAAAAATATTTTTCAGGAAATGTGCCAATATATGAAATAAATGACTATATCAGATAACAAGCAGTTTAAAATACAGGTAGCTTATAACAAGAAAATTAATTTTTTCCAATTACAGTAAGAGCTGCTTATTGTTTTTTTAACAAAATATTAAGTCCCGTTGCACAGAAAATTGAAGAATTACTGAGCCAATAACTTTCTAAGAATGGAAAATTTGCAAAATCTTCTATAACTAAACACATTCTTATATAATTATTTCCTAAAAGCATTCTTGAGATGTCTTCAAAAGATGCTTCAGAAAAATTTGGTCCAATGATACTAAACCAATGACTTCAGTAAATTCTGGACTGAGTCCAAGGAGATTATTCTTCCTCAAAGAACTGAAAAATTTCGGGGGGGGGGGGTTTGAATGAAGATGCAA
>JAVKLA010000088.1:19676401-19699912 GCA_034782735.1 Sagittarius serpentarius | reverse complement strand
CCCCCCCCCCCCCCCCCCCCGCGCCGGCGAAGGAAGATGCAATACAGAACTGAGTCCCAAGAGATTTAGTGTGATCATTTCTCACCATTAGAGTTAACTGATGAAATAAACACATCACTCTGTGTCAGTTTATACCAGTTCAGAATCTGACTCTTGATTCTTGAGAACCTATTCATACTAGTCCTTCGGAGTTGCAAAAAAATCCAATCAATTTCACTGTTTCTGCTCAGGTATGGTAGGTTGACCCCGGCTGGATGCCAGGTGCCCACCAAAGCTGCTCTATCACTCCGCCTCCTCAACTGGACAGGGGAGAGGAAATAAAAGGCTTGTGGGTCGAGATAAGGACAGGGAGATCATTCAGTGATTACTGTCACAGGCAAAACAGACTTGACTTAGGGAAATTAGTTTCATTTATTACCAATCAAAATCAGAGTAGGATAATGAGAAAATAAAATCAAAATCTTAAAACACCTTCTTCCCACCCCTCCCTTTTCCCCAGGCTTGACTTCATTCCTGAATTCTCTGCCTCCTCCCCCTCAGTGGCACGGGGGGACAGGTAATGGAGGTTGGGGTCAGTTCATCACACGTTGTCTCTGCTGCTCCTTCTTCCGCAGGGGCAGGACTCCTCACACTCTTCCCCAGCTCCAGCGTGGGGTCCCTTCCCACAGGAGACAGTTCTCCAAGAACTGCTCCAGCATGGGTCCCTCCCACGGGCTGCAGTCCTTCAGGCACAGACTGCTCCAGTGTGGGTCCCCCGTGGGGTCACAAGTCCTGCCAGCAAACCTGCTCCAGCCTGGGCTTCTCTTTCCACAGGGCCACAGGTCCTGCCAGAAGCCTACTCCAGTGCAGGCTTCCCATGGGGTCACAGCCTCCTTTGTGCATCCCCCTGCTCTGGCGTGGGGTCCTTCTCAGGCTGTAGGTGGAGATCTGCTCCAGCATGGACCTTCCTGGGCAGCAGAGGGACAGCCTGCCTCACCAGGGTCTTCCCCACGGGCTGCAGGGGAATCTCTGCTCTGGTTGAAGTTGCCCTTGTGCAGTTTTTCCCCCTTTTTAAATCTGTTATCCCAGAGGCGCTACCACTGTCACTGATGGGCTCGGCATTGGGCAGCGGTGGGTCTGACTTGGAGCTGGCTGGCATTGACTCTGTCAGACATGGAGGAAGCTTCTAGCAGCTTCTCACAAAAGCCACCCCTGTAGCCCCCCAGCCACCAAAACCTTGCCGCACAAACCCAATACATCAGATGAGCAAAAGGGAAAGCCAGCCTGACTTTAGCATTTGTTTCTTCATTCTGTTCAACCAATGTAGTGGTTAAAGAGTTTTTTGTGTGCATAAATGGTGAAGAAATAAAATGTATTGGACGCAATTGTAAAGGAATTTTTTCTACTGTTCACTCACCTGCCCTGCAAGTTGACACAATGTTCAAAGCAGATTTTTCTTTTGTGTGATTTCCTTATTCTTCAGAAAAGTTGAACTCAGCTTGGATGGATTTATTAATGGTTCCTTTCATTAGTTTGTTAATGGCTATATTTACAAGACTGGCTGTGCAAGTCTTACTTCCTGCTGGTTAGAATATAATAATTATTGATATCTGTACACTGTATTAGGAAAAAATATGTGGAGATTTATTGCTAACAAAAGAATCTTTTGAAGATGACAACTCATTCAGATATTTGGAAGGCATTTACCTATTTCTTATGAGTTATGAGTACTAATGGGAGTCATATATACAGTGGGAGGCAAAATGAGCTATTAACCTACATAGCAGGTTGTAGAGTACTGTAAATCCTTTTTGTCTATGTTATGATGGGATCCATTTGTGTGACAAGCTGGATGAAGATAAAGTAGTCATGTACCTTTTAGAAACTGAAAGATGGCTGAGAGAGAGGACAGACAGGGTCTCTGCAGTGATGAAAATTCTGCACTTCCTCGTCCTGTGGGCTGGAGAGGGCTGGGCAAGGGTTTGCTGAGAGACACTCTAGTCTGAACCTGAAAGCAAAGGCACATAGACAGTGGGGTGTAAATCCATACTTAAATGTGGTTTACTTAGTCACATTGAATTTTCTCTGGTTTATGTGGTTAAATGATCTAATATAGCTTCATGTGAACTAAGGATAGTTTCCAGTTGCTCTAGGAATATGTTTCAATGTGCATATGAGCTACTTTAATGATGTGGTTTGTATTCTAATGACATAGCCTCAAATAGGGAAATAGTGAATTCCGCAATATGGCCTCTTATGTTTTGAAATACCTAGAAAATTATTTCAGAATAAAGTTTCTTTTTCACATACGCTGGAACTAACAGTTGAAAGTTTACTCTTGGTGCAACTATTTTGAAATCAGTTTCAGCAGAAGAAAGCTTCAGTGTTCTCTTCTTTTTTTCATGGAATAAAACTAGCTTTACACGTTGCTGGGATTTTTCCCTGACTTCTATGAATTCTATCTGTTACAGTACACACACACACAGCCTTGAGACCATTACTAAGTCCCACTTGTCTGTGGTCGCCTAGCTGTCCTTTCAACAACATGCTTCAAATCAGTATGTGACTGGTTTTCTAGCAACAGCGTGTTGGAAATGGAGCACTGGGTAAAGCCTTCTGTAGCAGAAATCTGTGGGGTAACTTAAATAATCTAAGAAATGGTATTCAAAAGCTATGTTGGGATTCTGGAGTTTGAAATTAATTTTATGAAGAGAAAAGTACTCCAAGCCAAATCAAGCATCATACTTTAGAACTAGTACTCTCTTTGCTAGTTAGCCCTTGTCTTTTTGTTTTGTTTTATATTCACTTTTCTATCTTATGTTTGTGTATATAATAACTCACAAGGGTTTGTTAACAGCATATTCTTAATAATTTGAGATTTGAACTGCTTAGTGCAGCCAGCTGTTGGCATAGGACTAGCCAGAGAGAGGATGGCTTACAGCAGTAATACTTTACTACCCCAGAATGACATCCAGGAGGTCATTGCAGGCACACACATTACCTATATGATTAGTACTGTATTTAGTGCCTGATGGGTACATCATACTTTCTGCTGTTTATTCCTATTGGGTAGTACAGTAATAACTCTGGAATTCTGAGAATATAAGTTATGGTAGACAGGAGAAAGGGAATATGTATCTTTTTAAAAATGATGTCCAAACGGTCTTTAGAAGATGAAGAAGGAACCTTCCCCAAAGATGTTCGATTAATCTCCTGTGGTTTTTAGAGTACATTATACTTTACAGAGAGTGGAAGTGAAAGACCAGTTTGACTGTCTACTTTGTACCTTCTGACAAAGCAATTTTTCCCTGAAATGCTCCTTTTAACTTTCTTATATGATGAACCTTCTTTAGTTGCATTTTATTCACAAGCACGAGATAAATGTAAAATCCTAGTAGAGTCCTTCTGTACTTGTGGCAAGTGAGTGTCACTATATTGATCACTTAGTCCAAGAACGATGAGAAATTGAGCTCAGGACTTTGATTAATACACATCTTTTCTTTTCACTAGATTAGCATAATCATTACTGTCTAGGAGTGTGTTTTCACTCAGAGTATCCTTCTGTAGCGGTCAAGGAATTAATTACACAAAGTAAAGAGGCAATTCTATGCTAAGAATTCTAAGTTTGCTTGTTAAAGGAGCTCTCTCCTGCTGAGTCTTCAGTAAAGCTTGGCCAAGTGGCAGGAGTAAATTTATGGGTCAGTGATCTAATCTCTTAAGAATGGTAGATGATGATCTTTCTCATTCAGATATGGATTTCAAAGGTTTAATACGGAGGGGACACGAGCAGGGCAGAAGGAAACAACCAGGCTCTGTCCTGGGTTCTGAAAGCCTGTGGCTGTGCAGATTTGCTTCTGTTTCCATTGAAGATTTGCCATGGACTTCAGTGGGAGCAGGACTAAGCTTTGCCAAAATAAGACCTTGATCCAAGCAAGTAGTAAATTGCAAATGTAACATGATGGGACAAAGGACGTTACAGGAACATCAGGATAAGAGGAAACTGCCTCAAGTTGTGCCAGGGGAGGCTTAGATTGGATATTAGGAAAAATTTATTCACTGAAAAGTTTGTCAAGCTTTGGAACAGGCTGCCCAGGGAAGCGGTTGAGTCACCATCCCTGGAGGTATTTAAAAGGCAAGTAGATGTGGCACTTAGGGATATGGTTTAGTGGTGGACTTGGCAGTGCTAGGCTAATGGTTGGACTTGGTGATCTTAAGAGTCTTTTCCTACCTAAGTAATTCTATGATCAGAAGACCAAGGATGACCATCAGAGATAGTCTATGGCAAAAATGGAGATTTGACTGTTACTGATGGCTTTTGACCTTCTTCAGAACTTAGTCTTCACTTTGTACAGGCCAGAGCATTACATAATTTATACAGAATTTAATGTTACCCAGTCCCTCCAAAAGAAATACAGTATTAATGACAAGGTCTGTCTCTGGGAAGAAAGTTGTGCTTACAAATCTCAAGAGAAAATGGATTCTTACTATACACTGAAAGGAGTGTACAAGAGGAAAAAGAGCCATATAAAATGTATACATTTCATTTCATTAAATTCTGCATTTAGATTTTCTCACTGTGTTTTGTGGTGTTTCATACCTAGTCATTTTGCTCTATGCAAGTGTGTCTGGGTGAAGGTACACACAAGGAAAAGGGAAAGAGGGAGGGGATAATTGTGGCTGGGGTGCGAAGGTTATTTTTGATTTTGAAAATAACTTCAATAGATACAGCTTGCTTTGTGACAGCTCTGCTATCCTCATTTCATTCCAAATTTAAACTTAAATTTCCCTGACATGGCCTTGCCCATTTATATCTCTTTAGGGAAAGAAAATAACTTCAGTCTTGTGTTTGCTTTCCAGTGTTTCACAGATCTTTATTATAGGAAGAATTGCACAGATGAGGTATTCTGACATCCTTCTGTTGAACAATGCCAGTGGCAATTGAGGGCTACTCAGCGTAAGGCGAGATGGCATCATCTCTCAATGTATAATTATCTGTGGAAAGAAATATTGTGGAGTTTTTTGGATGGTAGTTATGGGTTCAGTGTTCCATATCTACTAAGTCCGCTGCACTGGAAAGTTTCTGATGGGTGAGTGAAGATGTCCTGGAATTTTACTGAGATTGAAGGAAATTTTCCAGTTACCTTCTGCTCCTCATGTGTGAATCTGGGAGACATCCCAAACACAATGGTGTAAACCACCTTCCCTTTTTTAATACAACAAAAAGAACATGAGGAGGAACGTGCTGAGGCATACCTAGAGTATCATGTGAGATATACAGACAATAACTGTGCGTTTGCACAGTGACATCCTTGTCTCAGAGGCAAAGAATATTTCCAGAATACGAATAACATCATTAGAGAGATGAAACCAAGGATGAACAAGAGCACATGTTTTAGTTCATGGCTCTGTAAGGTAAGGAACACAGCTAGTAATGGCCACTCACCCTCTCATGGAGTCCTCACTGCCATTTGCAAGGAAAGAGGACTGACCTTATGCACTGTGCAAAACCTTGAACGTATAAAGCTTTTAAAAAGCTTGTCTTTATAACTTGAAAAGTATGTTTGTTAAGAGAGGGAGAAATAATTATATGTTTTGTATTTGTAGTCCTTGAAATATTGGGAATGGTAGCGTGGCAGACTTAAGGGCCTGCACAGCATTTTAGATAACCTTGTGATACTTTGTTTCTTCCATCTTGATCTGGCTTAACATATCACTCATGCAATCATTTTCACTGCAGTCAAGATACATGGTTATTAATGTACGTGCTCTAAACCTGTGTGAGCAGCTTTCATTTGCGTAGTCTGTCTTTAGGGCACACTTCATTTCAATTAGAATAAATTGTCATACATTTATCATTAGTTAGCAAGTTATTAACATTAATATAAACAAATATGTGCATGTTTCTTCATGAAGATTATATTTTCATCATGTAGGGGATGTGGAAAGCACTTTTACATATTTTTCTTAATAGATGTGTTCTGCGTTTCCACATATGTGTATTTAAATGTGGAGAAACTTGCCAGTGATTCTTTTCTGGTAGCTCCAGATTTATTAGGAAGAAGACTGAGGCAAAAAAACCCACCTCAAAACAAATAAGAAAAAGTATTCATAACATATTAGATGATACTCCTTTCACTGATCTGTGTGGAATACTTCAGTCTTCCCTGTTATTGCTAGGTATAGGGTTTTTTATTGCATTTGCAATACATTGAAGCTACAAATAGAGGCGTGATTGCAGCATAGGTAGATAAACCTGAATTGGCTTTCGTCTAGCTGATGTACTTACCAATATCTGTGAAACTTCAGCCGTTCAAAAGCCGCTACAGAATATGTAGAAGACGTTAGTTCATGAGTTTACTGGTTCTGGCAGAGTGGGGTATTAGTGAGATCAAGGCCGCACAGCTCCAAATCACATCTCTCTCACACATTTGTCTTTCCTTTTGTTTCCCTGTGAGACTGTGGAGAATGTCCCCCTCCCACCTTTCATTGTACTTCCACTTTGAGAAGATTTTTCTCCAGATTTTTCTTCTTTAAAGGCCCGTTGAAGAAGGGTGGTTGTTCTGAATGTATGTTTTCTCTTCTGTGCAATATTATTTGGGTTGTGGAATCTCTGTAGAGCAGATTCATGTCGTCTCTACAGTCTGTCCATCTGTGTATCATGCATATTTCCTTCTCGAACAGAAAATCCCTTCTACAGCTGTGATCATTCATGCAGGAATACGGCATTTCTTCCCATTTTACCAAAGGCTATCATGAATACCCTGCTCTCAAAGCCTGGAAAATTTTGTGCAGTAATACCGATAGGCAAAATTAAAAGTAAGGTTATATTCTGCATTTGAAGGGTTGCTGTGGTAGAATAATCAGTCTCATGGTATTTGGTGCTTTTGAGAAGTTATGGATTTAGCTATGAATCCCACTTTCATTTATTAAAAAACCTTCACATTTCTGTGGTTGTGGAGGGAAACCCTGAACATATTTGAGTCTTTAAGGTTTATATCTAAAGACAAATAAAGAGGAATCCTTAATATTTCTGTGCAAGTTATTGCAATTCGTCCTTTCTGGGACAGGAGAAAAACAGACTGCGACTACAGTTATTGGATGTATTAACTCTTAAGCCTCTAAGTGCAAACATTAGAGCTGCAGTTGCTTTGTTTGTGGTTTTTTTTCTTTGATGTTTTGAGTGGAAGGAGAAATTCAAGAAGGGCAATGAAAATCTATATTGTCAGTCTGACCCCTTGCTATTTATTTTTCTGTATATTTTATTGGAATGATATTATAATGTCTTCGGCATCCTCAAATAGGGGGTGTTATAAGAATACAAAGTCATACTATACTGTTTAGTTATTGACTTTATTTCTGGTCTGTGTAGACAAGAAAAAATGTGAAAGATACCTGCAAACTTGAAATTACAGATAGTATGGATATTTACTCCAAGTATGTATTTCCTTCTCAGGCTCGACTAATAGAGTTCCCCAGCTTGTGTAGAACGCTCTACAGCTGGTAAAGTCAACAAAATCTCTGGAGCTATGCTGGGGACTTGACCCTAATATCTTACCTTCTGCTGCTTCCCTGAATTGGATCTTTATCTGCATTGAGATAATTCTTATGTCTCTGATGCAGATAAGAATAAAAGCTGCATGACACACAAGTAAGCTATGGGAGAAACGCAAAGACCTATATATCACACCTTTCATATAGATGTTGCATAAATATGGATATCTCCATCTCTCCCTCCACAAATTTTCAGTGAGATGCCAGTCTGTCCCTAAAAAACCAAGCCATGCAATACCAAAATACCATTGTATAGATGCATTTTACATACAGCCTACAAGCACAGTATGTTTCAGTTGCTCTGTTTCACTCACTCAAGCTTTCACTTCAGGCTCATTTCTTAATTCCAGTAGTATTTTTGAGCCATTCTAACAATGCAAAAGAATGTTATGACAAAATAGGGAAAAAAATATTCTCTTGGCACATATTTCTTCCAAGGTTATGGAAGAATGATGAAACTGGGGTTTTCTTCTAACTCCAGCTCCAATTTTTCCCTTCCTGCTGAGCGAGAGCTAATGGATGACTGATTAGAGAAGACCTGTACAACATTTTTGCAATGAACATATTTGCTTTTGAGTACCTTTGTCTGAAAGGACATCTTTCTCCATAGTGAGGCATAGTTGGAGAAGTGATCTCTAAGATGGAAAAGCTATTCCAGTGCCTGACGCGTTTTTTATTTAAAGTATTGAGGCAACTTACCTAGTCTCCTTCAATGCATGTTATTATAATACAAAGTTACTATGGAGTAAACTTCAGCACAAATCTATATTCTCCTTTGCAAGATTATAAGGCTGAGTCAAAAAATGCAGTATTGAAGAAGTATATAGAAGCCCAACAAAAATATTAATTGTTCCATTTGTTTCCTTTGATATATACCTCTGAATACTGCAAAGCTACTTTTTTTTTCTTTTTTTATATGCTTGAACAGTGAGAAATTATTGTACACTCTTAACAGCAGTATGATTAGCTTTTTGGAAGAAAATAGGGGAGATGTAAGTTCATTATATTAACTTTGTTTGAAAATGATTCCTTTAGTCACCAAGATTGAGTGCTTGAATATCCATCTCTATGATGTTAGAGGTTATGAAAGGGAAAAGTAGAATGCATGTATGAACGAAGGTGTGAAGTTGTGCCTGGAAAAAGGGTGGGGGTGGGGAAGGTGTTGTTCTAATTTGTCTCTGTTTCTCACTATCCAAATCTATTTTAACTGCCAATGAATTAAATTATTTTTCTCCAAGTCGAGTCTGTTTTGCCGGTGACAGTAATGAGTAAGTGACCTCCCTGTCTTTATCTCAGTCCATGAGCTTTTTCATCTTATTTTCTCTCCCATCCTGTTGAGGAGGGAAGTGAGAGAGTGGCTGGGTGGGGGTCTGGCAGCTGGCCATGGTCAACCCACCACAGTCCTGCATACATATTTTTTATCTTGTGGGGGATAACTGTCATCCCCAAAGTTGTGAGTAGTCTGGGATTTCAACTGGACCAAAGCATTTGCTTGTGTTAAGAGCTCGAACTAGTTTTCTAGCATACTTGCCCTTGAGTCATCCCACTGGGATTCTGGTAAAATAGCAGCACCTTTCTGAAATTGAATGTTGTATCTGAGCTTCTGCTCTGCTGGGTAAATGTTTATTATTATTATTATTATTATTATTATTATTATTATTATTATTATTATCAATAGGTATATAATACTATTAATTTATGCTGTGCTTTTCAAACATAGATAAGGCATGTTCCTTAACCTTAGGAAGCTGCAGTTGAAATGAAACATGCACAATTACAAATGACTGCAAAAGGGTATAGGAGTATTAACAAAAAGAAATAGGAGATTTTGAGGAGGAATCGGAAGAAGAGTAGGAGTTCTGGCTAACAGTCTGTCATCCCAGATTTATGTGAGAGCTGTGGACAGCAGAATTGGCCCTCTCCACTCTCAGCATGTCTGAAAAGTTATGGAAGAATTTTTTTGAGAAAAATTATAAAGAGATTATGGGAGAGCAAAAGGGGCTATGGTGCATCTGAGTATTAAAGACAAACAGGCTAATTTGTTCTCCTTTAACTGATTGCTTAGTGTTTAATTTCAGCCTGTGCAAATAATTGGCTGGGGGTTAGGGAAGAGCACCTCAGGTATTTACTTTTTGGTGTTGCTACCTACACATGCAACTTCAGAGCCGTTTTGCAGTATATTTTTGCTCATACTTTTTGGAGACCATACCTTGGGTTTCCAGAATTTTTCAGTTTAATTTATTACTAACCCTGTTGCAATTTTAGCTCTTTCAGTGCTATAGATAACTGCAAAAATATCTTCCCTTATCAAGGGGGATAAGAAAAGATTCTTTTCATTTACATGTTTGCATTTTTTCATTCATTTTTTGATATGTCTTTCTTCTCTGGATTTCTGGAGCACACCCTCTATGCATAGTGTTTACTGTCATGTCTGTACTGAGGTTGAAATTACTGATTTTTTTTACAACTTTGTCTACAGTAGGCCCTGCAGACAGTTGAAGTTAATTTGATTGTGTCTTGCTGTGGACTCTCTCAAATAGTATACTGAAATTTAAATATGATATATATTACAGGTGTAAAATACCCAGCCACGAATGGGAAATGGGAAAACTGTTATGAAACAGAGATACTAAAGATTTTGAAAATGTAATCTATGGCCAGGAAGTGAAAGATAGTATGGAATCACTTTTCTAGACACGTCTGTGGAAAACCTTTCCATCATCTAGGTTTACCTCCAGGGCAAATGGATTGATGGTCACAGAAGACTTTCTTTAGAAACAGTCTCAGTGTCATAGAAGTCAAGTAACATTTGACCCTTACACTAGACAGGAGATCTAGTATAACCCTCAGAAATTGCCACACTCTATACCTGATTTATAAGACAGTTGCCTGCTTTGCCTCCAGATCTTAAAACTGGATCTAATACTTCATTTTTTTTGAAGAGCTCACTGGTACTGAAAAATTCATGCAGAGTAACACTGTTGTACCAGATCATTTTTACATTCTTTACTCCATCTGCTTGCTCAAGAGAGTGAGTTTTCATGTTAATAATCCTAGGTCAGGTGAAGTATGGAAGAAATGCTGGATGTGATCCTTAACGTTCAGTTCTCCAACAATTCTGTTGGCAAACTGACTTTCCAAAGGCTTGGGACTACAATGTTTTCCATACCTGAAGCAGTAATTTTCCTTCTACTGTGTATTAGCAACCACATAGTAGCTTCTTTATGCTTTGCTAGGTGATAAAATGACTTGGACATTTTAATAACATCTGGCAAATTATTTTCATTTCCCCTTTTATATGATTATTAATAGCCTAGATAGACATGTAGATATAGTATCTCTCTACTTACTATGGGGTTCATGCATATATAATGTAATATGGAGATAGGATGGTTATAGAAAATAATAAGCAATCAGTATAATGGGTTATAGCGAAAAAATCTGAGGACTTACAAAACTTTAAATGAAAGATTCTGGGTTTGGAATGTGAAACCAGTTTTGAATTTTACAGCTTAGGTTGATCACTATTGAAAATTGATGCCCAAGCCAAAAGAGCCAAATTCTTTTGAATGAATTCTTTTGCTGAGTTTTTCTAAAGTTTTTTGCCTTGTCCAGCTGGTGAACTGTCTATATGCACTTTGTTCACTGTAAGTATGCTTCTCACTTGGGGGAGGGTGCATTACAAAACAACAAACTGCTGTTGTCTTTAGATTGGCTTTAGGTTTCAAACTGATTTGGCTGGGGACACCATATTATAGGAGTTTAAGAATTATTCAGGATATTTTCAAAGATGCAGTCAGCAAATTCCAATGCGAATAAATAGGGCACTTGCATATTAAACTGAATGGGGAGTTTATTAAATCAATTACTTAAAATTCTAAGAAGTGTGTTGGAAAGAACTAGTAGAGAGTCATTCAGAAGGAGCAGGAGTAGCTAAAAAGTAGATTAAAAGGATCATGAATGATATCTTTGCTTGTCTTTTCCTCAAGGAACTGGAACCGATGAGACTTAGACCATTCTGAGATGAATGAAGTAAGACATTTTGCATCAGGAACTGTAGCTGACAATACAAAACTCTGATGTTACTGCCAACTGCATGATTTTCCTGGCTTTTGACAATCATGATCCATAGACTGCAGTTGTGTGGTTTGCATAATATATTATATAGTTGTATCATAGATTATGTGATACTAGCTAGAATTGGTAATAAAGAAGTTCAATTTCAGATATTATATAGCTGTTAATTTGAGTTCTGTGTTGTTTTTATTCCAAATATAGGAGGCACTTGATGTGTTCCCAGCTGCACATAGTTTTAAAAATATTATCGTCAATAATGACATTTGCTTTTATAGGTCACAGTAAATCAGTATGTGTTAGATCATTTAAAGTTTTGTTGTTTTTTTAAACCCCATTTGGATGAAGTTTAACATTTCTAAGGAAAAAAAGCTTAATATTCCTAAGAAAACCTGTGAAAAGCTATTTTAGCCTCATCCTTTAGGTTCAGGAATTTTGCAGTTAGGTTCCCTTAGGAATCTTGCAATTAATTCAGTATTTTTTATATGTTTGGACTTGGGAATGACATTTAAGTCTTGGTGAGTTGTTGTCATAGGAGCTCATGTCCATCTGGACCGTGGAAAGTGTCTTTGTGGTTTTCAGAAGTAAGGAAGTTGAGAAAGTGAATGTTGGGGTAACCCCTGTATCTCATGATTGTGCTACAGAACATAAAAGTGGTTGATTAGAAAACGATGAGACAAAAAGATCTCTTATCATTTGAGTCTAATGAAAGCCTAAACTTGCAACTTCCATTCTCTTTCAGCTTCAGTTGAGTTAGAATTTTGTTCTAAGATACCTGGAGATACTGGCTTGAATAAGCAACAAATGTGTTTTAGCAGTTCTGCTGTACCCAAGAAAGTTGCCTGCTCTCAACTTGATGTGGTTACTTCTACTGGGTTGTATCTCAACTTTACTAAGATTTTTAATGACTATTGTTTTTTAAAGGGTCTTCATTAGAAGCTCAAAAGATTCCTTTATCCAGTTGGTGATTTCACAGCTGTAACTTGGACGAAAGCTGGTGTAGGAAGAATGAGTGTAAGTCTTTTGAGACAAGAGGCTTGGACTTAAAACGTGTCACTTGCTGCTTGCTTGACCAAGGGGAACTGAATTTTTTGCTCAGTTGGGCAGGTCACTAGTGGAAATTTTATTTTCTTAAATATCCATCAGCAGAGCTGTAAAGTTGTAGTTAATTCAAGTTCGTGTAGTACTCAATACTTCTACACAAAATGTAGCTTGTTTTATGACTGTACTGATCTGTCTTGAAATTTGTCTTGAAAAACTAGTACGATACATTTTCCTTATAGTCTCATTTCAGCATGAAATTATTTTCAGTGATAGTAATGGAATTAGGACTGATCTGGATGTCTGGATTTGGACATTTTGATTCATTCTTGCTCCCACCCTTTCTCCAGTTTTTCCTAATGGCAACAGAATCTGCTCCACTTCATAAGATTTTTCTTATTGCATGTTTGCATGACTTAAACTTATTTGTATAATAGTGGCTGATGGTCTCCCACTAGATCAGAGATAGTCCAGCATGGAGTTTTCGGATGCTTTCTCTCCCACTTTTTGCCTAATGCTTGCATCTCGTTTTGCTCTCTTTATGGTAATTTTTCTCATAAATCTTTGTCATACTGCACCATAGTGATAAAAATGGGGATCTCTGCCTCCATGTGGGCAACAAGAACAGCTCACAAAATGCTCCTTCACTAGCCTGTGAACGATTGTTTGGCAGTGCTAGTCTGTAAGCACAGCATTACTAATGTTTCTTGAGTCTTTATTAATCACAGGTCTGCCAAATCCAAGATTTAAAATACAACTTGGTAAATATCAGTGCTTTATTTTTATTCTTAACTGTGTTCCAAAGGCCAGACTGACGAGTTCAAACTGCCTACTTCACAGCAAGCAGTTTTCCAGTATTTATTTAGTGCAAAGCTGCAGACCGTACAAAGTAATCCCAGTGCAATATCAACTCACAAACAATTTTCTAAAGCATCTTTAATGTACAGTGTTACTGTACCCAGAGGTGTAGGAGAGCAGTATTAATGCAGGCATGATAGTTCTGAGTGTTCATATGAGTCCTTAAGGAATAATAAACAGCTTGAAATAACAACCAACAAATTCTCCAGATGCTTTTTATCCATGTGTTGGCAACTGTGTTGATTCCAGATCAATGTAGGGTATTAAGACATTTATATGATTGAGCTAAAAAGCTGCCAGGTTGTACAAGCATCAGGCTTGTAAAAAATAGGAGAGCTGAGTAAAGCCAACAGTATTTTGTTCATAAACTGCAGGAATGGAACTTCTTGATAACATAACAGATAGTGTCAGTGGGAAGATTTTGGGTTTAATTTAGTATGCATACTGGGAAAGTTGAGGTATATGTAAGTCACTTGATTACCTGATCCCAATATTTGAAAATTTTGCTGGTATAAAATGAGATTCCTGGCAGTAAGGCACAATTCATTCCTTAGATAATGGAAACACAAAGCCTTTGTTTCAGATGCAATCCCAACAGAGCTCAGAGTATGCCTGTGATAACAATTAGTGGGTTTGCCTCACTGCTGGACCAGCATAGCTATGTGATTCTTATTGATGCCACAGTTTGGCACCATGGAACTTCTCTGTAAAGCAGTGAATATATAGAGTGCTTCTGTGACAATCAGTTGTTGTCTTGGCTTGTATCATGGCACAAAATCTAGACAAAGAAGCTGATCTGAAGATGAAGTCCTTTGGAGCCCTTTTTAATTGGCTGCGTTTAGATTTGGATCAGACTGTATTTTTTGATTGCACGTGTCAAAACCACACATGGTTGCATAAAGTTGAGTTTCATCCAGCTTTTCTTTGAAATCCTTTGATAATATGAAATTCCCATGGCATAGTAGACCCAGATAAGATATTGACACAAACTCCTATGAAGTGACATTACTGGTTTCTCTTCAGCTCTTGTAGCCACAAACTTTTAATACAAGAAACATTATACAGAAATCTCAAAGCGACAGAATTTTTCAGAATCCTCCAATCCTGACTTGTGTCAACAAGAAAACCGTGACGTTAATCATTTTCCTTAGCGGCGTGTTTTTGCATCCCCCCTGAGTTGCGGGTTTTATGTGGCAATCCAGCAGTATGCAGTCTCAATTAAAAAACATGAATGTAATAAAAATCTGATGCAGAAAAGTATGCATATAGGAATATGCTTTAAAATCTAAGCAAATATCTACCAGGCTAAGGTTTTAGTATTTAGTAGTATTTTTAAAAGTAGAAAATATTTTCAAACTCCATTGCTTAACATGGGTTAATTCCACCTAGGGATGTACCATGGCAGTGGCTTGGAGAAAAGAGTAAGAACTAGAGCTACCCATTAGCATCAATCAGTGCAGAGAGTGCTGGTGCCATTTGTGTAGTTGCAGAACATCCCTTATCCTCTCGTGTTAACCTGTCCTGAAAATCCACCCAGAAGTGCTGCAGACCTTCTGCGTGTCAAGCATTTTCATGAAGTTTTGAAATGCTTTCAGATACAAACGAGTTTCCTGAAAATATGTCTGTAGCTATGGGTGATTAGAAGCTGAAAATCTTGTCTCAGTACATTTTTTGGAAAATGACTATAGGTACTGCTTGGGTAAAACGTTGTGAAAAGTGGGGGGGTTGGTTTTTTATTTTTATTTTCTCTTGCACGAGTAAATACAGAACCTTCCACTGTTTATTCTTAAGTCATTAAATGTATTTCAGAATATTCTGGGTACTCACAGAAGTGCTCTCAGGTGTGTGAATTTCATGCATTTTAGTTCAGGTAATGTTTTGTGTGAAAGCATATTATTCGTTAGCTGTCATCTGTTATTCCTCTTTTTAAAAAGTTTGTCAGCAAGTTAGGAGATCTAAAAGTATTTCTCTGATTTTGTTGACCTAATTTCATTTTTAATTGCTTTTCCAGTTAAAATCCAAATGAGTTAATGTTCATCAAATGGAGACAACCAGCAAAACAATAGACTTTACTTTTCTCGCTTTTGTGCCTGAATCCTGATCAGCAGAAAATATTTTTAAAAGTGGATATTAGCTTTTTCAGAACTCCCAGGCTTTCTTGTCATGTTAGAGTAAACCACTTCTTCACAGGAATGCATTACACAGTTTTAGCTAGATACTGCACAAAGAAAAGCTTTCTAAATATCGTCACCTTTACCTCTTGGAGCTTATTTCTGCAGCCTTATTTCTGTGACAAATATACTCACATGAGTAATCTCATTGGTTTAAATTGAATGCTGTCAGGAATAACAACTGTGTGAGTAAACTAGCCATTATTTTCATCCCTTCTTTTGAAAAGTGAGGTGTTAGAACTGTTCCCTCTTAAATAACTTCCCAGTGCCTCTGGCACCATTCAAGTCACACAGCACTATATAAAATTCATTATAACTCAGTTATAAGGCTCATTAGGTAAATGCTGGCATTTTGGTTATCTTACCAAGTTGTGAAACATATTCATTTATTACCCATGGTACTGTTAAAATCAGAATAGTACAGTGAAACCAAACATAACATAAAAGATGGTTCTGAGCATAAAGCCATGGATCTTTGCTAAGGAAAAGTTTTACGTAACCTGCTTTGAACTCTCCCTGTGCTATGTTCGTGGCTGAAACACAATGGGAGAACTGTACTTTGGAGGTGATAATGAAGTCAGAGCACCTTTGACAGATTGCCACTGCATGCTGGCTTATGGTGGATTTTATCCTTTTCATCTCGAATTTTTCCAGCATGTAGAAAGTATATTTATCTACCTGTACACCTTTAAGTATGATCCAGCTCTTGCTTTCTTTGTTAATTAGCCTTGGTTTCCACAGTAGAGTGCTAGCAACAGCAGAATCTGTGACAGGGACTCAAACTTCCTAAGTGCTCTACACAGCTAACAGAGTAATTTGTCCTGTTTCAAGCAGTCAGAGTGAGTATCCCCACCCAGGATGGCATTTACCAGCATTCAGGAGCTTCTTTACTTGGTGGATCATTAAAGCAAGCTGCAGCTGATAATTTTCAACACTAAATCTACTGCTGTAAGGGTGCTTCCACATATGAGGTTTGGAAACTAGGTTAGCTTTTGGGTTTAACTGCTCCTTTCTAAAACTAGGAGTTTCTCTTGGTTGAGTGAGTATATGTGCTTGTAAATGATCTGTGTACTACCATTGTGTGCAAATTAGTGCCATTTACGTTACCATGTCTTATCCTAAGGTACCTATTTCATTGTGGTCTCCCTTTATTATTAACTTAAACAGGGACAGAAGAAACCTCAGTTAAAGTTTTTTCCTCATCCTGTTGTTTCTTGGGACATTTCTGTTAAGACCTCCAAGTCCTGACTTTAATTCTTCTCAGATATCCTTAAGTTATGGACTCCTTTATACATCTGAACAGGACCTCCCAGTATCTGGTTATGTCAGCCAGTTCAGGCTGAGCTTCTGTGAACCTGCCCAGCTAGCTGATTTCAGTAGTAGTAGTTGTACACTTGTGTATTTCTGGAGATCTGCACGCACCGGGAAAGGAAGTCAAGTGAGCAAATAACAGGACGCCAACTTCAATAGAAATAATCTTCCATGTCTGTGTAGTGATTCCTGCTATAAAGACATGTTTCTACTGTCTTTGCAGGTTATGTGGTGTCAACACTTTGTTGTACGTTGTGCATTTCATTTTAAATCCTATAGCTATTGTTTAGCTCTTTCCTGGTGGACTCTTCTTCTTCTGGACCACAAATCTGCATAATCCCATTGCTCACAATGTTTCCATCATGTTCCATGTTTTGCTCCCCGGTGAAGTAAATGGAGCTAACATTTCAGTTTGAGTCTGAATTCTACAGTGTCCCTTTAATCCAATGAAATTCAGCCATCTTGTATCTTGCTACTATTTATTTATTATATATTATATTCATTTATTATTTATTAGGAAGTCACAACTCATTTCGGTTGTACTTCCTTTACACAGAGATTGTGTCTTGATTTGCTGTATTGTTTGCATCTTGATGGGTCTTCCTATCATAAAGTAACAGATCAAAAGTAATAGCTTTGAACTGTTTGGAAACAGGCACATCCCCAATGATGAGTGAAGGCTTCCTGAGAAATGTATCAAAGAGAGCTCTGACTCATGTTCCTATTCCGCAGGTGAAACCCATTACCGAGCTTAACACGGGGAATTTTATGTTGATTGCCCATGACATGTAGGCTCTTGGGGTAAGGAGAGGACTTGCATCAGTCTAGCACACTTCTTCCCCATGAGCAAAGTTGAAAGGTTCTTAGTGCCCAAAAGAGAGGAAAATACCACTGAACTGTGAGGAAATCAGAACAGTACCTTACTTCTCAAATGGCCCAACTGACATCTGCTGAACTACTCACAAAGGAGGAGCTTTGCGAGTTCCCTACTTTGTGAGTGTGGTGGTCACAATCTGACTCCAATTAAGAGCTGCTTTTCCAGCCTAAGGCAAAAAGTGTGCTTACTTCTTAGCAAACTGACAGGCAGGTATTCCCAGGAGTGTAATGACCATGTTTTACTTATTCCCCTGCCATTCTGCCAAAGCAAGATGAAAAGCGTTGTGTTTGTTCTTTACTCCCCTCCTCAGAGGCCACGGTAATGAGTCTTCCGTAGTCTGTCAATGTCTGTGTCCTCTCCATTACTCAGAGACACTAAACAAGATAAATGGTGCTGTGTAATGACTGTGTAAGAATTCCAGTCATGATTTGTCTAAATGGGCAGGGCAGCTCCTGGAGTTACACCCTATCATCTGCAGATCCTATTTCAGTAGGACTTTGAACTTAGCTTTTGATGTTTAAACTGGAGCTCTGCTCCCACAGATCTCAGATTAAGTGAAGCCTTTTATAACGTCTTTTTTTGCGTGGTCATTTCTTGTGCTTCTTATTTGAGAAGATAATGGACACTGTAAATTCTCCTATAAGAGCACTTGTGTCAGTGAGAAACTGTGCCCCAGAAAATTAAATTCTTCTGCTATATTAAGTGTTCAGATTTCAAGCTACAGAAACCTTCTGAGTAAAAGCTACTTAGTGCATAGTTTCTCTATTAGCAAACTGCTGTATACAATAAATTACGTTGTGTGGTTGCCTCCTGTTTAGATAAGCACATAAATGAGGTGTGCTGAATCTACTCTTTTCACAGACAGTAATTCAAATTAGGTGTTACACTACAGCTGAAACTTTAAAATGGACATTATTCATATGAATGGGAGTAGTTACCAGTTAATGCTCACACCTTGATCAGGAAAGTAACACTGTCAAGAAAGGTCAAAATTCCAACAGCCCCTCTGAAATTTCTTGCAGAATTGAGCGGTATAAAGTTTTCAGAGGAATATTAAAATAATATAAGGGGGACATTTATTATTCTTTCACCTAATTGTGATACATTTACCTTCTTTAGTTCTTTTCATTTCAGTTTTACCTACGGACAGAAATGTGTGTTATATGTGTAAGTAAGTGCTCTTCTGCTCTTGTTAGGAACATTGCCAAGCCTGTATTTGGTAAGCACTATGGTATATTTTTGAGTAGGATGTATGTGACCTTTAGGTATGAAGGCTGTAAATAGAAATTTACTATGCATTTGTTTTTTCCATTAGTGTAAAGTTTTCATTAGCATATAGGAATACATGGCTTGATTTTTATTGTATTTTCCTTCAACTTTATTTGTAGAAATATTGTTTGACTTTATTATTGGTGTTAAAACATGCTGCTTCAACAGATTATTGGAACATTGTCATGAGGGAAACATTTTTTTAAAGGGTACCCTCTGTCTCTGATCAGTAATGCATGCTAATACCTGCATGCTGGAAACTGGCTGGAGACTGAACCTTCATATAGGCTATCAAACACGGGATAACAGCTTTACTTACTTAATCTCACCATAGTACAATAATGAGCTAATTGATCTGCATTATAAAAGACTGAAAATCATTAAGTATTTGAAGCGATGATGTGAATTGAGCTGTATTTTGGTCATGAGACAAAGCCCTTATGGTTTGTAGCTTTGATTAGATTCTTTGCTTTCAGACATTGTTTTCTTTTAGTTCACTGACTTCTTATGAATGAAGAATACTAATGCTAAGAAGTCAGCCTAGTTAAAGGTTGAAGAAAAGAGGAGCTATTTGTTTCTGGATCTTGACTGTGTTTGGCCATAGTTATAGGTTTGAAATTAAAAAAACCATGTAGCTTTGTTTTGAGATGAAATTTCTTATATTCTCAGGAGATGTAAAGATCAAACATGTGGGCAATCCTAGAAAAATTGCATTGTTTGGAGCTGCACTTAAATCAGAACATAAATTAGAAAAATAATTTAAGATGTGGAGAAATAGACTGAGTATAATCATGGAGCACTGTCAACTCTAACATACTGCTTGTCTGATTTTGATCTTCCTGTATGCCAACTAAGCCTTACTGAGTTAGTGGATTCATCTTGGCTTCCCTGGAATAAATTTAACCACCGCCAGGCTGCAAGGCACTGAAATCTCTTGTCGCTAAAGTCAGAGGCAGGACATGTGGCTTCAAAAGCTATATAATTAACGGAGTTGAAATTTGCTTTACTTTTAACACTCTATACTAACAAAAAGCAGACTGCAGTTCATGTAAATAAGACAGAATAATAGCAACAGGTTTGGATTTCTCCTGCGCAAAATTATAGTTTGGATAGTGATTTAATTCTATTACTTAGCACATTTATGATGGAAGTGGTTTTGGTTTATATATGTACATACACACCCCAGGAGATGATGCTCAGCATATCTACAGTGCTCACTAAAGAGAAGAATGTATCTGACATTTGCCTTATTTGTGAACCTTATGAAATTAGTTTTAAAGGCAACATAAATACTTCTCCACTGCTTTACTGTAGCCTTTTAATTGTCTGTCACTCCAGAATTAATAAGCATTGGGCAGTATTAGAACTCCTGTGGTCCAATATCTGAGCCATCTACTGCTGGTACTGGAATGCACACAGTGCCTAAGGTTGCAGCTCTTATATCTGTCCTGATGAAGCTGAGTATCTTCACAAGTCATATAAGAGCTTTAGCTAATACCAAATGGACCACAATTTTTTTGTTTTTCTTTGCTAACTGATCTTCTGATGAAATCATAGCAGAACCAGCTGAAAATCATCATTATTCTACCACTTAGAGTGGGATTTAATGAGGTACAGCTGAAACCATTCTTCAAGGAGCTTATTCTCTTCAAATACTTGGATAATGGTTACTTCATTATGAGCAGTAATCAAATACTTTCTCTGGTCCTCTTCTTCATAGCAAGCTTATGAGAATTTTGGGTCTTTACTTCTTCCTTCTTTCCCCCTTAAGTAATGAGAAACCTTTCCTACTCAGGTCTCAATCAGCCTGCACACCAATTAAGCTAATTGGCAACATATTTGATACACTCTCTAATTACAGCTGCAGAAATTTTCAGAGATCAACCTTTCTGCAATTTTTCCTTCAATCGAAAAATAAAAAGCAATAAACCCCTCACAACCCTAACTATTCCCTCGTAGGACTGCTAAAATGCTTTCCAAAGAATTTGGTAAGGTGACTCCTAGACTTTCTGGTTGCTGTGGCCACTTAGTATTATCTGAGTGTTTCAGTGAAGAGGTAGACTCTTCCAAAGATTTTTCTCATAGGAGATTTTCCAGTGAATAACTCTGGGCAGGTGGTGATGTCAGGAAAGACATTACTGGAGCATGTGGTATTCTGAGTACTGTAAGAGCATAAAAGCTTATAGAAGGTTCTCACAAACTGATTTAACCTAGAGCAGCCTTGGGGTTTTGCTATGTCATGCAATTAGCCAAACCATGCCCTGGTGTGGGTTCTAATTAAATACAGAGTTCCTCTCCTCAGTCCCCCTCTTCATTTAAAGAGCAGCTCATGCTCTCTGGTGACCTCATTTACCAGTTACATCAGCTTTGAAAGGACAATGTGTTGTGTAAAAGCTGTGAATCCTGTTTATAGAGAAAGTAAGTTGTTGTGTTTGAGGGTTTTTTTTTTTTATTTTGTGGTCATGGTTTAATGGAGGGAGGAGAATTCTAACTATTTAAATTGAAGTATTAGTAATAACTGGTAATATACCACTTACCATTACAGAAAAGAGCTGAGCTACTCAGGTTCATGAATGAGACTGCCTTAATCTTTTGTTTTGTTTTTCAACTGAAGTGGGGGGAAAAAAAGGTGCCTCTTCTACTTTAATTTCACATTTCCCGTGGACTGTGGGTTTTATGCATAACCCCTTTCTGTCTAGCATTTTTTCAGCAGAGCTGCCTTGACATATTTTTTACCTGTCTCCAAGTGGAGTTACCAGATCTAGTCTTCTTACAAAGAAGTAATTTGTTGCCTTGGGCCTTGTGACTAGAAGGGAGTAACGCTTAAGCAGGGACGCACATACAGAAAGGAAGACAATGACTTCTAACACTGTTGAAATGTCAGACCGTGGCCTTTAAAAAGACTGAAAGAAACCAGAGGGCATAAGCCCAAAGGGATTTTCTGCGAGAATGAGGGTGGGAGTTGACTATTTTTGTATCTATGAAAAAAGGTGATATATTGCTGCCTTCAGTTATTCAGCCTATGGAACTACACACGTTCCTAAGCAGAGATCACATTGTGCTCTGTTGAGGAAACAAGAATAATCCTCTGTTCAAAAAGCAAAGCTGAAATTAAGTGCGTATTATGGTTGCGCAGCCTCTTAAATGTAAATAATTTGAAACATCCTGGCAGATGAGTACTTTAAAAAAACAAACAAATAGAAAAGCAACAACAACAACAAAGAAAATAACAGCCCCCTCCCAAAACTAAAACACAGGTACTGTGCAGATAAACCGATCTGAAATCTTTAGCTAATGTGAGGGAGAAGGTCATGATAATTGCAGTGTGTTTCCTCGTACAGTGTCCAAGTGTTCTTCAGAATTAGCCTGTAGGTCCTCATGTGGTCTCAGTACAATGTAACAGTGGACTCTAGGTGAGTTAGGGAAGCAACAGGCAGAAAAATGCTAATAAAAACACTGAGATGCTCCAGGTATAAAGTATTTACTTTTCAGCTTGTGTTGCAGTCACAACTAGACAGAATTTAGTTCTTTTGTGCTGAGGAAGGAACTGCATGCACATGCAGCAGAGACATATCAACCTGAAAGGACCAGCTATATAACTTTTTTAGCACGCAATCTGCTTGCACTACTAATTCTCATGGGGTGCTGTGTGCACTTTATCTGAACTTTTTATTGGGAATATTTCTTCTATTTCTGTACAGTATATGAGATTCTTCACCTATTACAAGCATCTCCTCCCAAGATATTACCAATGAATCTGATCTCTCTTCCTTCTTCAGGTAGAATAGTAAGGTATCAAAATTACTTAAGATATGCGAAGTTCTTCACTTTCAGCGACTATGGTATCGGTAATGCTACTTGCTGTTTATACAACTTAAAGCTCTCAAATCTTAAATTTTATATGTGGCACCTTTGTGAACCATATGTAATTTGGGAGAACGCTTTTAATATGTCATTTTGATGCTTTTGCTTTTTTTTGCTTTCAGTGTTTTGTCTTGGTTGATTTATTCCTAGATATTTCCTAAAGTGCCAGGCAGTAAATGTCTGTACATTCTGTGATTTGTATGAGCAACTCAAACCATTTTTCAGGAACGAGGAAAAGGGTCTTAAGTATTTGTAGACTGCATGCATAGATATGTAAAGAAGCTTAGTTTAATTTGTAAAACAAGAAACAGTAACATAAAGTACCCTCTGGATGCGATCATGCAACCAGTTCCTCAGCCACCAAACTGTCCACCCATCAAATCCATACCTCTCCAACTTGGAGAGAAGGATGTTGTGGGGAACCATGCCAAAGGCCTTGCAGAAGTCCAGATAGATGACATCCATAGCTTTTCCCTTGTCCACTGATGTAGTCACTCCATCATAGAAGGCCACTAG
>JAVKLA010000088.1:19660738-19676301 GCA_034782735.1 Sagittarius serpentarius | reverse complement strand
AAGTCATGGCAGTCAGGTGAAGTCCCTGGTGACTGGAAAAAGGGAAACGTTGTACCCATTTTTAAAAAGGGTAGAAAGGAAGACCCTGGGAACTACCGACCTGTCAGCCTCACCCCTGTGCCTGGGAAGATCATGGATGGTAGTGATTTGTGGATCATTATAACTAGGCATAGAAATATTTGCTCAGTTATTTATTCCATTTATCCAATGCTTTGATCATTATCCAAATAAGACAGTGAGAGGTAGCTAGTATGTTCAAGAATGCTTTGCTGTGAGTGGCTAATGTCAAGCTTTCAATGACCTGCCTTTATTATGAATGTAGTAGATTAAAAAATATTCCAGTACCTTTTTTACATGCCAGTTTAGTAGAAAGGCTATGGGTTAAAATGGAGACACAGAATAGCTTTCCTGTGAAAGTAACATTCAAAAAGTAAGCTGGAGTTTGAGAAGAAAGCTTGGAGGCTTTAATATTTTTTTCTTTTTAACTTTTAAAGTGTAACATAGTCCTTTCTTAAGGTTTTATTAGATTTTCCCCCCACTATTTGTAGTGGTGGGGTGAAAAAAAGAATTTCATTTTTGATTGACCCGGGAGAATTGTTTTTGTTTTTCTATTAGTTTAGCTGGGCAGCTGAAAAATAGTTATTCACACAGATTTAGAGTAGCAGATACTGAACTGTGGCATCAGTTCTATAAATTAGCCCTACTGAATAAAATGCAGTGGACAGTGCAGGTTCCAAATGCAACTTAAATCGGGTAATGCCTTTCTGCTGGTTTTCTACTTGCAGACACATCCTACCATCTGTCTTGCTCTGCCTCATAGATACTGCTTTTTATTCTGCAGACATTCAATTACAGAACTTCATCTTTTAATCTGTTATTTACAAGCGGTGATGTGAAGCATAAGTCAACTATACAATTGTAGAATCCATTTGGTACAGACTTAATATATACAATTTAGTAAGTTTGCTTGCAGTAGGATTTGCTCTTAACTACACACAAATGTAGATGCTAAAAATGAATTAAACATATTTCAAGTGTGCATATGGATTCACGTGCAAATATGCACCAAGACACTCATGAGGATGATTATTACGAATGCTCAGAGAACCAGCCTCTAAGAGCTTGCTGTGACAGCGGCTTCAGTTTATGCTGTTTATAAGTGTGAAGACCTGCCTGGCAGAAAGTATATCTGTAATTTGTTTTAAATGTAGGATTATTGTTTCTGAGCTTTCTATTTTATGTTTTTCACCAGCGCTTCTGAAATCTCTTGTTCAAAGCTTCTCAGTGGGACCGGAATGCAAAACTATTCATGTCCAAGTAGCAGTGATTTTTAAGTATCCAAGATAATTACAGGGTAGGGGAAAATAATCTTGAGCTGTCGGTACTTCTTGTGCAGCTCCCCTGCAGTCTTTATTGCTGCTGAATTTCAAACATCCTCCACGTTCTCCAGGAGGAACTTTCCTGCAGTTAAATAGCCAGAGTTCTCAGCTCCATGTGTCATGGCGTCCTCCTTAAAGGATTCTGACTGTGACACCCAGGTACAACATTCCAATTTCTAGTTGGGCTTCAAGAAAACAAGGTATTTAGCTGAGGCAGATTTTAATATGACCTTTAGAATCTGTGAAAAGATGTGAAACTGGCTCAAAATTGACAGAACAAACTCCCAAAGAAGTGTCAAAGAAAACATTGGAGACTTTATCAGGCAGGGGGAAAAAAAAAAAAAAGAGTTATAGCTTATCTTTCTTTTTTTAGGTGTTTACGGAGTGTTAAACACTGTAGCATCTCTATCAGTATCAGCTTATCTAGAAACCACTTTTAAATAGATATGAGAAGAAGGAGAAAGAGGATAATTTGAAAAGGCAGAATCAGATTCTGAATAAGACTTTGGAGATTTGCATAAACAAAGAACTTTCCCCAGATTTAACTAGGTAAGTTCAGGAGTTCATGCCCTTTGGACTTTGCCTGGATAGGGAAAAAAATATTATGGGGCTATAAAATGATAATTTTGATCCTCTTAACTCTTCTTTTACACTTTTGAGAAAGTTGAGAGAATAGCACACTGGTTTATTTCCAGAACAAGAACAGAAAGAATTTTAAAGATACAGTAATATGTCATATATCTGTAAAATATGTTTCTAAAGAGGCAAAATATTTCATTACAAAATAAACTGTCAAATTGCAAACTGGTTTTGTTTTTAAAAAATAATAATAATTCACAGCCCTGTGTAACAGTTAGTCAGACTTTCAAAGGTATTTTATATCTGAAAAGATGCATATGATGCATTATTGAGTATTTCAAAGCGCTTGACCTGGTTAGTGACTTGCAGTGAAATCCTGCTTGTGTCTTTAAGGTCTGTGCAGTGTTGAAAAACTAACTCCTAAGTAAATAAATCAACACTCTCCAAAGAATCATAAACTGTTGTGTCTCTGTCTTGCACTGGGAAGTCAGAGAAGTAGTCTCTCAAAAAGATTTTAGGGTTTGCCATGCTAACCTATTATTGCAACAGTGTGTTGAGTTCGCTGTGCCTGGGCTAAGGCAAGGGCAGGAAACGAGCTTCATATTTGTGATCGACCAAGGGCTTAAAACTAATGCAGATTTCTGTATAGTGATGATTCCAGGAGCTGCTAGACAATCTGGAATGGTCCAGCAGCCCGCTACAGCCAGAAGGAATTGGTCCCACTCTCCAGCAGTGGGGCTCTGGCATGTAACTGCCCTCCCGTGCGCACTCTTGGCACCTCAGCTAGCCTCTTACTAAGCCAATACAATGTGCTAATTCACCAGAAAATGAGCCAGGAAAAAGATTATTTCTGATAATCTAGATGACCTGAGTCATCTCACCTGAAAGAAGAGATGACCACCCAGTTCTGCTAGTGGGGAGAGCATGATTTTGCAACTGGGAGAAAGCAAAAGAAGAATGAGAAGAGAGGAGCCACTTAGCAGCAACTTTTAGATTGGATCATCTCTTCTGTTCAGTCATGATCTGGGAGTGGATTATGATGGATACTCCTGGGCATGATAAAATGGTTGAGGTATAGCTAGCTGCACACACCTGCTTTAGTTAGCTCCGCAAAACTTTCTGTAGAAAAAAGCACATATTCAATTTTTCTCTCTGGCATATAGAGAGACAAGATACCATGCCTGATGCTATTAGAGATAGCTGAGCATCTGTAAGCATGCTACAGGCCTGCTAGAAGTTTGATGCCATTCAGTGGTCAGAATAAGATTCTGAAAAACTGCCTGGTTAGTTACTCTGATGTTTGTGTGCCTTCTTTTCAGGCAAATTCTTTTTCTGAGAGACCTCATCTTCCTACTTAGTTGACAAGAAGATAAAAAGGATTGGGAGCGTGTCAGGGTTACAGATGTACCTTGTCACAAAGAGACATGCGAAGGATGAAGACCTTGTGATTCAGAAGCTAATAAGAACATGTCAAGAAGGTTTTTACTCATCTCCGTTAATGAGTATAGCCTTTGTGTTTGGGGAAATTTGGTGGGTGAGATATCTTAGTGGTGGCTGACAGCTTTGGACTGTACATGTTATTTTAGACCAGCTTTTCAGGACAGGAATTAAACCTTTGTTTCCTGAATCTTCTAAGCAGGAGGACCCCCATGGATTTAGGACACTACATTCCCATGTTCATAGTGTGTCTATACCAGAGACCACGGTGAAGAATAGAAATACCCAAGAAGCAGTGTTAATTAGCTCTGTTTGTGTTCCATGCTGCCAAAGTCAGATTCTTTCTTGTATCTGTGCTTTTGTGTGTACATGTGTATATATACATATATATACTCTATGGTGCCGTCCAATTTCTAGACTTTTCAGGTACCAATATTCATTAATATCTTCACTGCCTTCTGAGAACATACTCAAATATTTTTAAGTTGCACTTTCTTTAATGAATGTAAAATGGGTATGTATTTAGTGAAATATTGCTAGTTTTATTGACATTCCTGGAAATTTACTGCATATACCAGCATTCTGCTGTTATTTAAATAAGACTTCAAAAAAACCAACCCACAACTTTTTATCTTGTTAGTGAATGTAGCAATAGCAGATCAATATTGCAGTTGTTTGTACAAATTCAGTGTTAGATACAGAGCCTACAGCAAGATGTAAAGATGACACAATATGGATTAACAAATTTAAAATGAATTTTAAAAAAAAAACATACTCTGGAGGGGGAGAATGATCAGCCAGCAACCACAAACACTTTTGTGCTGCATTTCACATTCCATTGAAATTGGATTAGGGTATACAGACATGGCTTGTCTCATAAAAGGCTGGCAGCAGAAACTGGCCTTTTACTTTTGCTGAGTCAGGTGTTAATTTAATGCTTAGAATTTTTTTCCTCCTGTCAATAATGTCCTGGTAGCAGAACTGCAGCCTCCACACAGTCCCTGATATCCTTGCAGAAAATGAAGGGGGGATTTTGCAGACATTTGAGGCAGAATCTGACTGACCACTGATTGTCTGAATAGAGTCTGTTTAAGCAGTATAAGGCTGTTGTCTGTGCAGTCCTGTATTTCTGCCTCTGTCATGAGGAATTTGACAATTGATGTTGGACCCCTGGCACTCTGTAGTCCCTCACTACCCACACTTACTTTACATTTATTGGTTCCTAAACATAAGTACACTAGAAATAGTGTTTAAGTCAAGATACTCCTGGCAAGAATGTCGGCTTTCTAAGTTTGTGGGGTTTTTTTGAGTTTGGGGAGAGTGTGTGTGTGTTCTATTTTGCTTTTCAAATCTTTGAAAACTTTGTAAGTTCTTTCTTCCGTTGCAAGTAGAGGCATAGGGGGTGAGGGAGGACAGAAAGGGAGACACTAACTATTGCCATGGAAAGCCTGAGAAATCTTTCAGTATGTTAGACACTGAAGCCCTTGTCTCTTAGTTCTTTCGTCATTAGGGTGCCTTGAGTTGTAAGTGGATAGCACCTAGCCTAGTACTATTTTCATTAAAGAGAGAGTCTGTCTTTTTATGTTTCATTAAATAAATACATCAAAATTGAAAAAAAAGGCCAATAGATGGTGTGTGTCAAGATGGCCCAGTGAGTTAGTGATGAAAGCTCACTGCTGTAAGGGAGTGATGCATCTTACCATGTCTAGTAACTTTTACTCCTTGCATCACATGTGGTTGATGGATTGGGGACAGCCTGCTGTGTGATTATTGATGTTTTGCATCTGTAGTGTCAGAAATATTTTCCTAGCCACTCTTTCCCTATTCCCCAGTAGTTAACATGACTGTGGGTTTGGTTTCTTTTTTTCTGTTTTTCTTACTGTAAACTTTGCGGTGCCCATCATTGCTTTGCCCTTTCATGTTCAGGCTGACATCAGATCTTGTGTGAAACAGTGCCATATCCCTTTATCTTAATGCTTTTCTCTGGAATTATTACTTTGGTGCCTTTTCAGGTGGGAACTTGCCTTTGTTATATGATCTTTCTCTGATCATTTTTGTATCACTTGGTAATATAAAGGCATATGCGTTCCTCTGCGGCCCTTTTATTTAAATGATTTCTTTATCTGTCTGTCAATCTGAATAATAAAATAACTTCAGGATTGTTCATCTCTCTCCTAATGAATGATGAGGTGTAGTCTGTTCTGACATCAATGATTAATTTACAAAAGTTTCTTCAAACTTCAGTAAAATGGGATATTCAAAGAAAACATTGTGTCATCAGACTATAGTGCTGTTGTCAAACAGCTCATCTAACTGGTAATCAGGCCCATTAAGGCAACTGGAATTCCTGGATTGATACAGCATCTGGGAGTACAATCTGCATCCGTGGGTGTGTATCAAGGATGAGCACTTATAAACTCATGAAGTCAAATAACAGAGTTAAAGTATGAAGTACTGGATGACTATATAAGCTTCAAGGATCCTTGGACTTGTGTATATAAGGTTATGCATGCCGAGATCAGATGCCTGCTCTTGCTCCAGACATGGAGGCATGGAAATCCTTTGATGTCATGATTCAACTTTCAGACTTATAATTTATGGCAGTCCACAAGGAGTTCCTGACAGGCAGGCTTGTGACACTGATAGATTCATTTTAGTTTTAGTTTATTGCCCTGCTTTTGAAGCATCAGATAGTGGCTCATGTTAAGACTGAGGATTGTTTTTGTGGTGCCAGTTGCTTTGTCTGGTGGAGCAAGAGCTCCCTTTCTAGAAGACCATGTTCTGAATGTTTGTAACTTCTAAATTTTTCTATAAAATCAAACTTAGTTCCTGTGTGAAAGGGGTTGTGTGGAGAGACCATATAAGTCATTGTGGTCTGGTAACATCCCATTGACAACACAGAATCACAGAATGGTTTGGGTTGGTAGGGACTTTAAAGATCATCTAGTTCCAAGCCCCCTGCCATGGTCAGGGACACCTTCCACTAGACCAGGTTGCTCCAAGCCCCATCCAACCTGGCCTTGAACACTTCCAGGGATGGGGCATCCACAGCTTCTCTGGGCAACCTGTTCCAGTGCCTCACCACCCTCACAGTAAAGAACTTCTTCCTTACATCTAATCTAAATTTACCCTCTTTCAGTTTAAACCATCACCCCTTGTCCTATCGCTACACTGCCTGTTAAAGGGTCCCTCCACATCTTTCCTGTAGGCCCACTTTAAGTATTGGAAGGCTGCTATAGGGTCTCCTCAGAACCTTCTCTTCTGCAGGCTGAACAACCTCAACTCTCTCTGCCTAACCTCATGGGGGAGGTGCTCCAGTCCCCTCATTGTCTTCGTGGCCCTTCTCTGGACCCACTTGAGCATAAATAACACTGTCATGGTCACAGCAGTTGAATGGTCCACTCACACACTTGACAGCATGTACTTGCTCTGGGGTACAGTGATAGTAGGTACTAAGTCTATCATCCAGATTTACTGCCCCCCTTTAGGTAAAATCGGAAGCTTGAGCCAGAGTCCTTGAAACCCTTGAGTGACAGTTCTTTGATGTGGGCCAAATGGTATACTACTAAATATGGAGTAGATTCCTTAATTGAGGATCAATCTGCAGGTTTATTTCTTGTTTTCTGATTCAGCATTGTATTTGCAGACCCTTCTGGGGTGAATTTCATACTGTATTTCATTAGGAGGTTCTCTTTCCCTTCCCATTCAGGCCACGGAAGCTTCTTTGTGAAGTTAATAGAGAAATTGCAAGATGGACTACAAGAGGAGCAATCTAGCAGGACTGGTAACACAGAAGAAAAAGTGGTTAATACTGCTTTGATGGGCAGGCTGTAACATTGTCTCTTGCAAAGGAGTCCCCCCTCTGTTTTAGCAAAGCATTAACTGACTTGTCTTTCTGCACAGGAATATTCTCATGAAGTTTAAGCATGTTGTGTCAGAGTACTTCTTTCCTTGCAAGAGTCAGCAATTAAAAATCATTTCTGTTTCTGACTGCAGTAGCAATGCTTGATAGTTTTCATAAAAAGAATGGTTTGCAAGTGTGTATTCCTCATAGAAATGATGGTAAAAATGATTTGTCTGCATCTGTGCAAAGTTTAAATTGCTTTATTCAACATCTACTTTGTGACTGTCACTTAATGTGTGCTGCACTCTCTAACAATACTCCAGCTTCTTTAAAATTCTCTTACAAGAAATGAGGAATCACCGTTTTACAAAGAAGCTCTTCTACATAGTCTATGGTGTTGATGTTCCAGTAATCTTTCCCTTGCTTTGTAACAAGCTCCTCACAGACATGCAGAACTGGAACAAGAGTTGTAATAACTTGGGGAAAGGGGGGGATGTTGGCAGGTTGGGAACAGCACTGTTCTCAGAGAAGAATTATAATTTCTCAAGGATGAAACAGTTACAGGGAATGTTATAAAGTGAAGCAGGCAGAGCAGTCTGAAATGCTAATAAGGAAAGGACTTAAAAAGAAATTGGTGACTTTTGGCTTTGAAGCCTTTTTTGGTTTTAATTTGCTACAGATAAATGCATGACTTTTGGGTTCCAGGGTTCTATTTTTTGTTTTCCTGTTTGTGACACATTGATTTAGCCTTATAGCTGTTCAGTTGGTACTTGCCCTTTAGAACGACGGTGGTGTTACCAAAAGCATGAGATTTTTTTTTGAAACTGTTCTCTAATAGTGTGACAACACTAGAAGGAAAGATTAGGGTTCCTGCTGCCAGATAGGTTGGATTCTTTTAGTTCTGTACTGGTACAGAAGATAGCTGCTGATAGTCGTCTTTCAAGCAAGTAGGCAAAGAATGATAGGAAATCCATTCTCCAGTGTGAATAGTGGTAGTAGTGCATCAATCATTATTTCAGCCTTATGCGTTACACAGCTGTGTAGAGAATGATCACTGAACATTTTTGTGTACAATAATGTCATAAGGAAATACTTAGTTGTAAGCAATATAGGTCACATCCAAGATAGGAAAACTTACCTGTTGCACTGTTCCTGTGAAGTGCAGGTAGGAGCTCGCTGTCACCCTGCACCTCTGTGCTAGAGATGTGATGGCTGATCTTCCTCTGTTATCTGTTTGTGGCAGAGCTATTGAACAAGACTCTTATTTTTTTGGGTAATATGACAAAGTAGTGGAAGACTGCAGGAAAATCTGGCTGATTTAGTCCTCAACCCCCCTTACATTTCCAGGTTTTATCAAAAAATAGCGGTTGAAAATCTCTTCAAAATGTTCATATTGAATACTGACTACAGAGAGGAATTAGTGATTTATGACTGGTTTCTAGCCCTGAATGCATGCTGGCTTTATGGCTTTTGGTAAATCCCGTCACTGTTTTGGCATCAATTTCCACTTCTTAAAACCAGGTATATTAACTTGAATTGTAGATTCTTTCAGGCAAATACTGCTCCTTGTGATGAAGTCTGATTTCAGTTAAAGCTTCTGGTAGCAGAAGTAATAAAGTTTTAATAATATAATTAAATTCCCAGAATCAATGCTAAAATGAGATGCTAACTAGGGAAGAAAGCTAGCCTGTCCAACCGGATACCAAGCGGTTCACTTTTGGATGAATATAACGTAGTATAACCTAACAGCAAATTAATCTTGCAGCTTTTGGTTTAATTTCTTGTCAGGGAATATCTCCAGCACACAATTTTCAATGTGGATATCTGTGGGATAGATTCATGTGTTTATGGCATCAAGTCATTAAAATACTTTACGGTCTCTGTGTTACTGCACAGATTAGCTGTGCAGCTGTGTGAAAAGGGTTTCAAAGAAAGCCATCTGCAGTAAGGTCCTGGGTGGGTTTGCAGGTTTTTGATTGTGTGGTGTAGTGTGTTTCTTCCTGTGGGTTTCACTTGTTGCCCTCCAACGCATCTGAGCTATCGATGTTCTTTATAGCCTATTGCGCTCTGCTGTTCTATATCTACAGTGCTCCCTCCCTCTGGACTTCATTGAGCACTGCTGAAAAGTGTAACCAATGAACAACTTCACTGCTTTTAAACAAGCAAAATGAGCCACTGCCACAAAGCCTGTATTGCCTTTCTTTCTCTCTGAGACCAAAACCTCCCATCAGTTTGTCACTGTGTCATAAAGCTGTTCTCAATAAAGCACAGCGCTTAATCAAAAGCTTGAAATTGCAGTGCTAATAGTTTTAAGCAAATTGAAGCAGCCACAATACTGGCAAAAGAGGGAACACAGTAAGTCATCCTTAGAAAGCTCCAGTTTTGCCTACTCATGTGTAAGGGCTTTGCAGAAGGATGCTTGAACCTAAGGAAGGAACATGACAAGCAAGCAACAAATCCTATAAGATGGAAATGATCCTACTTGGATGTTCATGTAACAGTCTTAATTGACTCTGTCCGTAGTAAGTGACATACACTGGTAGAGTAGAACATCCCTTTGTTAAGAACTGAGATACACCTGGAGATGGTATTCACTGTTTATAGGCTTAGTTTTAAACTGCCTCACTTTTGAGCATTAGTGGATTCAGCCACTTAACTAGGTTAAGACTGAAGTGTCTTGATATTTCCAAAAGTGAGCATTAGGTTTCATTGGAACAGACATCCTTGTGACATTAGTTTCCATATCTGGAAATAGATCACACTACCAGATTTTTTTTTTTCCTAGAGATTTTTGGCTTAAAAATCCTTCAATGTATAACAAACCTAGGAGAGTAAAAGTGCTGAGAAAATTCAAGGAGAGCAGATGAAACTAACCAAAAAGGTAAAATTTCTGGCCAAACTGAAAAGAACCACTTAATTTCAATCCCCAAAATACAGCAACAAACTTCTTGTATTGCATTACCAGTCTGAGCTTGCAGCTGGTAAGGTAATTGTCCTAGGAAGTTGTTCCCTTCAATCTACAAGAAAAAGGTGTGGTTTTGTTTTGTTTTGTTTTGTTTTTTTTTAAATAGTAGCTTTATCTACTTGATTGGAAGAGTGTTTTATTTCTCATGAATGCTGTGGATGATCATGTATTGAATAGTTTTAAAAAAAAAGTAACTGTTAAGGCAGTGAAGTCCCAAGAATCTGGCAATATAGAGTGAAGTTAGTGGTCTGGCAGATTTCTTCAATTTTCTGAAGCCATGGTCAATAACTTCGCAGTAAAACTGAGCTATGAATAGTGTTTTTGTCATTGACTGAGAGCTGCTGTTACATGATGTTAAAGAAATAAAGATTTAAGATTTTTAGCCAGACTGCAGTACAAAATTAATAGCCTAATGAAGAAAGCAGTATGACCTTTTGGAAGGTAAATGCGGCATGTTTACACTATCATGTTCGGGGATATATTGTATGCACAAGCTTTGGCTGTGCGGGAGGAGACTGAATATGCTGCCTTTTTCTCGGATTTTTTCAAATTCACTGACCTGCAAAGAATTTGCTGCTTCCATCAATGACAAGTTTTTTTTAAACAGTGTCAGTCAGGGGAAGATTTACTAAAGAGAGAGGAAAGAAAACCACCCTGCTACAGCATCTCTTCCCAGGTGGCCACTGATTGAAATCCTCCACAAACCATTCACAGCATGAGAGGTCAAATACAGGTGTAGTTGTAAGGGATTGAGAAATAATAGCTCCTGGCATAAGCAGAGCATCAAAATTAGATTTTATTGGTTTGTTTCAAACTGTCGGGGATCACCTCAATCCAGAACACTGTACCACCACTCTGCAGTTGCAGCAGATTGTCTTCACCAGACCTTGCAATGAAGCAGTTTACTCCAATTGAGAGTCAGCCCCTCAAGGCTCAGTAGTGCTGTGAGGCACCGCTTGCTGTGGTCCTCTGGAAGAATCTGGTTTTTCCTCTGCAATGTCTCAGCTTAAGATAAACAGATCTTACGGCTTGCCACAACTAATAAATTCAAAGTTGACTGGATCTCTATGGATCACAGGAATCTATCCTTACATGGATAGATTAAAATCCTCAAAGTTTGTTTTAATCTGGTACTACTGCTTTTTCTGTTGACACAAAGTATGACATACTCTCTGCCATACACCCACAGAGAGACCAAGTAAGGCTAGTTAATGTACTGCACTCTTGCACTTAGTTATTCTGCTGCCAAGTTCCCCATGTAGACAAGCCTTCAGCTATAGTGGTACAGTAAAGATAAATTGCAGTTCCCACATTTAACTATTTTTTTTTGTCTTGATGTTTTTTTCTTAACAGCATTTCAGTTACCCATCTTTTATTTTCTTTGACATATTCAAACTGAGAGATTCACTGTGAGATTCTTGTCTTATTTATTCAGATGGGTTATTCCTGTGGAATTTTGATCATGAATGTATAGATCTGATGTAATATTTAGGGTAGATGATGTGACTTAAATCTTTAAAATTCCACTTTTATGGTGGGTGTCACCCAATAACACACAAATTTGTAATATTCTGGAGTTCTGCCTTTGTAAAAACATGCATAATTTTTACAAAAATAGCCATGGTTGCAATTAAGGATGCTGATAGTTGTTTTTGTTTTTAATTTCCTATCCTTCAGAATCCTTAATAAACTTTCACGGTCAAAATCCAGATGGTACTGCAGAGCTCAGTGTAGTTTTTGAGACTTTTTTTCTGTTTGTGCTGATTATAACTCTCCCCAGATAAAAGTGTAAAATGGTTTGAATTTTTGGCCTTTGGCTGTTTGGAAAGCTGCTGTCAGCTTCCAGCATAAGCCAACTCGTATTCAGTGCACATCCACAGCTTGATGGTAGGGGAAGTGCAACAGTGAGCAGGCCCGTTTGCCATTGCCCAAAAATTTAAAAACCAATGGACCCTGCTCTATCTGTGAGATTGTTTCATTTTTTTAATAGGCAGTTCACCTTCTGGGTTTTTTTTAATTTGTGTTGCTTTCCTATTCCGAAAAGTCATTGATTTACAAGCTCCAAGGAACATTGTCCTGTGGAGATGGGGAATATTTTTAATCCCTTAGATAATTAAGCACTAAAATAAATGATTAAAAAATTACAAGGCAAAACACTCTGTTAGTTTTAATATAAAAATAATGTACTTCTCCCTGTGGAATGCAAGGGAGGGAGCTGCAATCAAAATAAGGGAAATAAAAAATTGAATACCCTGAGCTTTTTGCCTCTCTCTCTAAGTTGCCTCCTTGATGCCTCACTGTGTTTAATGGTGCTTTGCCAAGCTGTTGGGAGGAGTACAAAATGAGTGTGGAATTTATAAATGGGACACTAGATGGAGGATTGCTGTTATGGGCTGGGTGATCTAAGGAGTACAACAGCAGAACAGATTTTGCCTTAGGGCTGGATAGGAGAGATGCATCCCTGCAACTCTTAAGTACTAGCAAAGCCATTTAGAGTTGTTATAAATCTTTGTTGGGGGATTATCTAGAAAAAGGTCTTTAAAAACTTCATCAGCTCTCAATGAATATCTGGAGAGAGAGTGGGAGCTGAATGCTGAAAAGACAAAGACTAAAAGGGTGGTTTTGCATGCAAAGAATCTCTGCCGTTTACTCTCGATTAAAAAACAAGCAGAAAAGCCTTGGGTGTGACTTTCTCTAAATTCACATGAGATCTAAGCTGAATTTTCCACCTGTAGGGATCACGGGACTTCAGCTTTTTATTGCTGTTGCAATTTACAGTCTCATATGTTGATGTGTGCTGAGGCCATTTTCCCGATTCTTCAGGTGGAATTTATTTCTAATTCCAGGTAGTGTTTAATTAAACTTTTGAAAGTAAAGTTTTATTTTAGTTGTTGATTGAGAGAGGAATTTCAGTTTTTCAAGCTGGAGAGAAAGATTTCCAAAACTGTGAAACTGTTCTCTGCAATCCGTTCTTCCTGGCCTCTTTCTTTCTGAGATTTGTTCATTCTGTCTTACAGCTGAGTGGTGCCCACCCTTATCTACAGTTTGTTTGTATTTTGGTTTGGGTTTTTGCTGGGTTTTTTTGTGTGTGTGTGTGCGTGGAGTTGTTTTTGGGTTGTTTCTTAATAGTCAGCTGGTTTTGCTTTTCCATATAGAAACTTCTTTGCTCCTGTTTTCCAGTGTATTATTTTGCATTACATTAATGCCTGGAGACCTTAACTGAGATCACAGCCTTGTTATTGTAGGTGATGTTCTTACATAAATAGTAAGTTAAGTCTGTTGTATTTACAGTCTACACAGACAAAGGGTGAGAGGAAATAAATAGTAATACCCTTATTTGTTGGACATAGAACAGCAGTACAGGAAAAGCGACTTGTGTGAGATTGGACAAAGTCTATGGCAGAGTGGTATCTTCTGCATTAACTGCTTTGTTGTGGACGTACCTTGATTGACATGCTGGTTATGGGTAGTAGCATCAGTGTGTCTTCATCTCCTGCAAAGGTGAATTCCCCTTTCAGGTTATTCAGCCCATAGGTAGGTAAGATGATTGCTGTGAGAGGCATTTCCCAGATCGTTTTTTGGTGAATGCTTGTGGTCTGGAATCAGAGATTTTTAGGAACTAACAATGCCTTCTCATAAGATTTGAAGATAACAGGCCTCTTCTATGCTTTTCTAGGGTTTGCAAGGAGTTACGGTACATAAACAGTAGATCGGTGGTTAGGAGTAACTGACATCAGTTTAGCCCACTGCAGTACTTGACAAGAAAATAAATATTTAGGTCAGATGCCAAACAAAAAATAAGGTCTAATAAAGCATTTGTGGACTAGAGCTTGGGAAACTGGATTCTCTTTGAATGCCATCTGTGGTAGCCCTTTGTTACTTTTCTGAATAACTGTAAGGATTTGAATGTGCTATGGAAAAAAATAATGCAATTTATTTCACAATTAGGGTGTGAAGACATAAGCACGAAGGTCATATGTTCAAACAGGAAACCTCCTGTTGTATTTGCATCTGTATTTTTTTAACAGTGTATGTCTTTGTTCTTTGGGACTGACAGTTCCTAGAAAGACGGAGAGCTTATTCTTTAATATGATAGCCTGCCTCAGGTAATTGCTCAATGACACAGTTAAAATAGATATCTTGCAGTAAGAGAGGCTCAGTGTCATTGAAAATGTTCTTTCAATGTGCAGTGAGGTACAGCCTACAGGTAATACAGTTGTATTAAGAAACAGTGTAAGGTTAGGCAACAACAGTGGCGTGAATCCTGATAGTTATTTACAGAAAAAAAACAATCTCCTTTCATAGATGAAGGGAAACAGAACGGACAATAAATTGGATGCAAATAAAGCTCCTTTTGAAATCCTCTAGTACCAGAGTGTTTTAAAGGAGCTTTTGTATAAACGGTTATTGTGCTAACTGTTCTTAAAGTGAAATTCAGCCTTGTGCAGGAAACCACTTAAAGTCCATGTATTGCTTGTGAGTGCTGAAAAGAAGGTTGAAGTGAACTCTAAGTGGTCCATGTGCAGCATTTGATGTAAAATCATTGCATTGGTTTCCCATTCAGGTGCAGCTTGCTTTCATGATCAAATTCCTTTTTAAATGTGCCTGTGCAGTGATCTTATGTTGCAGATGCTAACTAGGTCATTTTGCTCTCCTATAATAAATGTATATTGCAAGTGAAGGTGTGACCTTTGGCATGGGTAAACCTACACAAGCTGCGTCTTTTAATCTAGCTGCCTTGTAGGACATCTCGTAACTTATTGTTATCCAAGCTAACTAGATAAATCATCTACTTAGGCTACTTCTGCATGGATTGATGATGCTTGCTGTTGCCACTAATACCGGGTACAGCGCTGTCAATCCCCTCAGTAAAGTCAGCAAGTTTATATCACAGTATGACTTGAAGATCTGATCTTTTAAACTCTCATTTCCTTTCAACAGTGACTGAGAGTCGAGGGATCCTGGAGAGTATACAGAGATTTTCTTTACTGCCAACTTACTTGCCTGTGACCTATCGTATCCACAATGCGGATGTTTCCTTCTTTCTTAAGGAAGCCAACCAGGATATTATGAGGAATTCTAGTTTGCAGTCCCGAGTGGAATCCTTTCTGATCTACAAATCCAAGAGGCCACCTGTGTTAAATGCCAGCTATGGACCTTTTTCCATTGAACAAGTAGTGCCCCAGGACTTAATGTTGTCTTCAAATCCATTTGGATCTACTAACAAGTTCTCCTTTAATTGGAAACTTAAGGCCTTCATAATGAGTGACAAAATTTACCCAAGCAAGCCCAAAGTCCAGGTCCTGTTCTACATTGTGGGCAGGGACTGGGATGACTATAGCACCACGGAGCGGCTGCC
>JAVKLA010000088.1:19574969-19648110 GCA_034782735.1 Sagittarius serpentarius | reverse complement strand
GCTGAAAAGTCCTTGACTGAGTCTAAACACGATTGAGCAATAGCTGAAAACATCAGGGTGTTATCAACATTCTTCTCGTACCACACTGAAAACACAGCGCTGTACCAGCTACTAGGAAGACAATTAACTCTATCCCAGCCGAAACCAGGACAGGCAGCTCTTTGACACTGAAGCTTTTTTTCCCTAGGATTTATTTTTTTTCTCATTCAGAAAAAGCAGGCAATGAAACTCAAGTTTCACATGTAGAGTTTACCTCGCTGACCCTTAGCTTCAAGTGGGAAGAGTATAAAACATGATTCAACACTTAATCCGCGTTCTGCATCCTTTATCCTAAGCTATGGCTAATGATGGTAGTGGAGGTTTTTCTGCATCGTTCCATTGAGTGCTCCAGCCACAAGATCTCTGTGTGTTTGGACTGTTCTCCTGTCCCTTTCCTAGTCCTGTTCCAAAGGAATCTGTGTATTTATTAATGCATAAATACCTTTTGCGTAGACAGCTTGCCTTGTAGGCCTTGAAGAGTATTTTGCAACAAGAAGAGGTTTCAGCTTGATAGCTCAAAAATCAGTGGACATGAGTAGATGCATCTCCTTTAGGGACAGTACAGCTGGGTCAGTATAAATCACTCTAGGTGCTGCTTTTGCCTGTTTATTACCCTGAATGTAGAATGAGTAGCACTCTTCCATGGGTTGGTCCTTGGAGTTCAGTGCAAACTTCAGCCTCCAATGAACACCAACTATTGCTGGGTGTTGTCCTGACAGAGGAAACAGCAGGACTTGAGTCACTCGGTCCATCCCAGGAGTCAGCCTTTAGTTTGGATGCAGTAACACATTATCTTCTTAACTCTAAAGTTCTGCTTTTATCCCAGGAGGATAGAAAGACAACCTGCTTGACATGGTTTCAGTCAACCATCTTGACGTAGGTAAGCCTAAGGAAAGAACACAGTGAATCTATCCTCTGTGTTATTTTTCAGTGAGCGTGTTCTAACCAAACAAGAGACAGGAACATCCACATCGTAACAGAAAAAAATGTAAAGTAGACTGACATGCACGTCGAGAGCATATTTTGTGTTCCATAGCTGCTCTGTTTGGGATTGTACTACTGGATTGCTGATCCAGTACTTCAGATTTATTGTTCCTGCTACATTATGGAGACATTGGGAGATATAGTTAGGGAAAACTGTTTTTTCAATTATTGTGGTTTAACCCCAGCCAACAACTAAGCACCACGCAGCCACTCATTCACTTCCCCCCTATTCCCCCAGTGGTATGGGGGAGAGAATCAGGAAGAAGGTAAAGCTCATGGGTTGAGATAAGAACAGTTTAATAGAACAGAAAGGAAGAAACTAATAATGACACTAATAACAACAATAAAAGAATTAGAATACACAAAACAAGTGGTGTACAATGCAATTGCTCACCACTCGCCGACCAATGCCCAGTTAGTGCCTGGGCAGCAATCCTTCCACCAGGGCCAGCTCCCCCAGTTTATAATACTGGGCATGATGTCCCATGGTATGGAATACCCCTTTGGCCAGTTTGGGTCAGCTGTCCTGGCTGTCTCCCCTCCCAACTTTCCTGTGCCCCTCCAGCCTTCTTGCTGGCTGGGCATGAGAAGCTGAAAAGTCCTTGAATTAGACTAAACATGACTGAGCAACAACCAAAAACATCAGGGTGTTATCAACATTCTTCTCATACTCAACCCAAAACACAACGCTGTACCAGCTACTAGGAAGACAATTAACTATCCCAGCTGAAACCAGGACATCAATATAACTCATCAACTTATGGAGATGAAGAACATGAGCAGAAATCAGCTTAACTTGGTTATAGCTGGGAAATATGGGTTGGTTTGTTTTGGTTTTTTGGTTTATTGTTTTTGTTGTTTTTTTTTAGGAGTGGGGAGGTTTGGAGTACTGAAAGTTACATTTCTGGAATCAATGTCTTTGATTTTTGTTTTCTTCCCGTAGAACTTCTCAGTTCTCAATGGAGAAAACGTTAGAGGGTCCTTTGTGGTAAGACACGAAACAATATGAAAGAAGGCTGTCACATCTGTGTTAGAGAAGTGGAAGACAGATGGTAAGTGTGATTGGCACTGACAAGGTGTGAGCTGCCTTGTTTGCAGGTGCTGCTCCTGTCATCCATCACACTTTCACCTAATAGTGGGAGATGTCACTGTGATGTACTTAAATCCCCAACTGACTGATAAAGTGAAGCCAACAGGAAGAAGGGTTTGGGTGAGGGCATCGTTCTGGGAACTGCATGACTTTAAGGTGTGTTAACACAGATAAAGAAGCGTCAAACATTGTATTTTGAGATAACATACAGACTGTTTTTCTGTGCACACGCTCTCGCTAATGCTGTTTGAGCTGTGCAAGGATTTCTCATTGTTTTGTCAGGACCAGGGGATTATACATCTCACACCAATGCCTCCTCTGAGCTTGGGGTCAGGGCCAGCCCCCACAGGGGGTTGTGGCCCATCTGCCTATTTCCTTGAGAGTAAAAGTTTCATGCTGTTGTTGTGGGACAGGGAAACACGTCCCTTGAGAAAGTTCAGAGGCTGTCAATGCTGAGTTTGTGTCTGCTTTGGATGCCTATTTCTAAAGCAAGGCTTGTGCAAAACCCAATGCAAAGTTTCTTTCTAGCTCTGATGTGCCCCAACCACTATGTGAAGTCACACAGAGGCAAAAAGCTATAGAAGTATTTGATCAGCCTTCCAACTGTCTGTCAAGAACCCTATGCCAGGTCTGGTGATTGTGATGAACATGTTCATTCCAGTTTCTTGTACTTTCCTAGTTATTACTGACAAATTTAGGAGCTAGATGTTGGGTCTGGTATGCTCTTCCTATAGTCTTGTTGGTGGCCAATTACGTGTATCTTTACATAAAACTGTCTGGCTATTGCTCTCTTTTTATCTTAATCTTGGTGGCCAAATATGTAGAACGTTCTTGTAATACTGTGGGTCAATGAACTTCCTTTCTCTTGCTCTAATATACTGGTAAAACAAGAAATTTCATCCAGGCAAGGATTTTTTTTTCTATTATGAAAATACTTTTAAAAATAAAGCTAAAGTGCATTGAAGAATAAAAGACATTTCATGGCGGGGAAGTAACTTCTTTGGTTTGAAATTACTGAAATATTTTGACTTTTCACAATGTTGCATTCATGTTTTTTAAGGGTAACAGTTATCCAGAATGAACACAAATATGAAATGCATAAGGAAATCTCAAAGTGCATTTTTGATCACAAAGAAATGTAACATTAGTTTCCCATTTCTAATGGCAAATCTGAGGCCTTTTAGATTTTTAAATGTATTACTTTTCTTAAAGAAACACATCTGACATATCCTTGTAACACGTATGTAAATCCATGGTATATTTTAATAAATTGTCTGTTACTTTATCAAATTCCACTTATTCATGGATATCAACTACCCAAACAAAAGATCTTCCATGTCTACAAAGACCATAAAATCCACCTGTCTCTTCTTGCTCATTGTTAAAATGCAGTGCATGAGTGAATCCTCAGCTTCACTCTACAAGGAACAGTGGCAAAAATCAAACAAGAGTGAGTACAGTTTGAAACTAGGAATTATCTGCTTGGCATATCCTCCGTAGCTCTTCCCCTTTAGCCATGGTGGATGTTGGAAGCTCACCTCTCCAAGTGTCCTGCATGCTGCCCAGACATCCTCTGCCAACAAACACTTCTTCAACCAGATGGATATGGGGCTTTAACCTGGTACGGCAGTGTGGTCCCAAAGCACCATTTCCTCTGCTGGCGTTCATTTGACTTGGAAATGCCCCAGGGTCTGAGGGAGCTGGGGACAATCTTTGTGCCTGCAGACCTCAAGTAGGCATGTTTCATTTCAATCTGTCTGCTTTGCTCCCTGAGGGAATGCTTCCTCTTCCTTCTCTTCCTCCTCCTCCTGTTTCCACAGCATCAGTCACTTTTCAGACCAGTTTTCTCTCTCTTTTCCTTGTTGCTGTGTTGCCAGCCATAAAGCAAGCAGTGTCACTAAGATGTCTTCCTAGTCTACTATTCCTGCCACCACCTCTGCTGGGCATGATACCTTCATCTGTTCTTGAAGTTAACTTCTTTCAAACCAATGATCTGTATATTTTCTCCCTGAGCTTATTTATACAATTTTATCATTGCTACTATCCATTGTTCCTTTGTGCTTTCCAGCTGTGTCAAATGTTATGTCTGAGGCAATTGCCTTTCCCGTCCATCGAGTTGTTTTATTTTCCTCTGTTCCAAGAGTATGATTGGTTTGTAGGCCTTCTACGAAAACTTAAATAGATATTATTTTCCTGATGAAAAATTCAACAGCAGAACAAAAAATCAATTTCTGTTTAAAAAACAAACAAAAAACCTAGCAGAAAATGTAGCTCCACCCCACTTCCCACTGTCTTGTCCTCCCTGCCATTTCCTATCACTGTTTTGGCAATCGAAAGTCTGATGTCTTTAGCTGAAAGCTGCTAAACCCTAGACTTGTCAACGGCTTTTGTTTCTACTTTCCCACATTCAGCAAAGCCTTACTTAAGAAAAAAGTTAATTTTTCATAGGAAAAAAACCCCTCTAACTTTCTTGCCTTTTTGTTGTCAGGTGGCTCCACTGTATCCTCTGAGGCTCTTATCTCATTCTTATCACTAGCGTAGCCAGAATGCCGTTCTGTGCGGGGGAGCAGTGCCAGCCTGAGGTCTCCTTTCTCCTGAAGTGAGTTCATGCGCTGGCAAGAGTTTCTGTCTCCTCATCCTGCATGGAGCCCATCCTGCCGTCATGTTTACAGTTCTAAGTATTATTTTGCTTCACGGCATCATATCCTGAAGCTTACCAGTGAACCCAGTCTGACTCATCTTATTAACCACATCTCTTATACTTGCTTTGCACCTTTCTATCCTGTTTACATTTCAGTGGCCTTTCCCAACCTATTGCTCTGCAATGTGTTTCCTATATTGTTCTTTCTTGCTGCCACATCAACACCCACTTCCGAATGCATGGAAATCCTATGAGAATGGAGGAAAGTGGAGCTACTATTATGAAATCAATGTCTATACTGGCTGATTTATTTAACTGCATCATGAAGAATATCAATAGTAATAGCCTATGGTAGATATTCCATTGCACAAAATAATTGATCAGAAGTGTATTATAGTAGATATAATCTGATCTGAATCTGTAACAGTTAATTTAAAATGATGAAACTAAACACTGGCTTTAGGATATTAAAAACTGCACACCCTGAGACAAGATATCTAGCATCATTGCCCAAATTGATAATACTCTTGAACACTTAGTACACCATATACTCCACTGCAGATATCTTTAGAAGCTTCATTATGAAACACAGGATTAGTGATGCATTTATAGGTATATATTTAATAGCACTGAGTACAGAGTTATTGTCAGTATAGGGTTTGTTTTCAGTATTTTGATAGAAGTTGTCATATTTGGAGTCTATGTCCAAATCTGAGTATTATATTGTTTGCATGACTTATTTTTTGTTAAATGCTCTTTGATGAGTAAAAACTTTTACATTCTTGTGTTATTCAAAAACAAAGGGGCAATTCTTCCCATGTTCTAACAAGGATAATGCAGTGGATTTGGTGCCATACAGACTGCAGTGGGCAGAAAACCCCAGGCAGTGCAAATTGCTGTATTCTGTTGTGGTGAAGTCAGAGGATGTGGCTCACAAAATATAGCGTAGCTACTTCTGTGGTTCTTTGCGACTTACCTATGTGATTGTGCATTTATCTGATGTAAGGAGAAGAGACGTCTGTGCCTAAGTAATGTAGGGAAATTTTATTTTCCTGCTTTTTTAATTGTGGCCTTCCCATTCCTCTCTCAACTGTGTCCTGTGAACTTTGGTGCAACACACTTTGTAAAGGCTTATTAAGGAAAAGATATCTCTTTACAAATGTTTGGATCTAATACCTAAAAGCTCCAAAGTGTCTGGGTTTAAGGATTGTCGTCTTTTTGAGGAATTGCCTATTTTCAGTATTCATTACTCAAGCTAACAGATACTGAAAATAGCTTTAAATAATCTGGTGGGTTTTTCCTTGCTTGCTTGCTTTGTTTATTATTTTATTTAAGGCATAGGATTGCTTGCCTCTAGTTCTTGAACTTTTAGATTTCATATATGAAGGCTTTTTTTTCTCTGCAAATAGAAATGCTAATTAACTTTGGTTTATCAATGTAAAATTAAAAAAAAATAATTCTATGTTAAAATACCCTTTCTAAAATATGCCTGTGATCTAGATTTTGTGGAGACAGTAATTGCTTTGCCAGTCTGTAGGCTGGAGCAATCTGTAAAACCTGAAAGAATGTCAGTCACCACCAGCTGAAGCAATTGTTTGTGGACAAATTCAAACCCAGAAGGGGAAAGTCAATTTTCAACATTACCACTGTAGTTCAGAGAGAAGTTTAAATAGGCCCTCCGCTGCTTAAACGGAAGGGGGAGGGAGGTGAGTTATAGGTACGTGCATTGCTAAGAGAGAAAGGAGCTACAACGAAGACAATAAACATCAAAGCAGCTGGAAGGAACAATATAAACTTGTAACAGAGTTTCAGCAAAAGCAGCTATTGTATTTGCCTCTTTCATATATCCTGGCTCCCTTTGACTAAAACACCTCCTTGTGATAATACTGGCTGTCCTCCAGCATCGTTTCCATCTCTATCACAGATGCCAGAGAAGCAGAAAGCAGCCCTTTTTTCCAAACATTCAAGCATTCAGACAAGTGCCAGATTCAGCACTACAAGGGTGATGTTCTGAGGGCCAAGGTGAGCTAGAGGGGAGGGAGAAGGAAGGAACAAAGATAGGATGCTCAACTTTCAGGCCAAAGAGAGTCAGTGGGTGCCTTACAGGGGAAGGCTTTGTCCAGTGCCAGTCTGGAAAGTCTGTAACGAGTGCTATTTCTAGCATTTTTCAGAAATAGATTAATTTCAAAGAAGTGCTGTTCACAGGAGTTGTAGAGGATTTGCAATAGCACAATGTTTAGGGAACTAGCAGTAACTTGCTATGCCTCAGAGTCACCAGTAGAATGTAAAACTGAGTGGCAAAGGCACTCCCTACACAGTATAGAGATGGTCTGAAATCAATAGAAAGCAGGTAGTTTCAGAAGAATAGTTTTGTTTGGGACAGCATATCATAGCACATGCCACCATGAATGTACTGGGTTTGTTGTGTACTTATAAATTCATGGAAGCAAACTGAGATGGCCTGTGCAAATATCTATACACGTTCACTAATCAGGTTGCGCGATTTGGAAACAGCACAGGGTTGAGTCTGGGTGCACAAAATCTCAGCATGCAAGAATTTCAATTACCTCATACTTTTGAGTATTGGCATCATCTTTTTTTTTTTTTTTTAAAGAGATTATACAGACATAAGCTTAATACAGAACTGGATGTGTGAACAACTTTCTGTTTTACTGAAGTATTCAATATTTTACTTCTTACTGCCTAAGGAATGGTTGGAGAGTTTTGTGTTCTCCGAGCTCTAAACAGATGACACAGTTGAGGTAGCTTGTGCTGCTAGAAATAGGTCCAGGAAATCATTCTATCAAACACTTCTTGCTCTGGTGATCTGCAGCCTCTTAGGCTTTTGGAGACCCTCAACAGTTCTCATGCACAGCATGTCAAATGGAGAGCAGGGCTTCCTAGCAATGTTTTTGTGACCATACAGATGTTCACCTTTGCTGAAACATGATAAAGAAACCAAATCCTAGGACTTCACACGTCTATCATGACTGGGAGCTTACTTTAGGACGTGCAGGATCCTGTACATGTTGGCAAGTTTCATGATTTTATTGTAAGTTTTCCAATATATATTAATAATGAGGGAATAGGGGGAATTTCCTTCATTATATTATACTAGCTTCTTGACCCTTTTGATAGAGGGAATATATTAGCTTTCAGTTAAAAATTCTCTAAGCCAGGTATCTGTGGAGAAATGCTTTATGCATGGCTTTGAAATCTTGCAGTAATTAGGTGGATAAAACAATTTGGAATACCTGAAATATCTCATTATTTAGCTGAACAAGTTTAGACTTTCTTAATCATCTAGAGTTGGTGATACTTTTCAGCTGTGAGAGAAGACAGGAAGAGCTTGGCTGTTCATGTTTTTTTTGAAGATAGATTCCAAATGTCAGTTCAGGAATGTTTTAAAACAGCAAGCTGTTCACCACAGGGTTGCAAATGGATGGACTAGGACCTAACTGAATAAAGAAGTTGGCTGCAGGGAAAGAATTGAAAGAGGAAAAGGAGGAGGGAAGAAAGAAGGGCATTCCCCAAGATAAATTAACATCTGTGAAATAAGACACTTCTGACTGTATGCTAATGACCTAAATGTTTCCATATTCAATTAAGTAATAAGTCCCGAGTTGGCAGTATCATCCCAAAACATTCATTTACTAAGCGAAGGCTCCACTGGGATAGCAGAGGCACCATAATGAACTGACGTGGGCAGTAAGACATGCTAATGCCTACTTCAGAGGGAATTACCACTTTCATAATGCAATTTACAACAAGAATTTAGTTGTTAGAAGGGTTTTTTTCCTCTTCATTATGACAGTGTAATTATGACTCCAGTGGCTCAGAATAATTTCAAGAGGAGTGAGTTACCAAAGCTTTTGTACTGAGTATTCTCAGGCACTTTGAATATGGGACTAAGTGCTGCTGCTTTGATAAATAATAATCAAATAGAAGGTTCACATAGGACAGCAGCTTACTTACAGCTGATCTCATCCTCCTTCACCATGTTCCACTTATAATGTACTTAATGTGTTCTTTTTTTACTGTGTATTGTTATTTATCCATTTGATTAAAAAAAAACCCCAAAACATAATACCTGCTGTAAATCAGCCTAGTTCAACAATAACAGCAAGCTCTGATACAGTATTTTCATTTACAGATGTTGATGCACCTATATAGAACAGTCAATATCACCATCCTCACTTACAGATGGAGAATTAGAAGTATAGGAAAGATGAATTGAGCTTTATGGCCTCTGAGCCAGGGTGTCTGAGGGTTGGGAACAAAACAGGGTTTTTTGAGCCTCAATGTAGTGCCCATTACTATATAGTCAATGAAACTATGCTAATTTATTCCAGTTGTGGCATTTGTCTATTACGCAAATGCAACAAAGAATAACAGACTTACAGGTATCTCCAAAAGAAACCCTTGTGGTGTGTTTCAGGAGTTGTTATGATAGAGCCAGGTTACTTTGAAATAAATCCTGAGAACATAAAAAGAACGTTATTTCCAGGCCCTGCAACTAACAGCACTGGCACCCAATATTTGTCCATATCCAACATTGTAGAGTGGGTGACCTTGCAGATGTTTCGGCTGTGTAACCTGAAAATCTGTCATGAGTGTATAGAACTGTACAGGTGTAGCTGGTTCTTGCTTGTTATTATGAGTGTAGGAGTGCTGACCATTTTGAATAGACTGTATTTTCTGCAGCCATTTATCCATAACAGTTGTCTAGAATCTCTCTAGTATTGCTTTCAAAACTACATCTAATGCAGTGAAAGATGCTTCCAGTGGCTACTCAAAGCCCTTAACAATTTATTAAGTCATTGTCTAGTAGACAGTCTTCCACTTTAGCCTTTGAACTTGAATGAGAGCATTTGAACATGGAAATAATCCTTCCTGATGTTTTGTGCCCCCTCTGGTTGCATTCAGCTATTCTTCTGTGTTTTCAGACCAGCCAGGCACTATTATGTACTCGGTGTCAGTGGTCTTTGTTTGGAATAACTGCTCCTGAATAGACTCAATGTTAGTTTGTTCGTTTTTTTCCCTACAGTTGGCATGGCACTTGGCATATATTGCAATGGTCTTGTAAGACAGAAACTTGTTTGGTACAATATGCTTTTTTTATATTTCTCTTTCTGAGAGGCACTGTGAGATTGTACATTTGTTTCTTAAGGCAGTACTTGCAAAAACTTTTAGAATTATGGCAGACTTCTGATCTTCATATTACAGTAGATCTGGCTTTTTCTAGAAGCTGAACTGGATTTGCTGGAGCCTGGAAAGACAGCTCAGCTAAAACAAAAGCTATCTGCTCTGGTGAGGCATTTTTTTCAAGCTTGAAATAAACAGCTTAAATGTAATGCATGCCCTTTCATGCATCATTGGCACTGTCACAGTCTGTGGGTGATTGACATCTCCATGAAGAGGAAGAGGATTTGGTAATTCATTCATATCGCAAGCTTGTTATTCATGGGGTATTTGTTTCCATAGGTGACTGCAATACCATATGAAAGTCAGGTACCAGTAACTTTAAACCATGTCAGGGATGTCTCCTGATGGATCTGGATGTCACTTGAAAAAAAACCCCTGTGTGTGTATGGAGCATATAATTCATTCATAGAGGTCCTGACAAGAAACTTTTAGGCTCTTGGTAGTCAAACTAGAAGATGCTTTTTGCGGGACCCTAATGAATACACTGCTAAATATGTTAGGAAGCTTTGGAAAAACTGGAAAAGAATAGTATGTGATTATCGGATGCCATGTATTGCTTAAAAATAAAATAAATGTTAAGCAAAATAAAATTAATAGATAAAAAGAACTTTTGCATTTATGACTCATTTTATCTTTAGGTTTCATAGTCTTTTACAAAACTATCTGACTCCATTTTGCAGTCAGGTGAGCTGAAGCAAGAAAGAAATGTTAGGCTAAATTGCTCAGCGTCAAGTCAACAGGAGAGTTGATTGTTTTCCTTTTACGTGGTACTAGGATGCCTTACAGCCTCCCTGTTTGGTGTATCAAACACACTAGCAGGTTTTGAAGATAGCTCAGACAATACATGGGGAATAGCTAGGAATTTTTTCTCCTTTTGTGATTTAATAGACTCTTTTGCACTATTTGCCCTCTAAGGGAACCAAAGGATTTAATATCCAATTTCTCTCATCTGCCATCAGAATGCAGATGTGATGCCAGATGAATATACTTTCAAGAATACTTAATCTAATGGGCATGTAAAGCCTAGTAATTATCAGTTGTTTGTCTGCTCTCTTATATAATTGTTTTCAGTAATAGGTACGTACCACACACTGAGACATCTTAGTGTGGGCCAGTGACAGATTTCTGTGTAGCTTCTCTTGCTCTTACAGTGGAATCAAAGAAATGCAACATATTCGGCCACTTTCAGTACCCTGTGAATACCAGTTGGAATATGCTACCTTGAATACACATCCATGTTAATAACCAAAATTTAGCATTTCATCCACCTGTGGTCCAACATGTGTAGCAATAATGACGGGCTTTTAATACTGTATGTGCCACACAGGCAAAAATGTTGAAAGAGCAGACGGTGTTTTCTGGTTGATACAGAAAGGATGCAACCATTTGTTTCTGACCCTCACAAGCCCCTGAGCTTGCACACAAAAGAAGTGACATGTAAAACAAGAAAAATAATTCACAAAAGCTCATTAGTGTCAAATTTGTTAACAATGATAAAAGACAAAAAAAGTTAAGAGAACAGCAACAAACAGACAAACTAGAAGTGAGCCGTCTGGTTCCTTAACTGCAGTAGGCAAGAGTGCTGATGTTAAAGCCATTTGGATCAATTAACTGTAGCGGCTTGAGCCGGAGCTGGGAATAAATAGAACAGTATGTGTTATATTTCATAGTGTATGTTTTCATTAAGAATGCTACTCCAGTGCCACCATTCTTTGACGTTTTGTTTTTCTGCCATAGAATCATAGAATGGTTTGGGTTGGAAGGGACTTTAAAGATCATCTCGTTCCAACCCCCCTGCCATGGGCAGGGACAGCTTCCACTAGACCAGGTTGTTCAGCCTGGCCTTGTTGGCCTCCCATGGGCTGAAATATTTCAGCAGAGCTCAGATGTGAAGTGATAAGCTGCTGTTATCAACTATATATATTCTTCCAAAGCGAGTTTAAATAATAAACTGCTTTATCCTAGGGTTGTGGTCCCAAAAGCAAGGATAGAGTTATGAGATGTGCAGAAAGTGGAGCTCAGAGATGCTCTCCAAACGAAGACTTCTTCCAAAAGCAGCCCTGTGCCTGGAGGATGCATGAGTTTTAGTATAGGTTTGGGGCTAGCCATGAGTGGATCTTACATGCGGCAAAGCTGGATCCATTCCCACTCAGAACTTCCTAACTCTGAGTCTTTTGGTTTTTAACTCCTTGTGCTAAGAATGGATGGCGCATGTGTTAGCATGAAGCCTGGCCACACAGCAAGCTGGAACAAGAAGGATGGAGGTCCTGCATAGCAGCTGGGGAGTGGGGGATCTCCACCAACTGAAAAGTATTAGGACTTCCATTGGCAAGAGAAACTCACAGATTTGACTGAAACCTGAGCACCAACTTTCAATGTCTACGACTGCTGAAAGACCGATGTTGATTGCAGTGCTGTCAAAATGCATTTTATATTTGAGAGATGCCTTGCTGCTACAGCACTGACATTTCACATATTTGCAATACCGGGCTGTAGCTTCTCTTCCAGTCGGACAAGTTATGGTTTGGCATATTCCCCAAGCAGTCCTCATACAGCAGTGTTTTCTTTTGCCACCCATCCTTACCTGGTCATACAATTTAGCATAATTAGGGCTGTGCATGGTATTCCAAAGCAGTTTAATGGATAATTTGCTTCAGAGTATTTGTAAATAAATTCCCCTCGAGACCTGTTTGCATCTTTAGGTGCCTAAGGTCTTAATGACAAGTGAGTTGGTGCTAAAACAGGAATGTTACTACTTTCAAGTCAGATTTCCTCACCTTGAGGCTACATCCAGGAGGAGTTTAGGAAAAGAGAAGTTATAGTTTGCTTTTGCAGACATTTCTAGGGACTGCAGTGTTCTACCTGGGGCTGAATGACATTCTAAAAGGTGTGAAATTCCTTCCTAGCTTTGAAAATACAAAAGAAAAGTCACAGACATCACTTCAATTTGAACCCTGGAAATGAGTGCAAGTCCCGTGGAGCGTTATACGGGAGGAGCAGGTGTGTCAGCCTCAACACTGAATGGCTTTGGCAGGCACTTACTGATGGTTGTGTAATAACTGCTGCAGAGGAGGGCTGAGGAGGTGTCTGGGGCTTCACGTCATTGTTTCTTTGCTATGCAGGAGTGCTGTGCAGGGGATTAATTTTTACCAGTGTCTTTTTGCTCTTAAAAAGTTACCTTCACAAATTGCTGTATGTCTTCTTAGACAGCTCATATACTCCAATAGCATAATTTTTATGTCTCCTCATAAAGTCATGTGTGAATATTTCCACTTCTGTAGCATTATTTGATTTTCTCTGCTCTTTGGAAATGAGCTGCATTACAACAAGTACAAATGAAGCAATCCTGACCAGAGTTGGCCAGGTCTCAGAAATACTTGGGCACAGAGATTTAGGTAGAAATCCCAAATCCCCTTACTTAACTTCATAGGTACCACAAAGTTCATAGTTGCCTAGAGTTTAAAAATATAGTTACTTTGGCGCCTGACATGCAGCTTTTGCACATGCTCTGAATTGTAACCACTTCGACTTTTGGGGGGAAATCCCAATAGGTGACCCAGCTTAATTTTTTTGGCAGTAACTTCTGGAACTAATATGAAATGGTGGGAGGAATTACAAACCATAAATGTTTTTAATTCTGTGGTTAAAGTATTTGTGATCATTACTGAGACCTGAATTGTTGAACCAAGAACTCATGGGTTACTTTTTGCCTGATATGGGATTTACAGTCTAAGAAAGTCTTTGGGTAGATGATACACTCAAAAAAGAAGAAATAATGCTTTGATGAAGCTGGTTTCAGCACAAAGTTCAGCAGACACAAGCTGCATGTTCAGAGCCACCAGCAGTGATGGTGGTACTGTTCCCACTCACTGCCAGAAAATATCATAGTTGCTGGAGCAGTTGCCCAGTAAAAGAGGCATGAACCAGGGTGTTAAGCACGCACCTCTCCTGTGCAGCTGGATCATTGTATATAAGGGACTGGCAGCATAAACTGTATCCTAATCTCAATGTCAGGTGTGCATCACTGAGTGTTTGGGATCCTGGCTGGAGCATGCTCTGGTTTCCTGCCCAATCACACACCTGGTTTTCCTTCTTTGCAGAAGCAGTCACGAGTGAGGTGGTATGCACTTAGGTCTTGTCCCAGAAGAAAATTCGAGTGCAGATGGAGCACCTAGAAGCAGGAGCTTGAAAGTGCTCCCTGGTCTCTTGGTTTTGACATAACTAGTGATGCCTGTCTAAGTGCTGTAGAGTAACCAGGGTCAGAAAAAGGATTTCAGATTGTCTTCAATGTTTACTTTTGTCTGGTTTAGTCATCTCCATGCAGAGCACTAGGTGCTGGGAAAGCCATTCTTAAGGGAGTAACTCTACCCTTTTATAAGGAACTAGGATGTCTAATTGAGTACATAAATGTAACTCCACCATCACTCTCTTAAAAATTAGGTGCAGTAATGCTCATGGATTTTTCAAGTGAGCAACCTAAAGTTGAAAATGAGCTGCAACGTGTATTTAAGAAGTTGTATTTGCTAAGTGATTAGATCTCACTAAATCTGTGTGGCAGTATATGATCAGTAAGAAGCCCAGTTCCTATTATAATACTCTCTTATTTATGACTGACCGATATACCCTCATCTGTCATCACTTCACTCTTACAATCTGTTTTCTAAATAAAATCATAACAACCATATGCTTGACAGAATTATGTAGCAGCTTTAGTGCGTTTATTCTTCACTCTGCTGTACATATCAGTCCATGCTCAGTTTGAAAGTCTGTTCTTTATTACTGTTGTAAACTCAGCTGGGCCATTCGTATCCTGTGGGTATTAAGAGAACAGCCGTTTAGATTCAGATTTGTCCAGTGACAGAGTATGGGAGGCAACGTTCAAAATCCTTAACAGATGCGTTACCTTTCCTTCACAATGATTATAGTTTAAAGGTTTGAGATTTACAGAAAATTGTTTCATGTTCCTTATAGCATACTGTCTCTTTTTTCCTCTTATTGGCAATCAATATTTTATAGGAGGATACAGAAGCAAGTTGTTCAGAGGTTGGACTTGTCTTTGGCTTAGCCAGCATAAAAACTGAGGCTGGGTACAATGCTCCTGTGATACAATGATTTAATCTTTGAAGAATATGTTACCAGCTGATTGGGGGAATTAAAACCTGGGCAGCTGCCATACTAAACTCAGCAAGCTACCACTAAATCTTTGTGGTTCGTGGGGAAAGATTGGCTTAAAGTCAAAAAATAGATAAGAACAGTGAGAGAAGGCACTTTATATATATATATATATATTCCAACCCCAATAAAATGGACTTCATTTCAGATGTGTGTCAGAATTGCTATGTATTTCTTTGAAGTTGGTAACTGACGTTATTAAGCTGAAAGAACTGATTGTCTTAAATCTTAATACAGTCTCAGGAAGACAAAAATGGTGTTGCACCAAGGTAGAAAAAGAGACCTCATTCTGTTCTAGTCACTTACGCATGCTTTGCAAATGAAAGTCATTAGAGTAGGCTGCAGCTGGACTCAGAAAGGGATATGATGTGGGTTTGGCACCTGAACGCATTTTGTTTAGATTATGGGTTTGAGATTTTTTTTTCTTTTTAATTCATGGGTAATGTTTTCAGAATGCTTTCCAGCACCTGAGTGACTTTGTAGCCTAGATCCTGTTGATTGCTAATGGTGCTGTGTTCCCATGCTGTTTAGAAGCTCCTGAAATTGTGTTATGGAAAAGGTACATCTCAGAGTGGAGACTGCATAGTTGGGAGTGATTATTTGTGTAGATACTTTCTAGTTTTGAATGTTATCAACAAAGGACTGCATCGCTGTAAGTCTGATTACTCTGGTTGTCGCAGAGCCAGCATTTGTAGGACCCCATTCAGTAAAGAACTGTATACATGTGCTTTACTTCTCAATATATCTCTTTAAAATGGGAAATCTTTTCAAAGTTTTCAAAAATCATTTAGAAAAATGTATGAACATGTAGTCTACTATTTAACAGAGGCAACTTGCAAAATGTTATCAATAATGGCACTCATTCATAATTATAGTCTGGGGACTACTGCAGCATAAACCTCAATAACAAATCAGACTAAGTGGGGCTCAAGCCGATCAAATATATTGCAGTAACACAAAGAAACTATATATCAGATATCCTTGGAATCCCAAAAACTTCTACTTATGTGACAGAATTAAAACTATTCTTGCATAGATGTTATTTATATTCTGGTACTAATAAACAGTCTGTTTCAAGCAGAACTCGAAACTAGAATCTTTCTGTTTAGTGACAGGGAATTTAAAAATAGGTTTATAATGGGAAAGATTAATTTTGTGAAGTGACAATAATTTTAGAATAATAATATGCTTATTCATAATATATGTAGTGCCATCTCTTCTACATTCCTTTGTGTATACTAAGTGCCCCCTTCTTTTTATCTTATGTAAATTATGTACTACCTTGCATTGTCAAAAATTGTACTTATCTTTAATAAGCAGTAATTAGCAACTGCATGGCAAAATCCTATCTTTAATGGTCTGGTAACAATGCAATAAAGATTGGACAAGAGCGTTAGAACAGGTCCTTTTCTCTGGCGTGCAAACTGGAGACAGCCTGTGAAAATTTTCATTGAATACAAAGGCCTTAAAAACATCCTGTAGCTCTGAAGATACAGAACGGCCAGAAACCTTTTCCTGGAAGGCGAATGGCAGAAATGACAAGGATAGATTCGTGTGTTTAGTAGGTGAGTTGAGGGTGGAAAAGTAGTTAGACACAAGCAAATCAAAGTGCAAAATTTTTATTTACATGAGTGAATTTTGGGAAGCTTTAGTACCTTAAGAAAGCTAATAGATGTAGTACCTCTCAGGGTTTAAAAAAGGAATAGTGCCTCCTGTTTCCATGGGAAATTTATAAGATCGATTATACACATCTGTTTTTGAGAAGATTTATTAAATTGTTCAGAAGTTATGTAGCTGTCTCAAAACTCCTGGTGAAAATGTAGTACTTTCTGGAAACAACATGGCTTATTTTGAGATATATTATGGATGCTGGAAGTGTTCCCAACCTTGAATAAATCATTTCGCGTATTTTTAACTACCTGCCTAGGAATCTTAAAATGAGAAACAGACATAATAAATAATTTATTGTGCAGAACAGGAGCAAATATGTGTATTACACCCTTTGATTTCCAAACACATTTTGCTGAGCAAAGCCATATGATTTAATACAGCTTTGCAATATATTGCTGTTTCACCAGTGTCTTAAAATAAACATATATGCAATGAACTTGAGCTATCCTCAGTGGCCAATGAAATCAATGAGCAGTTTTTAAGCAATAGCAATGTCAGCTTTACAATTCCGTGCTCTTGAGTAAAAGCCTTTTTCTGTTCTTCCGGTCCTAGAGCTTATTTTGCAAGGGGCTGCTTTCTCATTGCAAGCTAGCAGAGCTTTGAAGCAGCCCCAGTTTGTGTCAGTGGCAACAGCCAGTTTCTGAAAGGGCCTCTGAGGAAGCCATAAGGAAATTAATGGACTGAAAGGTTCCTTGATTATAAGTAAATATCATTTTTTTATTGCATGAATGCTAAAAGCAAAAGACCAGAAAGGAGAGACAAGAAATTACGAACGTGGAATGGAGATGGCACGGAGAGCTCCTTAGGGATAAAAGTGAGAATGAGGCTTGCAAATTTCTGAGCGGGCAAGAACACACAAAAATAGTAGTTCTCTGTGTTTAGGGAAACAGGATTTGGATACTCCCTGAAAAACTACAAGGAATGCATTACAGAACTTGAGGGTTCATATAAAACTGAATAAACTTTGGGGGTGCAGGGGTTCCATCTAATCTATGTTATTCTGTGATCTTACCCACGAGAAGCTAAATTAGAGACACATATTTGCAAATGTGAACATTCATCCTGGGTGTCTCATTCTGGAGCATATTTCTGTGAAAGACAATCAAGACTGGGTTTTGCGAACAGTGAGCTTGTAGCATCTTTTGAAGAAAATACCGTTTCTGTTGAACACCAGCGCACTATAGTCCAACTTGACTGACTCCACTTTTTTCTGTCAAGTGTGTGACAGGAGAAGAGACCTTCTAGTAACTAGTCTTTTTATTTCTGGTGCATGGCCTCACCCTAACCTTCTTTGGCACTTGCTTTGCACCGGATGGTACAGATAATACAATTTTCCCTAAATATTTATTTCAAAGGAACTGTACAGAAGTGTTCTTTTTCTTAGAGCCTTGCTGGCACCCTGCTTTATGTCACTGTAATAGTCACTTGGCATACCATGGGCTATGGTGAAGTGATCCCAGTTTATTTCTCTCCCAAAAGCGAGTGATAGTACTGTTATAGGAACATGGCATACTGAGGATAGCAGAGCTCATTTTCTCTCCTCCTCCTGTTCCAGCTGAGGGGAAATTCTCTGCTATGTTGCCATTAAAAAAAACAGTGGCAAGACTACAGGGGTATAGTGGTTCCAGGAGCAGAGCCAGTATGTGTGAGTCAAAAGGAAGGCCACCTAGCTCTTAAATACCCACCCAAGGCTGATGAGTTTTCTTTCTATTACTATTGGCTTGATGAAACTTCATTTTTGACTTTTGGAAGTACAGTATCCTGATGGGACTTGTAGCTTCTTTGCTTTCAAAGTTGACTTCACAGAACATGAAACTAGTGAGAGGAACATTTCTGATATCTTGCTTGAATTAATGCTGAATGGACTTGTACCCAATTTCATTCAAATCAGTGCAGATGAGAGCTGGCAATTTGAATAGACATAGCAATTTGGAGAGGGGATGCCGAAGAGCTTTTTAAAATCCACACGGAGTGCATGTCCTCAGTCTCTGAGCATGGGTAAAATCCAGGAAATTCTGAATTCTTAGTTCTTTTTTTGTCTGTCTTTTGTTTGTTCGAGTCCAATTATTCAGAACTAAAAATATCCTATTATATTATGGGGTAAATAGGTATGCTTCTCAGCAGTGCTGAGAAATTAATGAACATGTGAAAATGTGAATCTACCGTATTGCCGTATTATCATTCCTTTGAGTGTGTATTGCAAATAACATTTTGAAGACCAGGTTTCTTTTTAACTTTGAAAGAGATTAATATGAATTATTGAAATAATGGTCTAAAATCCTATTTTAAATTAGATTCTCTTTCTTTAAAGGGTATTTTACTATGAATTTCTGTTTTGTCTAATGTTGCATTTAGCCATCTTTGTTTTTCACCAGGTAATAGTCTTTTCCTGCATCTCCAGTATCAGTAGCATTTAGCTTCTATTTTAATTAATCTATTATTCTGAGCAGAACACATCTCAAGACAGTGTTATGGCACTGATCAGTCAATGCATAACCAAACATGATAATGCCTCTGATACATAGTATCATACTGAGTGGCCCAGTTTCCAAATTTCAGTTTAACTTTGCTTCAAGGACAAACTTAATGAACATTTGACATCAGATAATTTGTTCTTACTGTATACACCAGATCTATTGCCTGCCTGCTGATACAAGTAGGATTTGCTAACAGCACTGCCTAGTATTTGACTCTCCAGTACTGTTCATGGCTTTTCTTCCCTTCAGAATGTTTTGGTTTTTCTTTTTTTTTTGCCAGGTGGAGTGAAAGTTAATTAGTACACCCTGCTACACTGTTGCAGTACATACATATGTATAGTGATAGCTCTGTCAGAAACAGTTTCCTAGAGGGAAGGTCTGCAAATTAGCCTTCAGAAGGGCCTGTCAGATTTTTTTTTTTTTTTTTTTTCAGTGTGTACCATTTTAGTAAATCTCCTCTAGCAGTCACTCCCTGACTTCCAGGCAGATATTTTTGAAGAGGAAAAATTTCTTTATTTAGCAAAACCTTGGGACTGATATATTACCCCTTGTACCCACAATTCTCTGCCTCTGTTGGAAATACCCTCCTTGACTCTGTTCTGTGCCGGGAACTGTGCTGTATGCCAGATCTTTCACAAGGGACTCAGCGTGCCTGTGGCGGCTGCTAATACCAACATCTGTTTTCAACATTAGAGCAAGGAACTTCCAAAACAAAGAATATGAGGTGTCAGGGCTTCTTGCACAGGGAACAGCCTCTCCAAAGGAGGCTACTCACAGGCTCCCCATCCCCATGGATTGGGCAAAGAGTATGACATTACATGTAGTAACTGGTGGATTTATGCCATCTTTCCCCAAACTAGCCCTATCACAACAAGTAGCTCTTAATGATATTCTCAATATCAGGAAATAGTGATTCCTGAAACACAACAGGAGGTTTTTGTCATTGAGATATTGCTGAATTACAAGCTTTGCCATGAATTTTATACAATCCTAATGGACTGTAATCTTTAAAATATGTCAGGTTTGTGACTGAGATTACTAAAATATTTATGCTGGCATTGTTTTTTTTTTTAATACATTTGTTTGCTATCTCTTGAGCACAAGCAATACATCAACAGAAAACCAGAGATTTTTCATCAATCTGTTATCAGCAGCCAGCACTTCAGTCAACAGGAAAGGCTGGGTGTTTTAATATCATATATTATATTGGTTTTTTTCGTATTTCCTGACGGAGAAGGGCAGTTCCAAGGGAACCTTTGTAGCCACAGAGAGGAGACTGACACTTGCCTTATTCTTTTTATAACAGTCTGTGCTACAACATCTTTGTTTCCCCAGCCCCATATTGACCTTCTGCAACTCTGCACAGTCACCTCGGAGTCACCAGTCTCAGGGCTCTTTCTACACACCCCACTACAGCACACTGATAAAGGATAGATTTAAATACTTAAATCAGTTGTCACTCCCCGCCCCCGACCCCTTAGCATGCATGGTTTTTATGGTTTGATTGTGCTCTTTGCTTGCAGCACAGTGTGTTGTGTCATCACCAGTGTTCTCGCAGTAGGACCCGTGATGGCAGGGGCCGTTGTTTAATTAGTCTCTCTACAAACTGCCTCGAGTTGCAAAGGCAGTTGTTCAAAGGAATATGCAGTAGAGTGTGACGCACGCAGAGCTACCTTTATTGTGGACTTGAAATAGGTCTTCAAAGAAAACTTTCTGTTTAAAGAACCTGTGTGCAAAATGGCTCATGAAGTGCTAATTTCAATGCAGTTGGATGAACTGCGGACCAAATTCTTGATTGCCATGTTTATTGATTCGTCATTTACCTCTCTGCAATTTGGGAATAAAACAGTGTGATTTTCAGAATGATAGCACAGTGTGCACATTTTGTGCAGGAGAAATTCTAGCTACAGCTGGAAAAATGTTCTTTATGAAACAGATGTCTGCCTTTCCCCTGCCTTAAACTCATAAAAAATCCTAAACCAGCCTAAAAGGTGAGAGTGGTATCTGTGACTTTACTTTTCACCAATTACCTAGAAATACCTTGATCTAAAAAGCTAAGTGGTGATGGGTCAGCTCTGCTCTTGCACTAGAAACCTTCAGAGAACTGTGTTGTACCAGGGACCCCATGGATGAGGGTACTTCCCTTTCACATCAGCATGGCTCCATTGCCCTGTTGTCACGTGTGAGACTTTTATCCCGAGTCTCAAATAAATATAAATCTAGTGTTAACTTCTGTCTGTTGTGTTAGAAAGCTCAATTAGGTTTTGCAGGTTTTTCAATATTGTGAATTTTAACCCAGTTATCAAAATATCAACATGTATTTTGTTCTGCCAATCTCAATGGCTTAGTTTGTGGCTTCTACAGTGACTTTCATGGGAATAGAACATACTGAATGTCTCAAAGCAGTTACTATGAAGACAAATCTTCAACTGAAGACCATGGCTCAGAAAGGTGGTGGGGTATTCACAGAGGCCTCTGCTGCTACTGGCATCTTAAGTGGAAAAGTGACTTTTGTTTTTTAAAGGGTAATATTCAGTCACAGTCAGGTTTTGCTAACATCTTTATCTCTTAACCATCCTACATTATCAGTTGGAATGTAAACATTACTATTCAGTTTGCATCCTAAGCATGCTTTCAGAGTGAGTCTCTTATTTGTCCTCACCTACTGTGCTTCGATTCGTAATATGGAGCAGTTGTGAAGTACACAAGTTAGATTCCTTTCCAGTTAAGCTAGACCAGAAGATGTGGTCACCAAATGCACTCCATCAGCTAAAAGAACATCAAACCACAGAACTGGACTAGGACAGCAGCAGGTGCAGCCACTGAATTTTCTGTAGCATAGACATGGTGTCCTCGGTGTCATTTGACTCTGTAGTCTCCTATTGCACTATGGACAGCTCTCCAAGACTCCCTTACGAACTCTGGTACTAAAGGCTTGGCGTGTGTTGAGGGAAAGGAGTGAATGATATCCTCAGTCCTAAAGTCCGCAGGAAGGCCTTGCTGGGTTTGCTGTAACTTAAGCAGGCAAGCTGCAGTGTATCAGTGTGCTTGAGGGCTGCTGCAGCCCGGCGCCAGAAAGGCAAGTGCCTTGAGTTTCGGTGGCAGGTCTACACCAGCACTAAATGTCTTTAAAGAGATGACATGCTCTCTGAGATCTGATCAGAGCTGTACCTGGAGTGTGCTGCAGCTCTTCTCTGGTCTCCAGACCCAGGCTTGGAGGGGACAGTGTGTGGCCCGGACTTGCTTCAGTGCGCAGTCAGGAGAAGACTGCTGCATGAGGCTGAAACAGAGAATCTTTTTTGAACATTAATTTTGACCACAGGTCTATCAAAACAGTCAAACACCCACAAACGGGTTTGAGTTTGTGAGCGCTCTTCCACTTGGCAAGAGCACAGGAGTTAATTGATCAGAGGTGAAGTTAAACAAACAGGTGCTGGGATTTTACTGGGTCTGAGCGATGCCTTAATCCCTGGGCAGACTATTAATTTCCTTCTTACTACAACCGTATGGGTTTCCCATGCTGAATGGTAGTGTTATGCTGTGTTGTAAAATCCTTACTGTCTAATAGGAGCATGGGGATTCCTGAAACTATAGCTCACGTTTCTTGTAGTTTAAAGAATGAGGAAAAGTCAATGTCTGATAAACTTATGGTTTAAGTTATTTCCCTGAGCTGCCTTTCTGCAATTTTTCTCTCTCCATCATGGTTTCTTCAGCCTCCAAGTACTCCATCACTCTCAGCACTTTATCATCTAGCCATTTTATCCATTGTGTTGATGTTTTGGTTGCCTGATAAAATAGCTCATATTTCTTAGTGGATTTTGTCCCGCCAGCTGGCAGCCAGGGATACAGCCTTTTTACTTTCAAAAACAACTGCATGGTGGTCACTTCTGCCTAGAGAATTTTAAAATGTGGCAAATGATTTAAAGTGTTAACATTTTTGGCTGATTGCTGCTGGGTTTTTGCTGCAGAAGTAAAAAATGTCAGTCATTGCCACAAGTAAGATTTCTCTATGTCAGTTCACTAAAACTTTTTAAAACCTCTATTTTCAAAAGAGCAATCTGCTTCCAAAAATTGTGACACATTAAACCTGGTATCTAAAGCTACAAAGTTTTAATATTAAATAAAAGAATAATGTATGTGCATTATAATTTTTGTTCAGTCCGTGTTTTAAGTTCCCATATTCTGTTTTATGACATTTAGCTTTGACCACTGATAAATAGACATTAGGGGGTTCTCACACATTTTAATTCCATAGTAGGGTTGTTAGAACATTTGTGTGCTATGATGAGAAGTCTCTAACTCCTCTTCATCTTTCCTATGTTAAAACGCACAAATAGAATAAAACAGTCCAAGGATATGCATGAAATTTGAGGCTGAGAGGAGATGCAATTATTAGTTTTTCAGGATTTATATGTGGAGAGGATTACCAGCTGCCTTTGTGTTCCTGCAAAATAGCTCTGTCTTGGAGAGCAATCGACAGGGAGGCTTTTGTGTAATTCCAAGTGATCTCTGCTTCTGCTTGCTTGGATCAGCCAAGCCCTCTTCTATGGCTCTTCCAGTATTAAAATCATAACCTAACTGTGCTCTGACATGCACTAGGGTTAACTGCTGCAGCTGCATACAGATAATGTTGCATGTACCCTACGTTAAGGACACAGAATCATTTTGGGCAGTGTCATTTTTGTATTAATTGAACTCCCTTCTGCATCAGTGGCTTCATTGAGCTATTAGGGTTTGCCTGTAGCAGAACTCCTTGCTATTATTTAGCAAATGTTGCTTTGGTAGCCACTCGTGCAGATGACAGAAAGGTGGTTAAATATGTCAGTATAGACGATAGTGTTCAGCCTGAGACTTTATGTATATAACAAAAATTCCTATTTGAATTGCTTAGTGAATATCTATTTTATGCCGGTAGCAACTCTTTGGAGCAATGCAGGCTTTTTTCTCCATTAAAGAATCTGAACCTTTTATTTGTACACTTGCTTTACATTTTCTTTATTGTAGACCTGATTCTGTAAACCTTAAGTAATGTCATCGGGAATCAGCGGAATTGCTCCCATGAGTGAGGAAACACCTTTATGAAAAAGGGTTTTCAGGCTCAGGATTTTTGCAGCAGAGATTGTTATATGCTGTTTTTCTGTCTCTCTGATGCTATTCTTTGAACATCTGACATACATGTCATTGAATGAAGGACAAACACAATACATATGGATCCATGGGTCTTTTTAAAAATTTTTGGACAAGTTAAAGTAATGGTACAGCTTGCCGTAAATTGCTCCTGTGTTACCTCCTAGAGGGGGTTGCATATAGGCAATGGATGAGAGGATTCCTGTATAAGAGAACTAAGTATTCACAATTTCTGTGATGTCCAGAAAATGATTTTATCTGCAGCTGTGAGAAGTTGCTAGGGAACAGTGCTAACTCATTTTCACTGATTGGTCTTTGTTAGCACTGTTGAGGTAATACTCACTTTTGTTGCTCAGTGATACTGCCATTTCATTTTGCATTAGGATATGATTTGGAAATACCTCAGAACTGTCCTGCTTATGAAGTCTGAAATAAACTTTCTAGTAAAGAACCTTTTTTAGATCACCTCCAAGCACCAAAACCCTTCACCAAGCGTGCCATGAGTTTCAAGGTGTCACTGTGAAGAACAGAACGGGCAGATTCAGTGTCAAGCGCTGGGGCTGCAGGAGGTGAGCCCTCACTGGGAGGAACATTAGGATCACAAAGCATTTGTGCAGTTGAGTCTCTCCAGGAGAGGACAGGAACATTTTTGGAGATTCTTTTGAGATAAATGTGCTAGCTGCATTTATGACATTATCATGATTGCTAATACATTTTAGCCTCAGCCTTGAAGCATTTGCTTTAAGGTGCACACTCTTTTTCACTGAACACCAGACAGCTGGTAGTCACACTGAAGGGAGTTTGGACGGTGGCTGTTGATCTGCTTGATAATTCTGCTTGGTAAGTCAAAATTCTTGTAGTTTTGATTGCTAGCAGCATCCCTCCATTCAAGTATTGTAAAAAAAAGTGATTAGCTCTGGAGTAGTATCTGCATCCCTCCACAATTATGTCTTACTGTGTGACTTCAAAACAAAAAGGTCCTGCACCAGACAGTACTTTGCAGATAAAGCCAAAGAAATAGTCTTACCAACCCCATTGCTTCTTGGTATATATAGAGAATATATAGCTCTGTTTCCATTTCTGCAACTGCTTGTTTTAGAGACTTGTACTACATGGTTCACCAGCCTTTTCTTGATTCACTGTACTCCTAATGTTCTCAGCCAATTTAAGTGAACCCAGAAGAATTTCTCCACTTGTTGCTTGCCCACTCAGCATAAAAATATGTCTACACTTACATAAACACACGCATATGTCCCTACAGCATTTTAAAAACCTGTTTTGTTGTTCTATGCTCCATTTTACTGCACCAGCAATGGATAACTAGGTAACCCTTCCTTCCGCTCACCTTGTGGTCTAGGTGGTTCTCTGTGGGTAGCTCATGACCACCTTCGCTCACGTGCTTGCTGTGGTATGGTAGGTGTTTCCTCCTGTGTTTTTCACCTGTGAAGTGGGGCAAACGACACTCTATTTTAACTGCACAGAGTCCCCAGTACAGTGCTTTGTTTTTCCTATCCTTTCTTAAATCTAAGTCTAATTTTAAAAAATTGTTGGTTGCATGGGCTGTGCTGTTAGCAGCTTTGCCAGTGTTTGGCCAGGAAAGGAAGGGAAGTGTTGCATTGTTTTCTTTTTACAAGCAGTTTAGAAGGATATATTTCAAGACCCTACATCATGGTTTTGCTTTTTTTTTGGAAACAGTGGTTGGAAACAGTCCACAGGGCTCCCAACCACTTTAAATCAGCAGGCAGCACTATTTATCTTTGTCTTTCATTTCTGTAAACAAACACCTTCCTTCGCACCCTTGAATACATAGATATTTTTTTTTGTTTAGTATTGTTGCTCATTATTGCCCAATTATCTAATTCCTGTAGGATAAAGTGCCATACAGCTGGGAGAGGCGACAGTAAGTTAGTGTTATGTCACAACACTGCATATGCTGAGTAGTTTGGGGTAAAAAGAGATCGTGGATTACCTCCTCATGTTGACCTCTAACGAATCTTAAGACAGTATCTCCTCTTAAACATCTCTGTGCTTTTTTCATAATTTGTATTGAGATATAGCTATGGGCATGAGTATCAGCTTGTCCCTTAACACAATAATACCTCCTTAGAACATAGCTAACAGTAACAGCATCAGTTCTAACAGTGGTGTCTTGTCTATACTATTAGTGAGATTTTGCCTGCTAGTAGCATACATTTCTGCAGTGCCACTTCAGGATACAACACTGCTATTTTCCTCTTTCTCACCGCTTTGCCACTTATTTGACATCGTGTACAGTCCACAAGATGAAATTAGCAGAAGGGAGCACCAGCCCAACTGCTGGCTGACACAGGCGTGAAGTTTATGAAAAACCTGTTTCTGACTTTTCCTTCATGTTGGGAGTCCCAAGATAACTGCTGCTGGGATCCCTGGGGAGGTACAGTGCTATTCTTATTACTCATATAACTCCTAAGGTTTGCTTTCTGAGCTCTAATTCAGGGTCTTTCTAAAACAAAAAGATCCAGTTCTGCAGGCCATAAAAGGTTCTGGTTCCCACTGAGGATCAGCCCTCTCACGGCTTGTTTGGCAAGTGAATGGAGGTCAGAGTTATAAACTCTATATTTGTTTCTGCTTTAAATTGATCTTTATGCATTCTTTCCCTTTAATTGTGCATTTTACATCCTGCAAAACATGTTTTTAACAAGGACTTTCTTTTTGAAAGCCACAGGAATAAAATCTAAATCTGTGTGTGTAATGCGTGCGTGTATACGTATATATGGAACTGTGTGCATGCACGTAAACTGTAAGCGCAATAGGCGGTTTTGGCAAGTCCAAGAGATACATATTACAAAGAGATCTATTTTAACTCCTGGTATGCACAATTCAACTTTTGAAGCTTAAATAGGTCATGTGCCCTTTCACTAATTAGATTTTGTTATAAATCCACCTGGGCTGTATTTTTGTAATATCTCCATTTGAATGAGGGTGGTTTAGTGTCTGGGTGGAATGGTTTTTCCTCCTGAAATGTTAATTAGGTGGAGAACATGTTATACTTTGGAAAAGCTGCATTGCAAACCCGTAGATAAACAGATTGATTTAATTTTAATCTGCTTTCATGGTGATGCATAATGATAACTGGTTTCTGTCTCACAGGGCTGAAAACCACAGACCTTAATAAGAGTTTGTGGGTATATTATACAGCTTTAAATAGCTTATGTTGTGCTAGACCACTCTCCATAAATTATTCTAACTCCATCAGTATCTCAGGGACTCCCGATTCTCTTCTGCTGTGGATTTTCAATCAGTGAAACTGTTAGTGTAATCTGAAGAAACTTTGAGGCATCTTCTCTGAAAACAACTGACAACACTGGTTTGTACATGAAGTATTCAACGGGGAAAACAAAACAAAAAAACCCTTACAGAAGCCAGCTTTGTACATTTAATCCTGGCATCCAAATCCTACCTTTTATAAGCCATGCCAGAATTGATTATGAAATTAAAAGCCAGATATTTAGATGGTTGGTATGAACTGTCTTAATATGTGACCTAATTTTTGTGATGTCATTCCTGTTTCACTGAGAAAGCAGCAATTTTGTTTAGTCAGTTCTAAACCAGTATGTTTAAATGGACTCTTCTCAAATACAGTTCCTTCCATTGAAAGAGTTTCAACTGTGAAGGCTTGTTCCTGCTAGGCAAAACTTTTTTTTTTTTTTTTTAAAATGGTCTTTAGTTCTTCAGGGGTTTGTGATAGATGCAGATCCAGAAAGCCTTTGTAAGCTTGGTTTTAATCCGCTCACTGCAAATAAGTCTAAGAAAAACAGGTTGAGTTCTGCCTGTTTTCCCAGTGACAGACACGTTTTATTTTTGACTGATGTTCAAAGAGATTAATATCTTTCAGGCTCAAATTCTGTCATGTATTAGCTTCAGCCATAAAAAACAATGACACTGCAGAGGGAGGGAAAAGAAGAGTATGGCCTTAAAGTGTATAATTTAGCATCACTAATTTTGTATGTAAAATTAGACGTGGAAATGGTGGCAACACAAATTCCAGCCAGTCCTCCTTGCACCTTGGAGTGGTTAATTGGATGAGCTCTGTTTATATAAGAAATGTGTCTGAGTCAGTCTTTAGAAGTCAAAAGGAAAAAAAGGCTTTTGCAAAAGGAAGTGACTCGGACACTTACGCTAACAGCGTTCACTCTGTTTCCTCATTTGCTACAAGCCCCGCCACAGTAACAAAAGTTCCAGCACTAGCTGAGGCAGAAGAAGTGGTGGCTTCTGATACCAAGAAGCCCTAATCTGTTGAGGACTTCTCAAACAGGTGGAGAGTCTGCCCCAAGTACGGATTTTCAGGAAGACTGGAAAGACCAAAGGGCCTGCTGTCCACTGAATTATCTCTGGTTTTTGCTATCACTAGGAAGCTTGGCTCCACGCTTCACCCTCTTTTACTTTTTTTATATCTCGTGTGCTCTCTAACTAACATACTTAATTCTCATTTCAGTGCTATTCATTAGCTTACTAGCTTTTCTGGCATTCAGAAACCTGTCTTTCCTGTGTTGTCTTTAATTTTCATTTTCCAAAATTAAAAAGAAGCCTGTCCAGAAGTAAAGGCAGAAAATTTGTTGCTGTTTTCCATTCCTGTCTGATGTTTCAGTGCATTTTAATACGATTCTTTGAGCACTGAGAGCTGCAGGTGCAGCACATGCAGTGTAAGGTAAGAAATGGGTCACTGCCACATAAGCATCCAAGGATTCCCAGGAAGACAGCATAGGCTGCATTTGTTCTCTTGGCTCTAGATCATCTCTCTGAACCTGTTGAGAGTAACCAAAATGAAAAAAATTTGCAGTAGTCTGAAGGATGATGGTGGGCAGTAACACATATTCCTTTTTCCGTGCTTGAAAAGAGAACAGAACTGGTCCTGGGATTGCTTAGTAGAATCAAGCCTCTGGGAGGGGAGGACGTAGTTTGCGGGAGGTGAAACATCAGGATGCAAATGTCAGACTGAAGTGTTCTGGTATCAAAATGTCTCATTTATGCAACATGCAGCAGTAGAATGACCTCAGATATTGCAGGGGATGACAGCATTTAATTTACTCAGTGTTAGCTTTTGAGACAGTGATCATTCTGCTCTTACTGACTTGCCGGTAAGAGACAGCTACCTGGGGATTCTTTGAATAGATCTACAGCTTAGTCATGTCAAAATTGCTGTCTACATTTTAGATCCCATGGTAGCATCCAGTCCCATACTACCTGATTCTCAAGCTATGACATTTAATTCTGGTCTTCAGAAAGACCCTGATGAGGTCTGTCAGCTCACGCTTAGAGTCTGGGGGATGGCTATTTTAGCTTCTCAACCTCTTCAAAGCTCACATCAGTGGAGCTCCAAGAAATACAGACTAGATGTTTCCATCTCCAGCAGCAGTAATATGTTATTGGATCAAGAGGTGATGTCACTGGAAAGAAGCCTGCATGAAGAGCAACCCATGGCCGTCAGCAAAAACGGGCTCCGGGCAATGACATACACTGGGTATTGACAGGTTAGGACCGTGAATACTTTCAGGGTTTCCTGCAGGGAGTATTTTGCTACTGTCTTAGGTCAGTGCATTAGACTTCCCTGTGAGTGGAAATGGACCCGATTTCTTCATCTTATGACATGAAGAGCTATAGTCAGATCCATTTCTGCTCACATTTTTCTTGTCTTTGGTTTGAAATGGATTGGTGGGGGAAAAGCCTCTCCCACAGCTGTTACTGCTGTCACTGCTGTCCAAAGGTGGTGAATATTAGCAAAGTGAAGACTGCCATCCTGTACGGCTAAACACTGCTTTGGTCTCTCTGTTGCTGGGTTAAGATGAGGCTCTGGGCAGGAAAAAGCACTAAAGATAAACACAAATAGAAACCGTCTCAAGTTATTTCCGAAGTGCTTCGGGGACATAGGGTGACAAGGCAAATTCAGAGCCCATTGCAAAGTCTGTTAGGTGCCTAGAAGCTCTCAAAAATGTACCCCTCTGCACACAATTTATCTGCCACCTTCTAGTCACCACTGGTAACAAGATGATAACCAGCGGTAGCACCTGTGTTAACAGCCTCCCTTTTCTTTTTATTCCTTTGATGTTGAAAGTAGCTCACTTTCTCGGAAGGAGCATGAAAGGTTCCTGCAGATCTTTGCCCTGAGCGCTCACAGTAATAAAAACCTAGATTTGATGTCATGGGTCTAAACCATTTTTATTTAGAGCTGTTTAGGGGTTAGATTCCCTGTTTATTTGCACTTTGTTTTGGAATGGAGGGATGCGTGATATTTGTATGCTGCACGCAGGACGTTGTCAGGAGTAAAATGTGGGGAGGAGAGTCCTGCCTGTGGCAGGATATCTGCGGCTTCTGCATGCTCCTTGTCTTTGATCTCTTGCACATCTTGAGGGTGAATTTGCGTGCGTGCACTCTCTCTCTCTCTTCTCTTTCCCCGTGGTGCTTCAAACCAGACACTTTGTTGACGTTGTACTATGGCATTTAGCAGCACACGTGCTGTAATGCTGTTATTTTTCACTAGCCAGCTGTTCTACTTTATACAACACTTAAGTAACAATTTCACAGCTATTACCAGCCTGCAGTAATGACATGGGCTGAAAGCTAAGCGCTAACTGGTTGTAAACTGCAAAAACTGGGAGATGCTAAAACAGACACTTTGATAAAGGAGAAAGGATGTTGCCTGCATTTTAATTGGTCGAGTTGAAGCCCCTTTTATCACTACAGTAAACATAGTGTTTAGTGGGTCATGAGATAGAATTGGGAATCACTATCTTTATGCACTTAGGAAATGTATTTCCTTGATTTCAGGTGCAATGTATGGATTCTGGAAGTTCCTTCTTTCTTTTCTTTCTCCCTTCCCCTGATTTGTACCTTTTCAGCATTGATGGGTTTTCAGGGATGGAGGACTCCCAAGGGCTTTGTTTGTCATGATTGATTTGGTGCAAGGGGTGAGCTACTTAGGAGTCTCAGTAACTGATGTGCTGCACTGTGAGCAGTGACCCAGAGGTAAATAACAGCTTGTAGAAATACCTATGGAAATGTTTAGTTGGATAGGCTCCTTGTTTGAAAAAAAAAAACCCACCACCCAAAACGAACCACAACTGAAATATTTAGTAAGTCCTTTCTTTCCTCCTCTTTTCCAAAGTAGAATCTGGCCCAAAGTGCAGCGATGGGCACAAAATACTGGAACAAATTTACCTGCTGCTGCTCCACCGGTGTTTTAAGGAAACATCCAATCTGTTGTACTTAGACTGTTAACAGTGAGCAAATACAGGAAAAAGCTTTGTTGTACGCCTTTTTGCGTATTGCAGTTGGGAAATCTTAGTAGGCTGAACTGTGGCTGAACTGAGACGCTGTCTCATGAGCACTCTCAAGAGCAGCTGAAGGGTCAAAGACCCAGCTTGCCCTGTGACAGCCAGGCAATTCAATAAAGCAGATTTGCAAGAAAGTAATTGAGCCCTGACAGCAGTTATAGTTTTCACCTCAGGTATCTTCAGTTTTATCTGTTGACAAATAAAGTGCCTTCAGTTATTATTAACCCTGTTTCATCCAGGTCATTATTTGGTAATTGCAAAGTGCTACTGCCATTGTAAATTGGGTGAATAAAACTCTGCAATTCCCCAACAGTGGCAAACACAGTATCGAGACATACTAGAGGAAAAAGCATTTCCTGGGATCTTGGAATTGAAGCTTCTGTACTAATTATAGAAGTATATTTAACTGATTCTTCAATGAGAGTTCCTAACCTCTAATTCTGTAGAAAACAACAATCTTCTTGTGTTATTGTTTTCAGTAAAATTAGGGGTTTGGGGCTTTTAATAGATGACTAAATTAGACCTTATCAAAAACTCTTCTAAGACATCCTGATCCATAGTCTGCAATTACCCCAAGGAGTGCATACAAGAATCTGCATTTGTTTTGAAACATCAGAAATCGGTGCAGGATGGCAGTTTGTCATTGGATAAAGTCAAGGATAAACAAACTCGGTTTCTTGGTTTGTCTTACTGGTTTTGCGTCCATTTTTCTGGTTTATCTCATCATTCTGGCATTTAAAGGAATCCAGACAGAAAATAAGAGGATGGTATCAGTTATGTGTCTGTGTTTGTACACTTGATCTGTTTTTTAATGCTTTTTAAAATGTAAGTGAGAAATTTCCTCAATTATCATTGTGTGGCTGTTTACTTAGCAGTACTGAGACCCTGCACAGCTTTCTTGATTGCAGCAAAGCTGTTACATATGTGCCAGCAGAGCAAGGTAGACTATGCTATCATCTAAGGCTGCTTTTTTCTTGATTCCCTATCAGTTTTGTTAATGAAATACATAAAAACATAGCTGTTGTATAGTCAATATAATCTGTTGTGTGTTTTTAACTAGCAATTGTAACATGGTAATTGCTCTTAACCTCCAGTCATGGGAAAGTGGTTGCTTCTATGTAAGGCTACGGTCTGCTTGGGATTCCAGGACACGTACCCTTTCCCCCACCCCCACAAAATCTGTCCAGGAGAATTCAAGGGCTTAATATCTTTGTCCAAACGTCTCACAGCAGGATCAGTGTTCCTTCATGGGTCCCAGGGAGGCTCCATGACATGTAGAAATCTTAGGCTTGCTCATTGGCATGAGCAGACTATGGGGGCAGCAATCGGTTACTGATCAAATATACTGTGCGCTACGCCTATGGTTTATTATACCTACACGGCAAACCTGAGGGGCCAACCTTACAGCACAAGCTCAAGGCATATGTGGCTTTGTGAAATGAAACCAGCCACCTGCTTGCACCCTTGCAGTCTCTGGCCGTGAGTGATTCAGTGTCCTGGTTTCGGCTAGAGCTAAGCACAGTGAGTTGGCTCCATCGAGACAGTTGCCTTTTCAAACATATAGGCTCAGCTAGGTGAAACACATCCCCCACCGGCGCCTTCTCATCAACTGTGATCAACTACTGAAGAGACAGTGACCACATTAGAGAGCTAGAAGGGTGGATATGAGTTTCTTAATCATAGCCAGGTTAACTTGGAAAGATCGGTGCCACCCTCATTTCCCTGTGAAGTGGGAATAATTTTTCTATCATTGGTCTTAGTTGACACCCAGCAGTTTTCCTTTCTTGATGTGCAACAGAAAGGCGGGACCAGATGCTGGTCACTAGGAATAGCTAAAGACAGATGCTGAAAAATGTTCCATCCAGATTGTCTGGCCTTTTTCTGTCTCCCTCTCTTTCTCTAAGATGCCAGGAATTCAGTTTAATTTCCACTCTTCTTTGACCATTGATCCTGAGGAATGTTTGCGGTCTAGGAGAAAGTAACTGCACCTACTTAAAATGCATTTTGTGAAATTATCACAGAAGAACTTGAGCATAAATTGGCAGCCTTCATGTATTAAATCTTGCAGGTGTGCTAAGAAAATTACAGGCACTGCTATGGAGTTAGTCGTAGAAGAAATGAGATATAACCCTTTTTGTTCAAGACAGTTGAAGGAATCCTTTGGCTTTTTATTCTGAAAATGTCTGTGTGGATGTTGTCCTTCAAAGATTTCACAAGTAATTTCATGCAGAGGCAGAACTGATAGTGCTTGTTTTACTGATGTTAGCATCTCTGCATGGCAGCAGCTGTTTATACAAAAAATCACATACCTTTTTGTTTTTTTGCCCAGAATTGAGAACTTGCCATAACACTGACTGGATTTTGTGTATGAGATTTTAAGCAAATGTAATTAAACTGTCATTTCCTGACGGCTTGTGTATGAGGCTCTTTGACCACAATGGACTTTTTGTTTTTGTAAAAACATTCAGAAACCAAAAATTAACACCACCGGAAACTCCTAATTCAGTAAACTGGCCAAAGTTATGTAGCTGTGGACTAATTCAGGAGTGCCTTAAGATACAAATTTAGATATTTAGTTAAAGAAAGGCAGAGAAAGAATCAAGGAATGCAACACCTGCTAAGAGGAAATAAAACAAATATTTAAAAATACATATATATTGTTGATCTTCTCCACTGGTTATTCAAAACCAGAAGTATTATGCTAACACATGAGAACGAGAAAGTCCTTCTCAGTAAGAGCCAATCCAGTTGTCATGACTGTAACATTTTGTCATACAGCTTTTCCTGTTGTTTAACCTGATACATGGAAACAGACTTCTAAAGAAACTAGTTGCTTTTGAAAAAATAAGAATATTTCTAAGTATTTTTAGGATCAGGGCTGATAGAACAGTTAAACCCAACAGTATTAAAAGAAAATGAAGAAATGTTGTGGACTCAGAAAGATGATGGAAAATTGGAGCAAAGATATGAAACGTCATCTTCGAATAATCTGGGGAGGGGGTGAGAAGAAAAGGTAGATTTTGCTTGTAATATGAGACCTAGCAATGGCTCCTCACTCCGCGTATAAGCCCCAGCAACAACCTGACTTCTTTTGTGACAAAAATGATACTTTGCTCTCCAATACAGTAACTTCTAGTTGAGAGAGAGCCTTAATATGCTCAGTGGTGCCCACAGTGTGGATAATGGAAGAGCAGGAGTGAGAAGCGTGCTCCAGAATGTATCTGCTCTGCAATTTAGCTATGACTAAAGCGGTAATTACCATTAGTTCAATAAGATTTCTATCTTGATATAATTTCTTCAAAATATGGAATTCTTAATTAATTCTCTCATTGCTTTTCCGTGTAATACTGTTGAACTCTAATGAGTAGTAGCATTTTCTGTGGGGCAGTAATGAGAAAATAATGAAGAAATAAGTACCAAATCAAGCTGACATTTTGTATCTAATTGGTGAAATATCCTCTTGTTCCTCCTAGGGCAAAGGTGAAGAAAGGTGTGAACATTTTCAGTGTAAGAGCCAGCAGCCCGTACTTATGGGACATCAGAGAGAGCATGGATTATACTGGGAAATATGCACCAGCTGTTATTGTTTGCCAGAGGAAATCTGCTGCCTCTGAAAACAGGTAGGTCACTTCCAGTAGTCTATCTTTTAATAACTAACGGTTGTTTTTCCTTTTCAAAGCATTTTGCCATGATTTCAATAAGTTTTATTGCAGTGCATGATGAAAATGCTTTTGGAAAAGCTGTGGCTGTCTTTATTTTGTAGTTCATTGCTAATTCTACCACATACACTTTGAACAAAATGTTATTCAATCCTAATACTCAAAGGAAGTTAAAACTAGCAGGAAATATTGTTTTCACAGAGTATTTAGAAGAACATGTTTCATGTATTAGAATTCAATTGTGACTAGTTAAATCTCTTCAAATTATTTGCTGCCAGGCGTTATAGCAGGGGGTAATTATAGGGCTGTTTGTGGTGGGGTTTTTTGGTTGGCTTTTTTATTTTTGCCTGTTTTTTTTTTGATAGGTTGGGGTTTTTTTATCCAGAGGAAACTAAAACATACTCCTGGTATCAAACCCACATTTTCATTGGTGAGATTTATATGAATTTTTAATCTGCAGAAGGGAATAGATTTTCCTTTTTCCATTCCCATTTCCATTGTGCAACAACTTAGATAGGACACTGACCTGTCTTTAAACAGCCTTCATCTGACAGGTGGATGTTCCTTTTCTAATCACAGCTGATTGCTTTAATGAACACATTTTTACTGCTGCTTGTTCATTTTTTCTGGAACTGTATGTCAAGTGCATATTTATAAGGATCTGACTGCCTGCATATGTATTGTGTTTGGCATTGCTGTTGGAAAACTTGCCATATAACATAGAAGTTCTGTGCTGTGATTTACTTCTGAAATTTTACAATATCTTATATGCTTTGGGGATTTATTATGTGGTTTAGAATTTTTAAATAAATACTATCTGAGCCTAATAACTAGGAAGTTTCATGTCTTTGCAAACTGGGTATATGAAAAAAAGGAAGGATTTCCCTTCATAATCATAACATAAATCACTTTCTCTTTATTCTAACTCAGATTCTACACAATTTCTCTGATACAGTATCCTGAATTTTCTCATCTAAACCATATATTGTCTCATACCTGACTGAATTTTATTGGTCAAAGAAGCAATGTGTATATATGCCAATGTCAGAGCTTCCTACTGTCTAGCACAGTCTGTTAGACAGATTCTTTAAAATCCCAGTTCAAAGCTATTTGAAGACAGTGTGAATATTTTCATTGACTGAAATGGGCATTGGATCAAAATCAAAGATTATTTCAGTGATGAGTCTTCCATCACATTTTATCTTGTTGGGTCCGTACAGTGCATTTGCCTGATTTCTCTTCCTCATTGGGGAAAATATAATGCAACCTCATGGGTGAATTGAAGTTTGGCAACTTATTTCCCTTCACTATTCATCATTCAGTGGAAAGCCTTCAAAATGACCCCTTGTACACAAAAAAAATAAATTATTATGTCACCTTTCATGCAGTTGTTGTGGATTCTGTGTACTTTCACATGCTGACTATAAGCATTGTTTCATGTTTATTAAAAGAAATGTGAGCTCATACACAGATTTTACTGGAAAGAAAATCAAGTGAAGACAAGGTATATGTGTAACTCTTACATAACTTCTGGTTTGACTTATTCCATCAGAGTTTTCAGTTGAGATTTTGTGGTTTTCTCACTTTTGAGAACTTCTTCCTCATTGTTTGTAAACAAATGTAAAATATTTGCAAAGTGTTATGCAGTATGTTGTTTTCCTCATTAAATTTAATCATACCTGTTTTGCTATACATTTTAAGAAGCAAAATCAAGCATTATATGGGGAAAGAGAGGGTGCTCAATATTTTTGGGGAAACAATTTTTTCCTTATCTAGACGTGTTTAATGTCACTAAATAAGCACAATGGATAACAGCTAAATATTGATGTCTCTTACCAAATTGTTTACATCCATAGTTCATTTAGAAATTCGACACTCTGTTTGCATATTGTTTAATTACTCTTAAAAATCAGAGATCTGATCATATGAATGCAAAGGTGGCAATGTTAATTAACTAAAGATTCAATACCTTTGTGTTTCTGATAGTTTTACATGGATCAGAAAATAGTGTTAATAAAGCTCACTTACTGTGACAGGTGTAATTTCACAGATTAAGGAGGCACTTGTGCAAGTGACAAATTTAACCAGGATGCCTGAGCATTTATTTATCGAAGTTTGAAATATATCAGTCATTTTATTTGGAGAGGCTTTGGCACAGAAAGCTTATCGTAACAGGATTAACATATAAATATTATCACAGCCAGCAGGGTGTTTTAGAATGAATATTAACAGCAAATATTATGAGTCTGTGTGAGAATAACTAATTAAGCCCATCTGTCAAATATGATTTGAAGTTCTCAGTGCCTTGCTTATTATGGGCTTGCGACAGTGTTCCAGATTAACGGTACAGAGTTCTCCCCAATTCTTCTGATTTTATTCTCAGGCAATAATAATTTTGTAACACTCTAAATCCTGACCCATGAGACTATTAGATGGTCTTACTACTTGTATCATGTGTACAACACTTCTGTTCTTCTCTGTGAAGAATCTATCTTCCGTCCCTCTATTGTTCTGTAGATGACCAAAAACCGAAACAGAAAATGGTGTGATGAGAACTAATCAGTGGCTCAGAAATGTGACTTGGGAAACATTTAAACACTGATTGAATCAGGGAGTTACATCCTAATATATGCCATCCTTTACTTCTTTCCTTAGAAAGTTGGCTGGTCTTTCTTTTTCTTAATTCCTCATGTACTGAGCTAAATAGAATAGAAAGATGAGATTAAAGGAGTACTGCATTTTCGGAATGTTTTCTTGGGTTAGTGCTGTTTCTCATTGTACCTGAAATTGAGCATCTCTGCTGCTCTAGTGATGACTGAGAAGAACAGCCAAAAGTGGAAGATCTGGGTTCCTGTCTGTTGTTCTCCTGTGTTTCCTGGTGGACTGGAAGTATGCCAGGTGCAATGGGGTTGGAAAATTATTGAGGTGGCTAAAGATGCAGATTTATTGGATTTTCCTCATCTGCAAAACATGATTGATAGCACTTTCGTGTATCTATAGCTGCTGTGGAGACATTAAGCAAGATGTTCTATTATGATAACAATGAGTGTCAAAATCCTCTTAAAATATTTTATTAATGTTTATATTTTTGGGTTACAAATGTTTGTTATTCTGTTGGAGAATACGTTATTATTCTCTGTGCTTATGGCAGGAACGAGGCCATTGATCCAAGAAAGTGCAAAATAATTATAGACAAAGCTTGGCCATCTCTGAGTAGAACCTTAATGTCTGGATATGACGGTTTACTGCCTTATCTCCAAATGTATTTGAACTATATCATGGATAAGCTTTGCTCAGCAATTTCCTTTTCCCTGTGCTTATTGTTGGAAATGTTACAAAGATAGCATTTCTTTTGATACTTTTCCACTTGCACTTTTGGGTTAAGTTCTATAGCATCAAAGGAGTTATTGGCTTATGCTACCTGAAATCAGAAGGTGGGCTGGTCCTGCTGTTAGTAAAGAAACGTATTTTCATTTTGAACTACGAGTGACTGAATCATTCTGTGATAATATTAACACAGTAGGAGACAATGACAGTATTTTCTGGGCTACATCCCTCATTTGTTCCTACATGTCTCATTTTTTTAATGATACCATATTTCAATGCTTAATTTTCTTATCACTTTTAGAATACAAGGAATTAACATGATATTAGATAATAACAGAGGACAGGAAAACATATGGCAGTATTGCCTTTGATTTTCCTACACAATATTTTTATTACATTCATACCATTATCCTTAGAGCCTTATATTTCTCATTTTCAAATCTAGTTATTTAACATTTAGTTTTCATGTTTTAACAGCAATGAGCTATTGGCTCATTCTCTTACTTGTTGCATCTGCCAATACATTCGATAGACTCTCAAGAGTTCTATAATCCTAAAATGCTTCTGAAGCAACAAAAGCAACAAATTTTATGTAAATAACAGCCTAATAGCCACAATAATTACATTATGTCTCTTGCTGGTGTTCATCAAAATGCTTCATAAAAGTAGTTTTATGTTTAAGATCACCATTTATTTTTTTCCTTGTTATTCATGTGCTCACATGACTTTATCAACTAGAGGTATGTTACTGCTTGGAAAGAAAATTTTCTACTCAATGGAATTAAAGAAAAGAAGCATGATGTAGCAAAAATAATTTCCAGTGTATTTTGTCCCATCAAATCACGCATGACTCACATGAGCTTCAGTTTATCATGATGAAACAAAAGCAAGAAAAAGACTGTGTAAATCATACATGCTTTCAGATAGGATATATTCAAATATGATATTAAAAAAGCTAGACAGGTGGAGTGGGCAAATGGTTGGGTTAGGCTGTATGTTTGGGGTATTTTTATGGCAACCCAAGAGATTATTTGATTTTTTTTTTTTTCCTTCAAAAGATAAAGTAATACATGAATTCTGAGCAAAAGCTTTCTCCTGTTCTTTTCAATATTATTTTTATTATTTGGGGGTGGGGCTGGAGGAGGGGAGGGAAGGGAGAAGGGAGGTATCTTTTACGTGGTTCCAAAATTACTTTCTCGGAGTAAAACCTGGCTATTCCCTCAGCATCATTGGTGCTGATATAATATGTTAAGATATGTATTATCAGGCAGATATAATATGTTAATTTGATTCTCAAATACCAGAGTTTAATTTCATTTATACTTCCGAGGCATATAGGTAACGATCAGCTGTAAACATATTTATCCTGGGTAGCTTTAGAATTTCATACTCTGTACCATTTACCTTCCTGTGTTGTTTCAAACCTCTAGGCTTCTAAGAGTTTATATGTTGTGATGTTGTGAAAGTACTAAACAACTCAGAAGTCATGTTTACATTCCACTGTTTGAAAGCAATTAGTCACAAACTTCTATTTCTCATATCTCATTTTCAAATTTAAATGTTCCCTCTGAGAGAGAACGCTTTGAGATATTGAGGCAAAATAAATTTGTATGAACCAAGCCTCAGTGCATCATTCTTTTACATATTGACCCACCTTTTTCGTTTTTTAAAAAGGAAAACTATTTTATTTATTAAGAAAAGCAGAATCTCTCTTGAATCATCCTACTCAATGCTAATTTACTAGAAAAACGTTTTAAGGTTATCATCTTGAAGTAAATTAAAAAAAAGGTGAAATATTAACCAACAACTGTTAGATGAAGGCATTATTAGCCAATTCTTTCACCTGTTTGTTTGAAAGACACTCATTCATTTAAAAACTCAAAGAGTGCAGGAAAGCACTTCAAAGGCATGTAGATAGCCTTCTGGCATCTTAGAGGTGGACTTTGTTCCTATATCTGACATTCACATAAAGGAGATACCACAGGGCAATCCAGCTGTCATTACAAAGAAGAAGATTCCCTTTAATCTCAGCCGAATTTTAGGGTTCTCCTTAGAGAGGAAGGCTATTCCTGTGTTCTTTTGTTTGTGAGTATAATGTTACTGGAAACGGGAAAAGTGACAATTAGCATTGAATTGCTGACCCTGTCTTTTGAAGCAGTTCAGAAAAATAAAGTAAAATATAATTCCTTCATTCAGGGATTATCCTTTTGAAATATTAATGTACAGTTATATACCATTTACCATCTAACAGCTTGCAGTTGGTGATATTCAGAGCTACAGGCATTATCACCTTAAGGAAAGTAGTGAAGGTGGAGTTACCCCTAAAATGTAACTTGACATGACTTAACAGTTCACAACAGGACTGAATAGTCAGGGAAGTAAAGGGGATTATCAGTGGTGCCCGTACCTTTTTATATCACTATGGTATTACTCCATCACCTGTAGGATTTTTTTGTGCTGAATGGGAGAAAGTCAGACACTTACCTCTTTAGAAGGGTACATGATAAGCACAGAGATAGTATTAGGGCTTTTATTGTACTTTGTGGTCAAGTGCAAAGAATAAAATACTCCAAGAAGTTTTAGGGCAGACGCAGGATTTACTGCAGCGCAGCTGATTGTCGCTTTATATGGTTTTAGCAATGCAGGGTGAAGAATAGCCTTTAAAAGCGCTGCATGTTTCCAGGATATGTTGACTGTTTTCTCCTCATCTTTACCGCTCCTGCCCTAGGTTAAAGTAACTGAAAAGAGTAATTGAGCCTTAGTTACACAGCCACTTTAATCTGGTACGTTTTGCACCTTTAGCTTCTAGAGGTTGCAGCGGGGTCAAAAGGGGTCAGGGACAGAGGGCCACCTTCTTCAGTGGCAACCCAGAGTCTGCAGATTTTCTAGGACTTGAATTCTTGAAGCAGAGAATTGCAATCACTGTCACAGTTATGCCAGCTCACTACACACCCCAGGGAGAACTGGAGTTATCAACTGTCAGCTCTCGTTGCATGTGTAGGAATAATGATAAAAATTATGAGAAAATACAATAAACTGAGAGATGACATGTTAATTTGAGAGGGTTTTGCACTAGGTCTAATTTATCTTAGAATCTGTGGTCATTTTCTAGTGCATTATTGTATTTGGCTCAGCTTTTGTGACACTGTATCCCAGGTGGAAAATAAGTCTAATGAATAATTACAGACAGTAGTGACTTCAGACTGGTGTCCTAATGGCCTGACTGGTCACAGGCCAGTGGTCTGTTCACTAACTGTCCACCATCCTCAGTATAGATGCCTTATCCAGCATTTCTGTCCATTACAGGCTGTCCACCTCTGTATATCCAAAAACCCTGGGAAGAAATTTTGTATCCTCTACAGTGTCACAGCAGAAGACAACCTAAGAAAATGTTTCTTAATTTGAGTTGGACCAGTTCCATGTTTCACATATGCTGGCATCACGATAACCTCTCCCAAATCGTTTCAGCTGTGATCCCAGGGTAGAGCTTTGAACAAAAGGAATTTTGGCTGCAGGAAGCGTGCTTGTAAGGAGGGATGAATTTAATTTCCTGTCTTAGCTCATCTGAAAGCAGCAAGGTTTTATCCCCTTTGTATTTTTGGATTAAATTTTATTGATTTTTATTTTACATACAAAAGTAATAATGGAAAGCAAGGATCCAATAAGTACTGCATATGTGAGGTTCCCTAATGATACCAAAATTGAATGTATAACAGGTACTCAGTATTCCCTTGCTCATGCTTAGCTAGGAATTTGAGAAGAGGTGTGCTATCTTCATCAGCAGTTATTGTGATTGCTCAAAAAGTGGAGGTTCATTGGATGAACCTGAGAAGTCCTGGGAGAAATTCTGATGATTCCTGTGCTCATGTAACTAGAGACTATATTATAATGCTTACGTGGGAGAGGACAGAGTTACATTTTTGGCATTTCAAGAAGTTGTCAACACACAAAGTAGTCTGTGATGTCCTGGTAATTAGGCTTGTTTTCTTTGATATAAAGTACCTTCTATAAAATGAGATTCTATAGCACAATGATCAGCATGACTTTGCTAAAATGCCAGGATTTGTCTAGAGGGAGTCTTCTAAAGGTACTGTAATCGTTCAGATTAAATGATCTGCCTCTGTGAAATCTGTGAACAATAAATAATGTTAGAGGTTTAATCCTCTTTCATTGAGAGTTCTTGGCATGCAAAACTGGGAATCAAATAATTTGAGGGGAACAGTCTAAGCCTAAGTAATTTGCTGACAGAAGTCAGTTACAGAGAGGGCAGATCGTTCACAGATACATTGGGGTTTTTGTCCTCTCTCTTCTCTTTCTCCTTGGGTGATATGCAGGTGTTTTCTGGGTCTTTCTGCCACCTCCCTTGTAGAGGAGATGCCCTTCTTTCCGTATGGTGTTGAAGCAGCTTAAGGACATTTCCAACAGTCTGGGTAACCTCATGCATATTTAGTGTCCGTATTATTACCCTAGTGTTATCCAGTGTGATAAATATCATTTTAAACTTGAGGAGGAATGATTTCCCTTAAGAACCTTAAGGATTCATCATCATCATGCTTGCTCTGTGTTTGTGGTACTTAACGCTGTAGTCCTTAAACCTGTAGTAGCCCCAAAGCTCAAAATAACAATTCCAGTGGGACAAAACCAGTTTGCTACCTATTACAAAAGAGACAGCAAGCGAGTAATCTCCTGTCTATTAAAAATCTAATATTAAATGCAAAAGTGTGTCTTGTGAAAGTATCTCTAATGGTGCTGTTGATTTTCTTTTCCTTGGAGGAAATCTTGTAAGAAGTAATACAAATTACTGAGAAAGTGGATGACTTAAAATATGAGCTGAGGCTGAAAGTATGCCTGTTGCTGTTGAGGCATGGGGATTCCTTTTTTTTGGATGAAAAAAAGTAATTTAATCTAGCTATCACATATAAGTCAACATACAGCAAAGTGTGGATCAGAAGGTTAACAGAATTATGCAATACAATCCAGTATCCATATAAATTGTAAAACTAAGCCTAAGTAAATTCCAACTGCAAGTATGAGGCTGAAGTTCATTGGGTGTTTGAGTTATTTCACGGCTTCAACTCTTAATGTATAGATTTATTGATGACATGAACAAGCTAGGACTGCAATATTAAAGATCTATGGGTGGTTTATATGAACTGATGATGCAGGTATAACTCATCCTCTAATTATTTCACCTTGGTCACCTCTTGGACTTCTAACCACCTCTAATGGGGTAAGATAGGGCTGCTGCCTTAGCTCGATAGAGGTGCAGAGAGGACATGGGCTAAACTTTAAGGACAGTTCTGACGCTAGTACACAACATCACCTATTAGGGTTTATGTGCATGCAGTGAAATGGGGTTACATAGCTAGACTTAGGATGAGCTGCATATACGTCAATACACTTAGCAGGGATCTGCACTGTCCTAATCACTAAGACAATACAGAAGTCAGTGGTGTGTTGTTTTATGACCCCCTGTAACTGCACAAGCCTTAATAACTCGCCCCAGGTCACGTGGGAGGTGTGACAAAGCAGGAGTTAAATGGAGATCTTCTCCTCATGTGTCAGCTACTCCCTTGAGAGTTAACTTGCACCAAAGGCTGCATTCTTTTTTTCTAGTCAGGAAAAACCTTCCCTCCCAGGAGTTTATATAGAGTTCTCTAGAACTGGTAGTGTGTCTTAGACCTCTTTTTGAAGAGTTTCTACTGACTTCCATACCAACAGAAGAAACTGGGCTTTGTTAGGATAATAGGTTGCCTTGTCTTTGTGGACATCATTGATTCCACCGTACACACACACACACACACACGTAAAAATCAGCAACAGGACAGAAAACTGAGGTGTAAGATTCCATAGGCAGAGCTGTCTGTGTGATCACTGGATATTTTAGGTTACATGAAAGGAGTGTGTAATGTGATTCATTCCAACACACTCCATCTTCTGCAAATGTTTTTCAGCCTAAGTTGTAATCTGGAGTATAAATTTTTAGTGTTATATAGAGCTGCTTTAATGTTCAATACACTTTCAATTTGCAGCTCTGTTGAAGTCTGAATCTTTCAATTTGAAATCCATCCTCATTGTGTAAGTTTATGAATCATGTGTGTTATGTGTGATAGTTTGGCATAAAATTGAGCATAGGAATGCACAGAAAAGATGTTACATAAGAAGTTAGACAAAACTACATTTTAGACTGTGTAGGAGTGGGGAACCAGGCTACACCTTCTACAGCAAATAAGGGAGCCAGTAAGAATGGCCTGTTGCATGATTCTCTGGAAAAATACAGGAATCTTTACAGGATACGTTTCCATTTGTTACTCAGGAACCCTGAGAGCTTTTCCATGCCAGAAGTATAAATATGATTTCATATTAGGTACGCTTTAAAATTTGAGTAACTGGCAGCTCTGCTATTTTGCCTTTGGTACAAGACCAGCCTAGGCTGGTCATGATGCAAAGTCACAATCCACTAGCAAATGTAATCATCTGATAAAGAGCCTCTCTACCACTTACTCTGCGCTCATGTTGACAATACAAAGAAGATGAAGGGGATCAGTTGGCTGTGATGTCTCTGTGGTTGAAATTAATTGTCAGGGTGGTAGTTGAGGGATAGCCTGCACTTATGTAAATGTGTTAATATTAATCTTAGTTTCAGGGATTACCTGAAGCTAATATTCAAATGTGCAATCAGATGAATGGATGACTACTGTCTCCATCCTTTCTTGGCATATTGCAAGAATGGATGCCTGCTTTTTCCTCAGCTTTAGCTGGAAAACTTGTAGAATACCTGTGATGTTGACAAGATATTATCTTTTTTTAAAGTCTTGTTTCACTGGAAGCTTTCCTAAATCCTAGTTTTGTGAACTTCAGCATGGGGACTGTGGAACATGTGGATAGCTATTCAATTTATACTGCCAAAAGTGAGACTATATTACTTTCATCTTCTATTTCTTACACTGCCTTTCTAAATCAACTGTAAAATCAATCCCAAAGCATCTGTTTCTGATATTTATATAATTCCCATTTCATCTATACCTTAATGCACCAGAGCCTCCATAGGTTTTTTTATAGCAGCATTGGCAAGTGCAGATGTGCTCTTGTCCCATATTAAAGATGAAGGCCGTCATACCAAGAGACCAAGAAATATATGCCTATGTGGCACAGAGAGGTGCCCTGTGGAGCTAAATGGGCCATCTTGACTGCGACACAGTACCACATGCTCATTCAGCAAGCCCTGCTGGCAGAATGAGCAGCATCTTAGAAAATAGGACTGTATTGTATTGTACATGGCATATCCCTGTGATCTCAGAAGAATGTAAAGTGCTGAGTGGAACTTCTTCATTTTCAGTTTATTTGAATCTTACATTTAATCTTATATTAGAAAGAAAATAATTAGCTTGAACAATTTTCAATCCAGTTAATCTATTCCTAAGTGGCAAATATTGTACCTGGAAACAGATTGATTATGAAGTGTTTCCTCTGAGATACATTTTCCTGTTAATTGTTGAAGCAATTAATTTTCTAACAGACACATGCAGATCTTTGTGTGAAGTAGTTAAGGCAAGGAAAGTAAAAGGCACAGAAGAGAACAAAAGAAGACTATAATAAAATATTAAAATTATCACAGAATTAATAAATATAATGTATGTACATTGCATTATATATGTTGTACATACGTTATGCATTTGTCAACATCCTTAACACAGAAGCTTTCAAAAACTGCAGAAATTAGGACATCTTAGAATTAATCTTTCATGCATATTCATTAAAACCAGTCTTCCTTACATGAACACATGGTATTTTTTCCATAGGATTATGAGCAGAAAAGAATTTGGCAGGCAAACTGACAAGCCTCTATATGACGTGTTTTTCAAAATAACTCCCCCTCCCCGCCCTGCCCCGAGACTTACAGTTTGGAAAGATGCGGGCAGATTTTTTTAGGGAAAACAAAGTGCAGTTTTGCATTTTGGATGCAAAATCCAAAGTTTATCCAAATATCCAAACAATACGTCCCTTGCCAATTTTTGAGTCCTCGCTTGAAAGCATAAGAAACATCATAATGTTCTTCCATTTTTAAAATGTTACTTTCTGATTCTAAACATCTTTTAATATGACAATGCTGTTCTCCTAAAATCTACTGCACATGGCTAAATGACAATAATTTTAAGTTAGTTTTCCTCAAAAGTTTAAATCTAGACACACCCCTGACATGAAAATTTGTATCTGAGTAGCTTCATTTTTGGCAAGGTTGTCAGCTACCGAATGGAGGACTGTGCAACAAATAATTTTGAATAGTCTTTAATTATTTTTGTAGCTATCAAAACCAGAAAATAGTATTTTCCCATACTCTTGCTGATATCTCTGTTTTATGTTGGAGATACACATACACACTCAGTGCATACATACTGTCTATATTGCAATTCTTTTTCAGTTCTAATAGATTGAATCATTTGATTTTATGCACATTCCATACCAAGAACTCTGTGGAAGAGAGGGTTTGTAGGTGTATTCTACATTTGTTTTATATATTTTAGTGAGGTAAACCCCTTAGTCCTTAAGAGAGTCTCAAAGAGAATTGCAATGTCTTAATGAAAAATTACTATTTATTAAAAAAATCAAGACTTTGTTCTCATAAATGACATGAAAATAAATCTTGTTCGCAGTGGCTCTAAGCAGCAAGTGATCAAGGATTTAGCTGTCTCTAGTGCATGGGGATAAACGCACAGTTTCAGAAATGTAGCCTTCTCATGAAGCTTTTGAGATGGTGGGAATCAGCAATTGTTTTGCATTTTTGCTCTTTACTTCAGGTTTCTAGTTTTGGCACTCTCATTGTGCTTATGTAACTCTCCAGCAAAATATCTCCAGGGGTTTAAGGGATTAATCTTTTTTATGAAAAGAAATGCTTCTCCTACTTCTTCGATAAACCACAAATAAGGATTTTACTCTACAATTGTAATCACAATTTGTAAACACGTTGAGAAAGTCCTAATGAACTGCTAATGATAATCCAGATTCTTCGTTCAGAAACATAGAACTTATAGAAGAACTAAGTTATAAAAGAATGCACAATTATCAGACAGGTGAAAACAACTCTTAGGTAGGGGAATTATTTACTGACAAGCACAGTCCTGTGTGTATAGATCTGCTGGCCAGCTGGGGTGAAAGATGATACTCTTGTCCTCATTTCACTTGAGAGCCTTGAGTATCTTTTTTTCCGTAAAAAAAGAAAAATACAACAAATGGAACTTTTGAAAGTGGAGAAGGAGAATTGTGCTAGGGACAGAGTAATGAAAGCAAATATTTAGATGAAGACTAAGAGAAAAAGCAATGTGTGTATTATGGAGATCCTTGCAATGCAAGCACAGGAAGGGCTAAATTACATTGCTTGATTTGCAACACTAACATTCTTTTAATGTAGTTTTAATAAATGCATTTTTTTCTACATTGCCAGTTATATTGTCTTTAAATTCTGCTAAAAGTTCTGGTAGTAACAGTTGAAATACTTTGCCGATGGATGTTAATACAGTGTTGTTTGGGCAGCTTGCCTAGTTCTGTAGTATTGGAGCTATGGATCGCCTGCCTTTCCCACTCTTTAGGAGTCTTCCTGTTAGTGACGTGCCAAAGAGAGGGGTTCCTGGGAAGTAAGGCAGGTATGTGGCCATTCTCTCACCTGTGAGCAGAGCAAAATTGTGTGTGTGTTCGAGTCTTTGGTTCTCTCTTTCTTCATTTGCCTTTTCTGCAGCGCTGAGTCACAGGTGGGATGTTATCAGGGCAAATGTGTACTGGGCACTAACGAAGCATTGCCAGACCACTGCCAAAGAGTGAAATTGGGCAGTAGGTTAGTGGGAAGGAAGGGAACGCTGCTTTCCTGATAGCACAAGAGATAGTTAATGACGGTGAGGGTGGCTGTCAGGTTCAGTACCACAGCATACACGAACCTCAGGGCCAAGCTGTGAGGCACTAATCTTCCAGTGAAAGTAGGCAGGCTGCTAAGACCTGCCTGCTGCCTTCCTCTGAAATCAGGGCAATTACCAGCTACAGTGTGGTGTGCTGTAGGGAAGGTTAAAGAGCTATTTTAAACAGTCATCTCCCAGGAACAAGCAATCTGAAGATTGTTGTTTAAACATCTGGCTGTGGGGCAAGATTCCTAAATACCATTTTTCATGGCAAGCTCTAAGTCACTCGGATGCTATGGTTTTAAGAAGCAAAAACCTGTACTGAAATCCATCAGAAAAGTAGCTTTTTTTTGGTCTGTGAGTGTACAGAACTCTCCTGCTCTAAAATTAGAAAGTCAATTTGTGTGTTAAGCTAGGGGAACAAGAAGCTCTACATGCCCTCTGAAATTAGCAATGAAACAAGCTGTATTGAACTCATCTATAGCTTTACACCTTCAGGACAGTGGCTGGAACCAAGATAGACAATATTTCTCCAGGCTGTCACAGTTATTTTACAAGAGGAAATGGAGGAGGGGGAGGAGAGAGTTGCTTTGGTCTGATGTCTAAATGAAATAACCAGCTGAACTTTTAAAATCATCCAGAAGATTAAAAGACACCTCAAACTGTCTACTATGACAAGTTTTAATTTATTGTGCTGAATCTCTTCCTTAATTGTCACAAAACTAAGACATTAAAGTTAACAGTCGTGCTCTGTTAAAAGGTGCTGTTACTTTAGAGGAAGGTGTTACTGGAGAAAAGGAATGCAGAGGGAGGTCTTTCATAGTATAGACCTAGAAAAAAGAATTAAGACAATAATTTAATGCTTTTGATTTTCTATAGCTGGTACTTGGGAAAGATTTAACATTATTGTAGGTATGCAAGAATCTATCTTTTTTGTTATAGTAGAAGCGATTGTCATTGCAAAGAGTCACTCTGAGAGGTATTAAGTAGATGTGAAGGCACTGACCATAAGCAGCTTGAATTCCCACAGTCTTCAACAAAACTTGAGCCTAGAGATGTGAGGATTTGGAAAACTCCAGAAACTTTCAGGGAAAAAAGGTGATGTAGTTGCAAAGAAGTGCACATGACTTTTGCTGCTTTTTTTCCCCCCACAGGCCTGGGGAAATTAGTACAGCTGCTTATCAAGCCTTAATAATTATTTCTACCACTAGTAAATAATTCAAATTAAGTTACATATATGTATGCATTATTAGGTGATTGCAATTTCAATATATTATAGATTAAATTCACCTGAAATTTGTGCTGTGCTAACCACATCTCAATGAATGTGCATAAAGATGTCAAGTTACTTTTTCAAGCTTTTTTCTCCTAAAATAAGAGATCTTTTCTGTAGCTACATTAGGTCTTAGTTTGCATACTGTTTCTGCACTCTGTGGATATTGCTTTCTTTTTTGTTTATATGTCAACAATATTCATGCTTTCTATTTTTAACATTATAATATTCCTCCTATTTTAGAAAGATGTCAACAGGCAAATATATATTCAAGTACCCTAGCATGCTGTGCAGATCTATCGCTAATAATAGGCATATGATGGTGTTTTTCAAAGTAAAGAATTTATGCTTATTTATGTCATAAATACAGCTAGCAGTACTATACATGTGCTAACTCAAGAATACATTTGTCGTTTTTAATGAAGTAAATAAAGCAAGTAAGTATAGCTGGGTCAATTTTTCATGAATTTCATTGTGTTCTCTTTGGGGAAAAAGGGGGATTTTAGCCAGGTTTTCCAAAGAAATGAGCCTTATGGCACCATGCTGCCTGTGCATGTGTGTTTTAAATTTGACAGCAGCATAGCTGACTCAAAGATGGTTATTTTCTTATATGTTTCATGAAAATACAGAGGCAGTGCAGGAAAAAGATATTAGATAGTCCCCAGGCAGCTGAATTCTTATCAATAGCAAATTATGGAAAAATCCTCAATAAGAGCTTCAGCTTTCTTGGACGTGAGAGTCAACCAACCACGAGACACAGCTCTACAGGCAACTACCTTTTTCTTGCTCCATCCTCATGGAGCTGCTTCTTTTTCATGCCTAGGTAATTTCCAGAAAATCTTGCCTCTGTAGTGCAGACCTGGCTTCAGTGCATAACAACTGACAGTGTGTTGTAAGGTTGAAAGGGCCCTTTGTCAAAAATAAGGTAGGCTGGATTTGGAGTTCAGTAAAGGTTCCACTTTGATGTATCCTAAAAGGAGGAAGGGGGAATTATCAGCCTAAAATGCTGTACAAGCCTAACCAGGATGTTAATGGTATGAAGCTAGAAAACTAATGCTGGGCTGTTGGGTAGAAACTACAGTGTGTTGTACAGGGGGTCCAGAGATCCACCTTGTCATGGCAGGCTCCACACAGACACAGCAAACTGTAGTACCTCTTCTGAGGAGCTGTGTCTTAGCTGAGACCTGTGACCACAGGCCTGTGATGCCAGGTGGTGAGATACTCTCTTCGGGATGTGGAAGTGGGAAAAAGCTAAAAACCATGGCTCTGGAAGCCAGATGTAAAAATTCCCTTTCACTGGAATGCAAGGGAGACCTTTCCATTGCTCTTGGCCCTCCTGTTCAGTGCCGGTACCGGTTGGTTTGGAGGGCTGTGTTCTCCACTAGAGCTGGGCTATATTCTCCACTATATGAGAATGAGTGCTACAGTCTGATGCTCCCAGTTCGAAGGACTGAATCTACCTGGCTGCTTAACAAGGAGCTACAGCTGCATCCTGATCTGAATAACATCTTCACTACTCTGTGCAGCTGCCCTTTTAATCCTCTCTTCATTTTTCCATGAATTAGCCTTATTTATAAATGCGTGTGTCCTCGTAGCACACTCGAAGCTGAGAACTGGTAAAACGTGGTTCAATATAATCCTACTGTGAAAAGATATAGGCCTAGTCAAAGCACGTTGCTTTAAGGACAGCCAGTGGCCTTACCTGAAATAGGCCAAAGTGTTTGTGCTGGGGTCACTCCAGAGACCCCTGACTGAAGAGGTTCAGGACAGAGGAGTTGTACAGGGTTAGGACAAACAGTGGTAATTACCAGTGCCTGTTCCTCTGAGGTGAGGAAGTTTCTTGCTCACTCCTCCAACCAGAAAATTTGTTTGCTCCTTCCTCAGTTTCTCAGGAGGATGTAAAGTACAGCTGCCTTGGAGCATGAAAGCAGGCGATGTATCTGGAGTTTGAGAAGCACGGGGCTGGTTAAATGCCTCTTGGGTATAACAGCTGTATTTGATTCTGCCTTACAGCAAGGGAAAGGACTAGATAAGGCAGAATGAGCCCTTCAGAAGTTAATATTGTCTGAACCCCACAGTTCCACCTGAACTGTGATGAATGTAACAGTGTTCACTGTGAAGAGCATAAAAACATCAGCTGTGGCATGGAGGCACACCTTGCTGCTTCTCTTCGACTCCAAAATCTAAAATATAAATTTTCTCAAGAGGAAAATGACTTCGTAGGGAAAATGGAAGTCAGACCTTCAAGGTTAAAAAGTTCTGTCTAACCTTTCACATTATTGCTCAGAAGAATTATTTTTGAAAGTTAATAAACCCATGCATGCACCTCATACAGTTATTTCCCTCCCTAAACAAATTGCTTTTATTGTCAAAACTACAAATTTAGGCATCGTGATCAATACCATCGTTTTACGAGCTGTCAGCAAAGGGACTTGAAGATGCAGCTTTCCTTGATTGTCTAGGAACAAAGATTGATCAGCCCGATTGCTTCTTCTGTATAGATCCTTGGTTGATTCACATACAGTATACAAAGCAAAGCACTACTACCTCATCCTTCTTCAAAATCACATAGTCAATAGCTTTTCCTCTGCGCATTTCTGCAAGCACTTGAGAGTACAACCTCAATTAATATGTTAAGAAGGGCAGAGAGGAGGAAAGTGTTTTGGTGTTGGGGTCTTTACCTGATAGAAAAATGTGATTTTAATTCCAAACTTTTCTTGGTTCATTTCACAAAAGGTATTCAGCCAAGACCATTAGCTTTTACTCTTTCATGTTTTTGTTTATTGTTTTTTAAATGAAGACAAGAAAAAGAAGAGTGCAAGACGATAACAAAAGACCGGTGGCCCACAGCAACTGTTGAATCTTGTGAGGCATTTTGGGACAGCATTCAGTATCATACGCTGTTCCCATTGCACCAGGCAGAGGAGGCAGGTTCTTTTAACGGGGTATAAAGTCCTTGTATATACTTTCATCAGAAAGTTTGCTGAAAATAATTATTTCTAATGGAAAAAAGAAGTATTGGCTAAGCTGAGTTATTTTCATTGTATATATTCAATTACCAAAGTATCGCTGTATTTATAAACACAGGCGACTTAACATGCTTGTGCATGATGCAAGTCACAGTGTCCACAACTGATCTAGAGCTTAAGTTAAAAATTATATGCCTCAGCTGCAGATTTGTAAGCAGGTATGATAACCTTCCTATTCCTTGTCTGCCTTATTAAAACTGTAGAGTTATTCAAGGCACAGATGTCTTACAATGTGATACTTGGATCTTATAAGATAATTGATTGATTGGTCTCTGTAGGTGCTACTGTCATCCAAAGAACAGCACTATCATTTGGGGTTAGATAGTATGAATGAATGTGTAGGTAGCTAAATAATAATACATGAGGAAAACCAGAATGTTTAGGAAAGAAAATGACTGGTCAGACGTATAGGAGTAGTGCAGTGAATTGTAGAACAAGATGTACTAGCTAAGGCTAGAGGAAAGGGGCTGGGACTCGAGCACCGAGCGTGGATCTACCATTAGGATGTGGTGTCACGGTTCAGCTGAGCTAACAGCTGTGTCTGCTGAAGGGGGGAGCACCTTCCTTCTCCTCCTGCCCCTCCTTTGTTGGCCGAACCTTACAGGGAGCTGGTTCAGGCAGCTCAACAGCCAGAAACCAACTCCATAGAAATATTGTGTTAGCTCCCAAAATGGCTTATTGAAAATCCTGTGCGAGTGCCAGAAGGAGGGGAGGAGCTGCAGTAAGTAGTGAGTGTACAGAGAACGTAGCCAGTGAATGGCTATGGCCCTACCAGCAGCAGCTGCAAGTTAGCAGCATCATACTCGGTGTGACCTTAGACAAGTGATGATACATTCATGGTTTAGTTTTTTCACGTATGAGAGTGGGGACAATAATATTGTCTAGATCTTAAGAGTGAGGTGATAATATTAAGCATTACATGCTTAAAGTATATAAAAGTTTTTGAAAACCTCGGATGGAAGGCTTATAAAAAACAAATATAGAGATATAGTGGATATCATTCTGTAGCAAGTCTAACAGTTCTGCACTTAACTATTGGTTTTCACTGAATCTTTTCCTTAGACACGTTAACTTTGCTTTTGTAGTCTATCAGGAGGCACTGTATTTAGCTCTCCCTGTTCAAGGTTCGCTGACCTATAATCCTACTGAAATGGAGTGGAAAGCCCATGAAAATTTCACTGCATTTGCACTCAAGTGGCATATGGCCATGGTGGTAATTAAAAAAAGAAAAGAAAAGAAAAGAAAAGTGATAGTCCTCTAGTCTCCATGGAGACTAAGCGTACTGAAAGGGGTGGGAATATAAAATATTTTCAATCTTAGGTTGAAAGGCAGAGATCAAAAGTTGTTCTGGTTAAAATGCTGTGCAAATGTTAACATGCCAAGTTGAACAATAAGGCATTTTGCACAAATACTTTACAAAATGGTTTGAATATGAGATTAAGAGGAAATCTCCTGTACTATTTTTAACAGGTTACTGGAATAGCTCTTGATATGTATTGTCTGTGCCTTTGTCAAATTTCTACCAGAATGCATAAGCCAGAAAGTATAACACCCATCCTGGCAATAAGGAATTCTTGTTTTACAAGGTAACATTCAAATTCTTTTAGAGGATCATAAAAACTAAATAAAAGAAGATCCAGCAGCAATTGAGACATTCCATGTGATTAAGATGTCTGGCTAGCAAAGAAGCCTATAAAATAAGTTTTCCCAAACACTTGCCTTAGGAAGGGAAGAATGAGGAAGAGAACTACATGAAAAGTATTCCCCAAAATGGAATAACAAACTTGTTTTTGTTGATAGCTAGTAAATTTGGTTCAGCACTATTTTTCAGTCATTTGGAGAGCAGGAAAGCATAGCTGATAAAGCGTTACTGGGCAGGGGGTGGGAATCACATTACTGGTTAAATGCGAAATGGACAGCAGGAAAGAATGAACTTTGTAACTTTTTGTTCCCAAGTAATAGAAGTAATATGTAGAAGTAATATATTGGTGACATCCAAAAAGAATGTTTTGCATGACATTAGCAAAAATGCATGCTAATGTGGGTTCTGGGATTGAAAAATCGCTAATCCAACTTTTTCCATCCCAAATAATCCCATCCTGTGGAATGATTCACACATAATGTTTTAAGGTCAGAACTGTGACAGCACAGTGTCTTACTCTCCCTCTGAAAAGTAAACCGGTCCTTCTGTAAGCAGCAGAACTTCAGAAACTTGGTTTGTTAAAGATTTATGTCCTACAGTTTTTCATCCTCATGCGCTTCTGCAGTGCTGCTAGTATCTGTCATACATTCCTAAAATCCTCCTCCTTCCAGAATTCCCAGCTCCTTCCCGTGGTCCGTCATTACAAGCAAAAGAAGCAGGCAGCCTCTCCTGTTGAATTTACACTGACACTGTCAGGATGGGACTGACAGATACATGGACAGAAAATCTGCCTTGATATGATTATTTCCATGGGAAAACCAGGTTAAAAAAGAACAGAACCATCTGACTGTTCTTGTTGCTCATGATTAGAAAAGTTTATGAGGCCCCAATAGCTGATAGTGGACAATGCTAGTTTCTTTTAATTTTTTACATATGTGGATCTGTTGCTATATGTTCTATAAATATAGCCAAAGGTGTCTATACATTTAGTAGACTAAGCGCAGGAAAAAAGAGAAGCAAAATTCAGAGAGGAAGATGGTTGAGAGGTTTGTGCATAGAAGTCCTCTTATTATTGATATGGATGCTACTTTGCTGACTTTGGAGTCCTCATTTATCGAACAAACACAGGAGGCAGTTAAGTGTAAAGTATGACAGACTTTGTTGTCTTGTTCTCTTTCGGTCTGATTGTGAATTTGCTTGAACAAGGATTGTAAGACTGAAACTTATTACTTTGTGATAGAGTTTTGCCAAAGGTATAACCACAACAAGATTTCTGTATTAAAGTATTGTTTGAGAATTATTCAAAAAAAATCAAAAAAAGCCCTGCCCTCTTGCTGCCTTTAGACCATAGCTAAACAAATACATACTTTGGGGAAGACACAAAAGGAAAAAATCACCCACAAAATGCAAAAATATATTCAGTTCAGTATTGCTGTCTGCCTTGAAATTGGTTTCCTCTGTCAATAAACAACTGAACAGGGGAAAACTTTACCTAACAAAAATGGTTAGTGCTTGATATCCAGAGAGAGTGTTTAAGTAAAGGCAATCTTAATTTAGGCAAATAAATGAAAGATTGGCTTGCAACATAATGAAATATGAATTTAAAAAAATGACATTGTTGAATTTTTTTTATGAAATGTAGTGAACTTGAGAGAGAGGACATTTTATGATATAGGTGCTGCACTACTAAAAATACAGATGGTTTTGATAACTGTTAATGTGTCTCAGCAGCCAGTGCAGCATTTTTCTTGTCATGTTCTGTGTGGGAAATCTAACTAACGGACTGGTTTTCCTTGCCTGTTATTTTTGTTCCCTAGAGTCCAACTAACAGACGATTCTCTGAGTTTCTTCATTTGCTTGGAATAATTTAGTAATAAGCATTTTTGTAATGGATCCTATTCTGTAATTTTTGACCCTGTAATGGACTGGCATCAAGACATGGCTCAGACTTAGGGGCCAAGTTTTGGAAGCAGCACTTTGGAAAGTAAACCTTTGTTTCCCAGAGGCTGAAAAAGTACACCTACCTTTTTAATACCTTTTTATTTGTTAGGGTATTTATATTGAATCTGTTTATTCTTCCCTAACTCCCTTTAATAGAAACTAAGACATGTAATTAATTTAATAACAGCAGCTGGGTCAAAGGAATTATTTCGTGCCACCTCACAGTTAGCAGGAATTAAGACGTAATTTTGAAGACTATTGTGTATGCAGGAATTTTCCATTTCAAAAAGAATAATTAGTGCTATTGTTAAATTAATTGGGTTTATCTTTGGTCAGCTTTACATCCCAGAATGATTAAAGAAACAAAATAGTTAAAATGTTTTCTTTACTTAATCACCACTGTGATATTAATGGCTGTTCAGTTTTGGCACACATAAAGTCTTTGGATCAATGGTAGTCCAGTAGCTTTGATTTTTGTGATTAGGCTAATTTGAAAATGGAAACTGCATCTAGCATGCACCTGAAAAAACGTCTACGCATTCAGCTCCATGTGTGACTTTAATCACACAGCCAATTTTTACTAAGCTTAATTTAAATGTTAAATGTTTGTGCATGCGGGGCAGATTCAAAGGAAATGTACTCTTAAAGTTAAAAACCCCAGGAAAACCTCATCTAGTCTAATTTTTTTTAATGGTGATTGCTGAATAGGAAAAAGTTGCACCCTCCCCACCAAAACCTAACCAAACCCCCTTCTTCTGTGTAGGTCAAGACACAGAACTCTTCAAAAAAATACTTGGCTGTGTTCACTTGTAACATTAATTTGTTCCCCAAAGCTCTGAGCAGGTGTTTAATTTTATTTAAAGGACAGTGTGAATAGCCTCCAGTGCTTAATTTAGAATTTGTACAATTTCTCTCTTCTTAGATGAACACTAGTGAAGGAAACATCTTTTGTACGTAAGGAAAGTTGTGATTTCCACCCATTTATAGTCATATTTTATTTCCTCTTCTCTTGGGGCAGTATCTAAATTCTTTATCAGGTAATTAACTATATTAGATGCGTTAGATTAAAACGTGAACATTCTTTCGGTCAGAGAAACATTTAATGAATTAATTCAGTGTACATATTCTCACTAGGAGCTTTGTGCTCATTTTCTGCCTGTACAAAACTGCAGGAGCTTTTGCAAGGTCTTAATGCAAATATGCTGCTGATGTAGGCACCTAATGTTGTTATGTTCCTGTATGTGTTGGAAGCTCTTGAATGGCTCTGATGGTGTATTCATGTTTTCTCCTGTTCCTTGTCTGGTTTAGAGAGCTTAGTACTGAATAAGCCACAATAAAATGTCAATTTGTAACATGATATGAAAAACATGCTGTGACTTAACGTCATGCTACCTATCCCTTGGGCAGTAAGTTCACTCTCAGAGCATCTCTTTTCTGGGGGCCACCAATAGCAGTTCCTTTCCTTAGGGCTAGCAGAGTTGCATAGAAAGAACTAAACTACCACTGTGCTGTGGGAAATTGCTAAATGGAGTCTCAAGCAGTGGAGACAAGGACTGCTCTTGAATTGGAGGGTTTTGGAACACAGTTATCCAGCTGCATTGGAGTTTGGGGGTTCTTTGGGGAGAGAGTGAAAGAGGAGGAAACGATGGAGGTAGGGAGATGTTACTGAACTGGTTGCTTCACACAAAGAAAGTAAGATTTTTTAAGAATTTTTATAAGAATTGAGATCCTGCCCTGCAACTGGCCGCCTGAAACAAGAAGTAGTTCTCTGTAAAACCTGAGTACAAAGAAGTCTGTGAGCCAGTGCTTTGGCACATGCCAGGGAACCAAAAATCAACACACCCGAGTTCCATGAGATGCTTTAGCTGCTACCACTGCACACAATAAAGAAAAGTCATTATACAAATTAAACAGCCACACAATGAAAATGTGGGAGAGAGGACTAACCAGCAGTGCATTGTCAACGTGGAAAATGACAGGAGTGACCTCTTTCTTGGAAATGGACACTGTTTCATTGCTCACACCTGAACAGAAATTTGAACCTTGCTTTGACTGGTCTGTTATATCCATATTGATTTTACAGTTTTCCTTACAATTAACAGATAAGGTGCTTTTCTACCTCCACTCAGCATGTTATTTATCCTTCCTAGACAAGGGTTATTACATGCTGTCTCTTTTTCAGGCAAAATCTAATCAATTTTCTGATCTCTGCTGTAAAAACGGGCCAAACGGATAGTGCAGAGGAGTCATCCGTCATGATTCCTTCTTAGTGTCTTGCAGGAAATGAGTCACTAGGAAGACTACCAAGGCTGAGAGATGGCATTTCCTCCTTTTAGCTCGACCTGAAAGAACCCAGTCTTAAGCAATAAAGTTTATATGGAGAAATTCACAACTTCTTTCTCTCTGCTGCTGCTGTTTTGTTTTAAAGAAAATGAAAGCCCCACAAGCTGTTGGGGCTTCTGTTCTTTTTTTGAAATATTTTATGGATAGAAATATTTGGATAGAAAAACATATCACTTCAGTTAGCATTGGCACCATTTATTTAGTTGCGTTTCATTAGTATGCACATACTTAGTGTCCTCTTGATTACTCTTGCTACAACACAAGAGAAGGTGGGAGATCAGTCAGTGTAACTAATATTCATCTTGTAGGCAACAGATAAAACTATGGTAAAGCTAAAAAAAGAAGAGTGAATGCCCTTCACAGAGCATCACAGACTGGTATGGTTAGCCAAGAAGAGAGACCTCATTTTGCTCTACAGGAAGTTTTAGAAGTGTGGCTTTTGCCTGATTACTGTACTGCTATCTTCACATCTTGGCAACTGTCCTGGTTGCGGCTGGGACAGAGTTAATTGTCTTCCTAGTAGCTGGTACAGCGCTGTGTTTTGGGTTTAGTATGAGAAGAATGTTGATAACACCCTGATGGTTTTAGTTGTCGCTCAGTCGTGTTTAGACTCAGTCAAGGACTTTTCAGCTTCTCAGGCCCCGCCAGCAAGAAGGCTGGAGGAGCACAGGCAAGTTGGGAGGGGAGACAGCCAGGACAGCAGACCCAAACTGGCCAAAGGGGTATTCCATACCATGGGTCATCATGCCCAGCTTGGGGCAGGGGGAGGAGCGCGGCTCGGGCATCGGTCGACAAATGGTGGGCAACTGCACTGTGCATCACTTGTCTTGTGTATTCTAATCCTTTTATTATTACTGTCACTTTATTGTTGTTATTAGTGTCATTGCTAGTTTCTTCCTTTCTGTTCTATTAATCTGTTCTTATCTCAACCCACGAGCTTTACTTTATTTTCTGATTCTCTCCCCCATCCCACTGGGTGGGGGGGGAAGCGAGTGAGGAGCTGTGTGGTGCTGAGTTGCTGGCTGGGGTTAAACCACGACAGCAACCTAGCTCTATAAGGCTGACCTACAACACATTATATCTGTTCCCTAGCTCCTGATTCACTGAAGTATTTATGTCTAGTCTTAAATCTTACTAGCATCAGTAGGATTTGAACACTTGCGTGAAATTCAGCAATTGTACTTTCTTGACATATTTATTCAAAATGAATCCATTGGAGGGGTGGATTTAAGAGCATGTTTCAAGTTAAGATGGGGACAAATTGCAAAAAGAACAAGTATGAAATGCAAGCTGTGGAATCATGGCTACAAGGACTTCATGTCAAGAGATACTGGTAAGGATCTTTAGCTAGAGAAAGTCATCGAACATCCATTGCTTAATAGGATAACACTAATTTACAGAAAAGGCTGGATAAAATACCAGCTAAGTCGATAGGCTCCCCTGGACTTACACATGCTTTGGATTGGACTGCTGCTGAAACTAGTGCCATTTGGACAGGCAGCCTTGGACCACTATAATAATTTAGGGTCTTATAATGAACAAGAAAAAGATATTCTAAGGTGAGTAGTGATTTTGGTTGCATCAAATTTGAATTTTGCAAATTAGAAACTGAACTGAGATCTGATTTTCAGAAATGCTTGAATACTATCTTTGGGGATGGGTGGGGCAGGGGTGGGAAGCAGATAAAAAGTTCAGTCAGTGTCCCCAGTCAGGCACACATATCATTAGTTTCTTTAACAGTCTTGACCAAATGGATTCGAAATCTTTCCTCCTTTTTTCTGTGCTTTCTCCAGTTTCTCCTTTCACTGTTCAGCAGTGGTGATACTGAACAGACAAAGAGAATAATATTTTCTCCCTATTTCTTATCTGGTTCCAGAGTGACCAATAGGAGATAAATCTGTCAAGTCCTAGACCAGGCTACTGTGGCGGACTTTCTCACTGAGGCATTAATACCTCTGGGATCACAGTAAGAAAGCAGATCAGTCAACTTCAAAGTTGTGAAGTGATAGCTTTCTCAGCTGTTCTCAAAAGTTGCTGCTTGGCAGGTTACCTACAGCTGGTTTTGAATTAGTGGACATAGGAGCTTTAAATGTATAAACATAGAAGGGGGGGGGGGGAAATCTTGCCCACAATTATTTAAAAATTGAGCAAGAAGAGAGTTTGAATTGTGAAGGTCACCAGCACTGACTGAAATCTTTGACAGCAATGATTCTCTGTCTCTGGGGATTAACATATTTTAGATGCAAACTGATAGTTAGATAATGCTGCATTCAACATAATGGGGGTATTTGCAGTATTTTAATAGTAAGCTTAATAAGGCAGGCATTTATTTCATACAGAAAGTTTACACCAGTCTGGTCTAACAGCCAAGCGAGCTGATTAAAGTTTGGCAGACCCTATTGACATTTCTAATAAAGAAATCACTACCACAGCATTTTTCCTGCTTAAAGCAACAAGAGCAAGAATGGTGAAGAAATAAAACCTTTAAAGAGAGAAAGAATCTGTTGACAGCAGCTTTTAATTTTCTACATTTAATCACTAGTGCTCAGCTTTTGCCACCACTGTAACATACAAAACAATAATACTGATAATATATTCATTATCTGTCATTTACTTGAGTGCCCGGAAATTAGGAACGTGCAGAGGCTAACTTATGCATAATGTTAGAAGAAGAGGAAGGAAAGTCTATGGAGAGTGCCATGCCATGGTCACAGTGAAATAGTGCTAAGACGAATTTATTCTAGACCTTCTAATTGGCTTATTAACTTAGATTTTCCAGTCTTATTCATGTTGCATATTTCCCAGTTGCAGCTTCATAACTTGGGTCCTTCAGGTCCTTCCCTGCCTTCAGGCTCTACAGAAATAGTCCCTAACCTCAAAGCTTGCTGCTGAGCTCTGAAGGACCCCGATATCAACCAAGGTGACTAAGCATGGGTATGGAAAAGCAAGATGTGAATACCAGAGTTGACTTTCACAATCCAGAGATGAATGGATGTCCGTACCTTTAGGTAAATTAGACATGAGGGGTCATTTAGTTAATCCTTATCACATTACAATGAAAACTAGATTATTAAGTACACAACAATATTAATTCTGAACCCATTTGTAGCACTTTTCATCTGAGGTTTTCCAAGTATTTTATTGCTGTAAGAAAAAGAAATCACAAACATTTAACACTAAAATATGCTTGTCCAGTGTATTTTGGTTTAATCCTGTCATGATATAAAGTCACTTGTTTGCTCTGATAGTGAAGAGAGCACACAGTATAGCAGAGGATTTGAGTAACTCTCCAATGGATCAGGAAATTATGTGTCACCATGTGTTGCATCTGAAAGTGTTTCTGAATTGTGGGCTGTCTTGCATCTAGTTGAAATTCTGAACAGGAAAAAAGTTGATATCATAAGCTTATTTAAGTCTAAATGGCATAAATAAAGTGAAGAGAAAAAAAAACAGCTAGCAGATGCAGATACTTTTTCCATTGTAATTACATCCTCAGTAATGGGTTTTAAGCACTGGACATTATTCCATGTGATGGTATTTAAAAGACTAAAAGTTTCAAATGGGCTTAGAACCCATTTAATTGTAAGAGCTAAACCAGAGTTTCAAAAGATATTCCGAAACCTCTTTGTACCCTTACCTACTTTGGGATAGCGATTGCTATGTTTATTTTGGCTAATGAGGCCATCTGATTGTGACCGCTTAGATTTTTAGAAGCTGGTTTTAGGTTTTCTCTTAGATTATTCTTCAGATTTTAAACAAATTCCTGGGAGCGTTGCAAAGTCATATCCTTATCCTCCTTAAAGCCTCACCTTAAAAACTCTCCAAGCTCAACGACAGCTTATGTAGCTTGTGGGTCTGTCTAGAGCCATGCCTCATGCCCTACCCTGGATCATCCTTGTGCTTCCCTAAATATCTGTGTACAGTCTTGCTCTGCTCTTTTATAATCACATTGCAGGCTCCTGGGGTCAGGAGCCATCTGTTGCACTGTGTTTGCTACCACACCTACTACAGTCTGGTGCCTGTATCATGTTCTGCTTGACCTCTGCTGAAAAAATGAACGATTAAGTGTGTGTATGTCCAGTAGTGCAGAACTGAGTTAACTATGTCACTTGGGCGTCCTCCTGGGAGCATGTGTTGATGAGAAAAATTTTATGAGCAGCATTCATCAGATGCTTTGCACTGCTTCTAATCTTGCTGTAGTGAATGACAGTATTTGCTGTTAAATTTAGTTTTGGCTTTGTCATGTTTATCCATCATTTGTTAAGTCATTATTTGCCTTAAGATAAATTACATGGACATGAAGTGCTGCAGAGACAGGCTTCATTTGTAAACTATAGCAATATTTATTGTCCCTTCCATCCCATGTGTCTGTCTTCCCTTTACTCTGAAGCTGTATAGGGACCAAGGAAATGTAGAAAATCATGCATGAATTCTCCAAAAGTCTGTCTCCCACATGATATGTGTTACTTTCCAAGTGAACCCTTGGCTGCTTCTGCTGCTGCTGTATATTTATGATTAAAGAGTACTTCAATCCTTTCTAGGTAACTTCATAATAAACTTGTACTGTCCAAATACTCTATGTAATGCACAAAGATATATGTACCTCAGATGTGTATGCAGCAGACATAAGTAACGTTGAAAATCTTACCATTAAAATATATACCTTTTGGCAAATACCTATGTCAATAAAGCTTAAAGAACTAGCAGATCTTATATTTGAAGTTATCTTTGCATCCACAGGTAGACCAGTTTTCTGTGTTAATGATCTTTTCCTTTGGATGAACTTTTGTACATGTGCTGTGACAGTTTACATGAAAAAGCGATTTTAATGTGCATGGTTTAGCACCCTGTAACACGTCTCCTAGCTTGGAAAATGAGTTGTGTACAAAAGATGCAAAAATCAAATCTAAAAATATATCCAACTGCCAGACTAAATTAAAATTCATGCTTCATTAAGTGGGTACAGTACAACTAAAAGAGGTCTTGGTAGAAGCAGAGCTGCTTCTTCTGTTTAGCATTTTGGCAGACTGAGACTCTGGAGCCTCCAATCTCTTTGCGAATGTCCATGGTATTGACTTAATGGTATTGAGCAGTATGGTTAGCTCTTGTAATATTTCATTTTAATTCCTAGTTTGCCAGAATACCTGATTTTGCTTTTACAACAGTCACTATAGCATATCTTCAAACAGAATTTAGGCTTTATACATTCCCTTTATATTGAATCATCCATCTTCTTTCTATGCGTTAAAATACATGCCAGATGCTGTAGCACACCTGTGATTTGTAAACTGTTACTTTTATGCGATATATAAAGTACAACTTTGGTCAGCCACTGTGTATGATGTGAACATACACAGCATATGAAGCTTCTGTGGCTGGTTAGATTCATTGTAGATGTAGTGGCTTGGATGCATGTCTATGCTGAGTTTTTCCTACTCTTTCATGTTTAGTACTCAGCCCTGCTTTAAAGAGGGAGTTCAGAGAAACAGCTTTTCTCTATCAAATACTGAGAGCTTTTGCAGACTGGGAATCTTTGCCATGGTCCCAACAGGTTCCTGAGCCCCAGAGCAGAAGTGCTGTAGCTGAATGTTCCACATCGTTGATTTTGTGCCCTTTCAGCAGCAGAGGTATCAGGAGATCTGAGTACGTATCTGAGCTGAGGGCCATAGCTTCTTTCAAAGCATAAAATTCAGCAGAGTGCTTTTTGAAATGGGCAAATTGACTTTTGACACAGAAGCATCAATTTCCTTCCTCTCCATTGAGTTCATGTTTTTACATTTCTTTGACTTCTGAAATTTTTTAGATTTTTGTAAATCAATGTGATGATACACAGGAATAAACTTAATTGTGAGAGTCAAAGATGAACCAGAGAGGAATGTGAAGTAGGTCAGGAAAGGAGAAGGTGATGGCAGCATTCTGGCAGTGACATAAGGGACATCTCTACCAGATAACACAGGAAGAGATTTCAATCCTACAAAGGAATCATAAGGTATTTCTATCCCTTTCTCTATTACTCATTAACCTTCACAACCCTGAGCAAAAGTCCACTGGTGTCTTTCCTTAAACCCAGAGGACTTTGGATCAAACCTGTAATGTACTTCAGCCAGAAAACAAGTCCCAGCTCAGCACAGCCAATGGAATAGACTTTCGACTTGGTGGTGGTAGCTCTCTGATTCCTCAGGACAGCTTTGAGCCATGGTGTGGGCTTGAATGCACTTCATACATACCTTTCTGTACGTGTTTGTGCCATTTGAGCTATGCCAGCTGTTGTGCTGTGGTAGAGGAGTTCTCTGCGAGGGCAGCTGCAAGGAATACTCATATAGTGATTCTCTGTAATAATTAATTGACTTGGAAGATTGACTGTAAAATGCGGGAAAAGTCAGGTAAAGAGTCTCTTCAGTGGTGAGAGGATATTTTACCCCTCAGTGCATAGAGATGTCCACTGGCGAGCAGGCACCCTGAAGGCTAGGTAGCTTTCCTAGAGGAGAACAGCTGTAATACCTTATTTAATTGCCCTGGTGAATTCCAATATGCATTGTCACTGTACTTTCTGAAATATTGCAACTATCTGAGGCCAGGGCAAGTTTTCCATGGAAAATGATAATGTTCTTCTTGCTTTATTTTAATTAATATTTTAGTGGAAGTGAGAAATTTGCTGATTTATGTAACTCTTTAAACTAGGGCAGGGCAGCAAACTTCAGAGTAATTTATTTCTTGACATATATATCGCAGTGATTTTGAACACTTTTTGCAGCAGTTTGCAATCCTTTTCTGCACAGCAAAATACTCAGCTCAGACAGTGGAATTTCACGAAGTCATCACTGTTTTATGCGCTTCATGGTTATTCGCTATTTTTGCAGCCTCATCTGTGAATTTTTACTATATGACATCATGCAGGCATGTTCATTTCTATCCGCTGTGCTGAAGTATTTTTGCAGATTGCTTTAAGAATATATTTTTAACTGGTCTAAGGAAAAAATGGTCTTAGTTTTAAATAATTATAATTATCTATGAACTTCTTTCTGTAAATGAATATCTTTTATGAACAAAGATATAACTTGGCTTTTAACAACTGGTAACAACTAAATATGAATCTCATCTAGTTTAGAGCATTTCTAGACTATTGTAGTATTTTTCATTACAAGACATACTTCTAATACATGAATCAATCTAAACAGAAAAGCAAAAGGATGTACTTTGTTGAAAGACTGACCTAGAGCCTGAGAAAGCCAGCAAACCTAGCGATGAACATATTCTACCAACCAATATCATTCGTAGTAATTCTGTGCTTAGAAGTTAACTGTGAAACTCTGGGCATCTCCACCAAGTAATCTACTCTCCTGTTTTATTGTCAAACTCTCAGGTACATAGCCTTTATCTTAAAAGGCTTAACAGTTGCCCCTGAGCACTATTAATTCCTATCCTTGGTACCTGTCAGTGGGAGTTAGGTGAGGAGTCTGCCTGACTACTTTTGTAAATACCACTAGACTCCTGTCTGCAACTTCAGCAGCTTGAGTATCCATTTTCTGTGCTAATACATACTTTCCATCCCACCACTTGGACCTTGACCCTGATAAAGGAGGTATTAATATTTAAAATATGTAAAAAAAATTGTAAAACGTAGTTTGCCATGAACATAAATTCTTATTGTCTTAACTAGAAATTAAAATGTTTATGCACAGCCATCTGCTTTGGCTTTCTCTCTCGCAATACTCCTTTAATGTTTCTTGCTGGGCTTTACTTACTCTTGTGTTTCTGTGTGTGGATGGAAACAGTTTTTATCATAAATCCTTTAAAAGATAAGCAGCTCAAAAGTGATCTTTATTAATTCCAAAGAAGACTGAAGGCAGACAGCAAGTAACGAAGGGCGTGAGGGCATTTTACACATCATCACAGCCGTGGCATGATGCTAAAGAACAGCTGACAAGGGTACATGGTAAATATTCCTTGTTCAGGTACCATATTTGATTTTAAACAACCTTGAAATGTGAATGTCAGAGGAGGATCCAGCTTCTCCCATCACTGTTGTTGTTCTCATTGCAATAAGGATTTAGGGGCCCAACTAGGGACTTAATTGTGAAGGACCCCTGTGGAAAATAGAGACTACACTGGCTCAGTCTCATATGGCATAATTGTCCCTTGAGATGAAAAGATATTTGACTTAGTACTGAAAGAGTTAATGCTGGGGCCAGAAGCAGTGTAGATGTGTCAGTGTGATGCTAGTTAGTCTTTCTAGTTTCCCCTCATTTATTTGCATTTCTGTTAAAATAATGAGTTTCCCGTACTGGAGTATTTCTTTTTCGCACACCCTGCCTGTTCCTGATTATCAGACTGTTGGAGCACCGCATAATCTTTCATGTGTTTATCACCGTAACATCTTTCCCAGGTAGGGAAGTAGAAATGGGGAGATAAGGCCCAGAAAGACTCCATGTTTTGTCCACTGTCACAGGAAATCTGGGATTTGTTGATTTGTTAGCAGACTGATGCAGTGACTTGAAGCAGACCCCAAGACTGCTGATCTACACATGCCTAGATTTAATGCCCCTTTTAAAACACTCTTGCTTTGAATACTGAGTGTCTAATATTAGCCTTTCAGAAATCCATATTTATTGTTCAGTTATTGGCTCCGTTTTCAAGGATGAAAATTGGTTTTGAAGTGCAAGGCAGTGACCCACAGGACAGATAGAACTGAGAGAGATCTCATGAATGATACAATAGATTAATTTAACCAATTATATTTTGCAATTGTGGACAAGAAATTAAGCATGTGATTTTAAAATTATTTTAAATGCAGCATTCTAAAAAAAAATGCTTGTAATGCTATTATTATGGTGATGGAGACAGCAGAGAATAGTTAAAGGAAAATCTTTAGGTATCAGAGAGTTGTATGTTCCACTGGAGTCTTCATCATATGTGCTCAATTTGTGTCATTCTTCCATGATCCTTAACGGGCTGCCACAAATGGGAAATAGAAGGCATAGTTCCCTCTAGTGTACAGCTGCTGCAGGAGTTCAGAGCTGTAAAGTGTTTTGCAGGATTCCTACATATTGTTTGTGAAAATGTGAACATGTGGTACTCATTACATTTTCTAAAAATTGGCTTCAGCATCCTATTCTCTCAAGGCATCAGCTGGTAGGAGCCTTCTCTGATGATGTCCTGTTTCTATCATGATGTTTTTTTACTGCTTACGAGGATAAATTTTCTGCAGTCTGCCTCTGTTGGCCCTTATGAGTTTAGAAGATATTTTTCTGTGCTTCCTTTCTCTCTCCCCTGTAATTGCAGTGTAATTGATGTGGGGCACTTTTTAATTTGCCGATAGATTCTGGTAAAGACTGTATACATGACATGCTATTATTTCGGTACAGCTAAGGTTTGTAGTAATCCTTGGTACAAATCATTTCACATTCTCACCTGGTAATGAGGATGCACCATTGGATCTGAATGCCTCCAAACCTGTAGCCTGTTCCCCCGTGGCATTCATCTACCCCAGGAAATGAGAAACATTATTGTCCTTGTTTTAGAAGAGACTTGGATGTGTAATTTTATGGTAGGAAGCCTTCAGCTGCATTGTAGGCTTGAGGAATTCCCACTTTTTATGCAGCTGTTTGTACCCATGCTGTGCTGGGACCAGCCTTTCTCCCCCCACTCCCATTTCATGGGGTGCCCAGTCAGTGAACTAATCCATGTTAAAAATAACCCATTTTTGGCAACTTTTATTTTTGTCACCCAGAGTAACAACTTGTGTCATGAACCTATGCCTAAAGGCTCAGAGGAGCAGAAAGGTTTTGGCCACGAGGAGCCGGGGCATGCTAGGTTTGGCTGTGAGGTTGACCTAAATGTCCTCCCATGGATGCCTGTTCCCAGGCTGCAGTCTTGGTCCTCTCAGTCTGGCTGGCACAAGTCTGTGAGGCCACTCTGTGAAGAGAGTCACAGAAACTCTAAAGAAAAGCGGTACTGACAGTGATAATTTCAGTGATCTGAGTTGAAAGGCAGCCTGAATATTGTGTCTCTTGTAATGTCACCCTGAGATGAGGCAGGGAATTGCATTTAAGTTTTTCCAGTCCTAGTCTACAACACAATCAACAGCCAGTGCCTTATCTCCTCTTCTGGGATAGCATCAGACATTGCCCTGTTTTGCACATAGCAATACTGAGATGCAGAAAGTTCACTGATTGCTGTATCTAGTCATGTAAGACTTTTTTGACTTCAGTAGGCTCAGCCTAGCTTCAGTGCAGTCACACTCTTAGGCTTGTTACACACAACTCCAACATGAAAATGTGCTTGACCATAGGCATGTGTTTTTCCAAGTGGAGATATGTTTAAGCATGTAATTTTAAACTACTTTGTGCATTAAAGTCATCTTAAGTTGAAACTATTTACATGGCTTAAATACTTACTTAAAATCTTTGCTGTCTTGGGGCTTTTCTGCATAGCAAGTGGGGGAGAATTTGGCATCAGGTAATTTGTTGAAGGTGAGACAGGAGGTCCACGGCAGGGCCTGGAGCAGAACCCATTTCTGCTGAATTGCATTCCTCTACTTAGATATGATTTCCCCTTCCGTATGGAGGCGAAAGCAAACTTGGCACCTCATCACTGCAGGGTGCTTCCCCTTCACTGGCACATGAACAAGTCTAAATAGTGAACACTTGACCTCCTTCCAGAGAGTGTTAATAATAAAACTTTTTTTTCTACAGCAACAACAATTGGCATAGACTTGTAGGCACTTACACATTGCTTTGCTCTGACAGGTGGTGAAGTCTTGCTGGGAAGCAGCGAATTCTCCTCTATTTGCTTTCTTTTTTGTCTTTTCCTTTCGATTCCTGACCTGAACTGATCCTGGACATTAGCACCTGAGGCCCACTTTGCACTGCAAAGGTTTGCTGCTGCCACTGAGTGGTGAGGTTGATATAGATTAAGCAGACAGACTGCTTTGTCCCACATGGCTTAAAACTGTTCCCACAATGAAATCCCTGTACTGCAAAAACATTTTTTTGGAAGCTTAACTGTGCTTGTGTAAAGGCTTTGCTTGTATAAAATGTAAAAATCAAGTCTCGTGCAGCATTACCATGCTAAGAAGAGAGTAGTTTCTCATGTAGATTTGGCATTTCTTGGCTGTTGTTCCTGTGTAGAGTAAAACTAAAAAACAACAAAAAACTTCCATGAACAAAACCAAAACTCCAGTGTACTTTATTGAGGGAAGTACTATAAATTAATAATACCTGTGCAACTTTAAGGCTTGCGGCTGACAACCACTTAACCTTTTTTTGTAGTTCATGAGAAAGAAGGGATCTCTGGTTGCAATTATCTGTCTTAATATTCCACATTGTAGTACATATTAATGTGTAATTGCATTTTGGACACAAAAATGAGAATGTAATTTACAGGGCTGTGTCACTGACTAATTTCTTGCTTAATGACTGTAGTCTGTGCTCCTTTGACAGAAGGTACGCACGCTGCTGCGTGAGCTGCTCTTGTAACTGTGCCCTGATTATGTGTAAAGTCTGTGAAAGCTCAGCTATGAAGACGGATTCATTGAGGGTTTGTAAAAAGGTTGTGTATTACCTACTGCCCATTTCAGTCTCCTGGTGATTGTTTTAGAAGTTTCATTCTGTGACTAACTGAGAGCAGTGTCTCTTTTGGGGATATTTTCCTCAACAGTTAAGCGCTCGGAATGTTCCCTCTGGGTAGTCTCAGCAGTCTGTTTGGGAGCATCACATTGTTTCCTTGCAAGGATATAGGAAAGAAAATAGTTGCACAGCACGGAATGTGCCACATGTGGTGGTGTTATTTCAAAAGAGGCTTGAGGAAGATTGATTTCGAGCTTCACCCACAAAGTGAAAGTAATTCCCCTTATAAAGTAAGGACAACTCCACAATAGGATTGCTTATAAAAGAATCTGCATTACTTCTGTGTGCATGGGTGTGCTCCTGCTGCTTAATTGTCATTCAAAATTGCACTTGCCCTGCTCATATCCTTTCGCATAAGATGTTTATTAACTTACTTTTTTTTCTGCACTGTCTCTTTAATAAACTATGTGCCCCATCCATTTAGAAGCAAACAATCTGCAGGCTGGCATACCTGCTTTGGATCTCCCAGGGCAGGATCATCTCTTGAAGGACGATCAACATCACTGACAGAAGCTTCTAGTCTAGTCTATGGCAAATATTGCGCTTATTTTTCAGGATATGGCAAAAAGCATCCTGGTGTGGAACATGCTATGCGACGTCTTACATGCCTAAATGTTACTTTGCTCTTTGCTTTTACATGAATTCTTCTCTATCGTTCTTCAAACTATTAGACTATTTTTAAGATACTGCACTTGACAGTGAATCTGTGTTTTTTCCTATAAATACATGTTAAAAATTTCCTTACCATCAGGAACTTTTACCTTGATTTCAGTCCCCCTGAAAATGCTTGGAATACCCCCGCCCCCGCCCCCCATCTGCTGTGCCTAGAATGATGAAGTTTAGAAGCCCAGTTATGTTGAAGGCCCCTTTATGTAACAGGACTGCCTCACCAAAGGGTTGATAGCTCAATGTAAGGACTTTGTCCTCTCTGAAGAGGTTTCTGGTCGCTCTTAGTGCTTGATAGAGAGAAGTGGCAGGACACACTGCAGGTTTCGGAGGGGCAGACTTCTTCACCCAGAGAACCAGAACTTCTGTGACTCGTGCTGACTATACACTGGGGTGACATGGAGCACTCTGTAGCTATCCATGCCTCACTGTGGTTTAGCACTTATGGATACCTGGGGCAAATCTTGCAAGAGCCTGTTGCAAACAACTGAACAGGTTACCAAACGTGCGTAAACCAAGCAAAGGTAATGTCACATAAATGTGTAATGTGCTGATATTTTCCTGGTTGCCATTTAGTTCATATAATTTACAGCGATGTTTCATGTTGTGCTAGTAGTAAAAAATCATGCATTTTATAACAATAAGTGAATCTTAAAAGAATGCGACTTCAGCTCAGTGTTTGTAGTTTGACACATGCTGAGAGGCCAAGACATCAGGCACGTTATGAGCTTTGCACAGGGTGCTGTTTAGCACAGCGCAGTTCAGCAATGTTTCACTATCTGTTAATAAAATCTGAAAGTTACACATTGTTTTTGTGATGTCAGTGACAATTTACCACCACAAATTATTGAAAGTGATAATTCAGTGGGGTGATTCATCTACAGCGTGCTCTTGTGTTCAGGAAGGGAAAGCGTAGCTCTCATGTTGTTTAGCTGCTGGCACAAAATGACTAGCAATTGTCAGAAAGCATTTATTTTTCTCTCTTGACATTTCCTCCTAGCAACATGTAGTATATACGTTTCCTATAAATCATAAGGCTTTTTTTTTTCCTTTTCTTCTTCAATTCTTTGTGAAGCAACAGCAAAATATTAAGTACAGGGAAGAGCACGCGCAAGCATGTAGCAGGCATATGACCCTTAAGACCTGCAGCAGAATTCCTTCTGTGAACCCACAAGCAATGTTTTAAAGGCATTCAGATTTAACTCTCATCTGTTCTTACCAGCAGCTCTGAAGGGGATTAAAGAGCCTCCAAGAGTTTTGGAATAGCTCTTGAGGAGCTAAGAGCACACAAAAATCAAGCCTTGAAACGAAACAAATAACATTTCTTGTAACTGAATGGTTTTAGAATCGTTGTAATTTACAAGAGGAAAATAGAAAAGTGAAGGCAAGAATGTTAATAAATTCCACAGTGTTTCTTAGCATGAAATTATATCAAAAAGTGAAGCCAAAGATGTGTATATGTTCATGTATGTATGTATGTAACCCATGCATTCTTTAAACTTGAGCGTGCAACTGGTGCTTTCAGGAGTTGGATAGCTGGAGGATGAGGCTTCACCTTAAGGTCATAATTTAAAATCAGTTCCAGGTACCATTATTCTTTGCATTCTGAGGTACCAATAATATGTTAAGTGCTTTTAAAATGTTCTGAAGTATAAGGTTGTCACAGACGAGATCTAGACAGACACCTGAATAGGGTTTAGTGGGAAAGGAGAGGATTGGTGCAGAGTTTATGTATACAAGCCAAGTCATATTATTTCACAGCATGGCAGAACAGCCTCTGAAAAAGACTTTGCTGAAGACCGGGTAGGTCAGTATACATTAGAGCTCTAGGATGAGCATGCTTTGTGGTTTAGCTACACCAGCCCCCGCAACGGAAATGACTCGGAGAGATGGATTCCATTTTGACAAGATAAATATTTGAGGTGGGCACGGGACAGGAAGATTTTAATAAAGGTTTGTCGTGGTTTAACCCCAGCCAGCAACTCAGCACCACGCAGCCGCTCACTCGCTCCCCCCCCACCCAGTGGGATG
>JAVKLA010000088.1:19559077-19574869 GCA_034782735.1 Sagittarius serpentarius | reverse complement strand
AGGGTGTTATCAACATTCTTCTCGTACCACACTGAAAACACAGCGCTGTACCAGCTACTAGGAAGACAATTAACTCTGTCCCAGCCGAAACCAGGACAAGGTTGTAGCTGGATCCCAAATATTTCCACACATCCTTGCTATCAATGTCACTAAAAATCAGTGCTGTCTTTCAGAAGCTTTTCCATCCTGAATGCAGTCTATGCTGCTGCAGACTTTATTCTAGAGGTCAAAGAAACCACCTGAGTGTACTCTCCAAATCTTGTTTACCTGTTCATAGCTTCACATGCTGGGCAGCCTCCATCTACCCCGTCTGCTATAGTAGAGGTGACAATGAGTAGAAGAGATTGGCATCATTGCAGAGGCCTTGAGTGGTTTTTTTTTTATTTTGAAAGTATGCTGCTACTGTCTTTCTCAAGTACAAATGGACTCTGGTGAGTAGAGGTTACCTGCAAGGGCATCCTGTGTTGTGCCTTATGGGCAATCCAATATTTAATATTCCTGTCTCCCATAGTCTTGCTACAGTCCAAAAACTTAGTTATACCATAGGCTCTTTGGTCAGCAACAGGCACTTTACAACAGTATTGGATCTTGTAGCCTGTGACGAGTGGACAAAGAAGCAGTAAGGAAACTGCTGCTGGACAGTATTCCTTGAGCATGTTCCAGGCTGTAGCCCTACAAAAGTAGGTCATATACATGAACTATATGTTTCCAGCTTACAGTCAGCCTTTCAGGCTCCAGTCTGGCTAGGACTACAGCAGAAAATTATTTTGGATGCTATAGATCTTATTCATTAGCAACCTGTATCATCAGCAACCAGTGCTTTAAGGTGTACCAACTGTATCTAGAAAAGTGGTAGCCTCACAGAAGAGTGGGTGTGTGCTGTCCCTGTGTGCCCTTGAATGCAGGAGGAAGAAATTCACTTTGCAAAGGCTTGGTCTAAGCTTGCCTCAAGGTGCAATACAAGGGTTAAAGAGAAACACATTTTGGAGGATGGCAAAACTTACCGAATGGAACACTTACCCTCTAGAATTTCAGTTGAAATGGAGCCCTGGGTCCTAGGTGAAACAGGATTGCTTAAGTCAGCTCTGCTCCTCAGACAACTATCAGAATTCTTATATATAATTTATCCTTCTTTTTAGATGACTTTCTTTTTCGTCTGCATATTCTCTGAATATGTTGTTTCTTTTGACATCTTAGGCTAGGGCTGACATTCCAGAAGAATCCAGGGGTATTTTTAGGCTTTTGAACAGTGGTTTACTACTTCATGTGCTGTAAAAGGAGCAAAGAAGAACAGAAACCTCAACAGTCATACTCTAGACTGACCTCTGAGGAAGGGCCACCCAGCTGGAAGGCTTGGGGCAGGACCTAACCTCTGGTGGACAGAGTGATCCCAGCATAAAACAGGGTCTGAAAATATGTCCTGCATTCATGCTAGAAATTAAAAGACACAGATACAAGTTGAAAATACTGTAATGATTATGGTGACTCTTATGAAGTTTCATTAAAACTTTTAAAAACAATATCTTGATCTAAATGTTTGGGTCTCCTAATGCTGTCTTATTTCCTTTTTTTCACATATAGCTAAGTGGTAGTTGCATGACACTTGTCTAACAATTTCTCTCATTGCATTAGACTCAAATCGAAGCAAATTGCTCTTTAAAATTGAAAGTGTCAAAGGTTGTAAAAATGCCCTCTGAAGGTCCTAATGCTTAGCAAGCCAGTCGGTTCATGTACTGTATTTTGACCTCCTTTTTGTGTATTTCTGACACTGAATACAACAGCAGTTGAACCCTGCGGGAGCTGGTATCTTCTTTGGCTACAAAATATGAGCATTTTCTGCTGCATTATGGACTTAGAATCATCACCATGGTTTTCTTCCTTTTTCCTTCTTTTAATATTCCACTCTGCCAAAATACCAAAACAACATTTATTTAATTAGTGTAATTTATTTATGTCCATTTAAAATCAAGTCTTCCCTAAGTATAACTTTGTGTGCCTTTATCTGGTTTTATTTTTCTTTAAGCTGCGTGTGTGTTTTTTTCAGCAGAAGCTATCAGAAAACTGTTGCTTAAGCCATAAAGGGATTTTCTTGTCTGTTTTCACTAACTTTTCTACACTATATGCTTGTAACTTGTCAAAGTTCCCAAACAGGGTTCCTGATATCTTCAGTAGAGGGTGTAAAGAAAGTCAACTTCCCATCTGCCTGTCCTATGCAGTGCCACACATTCTCTCTGTGAAAGAGAATTTAATCCAAGTAGTGATGCTACCTCAGCAGGTCCGTCTCATTCCTAATGCACTGTTCAGTCTGTGCTGACTGTGGTATTTAGAAGGGAGCTGAGTGGATGCAGGAAATTTCCCACCTCTTATTTGGAGAAAACGTATTTGCTCATTTTATGAGCTGCTAGTAGATACACTATCAATTCCACCTTGAATGCGAATGCAGGTATTATAGAGTTGCAGTATCCGGCATGTTGATTTTTAAGCTATATATACAGTGCATAGCCTGAAGTCTTTGATGCTAGTGTATTTATAAGAGTACTTGCTTAAAATCTGAGCTTTAAAAAGAAATTATTTATCTGCTGTAGTAAGTACACTTGAATTGTAGATTTCAGTGGAAATTAAGAGGCTTTGCAGCTTGATAGATGAGAGATCCAGCCATAAGCACAGAAAAATTGGCAGACTCTCTGGGCCACCTGAGTTCTTCATAGAAATGGAGTGAAACTTGATTAATGTCAAGGTATAAGGAGAGAAGACCAGGGGAGGAGATACATGGAACTGTGATAATGTGTGTTTTATGCCTGGAAATGACCCAAGGATATTGGGTCAGAATATGAAGAACTGGGATGGAATCACAGGGCATGAGACCTACTTTTCTTTAGGGTGACAGTGAGTTCAAACTTCATCTGGAATGCCACTGCAGCGTGGTCTGATGGATATGACAATAGTCCAGGGAGTCAAGACTGTTACAGTGGAAACTGCATCCTCATTGAAATGGTAAAATTCCCATTTATTTCAGCCAGGGACTGGGTTTCACCTCTTTTCCTACCTCTTCTAGTAATTTACTCTGGCACCTCTATTCTATGGAACGGATTGCTGTGCAGACTGCCAGGCTAGCAGCAGTCAAGCTGATAGATCAGCACAGCACCATGCGGAGCTACTAACTTCTGTCTCCAAAGTAACACAGTGGTGCTCGTGAGGTGCCAGGCAGGGATGCTCTTGCCTGCCTATGATGCTCCTACCCTGGGAGACAGTCAGTCACCAGCGGCTGAGGGGTGTATGTGATGAACGGTGTTCCGCTGCAGGCTGCAGCGCTCCCAAAAATCCTCTTGTTCAAGTTGCTGCATTTCTGTGTTTTCTAGTTTTTGTAATGTGTGAAATGTGCCTCTTGCTATACCTGCATCTTCATAAAATGCTTTAAGATCTCTGCATGAAAGAGAACAGACACACCTTGGTGTGTTACGGTTATTATTATAACTATCAAAATGTATTCTCTAAAAAAAGTTTCAAACTCGTATGTCAAGGTCTCCAAACATATGGGTAGAATCTCTGTTGCCTTAATTATGGCTAACTTGTTAGAGTTTTTTCCCTCTTTCTCTCTCTCCCGTCCCTTCAGAGTTTGAAATAACAATTGCCTCTGCAAAATTCAGGGATAAGGCTGCAGCTGGAATGTATGAAGATTTCTTTGGCTCCACAGTGGGGTGTATAATTGACAGTAATGGCTGTAAAATCCAAAGCTCAGGGGCTGGGTTTTTTTTTTTAAGCCATCGCTCTGGTGAATACAGAATTTGCTCAATGGCTGAGCGTTTTGGACTGGTATTAATAAACGCAGAATGTTAAAGTTCTGCTTTAAGAATAAATCATCTAATTCAGTTTATAACCCTAACTGTTGTTTAAAAAGAAAGAAGAGTAATAATGAAAACAAATTACCCTTGATTTAAATATTAATCTCATATGGTAATTGTGCCTGAATAAATATTTCAGTTGCAGAGAGTGGATTGTATTGTCAAACATTGGAAACTGTGCTGTGACTGGATTCAGTGTCCTGTATTTACGTTTCGTAAAGAAGAGCCGAGATGCTTTGAAAGCTTTCTTCTGCTCTGTGTGTTCTGTGTGTGTCACTGTGTATTACGGCGTGCCTCCATGAGTGATGTATGCTAACTGAAGGAATGAAAGGACGTCAAATTGGCACAGACTCCTCGCTGGGGTTGCTTCAGCCAGATCAAAATGATATATATCTTCATAAAGCCAGCAGCATTCACAGCACTGGGGGCTTTGTATTGCCTAGGAATGCAAAGCACAGCTAAAAATTCTCTCTGCTGTAGTTTTAGGGAGAGCTGGTGTAGCTGATACTGTAAGTTAGTGCTACTAACCTAATCTAGTCATAAAATGATGTGCCACTGAACTTTTCTTCTTTAAATAGACAACTTAGATCTCCGGTCATTTAGCAAAATGCATCATCAGCTACTGCTTTTATTTTTCAGCCTTTCTCTTTCCCTGCTGAGTCTTGCGGAACTCCACTGCATCGGTGGAGACCAGAATTAGCACGTAAACAGTCCCCAGATTTGAAGGGCTTCAAAACAAACTAATGGGGGACTTAATATCTTTATTTTAAAGACTGACAAGAAGGCCATTTTTCCAGTGACATATTACACATTTGAATGCAATGGATTGGAATAATCTAGCTAGAAAATAACTCAGTTTTTGAAATCTAACTCTTCTTTTATGGACTATCATGGGCTTTGCAGCTTATGGAGACTAGGAAGGTGTGATATAGAAAAACTGACCATTCTTCAAAGAATTCCGTTCTGATGGATGTACTGCAAACAAGTCTTATCTAGTAATGCAGGAGGATGAGGTTCTGCTTTTGTAGCATCTCAGTGATCAAGATTTGTTTCTTTGAAAATCCTAATTTAGCCCTGAACTCTTCTTTCTGGCCTGTTCTGAAGATTTTTCACTGTCAAATCTCAAAGCCCTGAATCATATTCAGAAAGTCAGAAAACTATAGCGAAGAGTGGTGAAGTAGCTTGCACAGGGTCACTCACCAGAGGAGTGACAGAGCCAGGCATCTCCTGTGTTCTCAGTTCAGTGCTTTATGTCAACAGCAATATTTCATGACTCTGTGGCTGCTCCTGTTGTATACCTGCTTCGGAAGGGACCCACTGCCATGGGATCCCTTTAATTCAGTCCAGTTCTGATAGCGAATTTCAGCAGTGATATAGGATAAGTGGAAGTTTCTCTTTCCATCAGCTATGACTTCAGCTGTATTTTGCGAGATAGACGAGAAGAGCAAAGGATCAGCATATTTTCAACATACGACTTTCTGAAAATATGAGCAGATTTTAATTCTCACTCATCAATACTGATGGAGATGTCACTTCTTTCATACTTATGGGAGAAATATCTGCTACAGAACTGCTAACTGCTTCAGTCCTCTTCATTTCCCTTTCTTACACAAATGGTTTCCAAGTTGGTTCTGCTTCATCTTTCCTCCACACAATTCATCTGCCCACTTCGCACATTTATGTAAAAACTTTGGCGTCAATCCTTGACTGTTTCAGATTCAAGAATATTTTGTTCCTTATTATGGAAAAGTGTGCACCAGGGATTTAGATATGAATTTGTTGCTTCTTGTTTTACATCTCCACAAAGTTTGCAGAACATCATACTTCTGTGAACAAACAGCAAGAGTTCTAAATTATTAAATATGGAAATAAGAAATAGAGACGTATTTGGTAGCCCTTTTTCTTTTGGAATTGTCAAACAGAAATATGGTTCATTCATGTTAGTGCATGGTTTTATCATGAAAAAGTCTTGATTCTTTTCCCTTCCTTAAGTTTCAGAGTTACTGCTATTCATTGTGTGTCCTAGGATGCTGTGATACAGAAAATAATCATATTGTCTTTTAAATTTACATTAGCTGTGCTAATGATCGTAAGCAACCCATCAGATACCAAGTGTACTCTATGCTCAGGAGTTTAGTAGTGAGAGGAAGACTCATGTATTCACGATAATATTATGAGCTTTGGTTTACTGCTTTCCTTATATAGTCAGGATATCTGGGAGCAAAAGAGTAGGTCATGCTCTTAATTATGTGAGAGACCTGTTTCAAGGGTTCTGTATTCCTACAGCGGTCATTTTCATGCAGCATTGAACAAGGGTCAGGAGTAATTCTCTCCACATATAATTTGGTGAATTTACTGAGTTGAACTGGTGATTTTGCTGATAAATGAGAGCCTAGCTCAGCAGAGTATTTAAATTCATTCCTATTTAGCGGAGTACTTACACATATGCTTAACTTATAAAATCAGATTGAGTCCCAGAAGACTGAAAGAGCTTGCTTCAGTGGTTTGCTGAGCAGGGGTCAACTTCTGAACTGGAACTTTAAAGAAAGTCAGGGAGCCATAAAAGTTAAGGTGTATTTCAGTGAGCAGCCAAAAGATAGAAACCTGGTTTCTATGCGTTTGCTTCTTAGGAATGAGTGCGTACATGGATTCTTAGGGAGTGTACTGCACCTTTTCTGACAGAGGGGTTAATCACTTGGTCTCTTCTCTTCTGCTGTCTGCCTGCTTCCAAAAAGCTTAATATTTCTTAACCTCTATCCTTCTGCCTAGTTTTGTTGAAATTGGTCTAATGTTACTGGAGGGAATGACAGACACACAGATATACTGATTGCATAATCCTTTTTTTATTGAGGAACTAGGCAAAAAATGAAAAAGGCTTGTTACAGCCATATCTGCCACTGCAAAAAAATATTTCTTTCTAAGCATTTTATCCTATCCAATTTTAAACCTCTTCAGTTATTGTGTCTTGTATTTCCTTTTGACACTCTTCCAGTGTCCTTTTGCTTTGAAATTGGTCCATATTTCCTGTTGTTTCTAATTATACTCTCCTGCTTACCTGCTCTAGCAATTTTCTCTCCTTGACATGTAAATCCTTGAAATATTTGTGGAAAGTTAGCACTTTCTGTTTCTTCTGGCTTTTAAACCTCACCGACTGATTTTTTCCGAAAATCACCAACGTACCTTCTGCTCTTCTTGATGTTACTTCAAGTATTGCACATTCAGGCCTTCTGAAAATCTGGCAGATTATTTCTTCCACCGTTTTTAGAAAAACTTGTCCATTTCCTTCAATCATTGCGGCTCTTGCTTGTACTTTATCCTGCTGTGCAATGAAAGCATAACTAAAGTCAAGCAGCTTGAGCAAAGCAAAAGGAAAACCATGTTTAAAAATCTGTTTATATTCAGAGACTGTAGTGATAATTTTGACAGTGCTGTGTTTTAACTCTTCATGTCATTTGGTTACTTTTATTACTCATAACAGCCACCTGTTGGATTTCTCCACACATATTCCAAGAATCATGCTAGTTATGAGGTTTGAAGTATGTGTTGCCTATCTGAATTTTTCATCTTGCTTGCTTGGAGGAGGTATTTTAAGTCTACATTTTTTGGTGATTGTGTGTTCTAGCTAGTACACCCTTGAGGATTTTCCATTGCAGTGAAAGAAAAGTAGTGTGTATATTTGCAATGGTTTCATGTCAGCCTTGCAAAGAAAGAGGGTTTACATTCAATTAAGTCATTAAAGACTAAAAATTGGACTACAAAACTATAATGCAGCAGCAGTAGAGTATAAAACAAAGAGTCAATAATTCAAGCAATCTTATATTTAGGTGTCACGAAGTGAAATCCTGTTTGTGTTTTGATATACAACTTTTTCACCTCTGATCTCATTGTCATCTTCTTGTGGAGCTCTGCTATTCATGAAGGGAAATCTGATTCACAAATTTTGATAAGGGTGGCAAATTTTGTAATGCCTCTGAGTAAAAATTGATCTTCACTTACTGCTTTTCCCTGTTATATGAATGATTTATGAACCTGTTGAAACTATTAATGATTACTAGCATTACTGAATTCATAATTATAATAACTAGGGCCTCTCTTCCCTTGCATCCAGTTCAGTAAAATCAATACGTCTTTTTAAAGGGCTAGATGTATATCTTTCCACTGTCAATTATAAAGATTTCCAAGTACAGTCCTGAGATTCTTACAAGTGGAAGCAATGCAATTTGTGCTGCTGCTCAGCCCCCAGAGTTGGCGGATGTTTCCCACAGAATCTTCTTTTAAGATCCAAGATTAGTATCTTCAACCATATCAACAAAAGTGGCTTTAAAGCCCAAGTTACCTTAGATGGAAGTTTGCCACATAGTAAGGAGGCTTATGTGATTTGATACGTCCATCACATAAGCTGATGGCATGAGATCCTCACTCTGGTTAGGTGATATTTCTTATTTGCACTGACACATTTCCTTAGTATTTCATGAAGCATTTCCCTAAATCATGCCATGTCTGTTTTTCTCTCTCCTCCAGTTTTCTAGTTATTAGTTTGTTTGTATTTTTAGTTTTACCGAAAGAGTACTTTATTTTTGGAAATGGCAAACAACTGTAGTTGCACGCTGACAGAGTGTATTGAGATAAGGCAGTGAGAACCTACGATTTCTCAGCCTGCCTACTTAGATCAGTGGATATTTAAAGTCCACTTAAGTTTATCTGCAGAAATGTAATTCTTTTGTTTACAGCTATATTGGGGCAGGGAAGGAGTTGTTTGGCTGGAGGTGGTTTGAGGACACAGAAATGTGGAAGAAATAATTTTGAATGAGGGAGCTATTATCAGCCATTACATGTTTCCAGAAGGTCTGCAGAATTGTTTAATGTTTTGCTATGAGCACATGTAGGAAGTGGAGCTGCATTTGGCCATGCTATCCATTTCAGTGTCTGGAGTGTGCTATGATCCAGTGTCTCTGAGCAATAGCTTATAGAAGGCTTCAGTTCCAGCCAGGGTGGCTCCTCTGACTGCTTTAACCATTAGAATAATCAGGTTCTGGAAAAGCCTTTCAGGGAAATAGGGATTTAAAATCCCTAAGTGCTTTTAAAATGGAGCTTGATAAATTTATAAAGAGATTATATGATGTGGTGGTTGCAGTAGCAGGGAACTACCCATATGGACCAAGATCTCTTCCTGTCCAGACCAGCAGGTAAATGCAGCTCTGTCTTCCTTCCTCTGCTGAAATTTTTTCCTCTAGAATGAATGACCATAGCTTTCATATGGCCAGTTGGTCTTTATGTTTTCTTTAGCAGCTCATGGATCATTTGCATAAATAAGATTAGGATTGCTTGATAAGCAGTTGCTGCTAGTCAGATGGAAAAGGTAGATCTCACCAAAGGATGGTGATAAGTGTACTCATATGCATAAATCAGTGCAAATGGTTGCTGTTATCTACACTGTTATCTACCCTGTTACCTACCCTGGGGATGGTTTGCTCGTCTCAGTGCACCTTCAGTTGGAGAATTCTCTGCAGCATAATAGCCTCAGTCATAACTTGCCCTTACTATTTTCTTCTTTGTAATTCCTCAGAGAGTATTCGAGGATTGCCAGGACATATGTATCCCCTTTATCTCACCCATCCTGAGCTCAGGTGCACCTCAGACTTGGGCTCAAAGTGGTGAAAAGTCAGGTGCATCAACACTGGGTGCAATGAGACACAAAATGATGACACTGTTTGACTTAATGGAATAGTTCCTGCTAATGAGAACATGAGTTCTGTGAGCTTTTGAACTCAAACAATTTTTAATGTCACAAGTACATCAAAAACTATGATTTGATTTGACAGCACCTAGGACTCAACACAGACCTGTATCATCATCCTGTCTGTATGATTTCATCACAGCTATCAGATTATCCCAAGATGTACAGAGGGGAAACATCTGCTCAAATACTAAAACTGTACCATAGCTGGAGCAGGAAAGGGGTACTCTTCCTTGAACGTTACAACCAAAGTAATTTAATGAGTGTACCTCTTAGCCTACCAGGTCAGGGCTGAAATATGTTGATAAAGCAAAGCAATGTACATACTGCAGTGTATGCCTGGAGATATCTGCTCCATACTGCTACCTTTAACATGTATAATATACAAACCAGAGATCAATATTTGCATATGCATTTACGGTCATCTTCAATTGATAAAAATTGGGAGAACAACATGGCTTTCTGTGTGTCCATATAATGCCCCAAATAATTATATTTTACTAAAATTTTAATATTTATGTTATCAATCAGGTCTTTAGGCCGTTTTCTGGGTTGTATGCTTTTTTTCATGAGGGTCTGGTTTCCCCTTATAGTGCAGCAGATACTAATGACATTGATGAAATATATGCTACATTTTAAGCAGCTTGGTTGTGCTGAAGCTCACAAGTGCTGTGCAGTGAGCAAATGGGATTGTGAAGGTGAATGGAGGAAAAGTAGAAGTGGCAGTTTTCCATTTAGTGCTGGTGATCAGATGTTTTGCTGTAGGACAGACAGTCTTGGAAATAGCCTGGCAGAGCATGGTGTTATTTAATTTTCAGGTTCTAGTAAATGTAATGTCTTGATATACCTTTCTTACCATGCCTCCAGATCCATTATTTTCACCATAAGAATTTGTTTGCGAAAGGAGCTTTCTTATCATTGCATAATAACAGTCTTTCAATTAAACTTGGACGGAATAGTTTGTAAAGTCCCTTGTGGTGGAAGAGAACAGAAGACTAACAGACATCAAGATGATTTCTAATTACTTGGTAATGGCCAAGTTTCAAATCTTTAAGAGCTGATGGAAGAGAAATCTCAGTTCTTATGCCTGCCTGTGTCCCTTACACATGAGTGTTAGCGTATGAAGTGCAGGTCTAAGCGCTCAGGCTATCCCAGGATTTCCATAAGATCACAAAAAGGACTCTAAATAATATGCCTTTCTGGAAAACCATGTGAGAAAATCTAAACCATTCAAACTCAATCCAACACTGAAATTGGCCCTACTTTGAGAAAGGCGTTAGACCAAATGCCTTTCAGATTTAAAAATATTTTTTAAAAGTATATTTCAGCCTAAAGCTCTTTCAAAAAGTGTGTGTGTGTGAAGATGCAATGTATATATTCTCCCTTCAGTTTATTTTTCATGTTGTTGCTTAAAAATAAGAAAGAAAAGAAATTCTGGAAGCTTCTTTTATTTTAATATTAAGGAGGCTGGAAAGCGTTTCTCTTTTAATCCTAGACTTGGCAGATACTGAACATTTGGGTAAAGAAAACATCTTTGTTGTTGTTGTTGTTGAAAAGAACTTTGCACTTCTGCAAGATGTATGAATTCAGCAGAAATACTTGCTGAATAGTTCACGGCAGAGGAAGTTCCTATAGTAGAGGGTACTCATCTCATATGTTGGATGTGCCTTGGCATATCTCTCCAAAGAAGCCACTAATTTTGAAATATACTGAGGCCTTGAGTCCTGTGAAATGCAATGCTGCTTTTATATATAATTGCATTTGTTGAAGCAACGTGGACACTAATAAGCAAGGCATAAAAAAGGTATGTTATAGATCTCACCTTGGAGACATGAATGGAGCTACGTGCTAAGATACTGAATATTCCACTCTGGATTTAGGACTACAATTAAATTAAAAAAAAGTAGGTAGGTGAGATAATTTTAAAATCATTTTGGATTCCAAAGTTCGTTGACCAGGATAGGCATCAAGGAGAGCAGCTGATGTCTGAAGCATGGATCATAAAGCAGCAAAATGCTGCGTCTTTGATGTGAATGTGAAAATAGTAACTTAGACTAGTAAAGTATCACTTCTTTTGGACTCACTCTAGAATTAGCTTTTTGACCAATTTCTCAGTGTTTTCAGGCTGGTGATTCCTTGCTTGAACCTTTTAAATGTATTACATTTGCTAGAAAAATAAAATTAAGCACTCTATCAATGACAGCCATGATAAGCTTATACAAGAGGTTTATTAGGTGTGTATTTCAGAAGATGAGCAAGAGCATGCAATCATGAAAGGAAATAACAGGTGGAGTTAGGGAAGTAAGATTTTTACTCTTCAGCACCTCATAGCCCCTTTGATTGCTTCTACCCAGGACTACGATCACTGCCTGGAAAATGTTGCTGTATGCCCTGTGATAGGCACTCTGTAGAGGGCAGAATTAAGGCTGTTTATACATATTCTGCATGTTCCCTTTTGTGGAGGGGTAGATCTCTGAGGGCCAGAGTCAATGACTGGATTATCTCTTCGTTCAACTCAATTTTGCCTAACCGTGATTGGGCTAGTTTGGCAACGGAGTATTGAGTTAAGTCTCAGACTCAGCAAGTGCCTCCTGCATGGGCACATATATCCATGTGAGCCAAGGACTTCCCTTGGGCTTGTGTGTGGTCATCAGGGGAGCAAAGCCCTATTGCCTTTGTTAAACAAAATTCTTGAACTCAGGGGAAGCTTTCTTGTATAGCACGTATGCAGATAACATCATCTATATGGTTGCCTTTCAGGGATAAATAATTCCTAAAAAAGACTTAACCTGAATTCAGCAAGTCTAATCCTACATATATTTATGCACAAGTATAAATTTGCTGTTCATGTATATAAGGGATTTTAGGTGGATAAATATTTGTAGGATGAGGAATGAATTTTGCTGCAGGGTAGTGTACTGAGCACAGTGCTTGATCTCATGTTTTAGTACACTGGGATTACTCAATAGCAAATATTTGCAGCACTGGCCCTGTAATTTTTTAGTATGAAAACACTGGGTCTCATTCCCTGCTGATCAGTGTTATGTTTGTGCGGCGACTCCTGTTCAGCAAATGGTTTCTTTAATTTTCAGGAGACGGTGATATTGAAGTGATAGTGACAGTGTTAACAGTCTGGGAAATTGTAATGTGAATGAAATATCTAAGGCTTTTCAAAGACTCACTTTGATCCAAAGGCTTAGGTCTGGGGGTCGTGATGTAAAAGTCAAATTCCTATAGCACTGCCAGTCCTGGGCAAACCAAGGGTATGGGGTCAACACATCACTTCCACGTGTACTGAGGTATTATTTAATTGAGGCCTTTACGCTTGGTTTTCCTATGTGTAAAATAACTATTATGTTCTCTTCTATTTTTTGCTTTTGTCAGTTAAGATAGCAATCATTGCTTTCTGCAGTTGTCTCGTACAGTGTAGTCTGAGCCTCAGGTGGATCCTGTAGAAACTTTACCAGTTAATAACGATCATTTGTGGCTGTATGCCCGGTTTCCTCTTTTGCAGCTTTATCACACTTATATGTGAGTTATTTTAAATTTATTGTTATTTTTATGCTGAGGACAATAAAAACAGCAGGTAGAGAAACCCATATTGACAATGTATTTGCAGTGTTTTATTAGACTTTGTACTGTCAGTAAAACTGTTTTCTTAGCCTTGCAATTCCATCCCACCTGCACAGTAACTGCGGTTTTTCTGCAGTTACCTCATGATTGGGCTGCTTCAAAAGTACTTGAGGTTTACTGACTACTGTGTTGAATAATTTATTGAATGATTATTAGACTGGATGTAATAAAGTCAATGTTGATTTACTATTCCCCTAGCATAATGTGGTAAATGATCACTGGATTTACTATGTCAAGAGATGCTCAGAATCATGGTTCTGAACTGAAATGCTGGCTTGGTGGGAAATTATGTTTTAAGTTTATATTATATTAAAAGGTTTGTTAATTTTTACCCACTTTTGAATGGTTTGAGTTATTTGGGTAAAGTGCTGTCAACAGCTGGAAAATTGTATGGTGAATAATTCATTTGAAAATAGCAAAAAACCCGTCAAATAAATAATTCAGCAAATATTTCTCAACCAGTACTGCTGATGTCATGCTCCAGAGAGGCGGATCAATTTTTTTAAATAACTTTATTACAAGATTAGCAGTCTCACTTTTTTGTGATTTTTCTTGTTAGTTGGTTCACTTCATACACTGTTTCCTGAAGAAAAATGACTTTTCAGCCTACCCATCACTGAATTTTTAATAGTAAGATGACAATGAATAAAATTAAATTTTAATGTACTGCTGTATGGATCACCTTATCTTGATATATCAATGGTGAATAATGATCTTTGCTGTAATACAGTGGGCTAGATTCTACAGATACTGTTTTTTTAGAACATCCTCTCTGACCTTGGGAAGATCCGAGCCCTAAGCCGCATGCCTCACTTTCCCGTCTGAAATATTTGTTCCTTTTTGTTATTTGTTTAGACTGGGACCAGGGACTGATGAGTAGAGTATGTGATACTAGTTCACTGGCAACATATGGTGCAGGTATTGCACCATATTCTTGGGGGTTTTTTAAATAAAATTCTAACTTATGGGGTAAACTCAGGCATTTTATTTTCAACTGCAAAGGAGGGTGGAAATCCTGCTAGCCTTGCCAGGTAGGTTCATACCTACTGAATGGATTTGGGAGATCAAGCACTGGATATGTTGAGCTCACGTTCTGGAGCTGAGCCAGCTCCTCAGCTGGTGAAAGGCAATATCATGCTGTTAACTTGTTATGTTTAATCTTGCAATATTAGATTTTTACCTCAAATCCTAGTTGTAGGAATAAAATAGTTCACTGAAATTCTGCCATTTTTATCCTGTATAAAAGCTTTTCCAAAAAAGCTGGAAAATATTCATTGATGGCACTCTAGCTCGGAAACTAGAAGGAAAAGACAACCAGATTCATTAAAATAAAGAATGTCTTTTTGCCTGTAAGATTATTTTGAGGGCTTATATCTTATGGTTTTTGTACATGCGAGACTGGTAAAAGAACCCCAACCCCAAGACATAAAGCTTTCAAAGACTGCCCAGCACTAGTTGAACGCTTTTCTCAGCTTTGTCTTCCCATATTGTATTGAAGAGTTCAAATCTTGCCTGAAGCAAACATGTTTGTGTGCATTGTTTTAGGGTAGACCTGCACAGGAAACCTAAAGGTAGCATGTTTTGATTGCTGAAGTTAAAGATAAAATACACAAAAAAAACCACATAAAAAAGAGATTAAATGTGGATGTGAAGTTTACACCTGTCCTCTTCTCTTGCTGAGGGGTTTTAACATCACCACTGGCTGAACTGGAAGAAGTTATCAGCATTTCCAAAGCAAAGGCTTATTGCATGGTGATGAGCACCAAAGACAAGCCCAAATAAATTAACCTGCCATAACACAGTGTTCCTTTCTCATTCTGTGCTTTTTATTCTTCAGATGTCCATATTACGGTCTCCTTGTCGGTGATCCCACATTTTTTACTTACACATCTTATACACGTAATTTCTAGGATGCTATCAAACATTATTGCATTGCAAGTACCTGTTTATGCAGAAGAGATGTGATCTCTATCTCTCTGGCAAATATGGAGAGGAATGCAAATGTGTCCCCCTGCCACAGCAGTTTGACTCTCATGTACAGGCTTCTTAAAACAAACAAACAAAACCTCTCACAAATAAAATTATGCTCTTTCGTGAGACCAGAGTTGTGGGTGTTTGTTAACAATTTGGCAAAGACTAGACAGGCAGTCTTTTTTTGGTGAAGATAAACGAAAGGATTATCAGGATCCTTTCCTGAGTGCTTTAAATATAGGTGGAAAGACTCAACTGAGAAGGAAATTTGAAACTGTGTTTTTTCTTTTTTGGCTATTCTCTACACTAGCTCCATTTCCTACTCATCTGGATTTTTTAGGTGTTTCTCACAAAACACCTACACACTCCAAACTTCATTGTTTGTTTTTCTGTCATTCTCCTTTTATCTACATTTCACAGAAGTTCATTTTCTATTTTTCTCTCTCTCACATCCCTCCATAACAGGTCATTTTTCTTTTTCTCTCTGATTTTTTTTTCTTAATTTCTTCTAGTTTTCTCCTCCTGTTTTTTCCCCACTGTCGTGGTTTAACCCCAGCCAGCAACACAGCACCACGCAGCCGCTCACTCGCTCCCCCCCCACCCAGTGGG
>JAVKLA010000088.1:19545312-19558977 GCA_034782735.1 Sagittarius serpentarius | reverse complement strand
CTGAACTGAAAACACAGCACTGTACCAGCTGCTAGGAAGACAATTAACTCTATCCCAGCCGAAACCAGGACACCCACCCAAAATCTATTTAGGTGGGAAGACAATATGTTACTCAGCTGCATGTTCTCGGTAGCATTGCAAAACCGATAAAGGCCACGGATTTCTGGCACTGCTAGGGATATGCTGCTATAAAGGAGCATGTGTAATGCTTGTGCGCTATAGGGGAGCTCTAGGGTTGGGGAGAGATTATTAAGCAGAAGGGAAGAACGTACAAAAAATCAAATATACTGAAGGAAATGCTGATTCTCTAGTGGTCCTTTGGAATTCTCTTTGACCTCCTCATGTTCAGTTAGGAAACAAGTACTCTTTAGTAACAGTATTAGGAGTAATGGCTTGCAATTCTGAAAAGGGTGGGCAAAAAAAGGTTTGTAAAACTGCTTTTAGTGAAATTGTTTAAATTCTGAAGAAAATACCATAGAAAAAGCTTTAAAAAACCCAAACTACTATATCAGAAATTAATTGTTTCAGAAAATTTTTGATTTTTGTTACAAAATGGCAATGCTTTGTTTTTACTGCTCTTTGTTATGCCTTTATTCTACATCTAATATTGTTTTAAATTATTTCCTACCACACAAGGAAGAAGTTATATTTAACACATATTATCACTGCTGGCTCTGTGCAGTGGCAGGACAGATGACAGCATGCCTTAAAACCTTTCTGCAACCCAAATGAGAGAGCTGGAAATAGCTAGCATGGTGTTTTTATCTGGTATGACAACATAGCATATTATCTTACTGTGACCCAAAGATTTGTACTTATTTTTATATGACTTTCTTTCTGAAATGCCACCTTATTCTACTTTGTGTGTATAAATCATCTTATGCACTTTGTGGTGTATAAATCATCTTATCCCTCTTTTTATGGGAAAGTCATTTGCAGTTTAAATTTCTCTCCTGCAAAATGGGGATAACGGTTTTCACAAACTCCCTCAGGTCTCATGGGGTCAGCTGTGCTGCTGTCTCCCTTCTCTCATACTAGAAAGTTTTTCCAGTTATCTCTGGAAACATTTCTTCCTTTTCTGAGCACTGATGTTCTACTGCTTAGCCTGGCCTGTGCAACGTTTCAGGCCACAGACTCTACCGATACCCTGCAAGAGATGTGCTGGAGACCTGGGTACGTGTGTGGAGGTAGAAAAGAATAAAGATTACCTTCTTTATCTCTTCTCCCCAAGGCTCTTTCATTAATATTCCTATGATACATCGTATTTAGCATATTCATGGCTTTAGGCTTCTTGTGTCCGTTATAGCCTTCTAAAGACAGTGATAAAACTTTATACATTGTATTATGAGAAACATTACATGCCCAGTCATTTTAGTAGGTCCAGAACGAATCTTGTTTTTTGAGCGTTATATAAAGATCAAAGACAATACCACAGCTAGTGAGATCAGGAATGGGATACTTGAATTGACTAACACAGCCAACGTCCAGCAGCTCTTCTTGGATTTACAGGGATTGTCCTTGAAAACTGTCTTGCAGGGCATACCATCCCTAGAGACCCAGAAGAGTGGCTGGTTCTTTCTCTAAAGAAACTTGACATAATGGCAGAAGTGCTAGCAACCAGCCAAGGGCCTTGATGCCAGCCTGTCGGATTTAAAAGGACTCCCAGGCTGAAAGGGCAGAAGAGAGATTTAAAAAAAAAAATTTTGCCTCAGTCAGGGATGTGTCAGAAGAAGCAGGTGCAGAATGGCTCTGCGGAGGTAGGAAATACTCCCCGAGAGACAGGACAGAGTTTCCCATTGTTCTTAATTTGTCAGAGCTGCTTGATCTTTTGTCGGACATGAAATAAAAGGCAGATTAAGAAATACAGTATGAACGTGCCTGTGCTGTCCTGGCTGACAGGACAAAAGACCGGACTGCTCCATTCCAATGAAGTTTTCTCTTTTTTTCGGTCTTCCTTGTCTTCAGATTGGGCTGAGACCCATTAAAAATGTGTCTACGTGGCACACAGCTCAGCAGGGCTCTGTTCACAAGGAGAGTTTATTGGCACCACAGTGAACTCCATTACAGTTTAACTCTCAACTATAAACAGCAAAACCTTATGTGAAGGATTTGACTTTAAATTAGCACGGAGAACCGTTTCACTTTAACCACTCTTCAACTCAGCTTGGATTGTTGTTGTGAACCTTTGGGTTAGTCCATCTTAAACTTTCTAATCATGTAGCCTCCTATATTGTAACTAACACTGCTGCTGTACTCTTGATAGCAATAATGGGTTTAGCATTAGCAAAGACAAGCTGCCAACATGCTATTGCATTATAGTGACTGTAAAGTGTATGCCTACCTTGAGGAGGATTAGGCAGTGCATCATTTCAAGTAGCAGTGGCTGTCTACCCGGTAGAAATATTCCTATTGCACCAAGCAGCCTTGATTTTAAAAGAAAATCCACAAATATTTTTATGTGACTGAACTCCAGTAATGAATACTATTTGTCCGAATTTCTCCGTTTCCTTTTTTTAACTGTATTTTCTGAAGGGTAACTTTTTGGCTTTCTTCTCTGTTGAAAGATTTCAAATGCTAAATACCGCTTAGGGAGGCTTTAAATTGGGGACACAGATCCATGGGACTTGCACATCATCATAATAAGTGATGAGTAAAGTAATCAAACAAAAGTTCCTGACCTGGTGCTGACAGCCCAGGTCTGACCATAGGTCATGCAATACTTTCACTTTTTTTTTTTTTTTAAACACATCTTCAGTAGTAGTAATAAGATTCTTATTGATTTTTGAGGTGCTTTGTAATCTTGGCATTTGGAGGTGTTTAGTATTTCTAAGAGGAACTAATTCAAATAATTTCTATCAAAATCGCATTTGGTAGCAAAGTGGGGGTTTTTTTGCTACAAGAAATGCTTCATTAGAATACCTGTTTTGAAGGAGAAATTAAATATTTCCATTCTTTTGGGGTTACTGTAGTTGTGCCATATGGGAGCCGTAGTTCAAGAATATAAGGACCATTCTCCACTTCTCTCTCCCCATCTTTTTCCACTGCCTCACCTCCCTCCTTTGTTTTCTTGTGTTCTAATCACTTTACCCCTTTTCGCCTAATCTCCAACATACCTGGAAAAGATTAAGCTGATTGCCTTTTTTGACAATCATTTGGTTTTTCTGTGGTATTCTGCCCTGCAGTGCCCTCCCGTTCAGCAGTCCCTCACTGCTGTTACAGGACACGTTTCTGGTGATAGCACCAGTTCTGCAAAGCAGATGACTGGTAGCAGCAGACACCAATGCAATAATAAAGAAAGGCACCCTGAATAGGATCACAAAACCAAGGTTCATTGTATGAAGATTCAATTAGTTCTTTAAACACAGAAACTGTGATAGAACATACTGTACAAAACAGGATCACTGCCAAGTATTTATAGGCAACGCATTGCCCATTCCTGCTCATACAATTAAGGTAACTGAGTTTCAACAGTCACAGCTGCATAAAGCAGCTTTCTGATCCTACCTAGGGCAGCATGAAATAAGACAGCATTCAGTGCGAGTTTAGAAATTGTGCTCTTTTTTTTTTCCTGACATAAAGAAATGAGAAATTGAACACAATGTGTTCCATTTTGGAAACACAGAAGTTCCTTTTAAATTCCATCCAGGATAGGAAGAACTCCTTGCATCCATTAAAATCTGAACCTTAAAGATGATTAGATTAAACTCTTCAAGCAGTAGCTTTCGATAATGCATTGGATTTAGCCAGCATGATAAATATCTGAGTATTTTGGGAAGAATCCCAAACTGGGGCTGTTGGCATAACTGGTCTTCATAAAAAATATGCCTAGTTTTAGCTCTTTTTCCACATCAGCTGGGAAAACATGCTGGGGTTTGGGCACATTCTGGGATTCTCTACTCAGCTGCTGAAATGTTTCCTCTTTTTTCTGATTGCACTGTCCAACATAACACTTCAGTGCTGTGCCATTCTTTCTCTCCTTGAGTATTATCCCACTGAAAGAAATTCTGCTCTTTCCCCTCCACACAAACACTGAAGATCTGTTCAGCCTTCAGTGCTTCAGAAGTAAAGGCACTGTCATTCTCAATGTCACCTGGATCTCTGCACTGCTAAGAAATTCTGCATTCCTCAACAGCTTTACAGTAAATTGAGTATTTTCTTGTCTCTATAAACGCCACTGGACTATGGAGCTCACCTTGCCAAGATACACAATAGTAACTTCACTGCATTGCTTTCTATACAGTAGCTGATTTTATAACAAGCTTTGTAGCAATTGCACCAATGAGCCCTTTTCTGATTTTCCATTGTTACGTTTCCACTTGATGGTATTCACTTATATGAACCATGTAACTTTAGGAAGGACAGCATATAAAGACAAAGTAGCATTGATAAGGTATCAGTAACCCCAATGTTGCCAGAGTATCCGGGAGAATCACATCTAGTAACTCTATGGTCTTTTCTAGTGTTTTTTCCTCAAGGATCCTGGAAGTATTGGCCACAATTAAGTAATCCAATTTTGTAATTCTCCTCTCCCACAACAAGCTAAATTATCGATAATTCCTAGTTTTGCAAAAGACAAGAGATGCTTCAGACAGACATTCACAGCAAGGTAGCAGTATAGCCAAAAATTAATTCCAAGTTTTGCAGTCCTCTGCTCCCTGCTGCCCTGGTTCACGGACACCATCCTGAGATTTGACCTCTCTTCCATGCCTCTCTTTTTAAAAAGCAGAAAATACTTTTAATGCAGTGATTTCCCATTTCAAGGATTATTCGCTTTAGATTTGCTCATATGTTGCTTTAACAGGGAGGAAATACAATGTGCTTATTAAAGGGAGAACCTCAGAGTCAGGATTTTTAGGCTGTAGCTTTAGCCTTAGCTTTACCTTGATTTATTTTTGTTTCTCCACCTGTAAAATGGAGTGGTGCTTAGTGATCCACATCACAGTGTGTTACTAAGCCACTTGAATGTGTGGGAAGTACCCTGAAATCGTAAGACAAGTGCAAATGATTAATTCGTTATTAAATCCATCATCTCACCAAATCCTCCCTTTGGAAGAGCCTTAATCCAATGTTTTATTAATATAAAAGCAATTATATTGCTGGCTTATCAGTCATGTGAATGAAACATTTTTCTTTCTTTCTTTCTTGCAGTGCGGATGGTCCTTCCTCTGAAATCATGCAGATTGATTTTGAAATTGAAGACCTGACTGACCTACCTGGGACCCAGCTCATCACATGGCAGGTAGAATATCCTGGAGATACAACATCTGATCTAGGAATCTCCAAGATCTACGTAAGCCAGAAGGATCTAGTAGGCGTTCTCCCTTTGGCTATGGTAAGAATTTGTCTGGCATTCTGCAGGTTTTTAATATTGCTTTACAACTCTAGCGACTGACGGATGCAAACAATCTGCTGAAAGGGGAGGGAGGGACAGAAAGTTTCAGCACCTTGCTAAACAGTATTAACTTCTGAAATTTGCTTCCTTCAGCGGTGAAAACCGCATGAGAGGAGACCACAGCTTCCCATGGAAGGACCCAGTCATGCTGTCTTTGACCCATACACTGACTTCTTTGAGGCAAAAGCTGAGTTCATGGCTATTCCAGTATTCAGAACTTGCTCTTGTTGCATGAAGTGGTGTACTTGGACAGTCAGTTCAATGTGGTGTATGTCCTACTTGAATCACAAGTACACTTACATTTGTTTGGTCTAGTGTTTAAGGACTTCCTGAATCCCAGTTTTTTCAGTTTTGAATTCTGACTTGATATTCATTTGAGAGTGAGAGGAGAAATAAAAATCATGGCATGACTTCTGAGTAAATTTTAATTACCTGGGGAACACAAAATACAATATGTAGCCAACGTCTGTTCTACGTAAATGCATTCAGGTGGGTTGCCTCACCATCGCAGTACAAACTACAGGGCTTGAAAAATGCCTGATCCTTTAGCCTTGTTCTCACCTAAAAAACCTGTTAGATACCCAAATTCCAAGAAAAAACAGAAATTTTGTGTTTTTCCTCTTCTCTACCCTTCACATTTCTTCATTGTTAGGGATGAAGTATACTTGTCTAAGGTCTGGCTGTGCCCCATTTCTGTTCTTAGACAATCTATTAGAAAATACAGACACATTACTTAGCACTGAAAGAAAAACAAAAATCAATCTCAGAGCATTTAAAAAAATGTAACCTGGATGTTTGCCTAGTGAAAGCCAGTTAATTATGCCATTATTGAAGGCTGAAGGTGTTCCGTGCACTTCGAGACTCACAGAACTGTCTGTTACTGTTATTTACCAACTTCAGAACTACTTGGATGTCGTGATTCTTTATTTCACTGAAAATATTTCTTTTCTTTTGTAATGGTTCATGCTTTCATTACCAAGTTGTATATCACAGTTGAAATAGCACTCTCCAACCGGTACTGTGGCCATCTAACAAATCAGACTTGTATAACTAATCCCATTGTTTTGCATGACTGTTTTCATGGGCTAGTTCCTGCTATTGAACAGTGGGTGATGTCTGCTGGTTTGTTGATAAGAGAAGAGGCTTTCAGATCTGCAGATAGGACCCTGATGTGCAGTCACACAAGTTCTGGAGTACTGAGGGTTAAGGCTGTAGAGGTGATCTGAGTTACATAATCTGAGATGCAGGGGTTTTTGTTTGCTTCATCCCTTTATAGCAATAGAAAAGATTTCTTTCCTAGTTGTTCCAGTGGTTGCAGAAAACACTAGTTCTTCTCATACATGCCTACGATCCATGCTTTAGTATCAAGTGATAGAGTGGCAAAATATAGTTCATAAGAACAAAGACAGATTCTCCTGGCAGTTGCTACAATCAACTCACTCTCTTAATTTCTATTACAAGATGAAAAAAAGGCTGTTTTCCAGAAGCACAAAATTCTATGCTCAAAGGTGACGTGAAGTCTATAAAGTTATCAGTAGGCGGCATTTTACAGGGCAACAGGTGTTGGGATAATGGGTAAGAGAGAAAGCAAAGATAAATGGCAGGGGTCTCCTTATTACTGACAGACTGGGAATAATTTTGACCTTCTTTGCATTAACTGGAGTGCCAGGGAAGAAACTCTGGGGTATCACAAATCTCCAAATCTTTGTTGTACTTCACTTTGTGCTTAGGAAATGATGATTCAGGTGCAGACCTTTCAGATGTCTAACTTAGATTAGTATGGTACTTCAGATTTCCGTGTGATCTTAGCAAAGCCAGTTTGTAATTTACAAATCTAAAATATATATATATATATATATAAAAAAGGAAATTTTACTCTTCCATTTAGGAAGAACCACAATGAAAACAAAGTGTTACATCATTTCTCTGTTTCTGGAGACTGGAGTTAATTTGGGTTAGTTTTGCTGGGCTTCTTAGCGGAACATGTACTTTCATGTTTAGAAGCACCAAATCAAAATGCTGTTGAATATTTCCATTACAGGTTAATTTTTCAAAAGAAAGATTTTATTGCTTTAACATTAGGCAGAGCTTTGTTTTTTTAATAGACTAGCATATACCACCTCTGCAGCATCTTTGTTTTCTGTAGTCTTTTCTGCTAGCTACTACAGATTTGTAAATTGTAAAGCAGAAGACTGGACAATGTAGATCTTCCTGTTTTCTTTTTTTTGAGTTACAAAATGCTGCAATGGAAAGACTTAAATGTATGTATCAGCATCAGGACACACTGGAAATGCCTACATTCTGCCGAAGTTATTAGGACATTTGCTGCTCTCACCTTACCTTTCTCCAGTGTTTTTTTTTTCCTATGGCATATTAGCGTTCCAGCTTTTGAGACCCCTGCAGGGCCCTACACCAATAATGGCAACACAAGTCACAGTAGAGCACTCAAGGATATTGATAAGAAAAGCTGTAGGGTGTATTTTATGGATGTGTGGGTACCATAAAGGCTTGATATTTCTGATACTTTAATAACACCTTTTCTAATTTTAAAGTGTGACAGAACCTGTCTTGGTAAGCTGTGCATGGAACCACAGCCAGCCCTTGTTAGCAGAATGGGAATAGAATGGGAGACATTTAATTTGAGAACATTGTAAAAACCTGTGAGCACCTGTTTGGATATTTGCAATGCATGATCCTTTCCCTTAAGCCTGATGAAATACAGGCAAAGATGTTTATTCAGGGTTATAAAAAATTATTGGCCTTTTACCATGATCACTTTGCAGTGGCTGTTATAGCCACATAGCAATGTCTTGCCTTATTGACAGAAACTAAAACATCCACTAAACCCTGTGGAAGAGATAGGTGTTTGTATGATATAATGCTCTTCACCAGCACAGTTTTCCACTATAATTTGTGTATTTCTTGCATGGGCACTATTCAAAACTCTCCCCATTTCCCTGCCAGCTTTCTCACCACAAGGTCTGTGTCTCAAGGTAGTCTGTGGCCAGGGAACTGGAGAAGAGGGGTCTTAAGAACACATTGATCAGTACAGGAATTATAGAAACAAAGAGTGCTGTATTCTGGATGGAGAATTCTGGACAAGGAATGCCAGAGGATTACTCCATGGTAATTATTGAAAAATTGTCACTTTGGGAAAAAAAAAAAAGACAAGTAAATAGTGAAGAAGTAAAAACCTTCTATGTTGTTCTTTGTTGTCAACTAACATAGATATTAATTCTCTTTAAACACTGTTGTCTTAAAATTCACTTGTAATAGGGTATCTTTTGAGACAGAAACCCTGGTACCTCTTCAGACCTTTGAAATACGGTATTAAAAAGGTGTATGGTCCATTTGCTCATTAATAGTCCTGAACACGCTAAACTGCTGAGGTTTTTTGAGTTGGGGACCTGCAATGTAGTGTGACAGCCAGTCACAGAAAATACAGAGAGTAATAAGCCTGAATCTTCTAGACTATGATATTATTTCTTACTGGCATCCTAAAGAATCAGCTTCTGATTCCTATTTTACTTCTTTGTGATGTTTCTTCCCTATTTTGTTTCACTCCCATTTTGTTAGGTGATAAATGGCACAGGTTTAATCACTCAAATTGTGCATTTGCTGCTATTGATTATTGTTGCTTTTTAAGCATTCTGTCAGCTCTTTCACAATTATGAAAAGTTCACCTTTTGTTGAACCTTAATGATTAGGTGAGGATGACAGACAGACAAGCTTTGTAGCCATCTGTGTACATACAAGATAATCCCTACTGAGAAAGGCAGAGGGCAGATATGACATGCTGGTAAATGGATAAGTTGAAATCTGTTCTGTAAATAATAATAATAAAAATGGTGAATAATAAAATACCTGGGCTGGTTCTTACCTGAATCAGCTGTGAATCTGTAAATCATGTATCTTACCTATGTATATGCTCTAAACCTATTCTATCTGTGCCCTCCCTTCATTTAATAATCTTATATGGAATCAAGGCAAAATACCTGTTTCATAAATCTCATAGAGGGACATGTTGGTCCCAGGGTTGATAAATCCATTATTAGAGTAGTCCTTTAACTAGAAAATATACTGTGTTAGCTTCACTTCCTCCTAGAATACACATAAAATATACTCAGGATGCTCAGTGTCACTTCAGAAATTTCTTGAAAATGTTGCAGGATCCTGACCTTCAATTTTTGATAAATTGTTGTCCGCATACATGTTTTAAATTTCTAAATCAGCAAGTTTAATGTTAGAGTGAGCCTGGCTCACGCAAATGTAGTTGCCCTGCTATTCAAGGCATTATTAGGTTTAAAGATATTGATGTGGACCAGATGTTTCAGGTGGTGGGAGGACATATGGAGCTGACAAAGAAGTCGGGCAGTTGGATGATGAGCACTCTTGTGTATAAAAAGTCTGTGAATCTGGATCGCTTTCTTGAGCGAGTCCTCAGCCCTTACAGATGAACTGTTCTTAATGCCAGCTATAATAGACTGCCTTGTATGACCTGTGCAACTAGGAAACTGCAGAGAAGTTTTGCCTTCCAGAGCAAGAATCCTTGAGTACTGCAGAGTCATGATAACAGTGGCTGAGTAACCCTAGATTACCTCATACCAATCATGATATTAATATTCTGAAGTTGATAATTCTGCTTTCTTGCTGCCCAGAGAATCTCAAACTTGCTGGCAGGCAGGACAGGTTACATCTTCCTGGGGACTAGCAGGACAGGCTCACTTCAGTCGTCATCAAACTCAGCTCCGGTCTGGGGCTTGGTGAGTTTTATGCCCATATGCCTGTTGAGTGCCTGTCTTTCCTTCTTACCGACTACACTGGAACAGCCCTTAGGTATGTTTATAATCTAGTCAGCATCAATCTGAAAAGTAACCTTATTATTAGAGAACTGAAATGGACAGGAAGAAAGATTTGAAACTTGATTAATGGTACAGTGGTGAGGTTACAGTGTGCTTGGCAGAGGCAGGAACTCCAAAGACAATCTTCCATCCCTTCCAGCCATATTTTAGCAGGCAAAGGTGGATGGTGAACAGTGAATTACAGACTTCTATCAGCAACTGAGCTTCCATTATCTCTCTGGTTTTGGCCCGTTATTTATTATCCTCAAGCTGTGCAACATTGGCCTCCAAGACAGTCAAGTGAGGTGTGAGGCAGAGAGAAATTTAAATCAAATGTAGAAAAATCCTCTGAGAAGAGACTCCTGATTTATGACAGGCTTAAGCGGAGTCAGTGACCGAAGTCCAGCTCATTACTTTGCAACAAACGGGTTGTAGTGAAGGCAAAGAATTATTCCTACTCATCTGACCCTACCGAGGAGTCCCAACTTGGTGAGCTGTCCCTACTCTCAGACATGCACACTCAGCTCTTTTCTTGCAGAGGAAAGCTGCTTTGGTGCAGTTCAAACTGACCTATTTATAAGATGCAAATGAAGGTAGTTTAAACAAACTTAGGTGAGCTGTTAGGAAGAAAGATCATATTATCCTTCATCTCAGGTGACTTACGAGGTTAATAACCTCTGGGAAAGGGTCCCTGGTAGTGTTGGAGCAAAATAACCTTTTAAACCAGTGCAACCATTTTTGCAATGTTTGTGTCACCACAGCTGCTATTGTATGAAACACAAGTGGAATATTTATTTTACAAGGTCAGGTTAATAAACTAGTTGTAAAAAGTAGACGTCTTTATTTGTTGAACAGAAATACTTTATAATGCATAGCATATAACCAACTTTATATTTAAGATGATTTTTTGTTAAAAGGTCCATTTTGGTACATCCTAGCACAGTTATCAAAGCAACGTTGACTGTAAACCCATTCTCCCATAGCAGATGAACATGTTCTTGTCCTCAGACCCATTAGAGCCATTTTGGCTTGTGAGAAGTTTTATTTATGCCAGTCATATTAAATATATCGTATCCAAAACCTGAACACCAGTTTAACATTATGCATTTTAGATAATTTATTATTTCAACTTGCTCCTAAAGTTCTTTATAAAAATTTAACAAAAATGTTGACAGCAAGTAAGCTGTTCTACATACCATCAGCATAAGAAGCTGGATAAATAGACCAAATAAATAAATAAAATCAATTGCTGCAGCAAAGAGGCTATCTATTATATAGCAAGCATTTCCATGTTAAAATTATTTCTAATAATTACAGGAATCGGCTGTCACGGCAATGCCAGTCACTGCTGGATTTTAAAAAAGCTTAGGGTATTAATGCCCTTAATTAAAATATGTATCTGAAACATTTAATTTTTAGCTAGTGCTGTTTATGTTCTGTTAGAGACTGGATATGTAGCTCAGACTTAGCTACCAGAGTGCTCAGTGCTGAACAAACACATATTTAATTATAAATTCACGCTGAAGAATTCAGAAGCCAAACAGACTGCTGACAAAAACCAAAGAAAATATTGGTCCCTTCCTACAGAAGAGGGATGGGGATGGGCAGTGTGCTGAAGTTCCTCCTGAAGTCAACCAGACTACCTTCTCCTAGACCAAGGTTTCAGCTTGGCTCTTTTTCCCCGTTACAGAAGATGTGATGGGTGGATCACGGTCCCTGGAGCACAGACCTAGTTGTGCCAAGCGCTGCCTGCCATTGTTAGAGTTTATGGTCCACGTGTAGCTCTAAAGACGGCCTGGCTGTCCCCGTCTCTTCCTTAGGCCTCCTCTTCCACTCTGGTGCTTTGCTACTCCGCAGGTTGGCAGAGTGCTGCTGTTTTCTGTCGGGAGTACAATGGGGTCCGTGCTGGGGTAGTGGAACAGGGCGTTGGAGGCTGTTACAGCCTTCTCTCTACTGTCTGATATCTAAGCTGATGATTAGGAAGCTTTTGGATTAAATTAACACTTTTGTGTGGGAAAGCTGAAATGTCAATCTCCATCCGTGTGTATGGTAGAGATGACCAGATTACAGGGAGGATCTGCTTTTGGCTGTGACTGGCCTGGGGTTCTGCCTGGCAGCTGAGAAGTGCAGGATCACATCAGCCAGAATCAGCTGCCCTACTCAACTTTAACGAGTGACTATTTCTAGACACTTCCACTGACAGTCAGCATTATGAAAAAGAAAAAGATGTCTAGAGAGTAGTTAAAAGCTTTTACCTTCCTAATTCATAGCTTTTAAATTGCAATTACAGTATTTGGCAAGTTTTCAAATATTTAATTAAAATGTTACCCATTTCTGAAGAGGGACCTTTTACATCAAAATGATTAGTGAATCACAGATGAAATCTACTCATGGGAAAGGGACCTTTGGATCACTGTGATATTCCAAGCAACCGTTTTCTTTTCATAACTGTATCCTATTGCTTCCTAAAATTAGATAGGTCAAGGTCTTACAATTTCATATCAGAAAACAGATTTTCCATTCTCCCAGTAACATCTCTTGGCACCTACCATTTCTGATTTTAATTCATCTTTCTTGAAAATAGATATCCAAGATGACTACAGGATACCAGATAATGTCCCTTGCCATTGTTGTCTGTTTATGCCCTGGAAATGGTTTTTTCTCCACTTCAAATGATACACACATGGTTTTGGTACTGGGTGTTGGGGCTTTTTGTTTGGTTGGTCAGGGGTTTTGTACAATGGCATACATTCATCCTGTGACTGAATATTATATCCAGACCTTTCTTTTGCTCTGTTATTTCAAGCTGAAAACCTCTTACCTGATGGCTGAAATTCTTGCTGTCAGTCCCCTTGATTAAACTTTGTACTGTGTGTGACTGCATTTCATTCCATTTCTTTTTCCCAAATTCTTGGTTTTATCTGGTGCTTCTTATCTGGTAGTTCAAACTTCTGTATTGACAACGCCTCCCAAACTGATACCGTTAGCAAATTTTGGTAGTAGTCTATTTCGTCTTGTTCCAGGGTCATTACTGACAGTAATAAAAAAAAAATCTGTACCTAGGCTAATTCTGGAATATTGTTGTATCAATCTGATCCTGGAATATTGCTGTATCAGTTCAGAGGAACAGGTTGTCTTACTAACTGTCGATCTCACAGCTTTGCCTGGATACAAAAGTCTGCTCATTGGATTGATTCTCTGTGGTTTGGGCAATTTCAACTGGAAGGGCTGTATTCTGTCATGGTTTAACCCTAGCCAGCAACCAAGCACCACGCAGCCACTCACTCACTTCCCCCACCCACCATCTCCTCAGTGGGACAGGGGAGAGAATTGGAAAAATGTAAAGCTCGTGGGTTAAGAACAGTTTAATAGAACAGAAAGGAAGAAACTAACAGTGACACTAATAACAACAATAAAGTGACAATAATAATA
>JAVKLA010000088.1:19526059-19536269 GCA_034782735.1 Sagittarius serpentarius | reverse complement strand
CCCCCCCCCCCCCCCCCCCCTTAAGTAGATTAACCTAGAGTTGTTTCATGGACAAATATCTCTAAGAAAACATTTAACTTATTTCTTGTTTTTAAAAATCTTAATACTAAGAAGCATTGAAGAATGCTTGCAGTAAGTGCTTAGAGGAATTTAACAGAATCTAACGTTGCATTTACTTAATAACTATACAGCAGATAGCACTTCTGTAATCTTTGATACATCTTACCAGTTTTAATGATGATTACACTAGCAGTATTTTAATTGTATCACAGAGTGGAATTCTTAGTATGAGAGACTCTCCCTAATGCCATGTACACAGAGGTCCCCTACACAGTAAACACTTTCCGACCCTTTCCTTCCTTTCCACCTGGATATTGGCAGAGCTCTGTAAAACGTGGCTATGCAGAAGTTAGCTGCCAGGGAAACACCAGCCCGTTTGGGAGGTGGGCTGAGAGCACACCAGCCTGGCCACTGGGGACGCAGCTGGTAGCACCAGTCACCCCCTTCCCCTCGAAATCCCTCCCCAGAGTGGGGGATCCAAAACAGTTCCACTTTCCTCTTCCTATTTAAGACCAAAAAGCACTCGAGAAGTCTATCCCCGTTTTGTTGGATGTAGGTAGAAAAAGCTTTATGTGATTTTCGGGTACGTCTGGACGGTGGTTAAATGCAGGCTGATGTTGCCCAAAACCATGGAAGATTTTAGACCAGCAGCTTTGGTTTGGGCTGTAGTTTCATGTTTCACTTGAGCCATTTGACAAATAACTTCAAATGTCAACTGAAGAAAAACTACTGTGGAAAACAAGTGTTAGTCCAGCTGCACCTAATGCGAGCACTTTACCTTGTCACTATATCTTTGAAGGCTGTGAAAGAAGAAAACTGTCTGTTAATGGGCTCCAATTGGTTTTATTTAAAGAAAGACAGATCTCTTTGTGGCCAAAGAGCAGCTTTTCTTTTCTTGCTTCTTTTTATGTCTGTCTGATTCTCTTTCCACATATGCTCTCTGTCTTTTGGTTGAAACTCAGGAGAGAAAGCCAAAGTGAACATTTCACACCTTGCTTGCATAAACGGTTCATATTGTTGGAAAAATCCCCACCACTGAGCAAATGTAATTATTTACATAAGAAGAGATCCACAGGAGCTGTACTACTATGTGACTACAATTCTTTATGGCTGCACAAATTACCTGCAGCTGCCCTCCTCTAAGCTGTTCACAAGGCAATAGAGAAAAGGATTTATTTTCAGAATTCACTAGAAGGAAATGAAAATGAGTTGATTAATAAAGGCATCAGTATAAGAGCTCTGAGCCACTGGTCTATTGACTTGTTCTTCCACCTGAACGTATCTATAGGCAGGCTATCAGCTTGCTTTTTGTCTTGCTTATACTCGAGTCAGAATCATTCCCGTTTCGTGAGTGTTTATGTGAAGAAAATGATGCCCTACTTCTGTCCTTGATACCAGTATAGAAGGGTACAAAAAGATCATCAGGTGATCTTCAAAATGTATTAAAAATAATTTTCCATTTGTACGTTTTCTGCACTGAAGAAATGAATTGGAACAGACCGACCGTGTTTAGCACTTACCTGAACTCCCTCTCGCACCTTTGCAGAATCGCGAGTGATTTGTTGCCTTTCTGCGCCAGCCAGACACAGAAAGGATGTGCCTGTCTGCGTGTACAGCTACAGGTGTTTAACAAACAGCCTTCAATGAACTTCCCCAACCTGGGAAAGAGGGCTCACGTTATTTTGTGTTGCTTTATTTTTTTAATATCTTGGTACTCTTGACTCTGCAGAAGAGCCAAACGGGACTGTCTGTTAGGACCCTGGGGGTAGTAATAGGTCTTAATGGTCCTGACTGGTGTTACCTGGGGACTCCCCCCACAATCATGGGCCTAGGAGCCCCATTTCAGCTCAGCCTAGGTCAGTCAGTCTTCCCTTACAGTCACCAAACCCTCGCAGCTACCATGCCCTCAACAGATCATTTGTCCTTCTTCCACTCCTTAATTTTTTCAAGTGTGAATTTTCTGCTTTTAGAAGATGTGCATATGACTCATTTCCTTGTGCAGTGATCAAAGGCATCTGAGTCGTCTTGCTGGGAAAACAGGTTATAGTGAAGGGATGGCAAATTCTCTCCATCTTCAGTTGACCCTCACGATGGAAAAGTTACTTGGCTTGCTCATGACTGCATTATGAAGCGACCTTAACTATTTTGCAAAGCTTCTTTATAGCTCTCGATAAGGAATGTTTTATTTGGACTAGATGATTGTTGTAGGTCCCTTCCAACTGAAATATTCTATTCTGTTCTACTCTATTTAAGGGGTATACCTTTGTACAGTTGGATTTTGCAGAATTCAAATTTTCAAGGTAAGAAGCAGGACCAGAAAGAACACTTAAGAATCTCATGGCATTTAGCATGGAACATGGAAGTTATAAATATATTTAGCGCTTTTTTTTTTCCTATATATATGTGTTCTTTTCTTTATTACTTTGAGGATTGCATAGCTTGATTTTTATAACCATGGCTAACTTATCTTCAGTGAGCATCACGGAATCTGATGAAAACTGCTGTTAATGACATCTGAATGAGACATAATGACCCCAGCTTTTCCATTGCCTTTATCTGTAAAACTTAGTAAATGGAAAAAAATGTGGTTTCTAGTGTGGAAGAAAATTGTAGCTATATAATTAGTAGAGGCTGAATGTGTTAGATGGAAGAAGAAAATTATTTTAAAAGATTGAAGTTGGTTATTTTTCTTCTCCTGGGAGTGTCATTTATATTGTTTCTTGCCAGTGGCATTCCATATGAAAACATGAACTGAGCTTCAAAAGTGTCTATATATTTGTTGCAGTTTTATTAGTGTTTCTAGGACAAAAACAGGAGAAAGAGTAGTACCTAATATTTCTCTGACTACGTCTGTAAAGCACAAAAACTGTAATCCAGCCCTGGCTTGAGAAAGGTTTGCTTCTGAGTCACAACTAAAGGAGAAAGGTAATGTGAGGAGGGGGATGGCCAAGGAAAGAAATGCATTTGTCTGTAGTGACACTGAGATAGCGAAAGGAGAGGGCATAGTCACCAATTAGTTTCATCCATGTATATCCACAGAGTGCTAGAGAGCAGAAAAGGGAATAAAAAGAAACTCACATATATATATATATATCCATACATATCTCAGTTATATCTTGGTTGCTCTGGCTTTAATTGCTCACCAGAGGCAAAACTGTTGCTGGTGTGTTGTCCGTTGAAATGCTTATACACTATCCATGCACGAGTGAGATACTTAATACAGTCTTCCTCTCATATGAGTTTGAGTTTTACTGCTCCTGTTCTTGCCTGCTAAATATCTCAACATGTAGATATTGCTATTGATTTGTAGAGTATTTCTTCTCATTTCCTTAAAAATTTGGATCATTATATGTATTTTCAGTTATAAAACAAATCCTACTGCATGCACTATCTTTATAATCAGCTTTAGTTATTTTTTCAGGTACTTGTAGTCAGCACTGGCAACAGATCTTTTGGGATCGGCATTTTGTAGATGAGGTTTCTATACCAATACTTGTGGGATGTCATTAAAGGGTTACAAATACAGTTTGGCTGCAAAGCATTTGATTAGCGAAGCAATGCAGAGTTTAGTACAGCCAGTCCGTGCTGTTTGGCATACACGAAAGTGAATGCACACATTGAAGACTCTTGGAGGGCATGAACTGTGATCTGAAAACATCCTTATTGTTTAAATATATCTCTTTGCATCTTTATTTTTAAAAGCAAAAATGAACATATGGAATGTTTCTCTTGAGCATGGCTGGAGAATAGGTTGGAGGATTCAGAACATGTGAAATCCATTTCTAGAGTATATCGATAAATACACTATTCTTTCTCAGTGTTCTTAAATGGACCGTAGTGAAAGACCGCACCAACAAAATCCTACATTTATGCAGGCAGAACAGGTAATTACACTCTGCAATGTCTGTTTAAGGGCACAGGTACCCATTTCACAAATACTAATGAGCCTATGTAAATGCTGGGTGGAAGGAAAAAAAAAAACCAGCATCCTTTGAAAATTTTTCCCTTTAGACCAAATTCTGTCCTTGAATATGCACACAGAATTTCCATTGACTTTGATGGGCTGTGCATGAATACATCTGACAGAAGAATTTAATCCTTAGAATTCCCTTTCTTTTCTGCAGCTTCCTGCTTGTCTCTTACGTTTTTATTTTCTCTAGGTTTAGCTAATCAAAGTATTCCTGCATTGCTGCATTAAAAGGATTTTTCTTGGGACCATTTACTCCTTAGTTTAAAATTATTATTCTTGAAAATCATTTAAAGAGGTGCCCACCATAATAAAATAAATCTTTTTATTTTATTCACTGTGTGTTTGGCAGATAGCTGATACAATAGCTTTAGAAACTGTGCCGTGTATAGTCACAACTAAAAGGAACAATGTGTTTTTCGGAACATAAACATGGAGCATAGATAATCTGCCGAAAATCTCTAACAATAAGCAGGAGTTCCATATATTAATTTGGGCATCAACATTTGATCTTTGTTGACCACGGGATCTGTATATTAGACTCTACTCAGCTAATGAGAAATAGCCTGATACTTGAGTGAAACAAATCAGCTGGAACCAGGCCGTAGACTAAGAGATTGATTTTTTTAAAGCACTGACTCCCACTGGTGTGATTTGATGCTACCCCACCTCCTGCAAGGCTTGAGATCTTGTTAGACTTGTTCAGTTTGATGAACATTTCAATCAACAACTGCTGCCCTACCGCTGCCAGTTCCAGTGCCTATCTCAAACCATCTTTCATATTTTGTAAGGTAGCCAGATAAGCGAGCTGGCCAGTTCTTCTTTTCTATTAAGGGTATAAAGGAGTAAACAGAGGCCTTCCCTATGACAGATTAGGCTGTGAGGTTGTTATCTTGCGTTAATTTTCATCTCACCATGTGAGATAATCTATTCTTATTTTGCAAAGATGACTGCTTCTAATCACCAATCTCTAAGGTGCATCACTTAAACTCATAAAATTAGAGGAACTTTAATACAAAAAAATATTTTGCTATCAGTCCTGCCTCCCATTTCAGTGTGAGGAGAGGAAGAAAGGAAAAGAGATGTTTCCCATCCCAGTTTCGGTTAATATTTTAATACTTTTGTTGACAACTTAAATTTTTGCCCATCCAGGCTGACTCATAAAAACAGCCCTTGCTTTCCTTTCTACTTTCCTGTTCACTGGTAAACTTTTCTTGTAACCTCACCTTTTACTGTTTCTCTTCTTGTCTTTCCTTGCTAAAACTTACCTCTGCTCTTGACTGTAGGCAACAATGAAAATTTCAGACAACATCGCCAAGTCCTTGGCTTTTCCAGTACTTGTTAGTCAGCAACATAAATTTCACCTATAGCCTATGAAAGGTGGCGTATCTGAAAGTGGTCTGCTTTTTCCCCCATATATGAAGCCAGATTTGAGTGCTCAAAATAGAATCTAGACGTCACTCGGTATGAAAGTTTAATGCAGGAGGGAAGTCCCATTAAGTGGCACCTTCCTTCCCATTCAGGTAAATGGTGAATTTCTTGTAGATGTCCATGGTGCAGTGTTGGGTATTATGCCTGTTTTCCATAATAATACCTTTAACGTTGGACTATTTATGTGTCTATATGCTTTTCGGAATGTTTATGTTGGAACAGCTTGTGAACTGTTCCTTTGATAGAAGCCTGTTTCTGATCGGAGTATTAAGAAAGCAGATTGTTTAAATGTGTCAATTTTGATAAGTCAATCAAAAAATTCCGTGCTATACAACAAATATCAAAATGCCTCATTTATTTGCTGATGTCATTTTTAGGGGACACCAACACTATATTGTTACCATCATTACAAAGCCTCAACTGGGAATAATCAGTGTCTCACTCTCTATGACAGTTTTTGGAAAGCAGCTTGTCATTGACTATTTAATAAAGCAGAAAGTGGAGTTAGGTTTGCATTATAGGAGAATACTGAAATGAAATGAAATCTCATCCTGAAAAAGAAAAAAACCCTAACTTTCTAGCTCCTCTTCTTCAGATGTCTTCATTTAAATGCAAATAGCAGCTTCATCCACAATGAAATAAAAAAAGCCTCTTTTTTCCCTGGGAAACAATAATAAGGGTAAACTTAAGTCATTTCATTTTTGTAATAAGATAATCCTTTTCAATGCTCATGGTAATATTATGATAAAGGTTGATTTAAAAATTATTATTTTTGAATAGGGGAATGTATTTTTGTCTTTTGTAGAAGCAGGATTTCTGAATTCACTGTAACTCTGCCCAGATGCTGCTCCTGCGGTCAGTGAGTTCAAGGATCTGATCTAGATTCTGTTGAGCCCAGTGGGCAGATACTCCATAATATTATCTGCAACTGAATCTTGTCCCACCTACACTTTTTCTGGTTGATGAAAATGATGGTGTGGTACTTGTGGGATTTCTTTGTGGTATTTGTACACAAGCAGAAGTCTTCAGCCCAAAACTGGTTGCACTTATCTAATTTATTGACTTTAGTGACAGTAGAGGAGATGACAATACATCAAGATGACCATGAGGTTCTTGAACAAGTGTTCTGGTTTATCGTATACTTTCACTCAACGTCTCACTGATTCTGTCCCAGGCTGTGCTGAGGATGTCCTATTGCTGCTGGTGCAGGTAAAAGAAAATTAATTTGTCCGCTATATTTTCTGACACTAAAATTCTGTAATATATGTTCTTTGTAACACTGATAGGCAGTGTGCATGTCTGTTTATATGCATCAGTGCAGTGATTATAGATCTGATAAACTGCAGTAATGTTTAGCTGTTGGCATGAGCATTTGATAACTTTATCTGTCAGTTCTCTTTGAAACATGTTAACCAAATCTTATTATATCTTTCCAAATTCTGAGCAGCTTCAAAGTACTTCTTTCCTTCAAAAAAATCCAAGACAAAAATGTTTCTGTCTCTCTAGTATGTCAGTGGAGTGAAGTCCAGGATAGATAATATGCAGTGTTGGAAAGAAGTTAGCGCTTGTTGGTAGAGGAATGTGAATTTTATACAACAGCTTAATATTGAGAACTCAAAATCTTTCTGTTTAGCCATGGAAGGTCCAAAGGCAATAGGGTATCATAGCATATAGGTATACAGCAAGATCTTTCCAGCAGTCTGGCAATCAAAACATACTTTTATTAATGTATCCTTTGTTTATCAAAAATCAAATTATCAATGTAACTACTAATAGATATCAGAACACTTGTTGATAGAGCTGCTGAAAAAGAATGGACTTCCTACTTGTTTCAAATGATTGGCCAGACTTTACTCATATGCCCTTGTTGGTTTGGGGGTGCTTTTTGTCTAAGAATAAGAAAATACCAGCCTCTCAGCCACATCCAGATCTAATAGAAATGAGTAGGAAGATTTTAAAATTGGCAGAGACCACTTTCTGTAATTGGTGTTATGAGTATTAGTAGTATCGGTTCTAACAGTATTATTACTATCAGCTCTATGTATAGTGTTTACTTGGTTATATCAAGCCTTTGTTTCACTTTGAATACAAGTCTTTGAGGATATTTCATGTTCATGGCGGTAATCCTTCACTACTTCTTTAGGTAGCTGTTTGAGTTCTATGTCACGCATTTTGAAGTCCTCAGTACAGCAAGAGGGCAATAACATGTATTATGTCCAAGATGGTCATTGCAGTATACTATAGATATATATTACCTGCATTTTGCTTTTCTTTCTATTGCGTATTTTACGTCGTTAGACTTTAATTAGCACATTAAATACATAGTTTTCCTTTATGAAGCCAGAAGGGTTTTCTTTGCAGTGAAAATGAGTGGTTCAATTACCCTCCTACTAATGGATAAAACGTAATTAACATTGTCTTGAGGCAAATTTTCATTTATGCTGCCATTCTCCGTAAGCTGAACATCATTCTCTGGAAAAAGTCAATGTGTCACTTTTATTAGCCCAGTTTGCACTTTAACACCAAGAAAATTAATTGAAGATACATTAACGTACTTAACTTCAAATACAATGAGATGATCTGATGACAGAAGATAACTAACGTGTCCTTTATGAAGTCATGCAGTTTGGTTGTGGGTGTGCTTGATAAATGGGATCGTATTTACATGTGTGCACTTTGTGAAAAGGACAGAACGTAAAAAGCACTTCCAAGCCAGCTGCTGTTCATAAACTTGCCAAGGTTTACATCCTTTCACACGTGAACGGTAGCCAGAAAACCTTTTTTAGGTGGATTTTCTTTCCATCAGCTATGTTATCTTCAAATGCTACAGCTGTACAATTGTATCTAAGTTTTTAGGCCTGAAAAGTATCGACGATATCTGTTCCATCCTTGTAGCACAATTGCAGAATCATTTGCATACACTTGGGGTATATTGGGGGATTTTGGGGTATATTTTAGTGCCTTAGAAGCCTATAAGGAAAACCACTTCAGAAATACAGGCAGTGGACCAGAGCCTTAAATGACTTTTTCTACTCTGTATGTTTTTAAATAGCTAGTCCATGGTGACACGCATGAGACAACTGGGACTTCTCTGCTTTCACTGGGATTTTACAGTCAGGTGCTTGTTAGGAAACGTTTCCCCACATTTAGTTTGCACTTTCCATTGCCCACCTTAATCCTCTTTTTCTTCACTTTATTTGGGTCTAGCACTAAGAGACTAGTTCTCTGCTATGGAAAATTCTATAATGTAAGAAAGAAATACGTATCTATTGAATTACTGTTACAGATTCTTTCTAGCAATTACAGTGATTGCTGCTGCTGCTGCTGTTGACAGTGCTTCACCCACATCCTGAGCTAGCTGTTGGACATGTTTCACCATAAATGGCATTATGGTGAGATAATGAACCTCCCTTCACCTTCAATCAATCCACCCCAAGAACACACTCCCAAAACAGAGTGACATAGCAGACCTCTGAAATCTTCATCTTTTCCAGAAGTGACTCCTTGATGCTTTATTTTTTGTTCTGATAGCAAAAGTAACAATCTGACCCTGAAACATGTATGTGGAAGTCAAGTGCTTTGCTATTGTTTTTGAGTTCTTATATATCCCCCATGGACAAACCTATAGCACCTGCAAATCTGAAACAATAATAACCACGGTGATGAAGAGACACTGTGGCGTGATTATAGTTTTGCTTTGCCCTCTATTAGGAGCACCTTTTTATAGCAGTAACCTCTCTGTGTAACACTGTAAAAATAAGTGGGATAAGATGAAGGCATACCAGGTGTGCAGAGGGAGATAAACTCAAATAGTACTATATTATGACAGCAAAATCTACTGGTTTGTATAGAAAAACATGCCTTTAGAAGAGACCGGACATTTCCACAGTGAAAAGCTCAGCAATTTTACTCCAGTTTCCACCAGAGACTGCAGAAGGAGGAGTAAGGAGTGTAAGGCAGGTGCCCTGAATGGTCTCCTTCCCCAGCCCTCTTCTTCTGCAGAGCTGAGTGTCCCTGCTATAGGAATTATTCTAGCCCTATGGAAAGTGAGTGATTTGGGGGTTAGTCATTCTTTTAGGTACCCAGAAGCAGAGTTTGGCACTAGGTTCTGCAGAATATGGACAAAATGAGTATTCAGAGTGCACTTACAATGTGTCTTTGGTTTTGGCATTTAGGAAGAGTTCTGCATCCATCACCTGCCTGCAGGGTGAGAAAACAAAAAAATAATCACAGAGCTATCATGAATGCAAAAATACTTATTATGGATAAACTTTTCCATCTCAACATACTTTCCAGTCCATTTTGCCTTGAATAATTACCACAGTGAACAAAGCTTGAAATCTCCAAGGCAAGCTGACTTTAATTCTGGCCAAGAGATCAGTCTCGGACCAGCTGATTGCCTGCTGTAATCAACCAAGGGTCTGATTTCAGGTTGCTTTATATAACAATGAGCTGCAGATGGGTCATCACAGGTTCATGGGTGCAACAATGACTAATAGTTGAATTAAATGTGAAAAGGCCAGGAAGGGTATATCTAATGCAATGCTTTTCTTCGGTTGCCTCCTTCTCAGGCTGTGTAGGAGCATGAATGCCTAAGTGGTTTTGTCCTTTCAGTGCAGTCCCTAGCATGGTTAAGGACAGCATCTCAGGTTACTCAAGCAGGACCTGCCTTGCATGTCCAAAGAAGGGCAACGAAGCTGGTGAGGGGTCTGGAGCACAAGTCTTATGAGGAGCGGCTGAGGGAACTGGGGC
>JAVKLA010000088.1:19441445-19525959 GCA_034782735.1 Sagittarius serpentarius | reverse complement strand
TGGAGGCCCCGTCCCTGGATGTTTTTAAAAGTCGTGTAGATGTAGCGCTTAGGAACATGGTTTAGTGGGGGACTTGTCAGTGCTAGGTTAAACGATTGGACTAGATGATCTTATAGATCTTTTCCAATCTAGGCAATTCTATGATTCTACGATCTTCAGTGGCTTGGCAGCGGTAGTAGAGCTGTGGAAGTCAGCCAGATTAATCCAGTCTTTTCGGTAATGTACGTATCAGTTTGGAAATCTGTCTTTCTCATTATAGAGTGGACACGTTTGTGTCAAAGTCACATTGCAGAGTGTAAACACTCGGCAATTGACCCAGAGAATGGAGAGCACTTCACTGTCTGTCCCAGCTTGCAGTTCTGCTCTAAAGTCTATTGAATTCACTTGAGGATGAGTGAAAACCTTTCTGAGGATCCACTAGGCTGATGAGTGGGAGTGAGGTCTGGACTCTAACGCAGCTGAGAAAAAAGGATAGGGAAAAAAAAGGTCGATAACATCTATTCATTTCAGGAGAGCAGTGGGTTATGGTACTAGCCTATCACAAGCACAAACAGCTAGGAAGAAATGTGTATATGAAGACAAGATCCTGTTTGGACTCGGATTGAATCTATAGGTAAAAGCCCAAGGAACCTGTAGGTGAGAAAAAGAACCACCTGGTAATGGACACTGTAATCATTTCCAAGTACAAGACTGGTATCAAATCTTGTGCTCTGCAAGAGTAGTGTAATGGAGGAGATGAAATCTCTCTGGCTGCCTTCACTGGGTGGAAGTGAAACCTCTTGTAGGTTCAGGAACAGAAAAACATTACAGACACATTCAGTTGTGTCTCCATCTGGTTCCCAGCTCGAGCCTTTGAAATCAGCACCTGCACTACGTGATGCCTTCCTGGGAGTAGTAGAAGAGTAACCCACAGACTTGCTGCCATCCAAAGGAGTGAGCCATAAAGTGTAACTTCTTAATTGAATTTTGGCAAAAAGCACAATAGCCACTAGGTATGTGGCATAGAATAAAGCTCTAACACAGCTGCTTTATTTCAGCAAATTTTCAGTGGTCTAGCTGTTTAGGCTGAGCATGTGTTTCACTGAATTAGGCCCAAATGCATGAAATATATGAAGAAAAAGAGCAAAAGCACGTAACCCCAGAGATAAGACATAGTTTGCACCAAAGCAACAGATTTCTTCATCTTTTCTGAATCTGAAAGTAGTTAGAAAAAGAAATACATTAAAAAAAAAATCCAGTCATTATGGCATTAAATATATATATGTGTGTTAGTAACAAGGTTGTAAGAGGACTGGCTGATAAAGTTAACATGAAAAGACACTTTTTTCTGTAATGCACAGCCTGGTCCTGTGTACAGATTGTGTTAAAAAACAGTTTCAAAAGACACGTTTGCTGCACAGGATCTAATGTCAGCAGGAATGCTCAGCCCACCTGCCCATTATTGCTCTCATTAAATCAGTGTGCCCAGTCTCAGCATATTTAAGGGTCTGTCAGCATTTCCATTTAATAACCATCACATGTAATACATTGGCCTCTTTGTGTTGCACAGAGCTTATCAGTATGCTGTGGACACTACCATATTTTACAATATATTTAAGAAACAACAGGATTTAAATTTGATTGAACAGTTTTGACTGAGATGCTGGATTAGCATTTCAAATACTTTTTTGTGCTAACCTCTTGGGTAAGCCCTAATTATTTAAAAGTAAAACTCTTTCAGAAATAGATGACATTGCTAATTGAAACAGTCACAAATGAAAAAGTAATGTACATGCTGCAAATTAACCAAAAGAATTTGGCTGTCTATAGGGACCATTACAGCAATCAGAGGTACATTAACTATGGGGAGGAACAGGGGAGAACAGGGAGTCTGTAGCAACATATACTAACTAGGAGCCAAAACACATTTGTTACAAAATGTGTATGGGCTATTCAGTCTTTCTGTTATCTGATGTTGTGTATTATTATTGTGTATTATGGGCATGCTACATAATTTCATAATTGTATTCCTAGAAAATTATATTCTATATTCCTATTTAAAAAAAGAAAAAGAGGAAAGTAAGAATCAAAAGAAATTTACTATCTTTGGACAACAAAATTCTGCTTGGTACTTTCAAGAAGCTGAATTATTCTGAAACAGCCCTTCAAGCTGGAAAGTTATCTGTTAAGTGGGCAGAGTAGTGTCCCAGACTAGTTTTATTGTTAGCTTTGGGACTGCTCTTTTCATCCCACTTTGCAGTGGGATGCGTTACTGCTTATATATGGATCACCATAATCACTGAGGCACCAATAAAGTGTCTGAAAATCTCACCCTCAGTTTCTTCCTCCTTTCTTTATTTTTCAGTAAATATACAGGTCACAGTAGTTTTAGACATCTCATTTAAACTGCAGCTTCAATACAAAACATAGTTCATAATTCCTGCATTACCTGGGAGCCAGAGCCATGAGGTATCCATTTGAATACAGTTTGAAATTTACATTTACATGAGCTGGAAGGTTCCTTCCCTCTAACTGCGATCTCCTTAATAAAGGTTTTCTCTTGATTCAAGAGAAAAATATGACCAGTACTGACAAGGGAAATCAGAATGCTTATTCCATCTCAGGAGGACTCAGAAGTTTAACTAATTATGGTTTGTAAGACTGCTAAACAAATGGTGTAGAATGAGCCCTATTTTGGCTCTGTGCTAAATAAGCTGCTACAAGGATCACAGCTAAAATGACAACTGGTAGATTCAGTACCTTACAGCAGCTACATCCAGGGGATTGTCTGAGAAGGACAGTACACCCCTTAGCAGGGAATTCAGCCAGCCCCAGCTCCTGCTGCTCTCAATGTACAAAGCAGAGGAGTGACGAAATCTTGGATCCAAACGATTGCTCTGGCCAAGCTCCAATTTATTGATTTCTTTCCCACTATATAGGCATCCTCTTCAGTACCTTTTTGCCCACTTCTTAACCTGTGCTTCTGCTTTGGCTCTGTAAGTGCACTATTTCAGGCACAAGCTGAAGGCCATGGGAATAAAAGTAGAGCCAGGTGCCTTAGTACGAGATTCCCTCCAGTTCAAAACACCTTTCCACCAAGTAGCAAGCCAACATTGACATCTCTGTGTTTCAGAACTGAAGCTGTATTCTTCACAGTATTTTGGCTATTAGGAATTGTTCAGAGATAAGAGAAAAAAAATGTTATGGGCTGTACTATTGAATTTTATCCATCCTAATGCAGTTTCAGAGCAAATCCCTCCATGTCATGTAAGTAGAGCATTAAAGGAAACAGCACTCAAGATGATGCTGTAAAATGTGCTTTAATACCACAATCATTTATTATGTTCACGTTGTATCTTTCATAATAATAATGAATTTGAAAGTAAATGTTTATGCAACATAAACCTAGCTTAAGGCAGATTTTAGAGTTTAGAGAGCTCCAAATGCTGTTCAGAGTCTTTCACAGGCACTTAAAAAACTTAAATTCTCAGTGTAGGATTTTTTTTCAATGAAATCTCTTCCTTTCCCTCCATTTCCTCTGCCTGGGTGACAATCCTTCCCTGAGGTGGATGAGAGATGGTTATTTTTATGACTTGAAGCTTTGCTCTTTGACCTCTCTGAAAGCCTTAGGTTCTACCCATAAATCCCAGAGTACCCAGCAGCCTTCAGTCTGATGTCTCTCAAGAAGTCTGAGTGGAGTTTTGGTGGCTTTGCTTTAGTAGTTTATATCTGTTGAAGGCTTCAGTAGTGCTCTGTCTGCTCAGCAGTGCCTGCATTGCTACCAGATGGACATTCCCAGGACCTCAGATGGTGGGAGCCTTTTATAGTACAGATTACATTTGGCCAGAAGGAGAAAAATATATGAGGCACCTCTTAATATTGCTACAGGGATGTGACTTTCTCATTTTGTTTTCCCCTTTTTCATGCACGCTGGAGCCATTTCTGTTTCTTTGCTTCCATAGCTCCAAACTGAGCTCTAAAGTTGGTGCCTTGCTCACTATCCAAAGCCATAATCTGTCACCCCATCGAGGTGTTTTTACTGTTAGATTTTGAGGGTGGACTATGGGAGAGCAGTTGGATATCGGAGGAAGACACTGCACTAGGCATTAGGGAAGCTTAGGTGCTGGTATAAAGTAGACTCAGACAGGATTCAAGCTCCTGTTGAATTTATAGAGGTTGAACTGGAAGTTCAGGAAAGGAGACCTTATTCTCCCTTTTCATCATTACAAGGTGAGCCAAGTCCTTCACCCAGTTGTGCAATCTACAGGTGAATGTGTAGTAGATGTCTTCTGAGGCTGACGTATACATGACATAAGTCTGTTGGTGCTGGTGCTAGAGAACATGGCTGTGGTTTTTAGTGTAAGAGAGCTATAGTTTGGTAGCCGTTTTGCTGGTTATTATAGTGACCCTCACACACTTTCCTCTGCCATGTTAGGAAATAACTGAAAGCAAAGTTCATCCCAGAATAAATTGCGATTGGAGAGTATGAAAAAATTCTATGCCTAGTTTATCCAATACTCTGGTCCTTATTCTGGCAAGGCAGCCTGCCTAGCAAGACATGACTGGTAGGAGTTTTTCCTGAAAATGTGCTGTGAGATCAGGACTCCAATCTACAGAGCACTTTGGGTTAGAAAGGAGCTGTATAAATTTAAAAATTCATGTGCTGTTTCCAACTCCCACTTGACTTCCTGGGGCTTCAGCAAGATTCTTCTGATGTTGGAGAGAAGTGAAGACAGAGAAATTTCCCATGTTAAATATTTGAGCCCTGATGCTGAAAGAATATGTCACCATAAAACTATATTGACAATTAGCAAACCCTCTGCCTCTCCCATATCGTCTTATTCAGCTGAATGGCAATGGATTATATTTTGTATAATGAGGCATGATCTATCCCAAGTATTTAGCATAATGGAAGAACAATAAATCATTCTGGAGTTGTCAGCATAAGACATGGGTGCTTTACGTTAGGTAAATGAACAGTACCTCATTATACTCAGGAGTCTGTGTGAAATCAGGAGGCAGGAATTGTATTATTGTGTTTCCAATTGTTGATAATTATTTTAAACCATTGGAGTGAATAGGTTGTAATTCATTTCTACCTTCCTTTTGTCTGCTGTTGAAGAAGACTTGAGAAATAGCCATGCTTGTAAGCATGGCTGTGTGCCTGGCACTGATAAATGTATCAAACTCCAGCACGACTTTATCTAGGAAACAGATTTTGATAGCTTGCTAGGATTTAGGTCATTGGATAATTCAGCACAAACTGCAAATCTTAATGCTATTGACAAAAGACAGCACAAATAGGCAGCACTTTCTATAAATCCTAGACCTGTAAGTAGCTCTCTTTTCACAGATTTATAGTAAATGTCCTTGAAAGCTATCCAAAAAAATGAACACCCTGGGTCTAGATTGACAGGTTGGCTTTTCAGATTTGTTGCATCCATGTTTGCTCTGTAAGACATGTTGTAAAAGACCTGCTCTATAATGGAGTGTGAATCTGTGCAGAATACAAACTTTCTAGGATGCAGATCTAACTTCTGCCAGTATACAAGGAGAACTCCTCTGAAATTACTGGGGTCGCTGGGCTACCAGACTAATTTATCTGGGACTTGAGTAAGCTCCTCCTACTCATCTTTTTGAATGTTAAAATCCTAAAGTGAGAGACTGAGATGCACGTCAGAAAACCAGGAGACTGGCTGGTTTGTGTGGGGAAGACGGGAGACAAAGAAATTGGGAACATCAAAAGGAAGGGTAACATTAGGTGAAAGGATACATACTTTTCTTATACATTCTTTGGTTTTGTTTAGCTTTAATTAAAAAAAAAATAAAAGGAAAACCAACTGTCTTTCAAACAGAGATAAGCCAGCAGTGTCCATCTTCTGAATAGTGACTTCTTGAGCCTTTCTTTCAGAGGATGGTCACCTTTTCCATGCTAGGAATAAATTTTTAAATAATGTAATACGATTTCTCAGTTTCTTTCCTTTTCTTTTTTAGAAATTCAGGTTTAGTCTAGCTTGAAACATTCTATGACAATAGAGAAGTAACATATGTCACACCTAAAAAGAGGGTGGAGACTGAGTGACAGATAGTGATTGTGCTCAGATTAAACTAAATCCTGATTTCTGGCATGCTTTAGTTAACACTCATTTCGTTCAACTGTGTAACATAGAGGGGGGGAAAAAAAATCTTTGTCAACATCAGCACCCTACTCCACCAGCTGTAAAATTTCACAACACAGACATTATGTGTTTTGTCACTAAAACACATCCCTTGTGGTTTAGTGCCATTTTAATGAAAATCAAGGGGATTAATACCTTTGTATGTCTTCTGGAGATAGAATTTAAGATCTTTGGACTTGTAAAGCAAGCTCTACTTGTTAATCTAAAGTCTTAGATCTCTTACCTTAGCAGAGAGAGAAGACTCTACACCTGAAAAAAACCCACCCTTAGCATGCTTTATCACTGGGGAAATTAGTTTCAGAATTGGGCCTGTGTTTCTTATGGAATTAATAAATTTTCAGGTGCATCAGAGAAAACTGTTCTTTACTGCTATTCTCCCCAAAATGAGGAGCTCCGAAAATCCTGCTCTACCAGTTCAGAAAGCCCGTACTGGGAATCTTAACTTTAAAATGGGACTCTGAACATACAAAGGTGAGAAAGCACATATGAGGGCTGTCACTTTTTTGGCACTCAGAGCAGGATCTGGGATAAAAACACAGGGAGCCAAGCACATCCTCAGGTGCAGTCTGCTGGTTTGAGAGTCTGCAAGTTTTCTCCAACAGTAGCCATCAAACAAGACCAGCAAAGCATGAAGTAACTTTTTCTTCCCTTCTGCCTCTTGTTCCGACATTACTTTAAAAGCACTGCTTTCAAGCAAATGCACTGAAGACCTTTCTTTAAAACATGATAAAATAATAACATATGTTTTAAAGAAATGCCCAAATGCCAGGACTTTAAAATTATTGTCAAAGACAGTAACATTAGTTTATACTGTCAAATAGTGACTTTTTGTTCAATCCCAGCAGTTACATATCTGTGGTATTATAGGAATTGCTCTAATATTTTGACAGATGGGGAAATCTGGGGACGTAAGTACCAGTATTAATCACTCTGTCATATTTAAAATCAATTTGTGTATATTTTCTGCTTATTCTGTGATAGTGGAAAAGTTACCTGACTTGAGATGCATATTTCAGAATTGTTCATTTCACAGGAAAAAATCAGAATAAGACTAGAAGTGCAATGTATGTATCACCTGTAATAGCTGTGCTCCTTGTGATCAAAGACAAAACTTCTCAATATACAATTACATAGTACCATGATACTATGTTCAAGAGCTGGCAAGAATCTCATCAGATCTGTATAGGCAGGGTGATGACAAGTTGTTTACAGAAATTGATAGTGTGACCTTAAAGTTTTAAGCTTTTACCGTGAGTGTGCTTGCCCTTTTCTTCTTCAAACGCTGTCATTTCACTTTCTGAGATTCTTCAATTCTTCGTCAGTCATCATTTACTTAGAGCTTGAAGGCAGAGTTCAGGTGTCACCTCTTAGTCAGGTGTAACTATGGTAACAAGGCAAGAATTAAGATTTGTGGTCCTCCAATGCACATTTTGCCTAGGGTTAATAATGACCCCAGTGTTGGCAGCACTTAATATCCCCAAGCAATTACAGAAGGAATTGAAGGAAAATGAAGGAAGATGAATGAGGATATTGATATTGATAATTCTGGACATCAGAGCCCAGCTAGGAAGGAAATGAAGTCCTCCTGTGATACACAGGAAAGGCAGAAGTTCAAATTCCACTCTGTCTTCTTTTCTGAAGATCAGAGATGGACAGGATGTGGCCTGGCCCCATTTTTCTGCAAGGGTCCTATTTCAGCCTCCTTAGACCCCTCGTCTAGCAAAGGGAAGGGCTGGGCAATCATGAACCTAGTTTGGAGATGGAGATGTGCAGAGCTGGTGGTGAGCCCTTCAGAGGATGGATCAGTGCTCAGGTTGTCTCCTCCTATTTCTCTGCAAGTTGCTCTTCTGAGGCAGCTTAAACTGGTTTAACTGCTCAGTGCCTCCCTGGCCATCTTGGTCAGGAATCTCCATCCCAACCCATCCCATCCCATCCCATCCCATCCCATCCCATCCCATCCCATCCCATCCCATCCCGTCTGGTGGCTCAGCACTCATCAGACACAAAGTTGAGCCATTTCAGCTAAGTCAGCAGAAGATTAACCCAATAAAATGCTCTTAAATCTCTGCTGGCTTAGCAGGACCAACTGGTCAGCACAGGAGCTGAGAAGCAGGAGAGGGGGAGAGCTGTGGCAGCCAGTGTCTGCTTTCCTCAGGGAAGGTGAGTGTGTTTTCCTATTTCACAGTCTAGTAACATAAAACTCTGATCCTGCTAGCTTCTGCAGGAGAAGGTGCTCCCAGGCTTCAGCTCTGCCTGTTCACTGCCATCCATCCTTGGCTCCTGTTTCTCCCTTTCCCAGCAGGGATATCAGATTCGTGGCTTCTTATCTAAATCACAAACCATGAGGTTTTAATCCCCCCATCCTCTGAATTGCCATGGACCTGATAAAATGTTCTTGTCAGCATGCTCGTGCTGGAGTCATGAATGAAATGCCCCATCTAACCTCTGGCATGCCGCTGCTCTAACTACGGCTGTCACTTTTGCACGTTGCAGCACATGGAAATATTTTGTGAGATTCATTCCACTTGCAAGGAAGCAAAGCTCAGCTCCAGCATTCATCATGGCTGGCGTTCAGAGATGTCCATTTCCAATATGAACCTCCCCTCGTCTTTGAACAGCACTCTCTGAGAGGACATTAAATATAAAGTTCTGGTGGGATGTTACCAGTATTAGTAGACTTTAAATGCTTTGTCCCTCTGGCTTAATTAGAAATAGAGTATATCAGTTCATTGTAAATGAGCTTCTGAGACTGATCTTTGCTTTAACTTTGGTCTGGGTAGGTAGCTTAACAAACGACCTTGGTCTAAAGCTGCTGCATGTCTTCTTGTAGTCTTCAGCAATGATAAATGTATCTGTTCCTACTTAGAGTCTCTGCACACCACCCATACATGGCCTGGAAAAGACCAGGTGATGATGTGAATATAGATTGAATTGTATTTTAAGTATTACTTCTCTGATTGCAATTTGTGGTCCTGCTGATGAAGTGGTCTGTTTTGTTTGTGTTAACAGTGGGAATGCTTTGAAAATTGCTCTGGTGCTAAGGAGAGCAGGGGGAAAACATTGTTTTACGGTAAGCATTTTGAAAGAATGTTTATACCCAGAGCATCAAATTAATTTCCCCAAAGAACAGGCTGAGCTGATCAAAACCAAAAATGATCATTGGTTTTGCACATATTTGAATACAAATAATTTCATTGTAAAAAGTCTGTTAAATGCAGCAGCTCATGGTTATTTCCATATTTCCTCAAGCACAACGTAATTATTTTCTTAGGCTCCATTTTCTTGGTTTTGTTAACCATGGAATAAGTTGTAGCATCCTTTTCTCTGGGATGCAGGCAGGTGCAGAGGCAGCTCAGTGACTGGGCAGAATCAGGGCACAGCTTGAGACCTGACGTTCCCAATCTTAGTTCATTGAGGTGCCAACCGGTGGAGGTAGAGCAGCAACACATCATTCTTGTGTATTCTTTTTTTTTTTTTATGTTTTTCTGCAAAGCTTTTGATTCTCAGTTGAACTCCTTTGGGAATCCTAATGGAAAAATAGTTGAAAGCTTCAAAATTTCTAAAAATTCTGCCAGATCTTTATGCATTCTCAGAAATTCTGTAGCATTTGTGAGAACTATCACTAGCACCCACATAGTTTTTCATATTTTTTTTTTTTTTTTAGATATGCCTCGTCACAGTAGTTAGTGAATTGCATTACAGGTACCTAATACCCTACAAGGCTGGAGAACCATGATCCTTTTGCGAAACACAGGAAATGGAGAAGCTTAGACTTCGTAACTGTTCTTCAGGCATTTCAGGGCATATGTGGCTGAAGTAGGAGTCAGTGTCTAGGTCACCTCTCCTTCCTTTGCTTACACGCTTGATAATTGCTGCCCTATTCCTTAAGCTTGTTCTGAACCTCATCTGTAAGAGAGGTGGTGTCATAAACAGCAAAATAGACTGGAAAATCCCAGCACATGACATCGATTACAAAAATGTAAATTCATCCTCCCTAAAATCAAAATCTATACCATTTAATGTAATTGAGGCAAAAAACCTTCAGTAGAATCCCAGTCCTCTGAAAGGCCTAACAATTAGTACGGAAAACCTTCCAAATTAAGTAGAGCTGAGTATAATGAATGCAAAAGATGAGGTGCCGATTGGGTGCTTTTGCTCTGTACAGTTGGCATTTAGCTACCAGGTCAAACAGGAGAGTGTCCAATACTCTAAGACTAACTTTTGTAAAAATGTTAGGTACTGAAAAAAACATTTAATTTCATTATAGGTAGCTTTACAAACCTTTTCCACTAAGCTGTACACTAATTAATAGGAGATTTTGTATCTTTTGGAGTCAAAACAGGTATGTATACATGTTAAAAATAGAAAACAGCTTTTGGGATTCTGCAGGGACTGTTAAGCTTCTGGCTGGAAGAGATGGCAGCCTGTGTCAGAGCAGCTGTGTTGGGTGGTATCAGACCCATCTGTGTTGGAGAGAGTGACACGTGCCTCTCATGTGAAGCCAGTCTGGTCATGCTGCAGTAGTGAAACAAGTTGTCAAACGGTGGATGATCATTCAAGACTCAGATCAGATCCTCATTACTGGCCTGTTGTGACTGGGAGCACTGTGGGGTGTGCTTTACCCCCAAGATAAAAGGAGAGCTTTCAGGCACCCTGCAAGCTGTTAAAGAAATAACAGTGATGGGTGGCAGAGGTGCTATGGTCAGTCTGACTGGCAGCAGGCAGAAAATGCACAAAATAAAGGAGACTTCAAGGGATCCCTAAAACATAAAAAGGGCATGGGTTTTAAAAATGCAAAATTCCGTCTATTTGTCACAATATGATAGTTTGCAAAGTGATGCTGGGACTTTGCATTTTATGTATTATGTCTCCACCTTCATCCAAACAATTATTTCAAGGGAGTTCGTAAGTACTCTCAATACCATCTCTCCATAGGCAAATGTGAATCTAATGACAAGGAAGTTAAAGTAGAAAAACTGTCATTTCCAAATTCTGATGTGAATGGTTCAAGTATGACACCTAAATTCACATCCAGACTCTGAATTATAAGGAGCCTGATCACTGAAAATGCTCAGCATACAATTCCCAGGCAGCTCACTTGTATTGAATTTTAATGGAGTAAAGTCACTTAATTAGCTCTGTAAATATGGATTTAGGTGAGTAATGGCACACAAGTTTGAAACTGTTGTGCTTTGGCTTCTCCAATAGTCTTGCAACAAATGTGTGATGCTGCTACAGCCAGGACACAGCCAGGTCAAAAACTCATCTGCTCCCAAAGAGACGTAGTTAATAGGTTATTGGTATTTTTTGTCATAAAGCCTCTTGCAGGAGAGGCTTCTCTCTGGCTAGAGAGAACAAAAATAAAGTCATCATACACATATCATTATATCGGTATCATTCATTATCTCAGCATAATCATAAAGTATTGTAGAGATAGCTATTCTAGATTTTCATTAGTCGGGAAGAGAGATGAAGCTCTGTGCATGTCCTAACTTAAACCATGTCAGTAGTTTCAGTGAAGTAGCTGAAAATCAGGAGACTGATTACTGAAATGACCAACCAAATTAGTATCAGGGGAGTCATGTGAGTTATATGAGGTGATATGAGAGCAGTAGTACTAAGAGAATGGGATTACTTTGCAAACAGCAGTGTTCAGGGTACCGAGGACAATATTTTTGTAGATGATTATGTAAAATAAATAAGCCTCATATGGAATCTCTTCACACAGTTGTGGAAAAGCAAACCTTAAGGTCTGAGCACCATTTTAATGTGAACAGAATCTCTAAACAGAGAGTTGACAGTGTTAACAAAGGTAATATTAGGTTTGAATGAGAAACTTCGTATGGTTAATTAAAAATCAAAGACACAGTTATAATAGAAGTAATTATCCAGGAGTATTAAATCAGTTGCAAGACCAAGCCCATAAAAGAATTAATCAGGAATAATTTAATATTTGATATTGAGGGCTTATATTTTCCACTAATGCCAAAATCCATTCCATTAACCAATACAATTCTTCAAGTCTATCTATAAAATGAGTCTCTGAAAGCAGGACAATAGATGAACAATTCTATGGGAAGAAGTTTTAATTCTGCTTTTAAACTACAATTACAGTAAATAGAGTACTGTTTCTATCTAGAGAATCACACTGGCTAAGGCCAAAGATTTTTCTGATCCATTTCCCCATGTCCAACAGCGGCTGATAGCAGATGCCATGGGAATGATGTAAGAGCAAAGTAAGCTGCTTTCAAGGGTGTGTAAGTCAGCATGTTTGTGATCTAGTTCTTTCTTCCATTAATTTATTTAGCTGCTTTTTAAATTGCAATGGACGTCAATCCCTGCAAACATTCCTATTTATCGTGGCAATTAATTTCATGATTCAGCTACAGTACATGGCAAAACGCCATCTTCTGTTTGCTTTGAGCCCTGCCATCTGAGAATTTCCCCCTTTTGTTTTGTGGTGCAAGACTATGAATGAACCAGTCTTGGTTCCCACTGATATGGATCTCTCCTGTAGCCTTTCTCAGTCGTCTTTTTTCTTCCATCACCTTTTTAGCCCTTTTGGGTCCCTTCTCAGTTGTCCTAGACATGAACAGCAAATAATTAAAGGAGGTTAGAGAGGGAAAGCAAACAGGATGATTTGCTTTTTATGAAGCAGCTGAAATGCTGGGCACATTATGGGAAATTCCTTATGTGGAAAGCAGAAGGGTACAAAAGCAGCATTGAATGATGGGGAAATTGTGGTTACCATCTAACCACTGATAAGTTACCAACTTGGCTCAAACCAGATCTCACTGAAGTCAGTGCAAACCATCACACTAACTCTGATTCTTGAAAACAAGCTCTTGTTGAGCTAAACTGTCATTTTATCAAGGTAGGTCAGGAGCTCTGTGCAGCTTTTGACTGCAGGGCCCCTAGCTTGTAGTAAATTTTGAACAAACAGGAAAACCTAAGCAAATAAAAGCAAAAGTCAGATTATTTCAGTCCCATGTGTCTGGCGGCACCTTGAAGAAGGACTAAGCTTTTATTGCTGTCGTCTGAAGATTTTCTTCTTTTTTTTAATCCAATAAATAAGCTTGTCACAAACCAGTACCGAGCCTACTGCAACCGTTTATCAACTTGGCTCCTGCAGGAGCAAATGTCTAGAGGCAGTCTGTATAGCTGGTAACAAGGTGATAAATGGTCACACCAGGCTCAGTGCTGGCATCTGGAGGCAGTTATTTATCAGATCAAGCTCTTTACAAACTATCAATAAAAGGCTCTATACCTTCCCCTTCCTTCCTAACTGTAAACTTACCTCTGAACAAGTTATCTGGAAAAAACTTACTCCTCAAGCGTATCTTTCTTAATTTTCAAAATTTACAAAAAAGGCATTTGGTTAAGGTTATGGACTGTCATATCACAGTAAGATAGATGATCTGTTAGTCATTAGGTTTACACTCATTAAAACCAGTGAGAATTTTGTTGTTGAAGTCATCAGATACAGTATAAGTTCTAGTCCTTCCTAGATGTCTGACTTTGGAAACAGCCTCCTATGTAGTCATCTAGCACTACAAAAACCAGCATTTATTATCATGCGAGTGTTACAGCCTAGAACTGTTCAGGTCCACAACATCATAATCATTACAGAGTGACTAGTTCTTACTATAGTGCTTTATTCATATGATTTTTTTCTCATATTTAAAATAAGAGGAAGCTGAAGGAAGAAAAGGAAGCTGTTACTCTTGCACTGACATCGGAAGAATTATTGGATACAGAGCTCTGTATACATCAGATTAGGAAAATACTTCAAATGTCCTGGGTACAAAATATGTAATTTGATGTCAAGTCCAGATTTATTTCCTTGAGGGCACTGGACTGACACAAACATAAGTTCTCTACCAATCATTCCAGAAGGATTAGACATTAAACAATAGTTGCAGAACGTACAATATAGTCTTAAAGGCATTGAATCTGTAGCATGCATGTTCCCCAGGATATTATTACAAGACTCTTCATGTCTTTTTTCTAATGGCTTTTTGGATTTCCTGCTTTCAGCCTGCCACAACCAGCTTTACAAGTGTCCAACTGCTTTCTCGCTGTTATTAATTTTTTTTTTTCTGTTGTAAAGCATTTCTGATCATTCTTCTGTCTGTCTAACTGCTTCTTAAGTTTATTGCTTTTCTGTGGTGCTGTTAGGGATTTTATTTCCCAATTGGTATTACTTTTTAACTACTCATGTAAATCTGTATCAGTTCAGATTCATGCAGAAAAAACAATTTGTCACAAATCTGCAAAGGCTAAATGATCAAAGCAGAGCTTGCGGGCTCACTGCTTGCTTTCTCTGTCTGCTTCATCAGACCTAAAAATATTCTGTCTTCATTCAGATTCTTATACTGCCCTGTACTACAGCCTTTATGTATGGCAGGGGAAATAAATGTATGGGCCACTTTCTTGGCATATCTGCAAGATCAGCAAAGTTGCACCCATTTATATCTGCAAAGGAGCTGGCAGTAGCTGTTGTCACAGGCTAATCGCACAGAAAAAGTTCTGATCAGTAATGCCGCTGAGATCCAGGCACCAAAATACCTTTATGGGCATGGAACTTGTAACTAAGGAGGTTTTGGGAAATAAAATGTTGGTTGCTGTGTCATATGAAAAAAATTTATTGAGATTTCCTTACCAAGACCAAATGCGAAGAGATGAAGTTTTGGGCTCCTCAGCTGTAGAGATGGCAGTGTTATAACCAAAGGTACATGTGGATAAATGGCACTTGCCTATTTTTGTTCCTAGAAATACAGTGTTAATGCCCTTCCCAACACATGGTGTGACACAGCGAGTGGATGAGTTTACCCACACTGGCATGAGGGTACAACCTCTGCAGCCTCTACAGGCAGGACCAGAGTCCTTACCCAGTTGCTGTCATGGATTTTTTCTAAGGACATACGGTGACCCAAATTATGCCCTGGGCATCATGGTGTCCTCATGAAGGTCACGGTCACATGTCTCAGAGCAGACTTTGGCCCCATTTGCCATATGGGAGCTGGAACATCGTATTTTTTCTGACTGTCCCTTTTGTTTATTTTTGTGTTTCTGTTTAAAGTTCAAATGAAGAGCTAATTACTAACCCAGCAGAGCCTGTTGGCTGCAGGCGTCCCCGCTGCTCTGCCGTTAGTCTGCTCATGAATGAACTTTTGGTTTTGAGGCAGATTTCCAGGGCCCCTGTGATGGTCCCAGTTTAGCTCAGGCTGCTTATTGCTTGACATTCCTAAATATGAATGTGCTACAAAAACTACCAAGGCCAATCTGTAAGGAAACTTTGGAGTAAGCAACTTAGTCGCTTATCCTCTGGACAGTGACCAGGAGAACACAAGTTTTCTTGTTCCTTACAAATCTCTTTCTTTTTAGAAACGTGAAAAACTAGTTTGGTCCTTGCTCTCTGGCTCTGCCGTGGGAGCTTACATTAATTGCCACGTTGGGGCAGATTTCATCCTTGCAAATCTGGTTTTTTCTCATTGTCACTGCATCATTTTCTCCTTGTCTTCCCACCATGCTTGGTACATCATCTCTGTTGCTATCAGGATTTTCCATGTGCAGCAGGGGAAATGGGATGGCAGCGCTCCAGGGATTGCTCCTGGCTTTGCCAGTGGCTCTGTGTGGAGGCTTGGGCAGCTCTCCTAACCTTACCGCTTCTCAGCTTTCGCCTCTGGAGAACTGCAAGGGTGACAGCAGAACTTTTAAAATGATGTGAAAATCAAGTCAGAGTTGATAAATGTGTTAGGGTTGCTGTTATTGTAGACAAGGCTAAATGGCTTTCCTCCCTGAGAAGTACTTTGTAGACATGGAGGGAACTGAATCTCTCTATATATCTGTAAACACTGTATGTGCACCTTGATATACCTGTTTTGCTGACAGGTCTTGCTTGACCTCACAGAGTTAAACCAAAGTTGTGAAAGATGGGAGGAGAGGAACAAACATGTCTTGGAGACTTGTAACATCCTGTAGTTACTATGGCAGAGCTAAATTTTAAAGAGGGTTGTAAAGTGACTAGCTCTGCAGGTGTCATGGGAAAAAAGCATGGATGTGCCAGTGAAAATTGCTGACTGGTTATCGTTAAAAGCTAGGACAATTGTAGGACATAATAGAGCAGCTAGGTAGGATGGGGCAAAAACCTCACAAACTTTGAGGTGAAAATGCGGCTTTTGCATTGCATGCCTGGGTTACGAGACCCTCAAGTCCAAAACACTAAGTAGGTGCTGTGTGTTTGGTGCTTGGCAAGCCAGAGGCAGAGGAGGGGGGTCCTCTGTGGATATCTGTAATAAGGAAGGCTGCGTCTGCACCTCTGCCCACATCAGTCAGGCTTCAGATAAGTCAGTGTGCACATGTGGCTGACGAAGGAAACATGAGTCACCAAGGCAGACTGATGGTGATAGTTTGGTATGTGAAAATAATTGAATGTTTCACAGCAGGGCTTCAAAGTACAAACAAAACTCTGCATAAAGCACTGGCAGACAGACCTCAGCAGATGTATCGTCACACATTACAAGATGATACTGAAGTTGTTTTCAGGTGTGAATTTGTTTGTTGGTAAAAGAACAGAAAAATATAAACTTATTCAGAAAATAAAATGAATCTCCTTTTGTTCTGTTTTGCATATCTCAGAGGACTCTGACAGGGCCCGATTCCTGCACGGCCTGAGTCTGGGGGAGCCTTTACAGAAAGCTTATTCCCCAGTAACCTAAAGACACGTCTTTTATACCTCTGTGATAAGTACTTAGAAATATTTTTCCAAGGAAGTTGATGTAGCTACTGTGATCATTGACTCATTTATGCATTCCTAATCTGTAGCATCAGTAGTTCCAGTCAGGACAGAAACAGGCTTTAGCCCCCATGTGATTATGTGGGAGGGAGAGGACAGATAATGGAGTAGGAGAGCAGCGTATGTGAGCAGGGAGGTCTCTGCTAAAACAGCAGCTTCAATTACCAGCTGTGCCCAGCATCCACTGCAACATTTGCTACATGTACAGAATTATACAGAAATTTGCAAAGTCCTGTATCCTTTAGCAAGGTGAAGTGGGACAGTACTTTTCCTGTAATTCTTTAGTCAGCAGCTAACCTTCCCTGGAGAAACTGTGAGAGTCCCCCTCCTTTCCTGTCCCCTTCCCCCGTTCTCTGCCTCGGATTCCTTCCCGCTCGCCATCTCCCACCCTTCCCAGCCTCAGCTCTCTTTCAGCTTGTCACTTGCTGGCTGTGACAGTGCAGAAATGTGGCTGTGGCCAGAGCAGACGGTGAGGACCGGGGCGGGAGGGAGCGCCTGCTGGCACAGAGCCCTGCCCCTGCCCGGGCACCCACCCCGGGGACAGCAGCGGCCGCAGGAGGGGGAGCGGAGCAGAGAGTGCAGGCAGGGAAGCATGCGGGTTTCGTTGCTGTCCGGCTCTGGAAAGCAGAGAATGACAGAAAAAAACCTGTCACTTTGCTGGATATTTCTGTATCCCAAGGGTTGCTCTAATCTGCTCCTTGTTGGCCAGGGCCCAAGGAGCTGTTTGGCAGATGGGGAAAGGGTTCCCTGGCTGCGCCCCTTAGTATTCCCTTTAGACCATTGAGCACACAGGGGTTAGCACAGTGTGGAAGATGGGAAGGATTCATGTGCAGCTCAGAATACAGCCTAGGAATGACAGCAGCAAGCTGTGAAAGAAAGGGAAGAAAAAAACCACAACATGTATTATACAAGGCCAGTGATTTGTTTGGGGATTTTTAATGTTTCCCTCCATGAAAGCAAAGCTGTTTCAGCCAGTTTGACCCCAGTCATTCTGGCTCTGCTACACATCACACCAAATATTTACTCTGCTAAATTGCATTGCTAGAGTCTCGTTGGCATCTTTTCTTTGAAGTGATATCCTAGAGCTTTCATTTTGTTGCTGGAAATCCCTACATCACATCCCATAGTCCACCCCTTACAGAGCTCCAAAACCCCTGCAGGCACCAAACCTCTGCATTAGGCTTCCTAACTGCAGGCCTGAGAATCAAAAGAGCCTTCACGCTGGCACATCAATCCGGGAGCTGAGATACTGACCCCATGTGTGAAATTTTGATTGGGTTTAGCTAATTTCGCATGACATGTCCCTACCAGTCTCCCCAGTCTCAGCAATTCAGCAGCATCAGACACAGAGTGTTTGTGTACCTTAGGCCAGATCTCCCAGCTCTGCTTTTCTGAAAGGCCTTCCTTTGACAATCAGACATGCCTTTCCCTCCTGCAATGATGTCTAAAAGTGCTAGCAGCCTGCTTAGGAAAAGCAAAGACAAAATCCTCCCCAAGTTTGTTTGTTTGTTTGCTTTTAAGAGCAAACCTTGTTGATTATGAGCTAAAGCAGTCTGTCTAGAGACCAAAATCAAGTGTGCACATGCAGCTTCATGGAGTTACAGTTTGGAGCCTGTGAATTAATTAGCAATTTCTCTGAAGAACTGCAGCCTGACAGTTCGCAGACTTCATAGCTCTCTGACTTTGATAAAGAGACAACATACGTGGCAGCTTCCTGGGATCGTGGTAGCCTACTTAGCACTGCAAACCACCAAAACACCAAAGGAGGAGTTGCCAAAAGTACGCTAACACAATTCCTAAATGTTAGACATCAAAGCATTAAAGGGACTTTGTAATTTTAAACCTGAGACAAATTAAAATTTGCATTGATGCTACAGCTAGAAAAAAGTGAACTCCCATGGGAAGATTTGACTCCTCAGCTATCCAAGTGTAAAGGAGATCCAGTACGGCTTGGATAGCTTACTGGTAACATTACAAACTGTCCCATTGCTAAATAGTTCATTACCCTCTCTAGATAGTTTGTCTGTGTGCTGCCTGCTCCCAGAAATCCTTAGAAAATACAGGCTTAAAATGACATACTTCTGCTCTGTGAAGTCGCTGTTAAAAACTTTAAAACCTTGTGTGCCTTTATCCCAGCAGCAGGGCTGGAAGTAACAGCACCGAAAACAGAGGCAACGTCCTACACCCCGACTTCGTTCTTGTATTTGTTGTGTTCTTGCCATATTTCACCTTCAAAAAACCTGTTTACCTATTCTTAGCCGGTTCAGCAGCTTCACCTCAGATCCGCACAAATACCAAAAAAAATTATAAAAATCCCTGTTTTGAGCAATCCAGTCTAGGTACGTGAGACAGACAAGGAAAAGGGACACAACAGGCAAAGGCATTTTTCTCTCTCTCAGAGTGAGGTGATTTTGTTCCTGGATTTTTCATCACTTAAAGGTCTGGAATTGCATCCTGCAATAACAGGCAGTGCCCACAAGCCAGGATTGCCTAATTGTAACAACACACAAAAATGAAACAAGGGAATTTACCAGCCTGAATGACTTCACCGAGGCAGATACAGTAGCACCAGGATTTCGCTTCTGAGATGCATTTCTTTCCTTCTTGAGCTTTTTACTGAACATCAAAGGCTGTGTAATGAGAGACCTCTCACTACTGGTCATCTTATTAATGATCCCACTTTTCCTTTGTAACACCTACCTGTTATTTTGCTCCTTCTGTCCCTATTTACTACACACAGCACTGTCTTACATATTTAGCTTTTCTTCCCCCCCTGCCAAATTTAGCAGTGATAGATTCTATCTACACAGAGATGAAAGTTCGTCAGTAAGAATATAAAATAGCTAAAAGGCTTTGCAAAAGCTAACTCTCAGATTAAATATAATTAGGTATTTTTCCTGCGCGCCTTGTGGGTGACAGTAGGAGTGGAAGGCAGTCTCTGTGATTATCCCATATTGCTTTTTCCCTAGGGCACAGTCCAGCCATTGGCTGTTCTCTGCTTTTAACTGGAAAATTGTGATTGCTGTGCTTTATATGTACACGTGGCTTTGTTTCACTGCTCATCCTTGCCAAATCTGCTCACTCCATAAGCGTTGATTCTGCCCCAATGGAGGAGGAGTGAAAGCGTGGCTGGAGGCGAGTCACCCCCCATTGCATGGCAGTCTAAACTTTTCAAGGAATCGCAAACTAAAGAAGAAAGAATGAAAAATACATTCAGACGTTGATCCTACCACCCATTTTTTTCTAAACAATGGTTTTGCAATCACATTTTGCTATTAAAAAAAAAATAATCCATTTTCCCCCTCTCTAGCAGCTGCATGGAAGACTAGGAGTCAGCAGGTAGATATATCCAGAGAAAAATGCATTTGCGTTTCTGTAGATGCTCCTTTTTAACCCTGTGTCAGCATATCTGATTGTAGAACTCTTGTCCATACCAAGGAAAAAAGGACACTGATTAAGTAGCAGGTGCTTAAGCTAAACGTGATTAATTTGCTTTTATATCCCCCTCCTCTCTCCCATTCCCAGTGACTTCAGATTTCACTCTGCACAATGAAAGGTGCACACATTAAACCAAACAGCTAATTTTGAAGTTCACGTCAGTCTTTTCATATTTTTGCATTCAGGTTTCACCATCATTTCTCATACTTGCAGTATTTCAACTTGTGCTTGCAAGTCTTCTATTTATATTAAAGTCCCCACAAATTTTGTGTTATTTCTGGCCACAGTTCCTTTATTCCTTTGGACATGGAAGAATCACAGCTAATTTTTCAATTTTTTTTGTGCACCCTAAAGGCTTGGAAACCACAGAGCAAATAAAGAAATTAGAATTATATTTTATTTATTTCAAGCTGTTTGCAAGCTCAGAGCTGACGATAATGTACTACAACCAAGGAAGTTTGCTTTGGAGCATTTTCAGTTTCTCTGCACCAACCCGTATCTAGCCCCACCAGCTGCTTCTAAAACTTGTACTTCAGCTGCCATAATCTTATCATTAAAGGTGGATTTAAGTTTTAAGAACCCATGAACAAACCTTTGTACTTGCAACCAGAAGCTGGGAGATGACTCTGCATTTAAGGTGCAAGCTCAGCTTTACTCCAGCATCGAGAACTAATCCGGTATAATCAAGTGTTAGGTGGTATGAACTCACAGCAGCCCCTTTAGAGGGATGCATCCATTTGCTTTATTGTTCAGCTACTGCTTTCTGACTTTTCAAATCCCTTCTATGTTGTTGTTTTTGTTTCCTATCCTTGCAGTGGTAACAGGAGGAAAAAAAGCTGAATTTGACCACATCCATGAGGATGTCAAGCATTTAGGCTTTATTGGTTTAGAAGCTTACTAAATTTAAACAGAAGCATTAACATGGCCTTAGGCTCTCTTGACAGTTATAAACTCTTCCTTGGGGGGATTTCTGTAATGCTTTCTAATCAGCTTAAGGAGTTAATTAAACAGCTGTCACTTAGCTTCTTAATTCCGAGACTTGATGCTAAATAAGATTTGGAATTAGTTATGCATGACTGAAGCATGGATTCTCTGATATAAATAAGATGGCTGCTAGTTGAAGAGGAGGAAAATCTAGGCCTTTTTTAAAGGCATAGTGAAAAGATTCAAGGTGGTACCCTGGATTAATACTCTACAGGCTGATTAATAGAAAATTAAAAAAAAAAAAGAGGAAAATGGAGGATATTAATGAGTGCCAAATGGGACGGATTTTCAGGCAGCTATTCATTCTCATTTGGTGGCATGCCCTGGACTTCGGAAGATTTCAATGATCATTTTATTTTCTTCCCTACTGCAGTCTGTATGTAGTAAACGCAAAAGCCAAGATATCTACTGAAAACAAAAAGGAATGTGCTTGATTTTAGAAGTTACATATTTAACCTGCAAAGATATATTCCACTGCTATAATAAAAAATGTAACTGGAGATCTGTTGTGCTTATAGAACATGTATTATAGTGTTGTGGGTACTTTTAATACTTTTTTTTTTTTTTCCTTGTGTATTGTAGTAGGACAAGTACTTCTTCTCCTGAAGGGTATGAGCTGCAGATCAGTCCAAGTTATTTTGAGGAAACGTATCTGTAGGTTTTTTTTGAAAACAAGCTTGTGCCTCGCTCACTGCTCTGCGTAGTGTTGTGAGGTTTGTGAGGGCTAACAGGGATTCAGCATTAAAATGATGTGTTGAATCATGCTAAAATGCTTTTGGAAAAGAATGCTGACAGTTAGTACTAAACTGTTCTTTGTCTCATAAATCTGCTGTGGGACCTCAAAGCTAAGCATGAGTTAGTCATGTATTTATTTCTTTTAAAAGTCATTATTAATACAAACATTAGGAAATACTGTGTATACGGAGAGAACTAGGGGAAGAAAAAAAACATTCCTTAAGATTTATAAAGATATTGTTAAAGTCCTTTCTTTCACCCCAGGAATTATAAGGCAAAAGATATCCAAAGGGAAATTAAATTGCAGGGAAGCTACCAATTAAAATTGAAAAAAACTAATAGGTATTCACTTCTGCATTTCTACTTAAATAGATGCTTACTGTGTACATCTTCTGAATATGTTTCTGCTGGAGGGCTTAATATGCTCAGTTATTTAATATGAATCTCTTCAGTAGGCAAAGAACGCTCACTCCAGAATCTTCTTTAAAAATATTACTATTTTTTTAATGTGGTAGCAATTTCAGAATGAAGATTACCTGGTCTTCCATTTCTATTACATGGAGAAAAATGTTTTTCTATGATTATTATTTCATTTTATTATTTGTGGGGGGGTCGTGTATGTGAATTATAGAGATATGCTACATAATAGTTAGAGAAAGTTCAGCATCTTTTTAATAGCTGCTCAGGGAATCAACTTTTAGCTGTTAGAGTATTTGGCTACAGCTTTGCAAAAGCATAAGTATTCCCATCTTGCAATGCCCTGACATCATATCTCCTGTAATCTGTGTTAGTTATGGACAAAGAGCATAATATTTCTTCAGAAGATCCCTTTGTCACTTAAGCAGCAAAAAGTAACACTTTTAAATTAGTAACTATTTAGATTTATAGCTTTTACATGCTGAGACTCTGAACTATACATCTTTGTATAGCTAAATAAGTATCATGTTTGTTTCCTCAAAATAAAATAATTTTTATATGCTTTCACCAGGGGAATATTAAGCCCTTTCCAGCCATTAAACAAATGACTGAAGAAGCATTTTACTCTGCCCCTGCTGTGTAAATTGGTGTAAATGGTTATTATGCCTCTGTGTTCAAGGGTGAGATGCAAACCAGGTGCCTAAAGAAATCATCACGTCCATACCTGTAGAGGTACTGGAATCTCTGCAAACAGAATATACAGCTCAGTTATTCTAGTATAGATTAGCACAGCTTCCGACCGTTGCCAGCTTGCTTTGCCCTACTTTTACTTTAGAGAGGTATTGGGTGGATTTGTTTTCCTGGGACTAAACAAGTAGTTGCTGACAGAAAGTCAGAAAACTGCCACAGACACTTGTATAAACTTGAGGCATTACTTCTTGCCCCGCCCCCCCCCTCCTTTCTTTTGGAGAGAGAAGGGACAGAGATTGCTTTGGAGAGACTGTCTAAGAATCAGCAACAGGGTCACATGCTGCACATTGTGCTGGTATGGACTACGCACTGTTCTGGAAACGCTTTGTTTCTGAACATAGATCTAGGACATGCATACAGACAAAAAACCACAAAACTCTGAATTTGGGATCTCTGATTTTGGATAGAGACAACATATGATTTTGTTTCCTCACCTCAGAATCAGGTATGATTATGCTCATCTCCTTACATTTAAATACTCTGATTAAAGTTATTGTAATTATTCACACCATTGGGTTAAGTACAGATCTGTCAGACTGTAGCCTCGGACAGAAAGCTCTGGGGCAGGACCTGAGACCATGTTACTGAGCTTTGAAGCCAACTGAGACCCTGGACATGCAGAAATTCCCTGTGGATTAGATGTGCTATGCACATGCTTTTAGAGGGCAGCTGAGAAGGAAAACAGGGTAGCGACAGTGAAACAGCTGATGTACTAAGTAGTTTGGTTTTGCATGTGTTTCCATGAAGTAGCACGTACCAGGTATTATTAGGATGCAGTTTGTATTCAGAATATCCAAAGCCAGCACTTGGAAAATTTGGAAACTCGAAAAAAAATTCATGAAGCTTGTGAGAATCATTCTCAGTTACTAGCTCTTACCAGGGGAAATTACATTTGCCTTTGGTAAGCAGACCTCATTAATCACGCTATTTCAAAGGCTTCCTTATTAAAGTTCCCTTTGCTTTATAAAATAATTGCTAGGATCATAGTGTAATGTCTCAACTGGAGGAAGAAGGCCATTCCTGGCTTGGGGGAGCAGGTCTATTCAGCTTGGGACAAGGTGCAAGTAGCTAGTCATGTGGTCCTCAAATGTTCCCAATGAAATGAGATTCATGCCCAAGTGTTTACAAAATCAGGCCCTATTGCCTGGATTCTGTAATTATAGTGGATGCTTAATAGCACTGGTTCTGTCGAGCTGCCGCCATTTGCAGTTCTGTGGACCCTGTAGGAAAGTGGCAGAAGTATCTAAATAACCTGCATGCAGTAACTTTGCTGCAAAGCCCGGATGTGAAAAAACCAAAAGAACCTGGAAACTTAATTGCAAGTCTTTCTGAGATCTCAGTTGCCTGAATAATATATTCGGTACTGGGAGCAAGTGTGCACTCAAGACAGAAGGGCCTTACAGTACAGGCAGATATTCTCACCTTTGTTTGAATTATAATTTCAAAATATCTGAAGAGCTTTTGTGCTGAGGGAGGGAGAGGATTTTCTTCTTAAGTTCTCTTTCTTTGAAATCCTATTTCACCCTCCCCTAAAGATCATGGTGAGGATGGGGCAACTTTAGCAAAGCAGCTCTCAAAAGACCAGGAGGTTTTTTTTTCTTTCTTTCTTTAAATATTGCTTTGAGTCTGAAAAAAGTGTCTCTGTTTCTTTAAGTGATAGGAAAAGGTCTTTTTGATCTGTATCCTTTAGAGGAGAGAAATCTGTTTCTCCTCTTTAGCCCAAAAGGCAGTAGGGGGAGTCATCATCTTCTGGTAACTTGGTTTCAGTCTCCCACTTTGTTGTCTTCCACAAGTAAAATCAGGTCAGTCTCAGAGCTCATAGCATGAGCTATTTAGATAATGAGAAGTTAGCACTTGGGGGGCTTTGGAAGCCTTTATTTCACAAGAGCCAGCTGAAATCAAGAGCCTCTTGTTCTACAGGATAATCCGTGATTCGCAGGCACAGTTCTGAAAAGCTCAGAGACCTTTCCAGGAATGAGCAGTGTCTTGCAATTAGGAGCGGAAGAATTCAGGCACCAATTTTTGCTCTCTGTGTATCACTGGCACAAGTCAGTGTTATCTGCTGTGCAAGACTGGTGTGACACCCAGGTAACTGAGAGCACTGTTTAGTCTCGTGCTCTTCATATAATCAGAACTCAGCACTTTTAAATTAGAAGTGATAAATCAAACAGAAGGAATGCATTTTGCAATAATCATCACAACAACGACGTACCGGAGACACAGGTCACTGCAGAGCTCGTTTTGTTTAAAGAGCCCAGGCCCTTCTCAGCATCCTTCCTTTTTGGGAGAGGATGATTTTGCACAAGCCTCATTAAAAGGTAAAGAAACAGTTGCGAACAAGTGCTTGCCTGCCATTACCCAACAAGAGCGAGGATAAGTCCTAGAAAACCTGACGAGGGTCTGATTCCCCACAGTCCTGTGGTACATATAATCATTTACACAGGACCAGAATGGCGGCACTCCTAATGCCCCAGGAAGCAGAGCAGGGGAAACCAGATCTTAACCTGTCACGAGGGACAGTGCCACTAGCCCATTTTACAGCCTGTGAATGGTTGAATCTGCCAGCACTGCATCCCAACGAGCAGCCTAAAGCCTGCCTCTAAGACTAGAGTTGCTTCCATACACATAGCCAGCCTGAGTGTCCAAACAAATATGCAGTCAAAGGCCGTGCGAGAGCACTCCCTGCATGCCAGATGGTTTAATGTCCTATCAGGTGGCTTTTGTAGCAGCTGTTATCCCTGTGCAGGCTGTCCACAGGCTGGAAGTTAGAAAGTGTGCGTATTGCAGAAGATACCCCGTGCTGCAGGGACTTGTAAAAGATCACCCAGGAGATTTGGGACAAAGCGGATTTCTGACTGTCCTCAATCCAGACTTGTTCCCTGACAATTATACAGTATTTTATTGGTGTAAATGTTGACAGTGTTTGTCTAATAGCGTCATAGAATTTCAGTATTTGTAGAAAACCTTTCAGAAAAGAGTTTTGTGGGTAAACCAGCAAGACTTAAGACATTATTTTTATGTGATCAGCAAGATCATTAGTGAGATCCTCAGGATGGAGATTTCACTATTGCTAGATGCAGGGTACATCTTGTTTATGTGGTACAGGGTCACTCCTCGGGTGTTAGGTTGCTCTGACAATTGATGCGCATTCATGAAACAGCAATTAGGCCATGACAAATATCTTAACAGCCCTGAATCAGAACTGGGAGTTTGGTTCCAGGATTGACGGGAGGAGGTTTGCCTGCCTGCTGCACTTGGAACAGTTCTTGACATAGCCATTAGAAATTAAAGCAAAGCTGAATCTAGGTGCTATTAATGAATTAATAGCAAAATATATGAACTAAAGGGCCTTTTTTTTGGTCTCTTAGGAAGCAGAGATCCTGAATACAGCTATTCTCACTGGGAAAACAGTGGCTGTCCCTGTCAAAGTGATCTCCGTGGAAGATGATGGGACTGTGACTGATCTTCTGGAATCTGTAGAGTGCAGATCATCAGATGAAGACGTCATTAAGGTAGGATCATACTGTTCCATTACACAAAGGCAGAGGCCCTGCAAAACAATGGTGTTCTTTAATGTGACAAGTTCTTTCGTCTTCCTAACTGTTCTACTGCTGGAAGACAAAGGTTTATTGTCGCTGTTACCTATAGATTTGTTCAGTGGAGGAACGAAATAAACACAAAATTGCACATTTTTCCATCCTGTATGTCAGATACTTGGATTTGTCTCTCACTTCCCACTTTTGAAGTATTTTTGGGGTTCACTCCACTTTGCCTTTTACTTTTCGGCTATATGGGCTGTGTAGGTTCAGGAATGTTGTCAGCTAATGTTCTAGAGAAGGAGGTAATTCCTCTGAAGCTGGTTTGCCGCTTTGGAACAGTTGCTGTACGCCTCAAAGTTTGGCTCTCTTCTTGTTGCTGACCAAGTAGTGTATTGCAAACAACATTAGCTTTAAATTTGGGATTTTCTTTGGTCACAGTTGCTACTAGGATGTCTCAGAGGAAACATGCTGGCCACCAGTCATGGGCTGGGAACTACTGGGTAAGACGCTTGACCAGTGGATTTAGTCTGTACCACAGCTCTATAGCTTAAACTTGCTTGAAAGATAAATCACAGGCAATAATATACTGCTACTCTTACTCTTGACTCACTGTGTGTACTTTCCTAGCCAGTGGTGAGGAGAGACCTTGCAGGAATGCCTTTAAGTGCCTTTTTATTACTGAAATCTTAGGGTCAGACTGGACCCTCAAGAAAATTGCTGCTTCTTGAAAGCTTTCGGCTTGTACCAATATTACTACTAAAAGCTTGTAAGAAGTCCTGCATATTCCTACTCAGCTTGGTTAATGGTTAACACACGTTAATGGTAGTGGAAGGACATGGTCAGCGGTGGTGATTGTGGGAAATACAGTAGAAAGTATTCCAGCATGGTGACAGAAATGTTGGCTTGTCTACAGCAGCTTTTATCTTTTCACAAACTCATCTGTGGCTGTCACTTCAGAAGAGGAAACGAGAGACATGGCTACAAATAAAAGTTAAAAATGAATTTTTTTTAACATAACCAGCATGTCACAAAATGATTACAAATACTAAAGGCCACCCCTCCAGCTGCTGGAACTCACTGTTATCCCATTAACTTTTGTGAACTGCACCGTATTGAGGACTTGGCCTTTGTGAAATTTGCCTTAGCCTAAAGCTGACTGGATTGCTAAGCTTTCTCCCTGTTATGTTCATTTTAATTTGGATTCAAACAGCCGAGGGTAGTGTTTAGCTCCAGAGCAAGCCTCCCTGGGCCCCATTAGCTGAAAAAGACCCTTCCTGGTGGACATTTTTTGCCTTTACAGGCAAAGATGAGTGTAGGTACTTGGTTGTTACTGTCATATGGGAAACTGTTGGGAGTTCGAGACATACCTACAAGTTTAGTAACTTCATGTCACAGAGGGGGTGACAACTTGGAGCAGGGTAGTTGAAGAATCGAGCGGGGTATAGGTTTAAATGATCTTTCTTGAGCTATCTTTAAACAGAATATTTTTTTGTCAAAAAATTGCAATTTTTACACTCTTTGGACTTGTTTTAGGTAATTTTTTCACGATAATTTCTTATACACAAGATGAAGCCACGCAGTTTCAAAGTCCAGCATTTTTTATGTTTCCCTTTTAGAATCTAGTCAGGGTTTCTATTTATCTGAATAGCCACCACATTGGTATTTTCTGATTAAATGTGTCTTTCTGGCTGTCTTAATAGACACATTTTTTTTGCTTCTCTGAAGCCCTTTTGAATCTGGTAAATCTGCCAAATATAGCAACCTGTTGGACTGAATCTAGGTTTATAAACAGAAAGACACTATTTGGGGTCCTTGTCTTGTGTTGTGGAAGTTAATGGACTAAGTCTTCACTCACTAACTCAGTCATTCACTAACTTCTTAGTTTCTTCAGAGAACTGGAAAAAATAATTTGAAAGCAAATACATCATTTGGAAGATAGTTTAAAATTCAGTTTTGTTCTCCAAAGTTTCAGTTTATCAGAATGATTTGGCATGTTCATTGGATATTTGTGTAATGGTTTTGCCTGATATAAATCTGCAACAGTTTGTAGCGTACAATATGCTCAGCTCTAATCCTGGCAAAGAGGTTAAAGTGGTAGTACTGCTTAACTGTGTATCTATCATTAACTGTAGTACTGCTTAAGTGTATATCTATCATTAATTGTAAGTACATGAACATACCAATAAAGGCTTGTGTGCATAATATTATTCATGTATATACCATTGCACAATGATGCTAATGATAGGCCCTATATCAAAACAGGAAATCGCTAGTCACAGATCAAGACATTCTGCGCTTCTGCAAACATCCCCCCCAGAGCTCACTCCTCCGCAGTAGGAAGGCACGTTTCGGCAGCATTAAAACGAGTCGCCAGTTTAAAGTGAGCTCTTAACTGAAAAGGTGTCTCCGAGTTTCCAGTTTATCTGCTCTGTTTCAGACCAAGCCTTATTCACAGACATCTTATCTAATGAAGATAAAGATATATAATTACTGGCCAGCCTTCAGCATGCAACAGTAATTAGAGTTTCTGTTCTCTGGGCATTGGAGTAGTGAATATAAAATTGAAGAAAAAGTCTGCTTAAAATGCCCATTGAAATAGAAAGATTAAGATTACATTTCTTTGTGTCCTTACTGTTGCTGTTTTTCAATGCATCTGTCATGTAGCATCTAACAGATTGATTACGTCTTCGTGGCTTAGCTTTTATTCCTATTTTTTTGGTGTTGATTAATGACGAGTTGAAGCTCGTTTTCCTTGCAGAATGAGGATACCTCATTCTTCTTTTAGTTTCAGGGGCCACATTTATTACTCACATCTTTCATCTGAGACTTCAAAGAACTTTAAAGAGATGGTCCAAATTCTGCATTTACTTGTTTTCTGCCAAACTGCATCTACTTAACTTGGTTGAATAAGTCAAGACAGAATTTAGTCCATTGAAACAATATTTTTATTGAAAAATAATTATCTGAGATGATTTGGTCCACCACGACAGTGTCATGGTTTAACCCCGGCTGGCAACTAAGCACCACGCAGCCGCTCGCTCACTTCCCCCCCACCCAGTGGGATGGGGAGGAGTGTCGAAAAAAAGAAGTAAAACTCATGGGTTGAGATAAGAACAGTTTCATAAATAAAATAAAAAATACAACAACAACCACAATAGTAATAATAATAGTCATAGTAATGAAAGGGACTATAACAAAAAAAAAGAGAGAGAAATAAAGCCCAAGAAAAGACAAGAGATGCACAATGCAGTCCCTCACCACCCACTGACTGATGCCTGAGCAGCTATCTGCCCCTCCTGGCCATCTCCCCCACCATTTATATACTGGGCATGATGTCCTATAGTATGGAATATCCCTTTGGCTTGTTGGGGTCAGCTGTCCTGGCCGTGCTCCCTCCCAGCTTCTGGTACAGCTGCTTGCTGGCAGAGCATGGGAAACTGAAAAATCCTTAACTTAGGGTAAGCGCTACTTAGCAACAACTAAGACATCAGTGTGTTATCAGCGTTATTCTCACACTAAATCCAAAACACGCTGTACCACTTACTAGGAACACAATTAACTCTACACCAGCTGAAACCAGGACACAGAAGTAAGCACACTAAAAATTGGAGGCATGTTGTAGGCTCTGTTTCACAAATGAGGAATCTGAGACACAGAAAAGTTAAGGTGAGAATTTCAAAGTGCTATAAAGAAGTTATGACCATTGAAGTAGCTGGTAAAATTCCTACTGACCTAGTGGAAAAGAGACAGACTGGTGAGCAGGCTGTTTTTGCTGAGTTCTTAAAATGGATCAAAATCTCAAGATGATTTATATCAAGAACAAGGAGAGGAAAAATCAACATCTTCTAATCTTTCATTTTGAAAAGACACTTCCATTTCAAAATGGCCATTTTTTCAAGGCTCAACAAAGCCTAAAAGTCTCCAAAGCAACACTTTCCAATGCTCTTTTCAATTTGATGAGTTAATTGAAATCTGCATTTTGGTTCCCCTGAAATTAAAACAACTTTAGGCTCATTTTGTTTGATTAGTTAACTAAAAATTCCAATATATTGTCAGCTCTGTCCAGAAGCCGCTTGCCAGAAGTCACACAGTGAATGGTGCCAATACCGGGAACAGGATACAGTTTCTCTGGCCCTTTTTTATATCGCACTGTGTATTTTGTAGAGGACTCCATTCAAAAATCTGTGTGTAATCCAAAACTGTGTGCTTTTCTAACAAAACACCTTTAGCTTATCTCCTTCTAGAGCATCTTTTACTTTTCTTAGATCTCAGATAGGGATGCAAACAGGAGGCAGGCATACTAACTTTTGTCTGTACTACAAGCAAACTCCTGCGGCAGAAGACGTGAAAGGAGGGTTGTCGCTTCTGGTATCCTTTGCACAACCTAGGACTTACCACAGAGCCGTGGGGCTGGGTCCCACGCGCAGACATTGTGCAGGATGTTACAGCGTGGCCTCTCGCTCTGAATTCCCATTTCCCAAAGCTCTACAACCAGTTCCGGCTGTGGGACGATTGCCTGGCATTTGTGCTTGTCCTCTGCAGGGTCTCATCTTTCTGGCTTTGCGTGAGGAGCAAAGCAGCAATGTTTTATCCCTGCTTGCCATTTATCAAGCGGCTGTGGACTTGCAAAGCCAGACTGCTCCAGTACAGTTACGTGATAGGAAGTTATCGCTGATCGAGTGAAGCATTGGTAGCTGCTTTTGTTCTGTTCACTTTGGACTGGATTAGAGGGGATAACAACGCACTTGGCAATTTGTAAAACATTACTGCAGACTAATAAATCTTTCAATAACACTTAGCGTGGTTTTATCAGTGGCAAAATAACTTCTTTTTAATCAAGTGACAGACTTTACAAAAACTGAAATGTCAGAGCATTTAAAATAGCCTGAAGCAGACAGTGTTTTAAAACATTAAACTTTTAACAGCTGTTTCTTTTATTCCTTACACTGGTGTACTTCAGGGAAAAGTTGAATACTTCTAAAGTCAGTGGAGTGACAGGGTGAAAAATCAAAGGGAGAACTTAATCGAGTCCAGGATTTTATCTGCTCCTCAGTTTAGCATTGGCAGTTCCAGTACTGCAGATTTCACAACATATTGCTAGTAGCAGTCCATTTGATACTCTTTTTACAACACATTCTTGGATGCATGTGATTATACAAGTTTTCACTTCCAGCTTTCAACAGGAAAACAAAACCCTCGTGGCTGCAGGTCAAAGGCATGGGCCCCTAAAAGGGAGGTACTGCAAAGATACACAAAAATTTAAAAATAAGAGTATGAAGAATCCCAGTTTCCCTGTGATCTCTCGAGTTTAAGCTGAGCTAAGAGTGATTTGAGATGCATGTTATGGCTTGATTGAGTCTAACAGCTCACCTAGTCAAAAGGGGGAAGCCAAGTATTCACCCTTTCCTAGTGCTTGCTCCAGTGAATTAGTGGAGGGAGAAGGGCAGAAGGAGGAGAAAGCACCCTGCAGTGGGGGCAAAGCAAAGCAGGAGAGGGGGAAGAGTGAGGAAGAGCAAGCCCCTCTTTCAGAAGCAGTGATCTATTAAACTAACCAACCAGGATGGGCAACATCACAGTCAGGTGAGGTTGTCACACGGGTTTTGGTCACTCAGGGCTCAGAGGACCCAAATAGAAGGAAAAAGCAGATGTAATCAGCATAGTTTGTGGAATGATAGCAAAGAAAATACTTTCCCATCAGCAAATGGAATTTTGTCTGGATTGAACACTTGCATAGAATATGGTTATGTAGGGCTGCATTTTATAATGGGAAAATAAATCTCTGCCTTGAGGGTTCAGTGAAGATCAAGTTCATGCCATGGTTTCCCACAATACAGTGTGCTTTCTCTCACCAGCTGAACTGCATTATTCCATCCGGAATAATTTTGATCTGTCTTGAAACAAACATTTGATTTAAGTCAGCAAATGGATGTTTTTTTTTTTCTGTGATGTCTAAACATTTCATTTTGATAGGAAATGATGAAATCATGTCCTGTCACTTCAACTCAGTTTTAGTATTCCTGACAACAGAATCTTTCTGAACTTTTCACCTTGGGACGAAGCAACTGTGAAAAAGAAAATACTTTTTCTGACCTGCTGTTGTAATCAGGAGACAGGACAAACTCAGAAAAATGCACTTTCAAGAATAAAAGTTGTAATAACAACCGTTGAGTTCGGTTCATGTGCTGTTGATGTTGGTTATAAAGGGAGTAGGAACAATTTTAATGTCTCTCTGGTATGAAAAGCAGACATAGCAAAGATGAGTTCTGAATGTAGAGCTGATATAACAGTCCCACACCTCCCAGGAATCATCTGAAACTCACCTAAAGCTGTTGAAGTTACTGGATTTGTCTCTTTCATATTCTGCCAATTCATCATTCTGATGCGAATCTTGAAAAGCAACAAGGTTTTTGTGGAGCTGTTTGCCTCTTTGTAATCATCCATACTGAAAATCCCGTGTGACTGCTACAGTTGCTGTTGACTACAGTTTCTTTATATTTATGAAAGGCTATAAGCTTGTAAGATACTAAACTTCTCTGTAATGGAAAAATCCAAGTAATTCCTGAATTGAGACTTCTGCAAAATTCTACAGAAGACACCCAGAAATCTGTCTTTTTATGCTTAATGGGAAAGAATATTTGTTCTTGTTGAGCCAGGGATGATAATCTCTTTCTTTCTGTGGGTATTTCTGTTCCTTTATTGGGAGGAATATGTCTATATCCATAAAAAGAATGAGGCAAAATCTAAAGAATATCTAAACAGTGATGCCAAAGGAGATCTGAGTGAGCAGATTTAATCATTTGCTGAACCCAAAAGGGGTCGATGAATGTCCCTAATGTGTTAAACAATCGCTAAGGTGCAATTCTGTGACTGTTTAAAACTAACATGGAGCTGCTGTCCCTGTTTTTCTGCTGCCCATGAGTGCAGCTGAGTGAAAATGAATCAATTTGTGTGTGTGTGTGTGTGTGAGTGTGTGTGTGTGAATGAGCTGTCTGCCTGCCCAGCTCCCTGCTCCCTGACTGAGTTCATTTCAGACGCTCACAGTGCTTGTGCCAGCACTGGGAAAGAAGTGACATCGGAGTGGGAATCAGTAGCTGAGGGTGAGAGGTGGCCAGGAGTGCTTCTTTCTATTGTATATTCTCTTAAATGACGTGAAATTATGGCTTTGCACAGGCATGCCCATGCTGTCACATTATTAGTCTGGTACCGTCCATGTTAAAGGCTTATCCTGGCGTGTGCCTGTGAATCCCCCCAGTGAAGATGCTCAGGAACTATGGCGAAGTGCCTCACCTATTTCTGAGTGTCAGATCTGTACAGCAAAAGATACCCATGTAGGAATGTCAAAATCACCTTGCCTTCCAAAGGGGATTAGAGATCTTACTGGTTTTAGCTGCTTTTGAAGCCCAACTTATTGTATACTGAAACCCAGTATTGGGAAGTGCTCCATCATCTCAATGAAAAGAGATTGGCTGATCCCTAAAAAAAATGTGCTGAGGAAGTAAGGAACAGACAAGCTCAATACAAAGGGAAATTAGTTCTCTTCTTTCTTCCACTGGGCTAAGCCAGCAGTGCATTACTGAAGCACATGATGTTACACTGATATAAATAAAAGCTAAATTGGGCTCACATCATCCAACAGTACCTGTCTCCAAAGCAGGAACTTGCATTAATCATTATAAGTTGTGATTCTTTCTCTTAAAAAGTTCCCTTTAGCTTTAAAACTCTTCGTGTTCCTCAGTTCCAGTGACCGTCTGCCACTTTCTTTTAGAAGATGTGGTATTTATAGCTCTTTGTGCAGCTCTAAGCCATCCACCAGATCATGACATGAAACTCTGTGTTGCTTTATTACCACAGTAAAAAGTTACAATATGCCATATAAATTATTGTCTTCTCAGCCTAGTTTAGGAATTTTCTGGACATATCAGTTACAGCGTAGCCACTAAATGACTTTGCTTTTGCTTATCATTTGCAGGACTGTCCAGATACTGTATTAGCTATGGAAGGGATTGGTCTTATTACAATAAAAATACATGTGACAAGATAGTTTCAGCTGATTTAAAAATGGTTATATCCCGTGACTGTATCAGTACTATGCTGATTAATATTAGCTGACGATTAGGCTGGTGATCTGGAGTTAGTAGAGAAACTGCTGCTTAGATCTGAAATATCCTGAATATTAGTTGTGGGATATTTGGAGGACTCCTAGAGTTCTCGGAGGCAATTGGAAGAACAAGGGGCTTATTTAGAACACACATAGATGAAGGAAAAAAAGAGCCTACAAGTGTTAGGAAGGCTAAGATGTCGAAAGGACGTAATGAGCCCAGGATTTGCAATCATGTCCAGTTCTCTCTACTTCATTGGCAATGAAGAAAGGAAATATGCTCTAGTGGGTGGGGATTTTAGGCGTTACAGATTCTAATAAGAGCTCAGTCTGCATACAGTGTACGACTTTTGATTTTCATTTCATTTGCCTCTGCCTTAATAAGACTGGATAACAACTGGATAACCCATTGGAGGGGGTTTCAGATGCTGCATTGAAATGTGCTGGTTATAGTGTGGGCTCTGGCATATGCTTTCAGCTGTGACATTGCTGTGCTATTGTGATCTTTGGCATGTCATTTATTTCATCTGTCTCAGCATAGACACATACAAAAGATGTATAATGGTTCTGAATTGCCTTGACAGATAAAGATCTTTAATACTAAATCCTTGAAAAATGCTTTGAGATCTTTACATAAAATGTACTATCTAAGCATCATCGTTATGATTGTTAATAATATACATAACCCTAACTAGGACAGAGCACAGACTCTTTAGGAAACACCCCTGTTAAATTTAACTTAATCACAGCACATAAAAATTATTGTCATGATAAAATATTAGTGGCTGAGTAAGGATTTAGAGATATTTCCAGATTTCATATGTAAGAGAGTCTGTGCAGGTCTGCTGACTGAAGAGTTCTTCCCTTTTATCCACCGTCTGGACCATTTTGCAATACTTTCTAGGGTCTTGTTGAGGCAAGCACGTAACCCTCTTTGCCTGAAGCTTCAAAGGCAAGGACTTTGTACATCAGGCCACAGGCTGAATGAATTGACTTAGGCAAGGGAATTTTCAGACCTTTGTGGCTGATCCACGGAAATAGGGTACTTTTCAAATTATTTTTTCTATTCTGTTTTAGGCAGAAAATCATGCTCACTTTTTAGCAGACCAAGAATTAATTAATGAGAGAAGAAATGTAGTTACAAATCTAGAGGGTGAAGAGTTCCTTTTGGTACCAGGAGGAGAAATACTTGAAATTCTGAGTGCAGTCCAGAGCACTTCTAAATTCTGGAAGGAATCTTGCAGATCAGTGTCCTGCTGCCACTGTAATGGTGAAACATCTATATCCATGGAGTAGGTTTTTATGTCTCTCTTCCCTTCCATATATGTGCAGGAAAACGAATGTAAAGACAGTGTATGGGAGGTGATGCGTCCACCTTCGGACAGACTTCTCTCTCCAGTGTTTGACTCCGTTAGCTGCTGTTGTCGCTAACATTCAGGTAGTTACATCCAGCCTACCCATCATCTGAACTCAGCCTCATCTCTCACTTGTCTTGCGGTTCTTCTGTAGCAGCTATCCAGCTGTTCCACACTGTCTGTTACTGCCGCTTTTGCTATTTTTCTGTGCTTCTGGTGTCTTAAATGTTTTTCTCTATGTTTCTGCCCATACATACCCTCTGGGTTGCCAGTTTTTAGCCTTCATATATCAGCCCCATTGCTAACCTTTTCTGAAAGCTTTGAGACAATAAAATATCTAGTGGTATCCTAACGTTTTGGAAGAACCATTGGTTACATGTCTAGATCCTGCTGTTCCTTATTTAAGATTTGCAGAAGTGCTCAGCTTCCACTTAGGGTACTAGGTAAGCTTGGACAGAGCAAATGTATCCTATGAAAGACCAATTCATCCTTTTCCAGATGCATTTTTGGTGTGGCATAATCAAATTTTAAAAATTGCTATCTTTAAATAGCTCAGAATGAGTATGTTTTGAGGCAGATGTTTTTGCATTGTTTCATTCTGTCAAGTGTAGTGTAGTACTGGCTTCTGCTCTCAGCTCTTCCCTGGTTTTCTGCGAGGACTTTTGGCTACCCATCTACTTGTTCTCTTTGCAGTCACTTATAAAATTGATGTACTTCTGAAGGATTTCCAAAACCATAGAAGGTAAACAAGTAAAACACATCTGAAAAGTGCTTTGAGATGTCAGAATACAAGGAGTTATCTGAGTCCAATTTATTATAAAAATAATTATCTGTAACAGTTCTCGTGCTTTATACATGTGACAGGATCTGGGCTATGACCTTTTTTAAGACTGTGGCATGAGTGTTGTATTTGTTTGTAGCAGACACTAGTGCTATTATTTTTGCCACATCAGCTACCCATAGAAATGCTGAACAACTTTCCTGTTTCAGCCTTATTTTGCAGCATTGCCTTGTTTAACCGGTTATTGGATGATAAGCCTGATTTCTGAAGCTATTTAGGCATTCAAATCCAATTAATTTAATTGGGAATTAGAAACCTAAGCACCTACAAAAACTGGCCTTAATGGCTCTTCAATTTTAGTTAAAAGTATAACTGTGTATTCAGAGCAGGGAGCAGGTGGGTATTACAGAAAGCTGGTATTTTCTCCCAAATTGTATAATCTCTTCCATATAATAACTACTAAAAATAACCTGATTATTTGCAAGCAGGTAATTATTTTGCATCTGTAAAGGGGTTTTGTTTGAGTAAATTTAGGGCATCTTCTTTAGACTTCAGGATTTGAATGCCTTCAGCAATTTCTTTTAGCATTTGTGAGCATGTGAAAAGCTGTCGTAGTGTTTGAGGTTTTGTGCAGACCTGGAGCTGATACCAAAATGAAACCTATGAACATGACGTTCCATTACATGCTCCATTTCATTCTACTAAAAGCCAGAGAGGGAGAAATGAAACTTCAGTAATGAAGGAAAGTATCATTTGCCCTGGTGACTAGGCATCTAAAGGCACAATGGATGTGTACTAGACTACATTTTATGCATTGTCTGTAAGCATTAGATTAATCGCACTTGACTGTCACTAAAAGAAAAAATCAGGGCCAGTCTCACATGCACACATACAATTTCTGGTAATGATTGGATCTCATTTCTGCCACTGAAAATCCAGAGTTAACCCAGTGTAGTTAATGGGATTGGTCTGCACTTTATTTGATGAAGAGAAAAGAAAGTCTATTCCTTATTGGGAAATTTCATGTGTCTAAGCACAGCTCTCACCGTCACTGGGTGGTTTAGTTTGGCATCAACTTAATGCTGAAAGCAAAGATCAGCCAGAGCCATTTTTAGCTGTTTCAGTGCCATAGCCATAAGTCAGCCCATGTTTCCTTGAAAGTTCTTCACACGTTTTGATGATGCTGCGCTGAGTTTCAAGCTTGTAACAAATCTTGAAAGTAACTGTTTCCCTAGGGCTGAGAATTTCATCACAAGGATTTCACACAGGCCTGCAGACGGGATAAGAAACAGCCCCTCTGGCAATACAGTTGTATGTACTATAATTTTTGAAGACACCTTGACAAGTAGTCTTCCAAATTCTGCCCTTTGTTCCCAGGTTAAACAATGTGTGTGTCTAATCTCATCTCCCACTCTCTCTCCTCTAAGTAGATTCAGATGGGCTGCATTCGTTGATATTTATTTCTTTGGAGCTCAGGCTGCTAGGAAAGCTGTATGTAGGTATGAGTAACCTCAACCTGTACTTTTTAGTATCCAGATATGACAGTTATCATCTGGTCTCCAGCAGGGTTGATTACTGATAAGAGTTTTCTTCATGGGCTGGTCAGTTGTTTTGTTGCTGTTGAGGCTCTGAGAAAACTGAGTGCATAAAATAAGAAGTTAAATGTCATAAAGTGTGCCCAACACAGAAAAACTGTAAATCAGAAATTACTAGGGGATGTGAACAAAGATGATCCCAGAAGCATAATAGCTGGGAGATTTCCTTCACTCAACAGCACAGGAAACAAATAAAGAAATAATCTGTTATTGTGCTGGTGGAGGGGGATCCAAAGTGGAAGGGTCTTGGTCTCTTTTTCACTCAGTCATCAGTGAAAGATGAGTTATCTGCTTTACACACTGTCAGGGGTGAAATGATCACCTGTTTACAAACTTCTAGTTTAAACAATCATGTTTAATCATATACTTTTGCCAGAGGTTGGTATAGTATGTCAAGATGATGTCAATCCTTTAGGGCCATAAACTGCCCCTTATTTTACAATGGATATCCCCAGATTTGGTAATAATTAGCTTTGTCTCATCTGTCATTTACTGTATTTTTTGTTTAATGAAAGGATCCAATGAAAGATTAGAAAAACATCTTGATTGAAATGCTGAGGTTTTCAATGTGATTTAAGGTCACTGAGCTTGTGTAGTCTAATGGGAGTTGAGCACTCAACTTCAGGTTTCATTGGAAAATATATTTCAAGAGATCAGTTTAAGTGCATGGTCAGGATGAAATCTGAACTATCCCTGGCAAGGTCTGGCAGTAAGCAGGTGATGTCCACCAACCCAAAAGCAGAAAAACTCTCATCTACCAGCCAGCTGCATTAAGTAAGTATAGAAAATTCTGCTGAATCCTCAGACTTATTACTCAGCTATCATCACATTTTCCTTTTGAAAAGGCTTTAGATGCAAAGCCCTCTGTTCACCCACCTGGTATCTGCAGCACACAGGCTGGAATTAAGGGAGAGACATTTGTGTCTTCTGGACCCTAGTCCCTGTGTAGACCAGTTTGCTGCTAGCAGATTTCACGGGTGCTTCAGGGCTGCCCTAAGTTTTAATGAGTTTTAATTGAGCTTTAATGAGCTAAATCATAATGAGATCATCACTCAGGCAGGCTGGCTTTTCTGGAGTTTGGTATGTGTTCTGTTCCTGGGAATACCCCCAAATAGGCTTTTTTGTCAGAAGCTGACACTGCAGTGACCAGTCCAGTTATCTCTAAGCAGAAAAGCCTCATCTGTTTTCTTTCCTCTTCATAGCACAACAGGAGTTGCAGGTGGGCTAGGGCCAGGGGACCAAGACTGACCTGAGTATATCCCTGAGTATACTCCCTGCTCATCAAAGAAGGAAAATAAAGAAAAAAACTGCTGAAAATAATCCGATTCTGCCTGAGCTGGTATCATTGTAAAACAGAGGCAAACTACTGAGAGTGGTTTTGTTACAAACATGTAAACCGGTATAAAATGAATGCCAGCTTCCTAAGGAATGGGGCACCGCCATGATGTCTCACTGTCTAATTGTTCCACTAAAGACTTATCTAGCTAGCCTGGGGCTTTTGTGGGGTTACACCAAGACTTTCATGTCTTAGAGTCATGTTTTTCCCTTTCACGTGAAATGTAGCCTGAAATACAGAAAAGAGCAGTTTCTAATTAAACTCCTGCCTAAATCCATTATAGCTTCTGAAGTCATTGGGACAGGGAGATAAAAGAATTGTAATGATCCCAATATGTAAATATAGATGTAAATGTTTGTTTGGAGGGATGGAGGTTAGAGGCCAGATACCATGAAACCAAACATAAAGTTTCTTGGTAGAAATTGAATCAGTGCATTAGTTATCATGGATTTTCATAAAAATAAAGTAATAATGCACATTCATGTTTCAGTTCATAAATGTGAAGTGACAGCCTATGACTTAGCCACTGAAATGGTATTACAGATCCAAAAAAGAATAATAGAGGCAATTGAGAAAGCAGAAGAGAGAGTTGTAATAGAATTGGGCATTGGCATAAATACAAATCATGAAAGGGAGACTGATTTAATGAAGGATATGAAAGTCAGAAACTCAAAGTGTTAAAAAGATCATCTGCTCATCTGATAAAGAATCCCTAAGGCTACACAACTTTTAGCTGAAACAGCCAGATTTACTCAAAGTAGATGAACTTTAAAATTGTATGAAGAGTAACGTATTACAAGGGCACATGCTTCTGCAGTCCACACCCTATTAAGAATTTGTGCAAAAGAGGAAGATGCTTACATTGATCCATTGGAAAACTGTCTTTGCTCATAAATTTTGTCAGAAGATTTGCAAGTAGATATGGGAATGAGAAATTGTTGTAATCTGAGGAGCCTAAAAAGCAACATTCACATGCTAGCCAGCTCTGAGGATTTGGAAGAAAGCAATCTTGCTGAAATGAGTTGGCCAGGCTACTTCTGTGGATGGTGTTTTGTACATAAAAAGCAGGTAGGACAGACACAGACGCCACGTGAGTGATGTCTCTATCTAAGTGTCTGCTAATGTGGAAAGCTTTATTTCAGCTTGTGAAAGCCTTTCAGGATTCACACATATCCATCTATAAGTGCAAAGAAACTAAAATCTCCCTTGTCTGCACATGTCTGAGGGAAGAAGGCTCAAAGATCCAGATGAAACTGTGCTAAGATCTCCTCTCAATGTCTGAGGGTGATAGAACAACTTTTTTTTAGTACTGCTTTATGCAAGAAAACATGGAAGCCAACACTTTTGAAGTGCAGCTTCGTCCCCAGCAGTCCTATAGGCATGAATAACTACATACTGAGACTTTGCAGCAATAATAGTTCTGTAGTAAATATCACATCTTTCATTTTCCTTCTCCCTCTGTTATAAGGAGTCCTGCTTTTCAAACAAATAAAAAGAAAAGCATGGGGGAGCCTCTTCTTAACTGCTGTATCTCAGCCCACTGAAATATGCACATATGTACACAGAGACTGGGTGAGACAGAGCAGAGAAGAGCCCAGGGAGGAACCATACATATCCTGTAATCAGCTTTTCTCTTTCTGTAATGTGATTTTGCATGGTGAGGATCACCTCTGCTTCTGAAGGAAATTCTGAATAATCTTAGCGAGTCCCTCATAGAATCTTTCTGAGGCAGACAACCCTTGCTCACCTGAGGGGGAAATAAGGAGATTAATAGCTCACCTAAAAATCTCATGGCAAATAATTGTTGGAGAAGTTTGGAAGGCTTTGTGGAGCCCACTGAATGCCATACCACACAAAGAAGTGCTCCCTCTTTCTCAGTCTTAATCTGCCTGGGAATGGATGAGTGGCCATCATCAGATACACGCAACTTTTTTCATAGTAGGTCTTGAAGCTCAGCTGAGTGGTGGCACAGGCGGGCTTCCAGCGGGAGAAGAGAGGAGAGTGACGGGACGCCAGCAAACCTTGCAGTCTGCTGCTTTGAAGCTGCAATGACAAGTACGTGATTAGCGAGCACAGGGATACCAAATGAGCCCAGTCTCTGCTCTGTTTTAAATAAAAAAGGGAAGTCTATGAGCAGCTGGAATTGCAGTACCAGGTTGAGCTCAGTACAATTGCAGCAATATTTAGCCCTTGTCATCAGTTGTCTACTCAGCCCACTGGTGAGTGTGAAGGATAAAACGAGAGTGAGCTCCTGCCAGCTCGCTGTGCCGAGAGCTTGGCATTAATATGTACATTTTTCCAGGGAACTCTGCATATAGTTGAGCTGTCCAGTTTGTTCACGTTGTTTGGAAACCAAGAGGAGAGGGTGCAGCTGCCCAGCTGCTCCAGGTGCCTGCAAGGTAGGCCAGGGTATGCTTATGCAGGGGACTTGCAGATTAGCATGAGTGAAGCACTAAAGACTGAGTATGTCTGGCACAGCATCGACACTAAATATGTGAGTGTTTCTGGGTTTTGGCCATGAGGTCTTTATAAGAGAGAAAGTGTATCTGTGAAATGCCAGAGAAGATCTGACAGGCTGCACTGTCATATCACTTACATGCCCTGTAAAGAAGTGAAGCACTCACATATCTGCCTAACTCTTGAACTAGCAATTCCTGAAGAGTCTTGCTATAAAAACTGCTCCACTCATCTTCCTGGGAATTTCTTAAGCTTAAGAGAAAAAGTCATCTTGGCATGCTGCTAAAAAGTAAGCCGAATGGGTCTGCTCTTTCACGTAGATGTATGTGAGGGACTCAGACTTCTAACACAGTTCAGAAATGTGGGCACTCATTGCCAAACTAAAAAGCAGCAGCCTCATGAAATGCACTTTCTTTGCCAGCTTTATTCCTCCCTCTGAGCTGTACCTGCAAAGGTAAGTGCTGAAGATTAGCTGGCACTGTGGTAGTACTTCTGAAAGCACTGCTTTGGGGAAAACAGTCTACATCCCCTGGGCTGATGTGTCTGGTCTGATTCTGAGCTTACTTAGACATGAGTGAGTCAAGAAAGAAGAGTCAATGCCTCAGGTTTGTTGTAAAAATTGATTGGTCTTAGGCTTGTGGCTGTGTATTTGTGTGATTAGTACCAGAATGAGAGACGGTCCAGCACTAAGGCTCCATCACCTGCCTCATTCAAATAAATAACAATAACTGAATGTAAAACTCTGCTAATTCCCCTTTCTGCTCCCCTGTACCACGTGTGCTGCTTTTGAGAGGAGATCTTTTATGTCAGAAGGCTCATTTCTGCCAGCTTGTATGTGAATAATGGCAGCTACTCTTTCAGGGAGTAGTGAAGATCTAACATGTCTCTAAGCATTGCAAGAGCAAGTGAAGCTGCTGCTCGACAATTCTGTTACGTGTTTTCATAAATGTTTCTTTGGAGGTGGGTGTATCTGTCTTTGTGAGGAGATGCAGGTCTCTCCAGGGTACTGCAGAACTTTGTGCAAATCCTGGTGTTCAAAAGTCCCTTTCTTACGCCTCTGTGTTTAAAACCTGTAATGAATTAGATAGACACAAGAGTGGTCACCCCTCCTTTGTCTGTGGTGAAGTCCTGATTTCCACAGGGGGATTTTCAGCACAAGCTAGCAGAATTTGATGCCTCATCTGATCATTTGGGACGTCAGCACCCAAGTCCTTCTAGTGTCCTTGAGAATCCCAGCACTGCTATGCGAATCTGGAATATTTTGCTAATTAGGCCATTGTGCAATTACAAGGCCAAATCCAGACTGAAAGACTTCCTCATGGCTTCATCTGTTTTCCTCTTCGTGTCTTTGTTGCCTGCAGCCAGAATGCATGCATGGAGCTGCTCTGCTTCTTCCAGCCTGTGCTGGGAGAGACAAGCTGCTGACTGGTACCGTTCTTCCATTAAGTGTCCGGAGTTCATCATAGGCTTTAAATAAGAGTTTGCTGGAAGAGATCCAGCCACTGAGTACACAGACCCACACCTGCTCATTCCTGTAGCTTCCGTACCCTGGTGTCTTCACATGAAATACAGCTTCAGTGGGGCTTCTTGATCAGTTATGCAACTTTGTTACTAACATTATCAATGCCTAAACACTGAGAACATGCCAGATGTGTCAATACAACACGGTAGTGTACTATCAGATGGAGTCTCTTTCATAATCTGGCTATTCTTTCTTCTTGGTTGTTTGAAGATAGTTCAGATATCAAAGTTCAGGACTCACCTCAATTTAACAGGAAATAGATACATGGTATGAGTGCTTGTCAGGATGGAAAGAGTGTGAAAGCATTTGGAAGATCAAAGCAGCATGACTCCCATCAGAGTCAATGGGGAACAAGCAGCTGAAATCTTACAAAATGCTTTCAAATTATCCTCCACCTTCGATTCCCCATCCTCACTGAAACAGGCTCCTGAAATGTTTTATTGAATGTGTTCCTCTTGTAATTTCTTTGAAAGTGAAAGGAAGCTCAGAGGAACTGTAGGCTCAGGTTAGCAGCAAGATCAAATGCTTTTCACTTGAAGGCCAAATGGCACCTAGACAGCACTGCCATGTAACCCTATTAGCTGCAGCAGGGCTGACAGGTTGAGAGCTAGAGCACAGTTTGGCTTTCTCTTTGGTTACGGTGAGAAAAGCTAATGTTTTTCTAATCTTATACTGACCCTGAGCGTGTTTTAAGAACTGTCTTTGCTTTGCTGACATAGCCCCAAGCACACCATAGCCTAAATCCTATATAGCTGGTCTGTTATCTTCTGTATCGTAAGAGCTGTAGACACAAGACAGACATTTGCTCTTACCGTGTTTATTACTGTCTCTTTTAGTACGTTTTTATTATGATAGCACCTATATCTCCCAACAGCACCAAGCCTCAGTGACCAGGAACTGCAGTTCCCTGTCAGAGACTGTCCTGTGACAATCTGAACAGCTATGAATAAAACATGAATGAATGAACGAAATGAGGAGAAAACAAACCTTTGATGAGGTCAAATGGCAGAGATGAAATAGAAACTGCGTCTCTTCAGTCCTCACCTGGACTTCTACCCATTCCATGAGTGTACTTTTTGTTTCATAATTTTTTTCTAGAGTATGTCTGTGAGAGGAAATAGTTTCTGGCCTGGCTTTCCTATTTATGCTAAGTACAGCTATTTTCATGGTTTGTTTGATTATTCTCAAACCTCAGAGTGATGAGACTTCATTTCTAGCCCCAGATAGCATTTGCAGATAGCATTCCCCAGCACTTTGTGACCATGGGAAAGCTTCGTAAACATTTCACTCCTTCATTTGCACAATGAGGATAATAATAACTATACTATATAAATACATATTTATAGGAAAAAATGCACACAGACACGTTTATGTCATAAGTACTGAGACTTCACTATGATGTGTTTTACAAAGTGTTGTTGGGAGATTTTTTTTGCAAAATGCTGAGACACTTAGATAATAGGAATAGTTCGAATACAAAATGTTCATCATCATCACCATTATTGTTATTATTTTATTAGGCTCTGCAAAGAAGGAGACACGGAAATGAAACAGTATTGATCCATAGTAATTTAACTGGTCCTAGATCAGGCCTTTGTTTAGTTGTATGAGGAAAACAGGATGCCTTTACTCCCATCTTTTTAATAAGTTTTTTCCTTGAATTTTCTTGATTTAATGAAATGTAATAGATTTTCAGGCAATGGCTTGTCTTGCGCATCAGAATACTTCACAAAGTGACGTAAATTATCGCCATTATTGATATAAATACAGGTGAGAATAATATATTTAGCATTTTATCACATCTTATAAGGAAAGAAGAAAGTATGAAATCACATTTACTTTGTGCACTGCAAACTTATTTAATTGCATTCTAGCAACATAAATTACATTGCTAACAAAGACTTAGTTCACTCCAGGTCATCAGAAAGGGTGCTGAACACTGCAGTCTGCTTCTGTCTCCTGTCTAGAAGTTCAGAAGAGCTTTAAGTGGTAGCTTTCACAGGGGTTCCATTGTTCTGTCTGTTAGTGCGCAAAAATATATTTTCCAGTACAACGGGACATGATTTTGCTTTTACGATCAATATTGAATCTGAGGAAGAAACGTGAAATACTTGTTTTCCTTTTTACCCAGAAAACCCACATTTCTTGTAGATGCATGGACTACAGGCAGGAGAAGTTGTACATTACATATCTGAATATATGGCTTAAAAATGACTGAAATCTTCAAACTGTACTGAAAGGAACAAGATGTCCAGCTATGGAAAACATTCCTGACGGTAATTTGCCTCAGGAGATCTTAAAAATAATCGCAGATGGTAATTCTGCCATCTTCCAGTCCTCAGTGATCCCTAGAGTTGGAGAGTTTCTGATCCTCTCTAGTTCAGATCCTTTTCTTCACTGCTGTGACCAGGCCAGTCTTTCCCCATCCTGTACTTAACTGTTTTTTCCCAACTTTATACTTTGCTCTTACATTTCTTGAATTGCATCTATTTATTTCAGATAGTTTTCTACACTATCAAGATCATTTTGAATTCTAATGCTGTTCTCCAAAGTACTTACAACCCCTCCCAGCTTGGCATTATCTGCAAATGTAATGAAATTAATTGAATGAAAGACTCCCATTGACTTCAAGGGGCACTGGAGTGAACCCAAACTGTCTTACATCTTTAAGAAGAGGTTCAAGTGAAATACACTTATTGCTTTACAGGCCGTTTTTGTAAGGGAAAAAGAGAGATGCATGCTGAATAATTCAGGGTCATCGTTGCTGACTGAGAGAGATTTAACTAATTTGTCAAAATAACGACCTTTGTTCATGGTGGGGAGCAAGTAGTTTTAGATTATTTCTGTCCCCAGAGAGATGCTGGAGGAGCCTGAGTTTAGCTCAGCACCACCGCAAGGGGCTTCTTTAGAGACGTGAAATGAAAGGTAAGCATTAGTAGCAGCGGTGTTTGCAGATGGTGGGAGGCATGTTAGAGTTATGATGTTGTTTTCCTTTAAGCCTGATGGAAACAGCACTGCTACCCAGTCTGTGGAATACTTGGGAATGCCAGGATCATTCCGTTCCTGTTCCCACCTTTGGCCTTGTGTACCTGTGCATGCGCGTATGTGTACACACACATGCATGCACCCCTTGATTCATTGCTCTTTCCCCATTAAAAGGAAACCAATAGGCATTGAGAGCTTGACACCTTCCTTAAATGAGTGCAAAGAGGGCATGTACCTAGAAGAGGGGGAAAGGACAGACAGCCCTGCCTGGAGCTTGGTTGATAACGAGCAAGCTGCAGAGAGGAGTTTGTTAAAAACAAGTGTATCGGGCAGCGAGTCCCCCAGCCGTGCCAGTCTGCTGCAACTCATGCAAGCGCGGTCACAGTCTGACCTCCGTGTGTCACAGCTCACCAGTGGGTGGGGTCATGAACTCACAGCCATGTGCCATTTTGCAATCCAGCATGAAATCTCACTTATCTTCAGTTGTCCAGAAATAGGCAACTGGAGAAAGAGAAGGTTGTGTTAGTGGGTCAAGTGAGGACAGAAATCCCCTCGTTGCTCAGCATCCTAGCCCACAACTCCAGTGGGGAAGGATACTCTCTCCCGTTCCAGTACAAACTTTGAAGTCACTTTTACAGCAAGTGTAGTTTGGAAAGCATTCTCTGGCATTTCAGCCTGTCCGTGTTGGCTGATGCCAGCTTTCATCTGGCACTTGTGTATTATGGCTGCTGCTCTGCTCTTGGAGCACAATCCTGCTTGTATATGCTTCTCTGCAAGTGATTTTTGGCTTAAAAAAGCATAGGTCTCTTTGAGAAATTTTTCATGCTTTGCTGTTGCATTATTTTTCTCCAGTCACTGCAAAGTGTTGGACAACTTTCCAGAGCCTGGCATGCATGCATGAGTGTATGTATATTGCAACAGATTTTTCTTCTAAGTGGTAATGTTGGATACCTGAATACTTGCCAGAGGAATAGACTAGACTTTGCCTGTTCAAACTCAGTATCAGAAAGAGGACTGAATCTTTAAGACTCTTTGAAGTCATATTACTACCAAGATGGAAATCTCTTTGTCCTTGTAGCTCTAACTTCTAAAGCCTGCCGTTGCTAAACATATTTCATCTCCTTTCCCCTGTGTTGTACTGACTGAAATGCAATGCCCTTGCTCAGGATGGTGTCTAAGTTACAGAAGTAATTTCAACAGCATTTGGTCATTGTTCTATTAAGTACCAGCTGAGATATGGCTCAACTCAAGTAGCTGCCTGCAGATCTGTGCTTGTGGGACACTGAAGTCTGACAGCACTGAAGAGTTCAAACTCCTTTCCTTTCATCTTGGCATTCTCTTCTCACTGCAGGGTCTTTTCATTCACTTCTCCTGTGTGGCTCTCACCTCCTTTAAGTCTGCGGAGGTCTGGTCTCATACTTGGCCTAGGTCAGATCAGTTCTCAGTGGTGTCCCTAATTAAAATTTATGTATAACCCATTATTCTTTACAAAGAAATTAGAAGAGCAGGACACTTGTTTGAGGGCAGAAGTGCTGGCCCTTTAAGGTAGGATCAAAGCTTACTGGAGTCAAAGAAAAGTCTGAGGTTTAGATGAAATCCTTGGCCAGAAATATTGCATCCTTAATGCTCCAAACATTAAGGTTGTGCTATGAAGTAGAAAGTGCTATTGCCTCCATTCAGTGGATGGCAAATGGCTCTACTAAAGACTGGATCCTTGAGCACCCAATGCAGTTTGTTGCTGGAGGGCTAGAGACATGACATGCCTGTGATGTCTGTGGCATGCCATGGCCTATGGCACAGAGATGCCCAAGCTACTGAGTTTACCCAATGCTGTACTCTATGGAGGAAGGTATAGAACTAAATGATGTGGGCACAGCACCACGCATACATAACTCTATTGCTTTTAGTGCTCAACTGGTTAGGTACATTGTAAATCTCTGTAGATCTCCCAGCTTGAGGACTGGCGTACCCATAGTCAGCCCAGGTGCACCTTGCACACAAGCGTTTGGGAAGGCTTGTCAGAGGAGCCAACGTAACCAGGTCTTCCCGGTTCCAAGTGACTGCCTTCACCGCTCTCCTGTCTTCCCGCTTCTATGGCTGTTTTTGTCAAGAACATGGGCCAAATTTTATAATCCATTTGCAAATGTCAAAGTGTCATTTCTGAGTCTTCGGTAACCACCTGTCGCTGCAGCACGAGCTGCATAATTAGAACTGACAATCCCTGTCTAGAGATTTCTTGGAAGCTGGAAAAATGAGAATGTTGTCAAAAAAATAGCAATGCTTCCAGTCTGCAGTGCAGTGATGGAGATGAAAGATGAGTGATTCCAAGGAGGCAGAGAATATATCAGCCCAGTGCCTTTTTCTAACTAGTTTAGAAGTCCAAATTGGTCTACAAGGATTTACATTTCTCTTATAGCCTTAAAGTAAATATATTTTAAGCTGGCTTCTCTATTTCTCTCTCTTTACTGGACTAAACCAAGAGCAAGTTTCATAGCAGTCATGCTTAAAGCAGCAATAAGAGTGGTAATTTCTTTTGCATCAGTTGATGCAAAAGAATGTTATATTTTATTCATTTTTTTAGTTTTTTAGTAATCTTCCATAAAATTATGAAAACCCTTTAAAGAGGATCTTATTTTTTCTAACACAGAAAAAATAAATTTAATTGGAGGCAGTGTTGAATCATTCTGTGTTCTCAATTCTGAGTAACAGATACAAATCTCAGAATATGATACGAATTTTTTGTAGGTGGGCAGTGACTTTCAGCGGCTTTTAGTGCTCACATTTCAGGGCAGAAACTAGTCAGCTGGAGAGGTAAGGATTTCTCTTCAGGGGTTGTTTAAAAGATCTATTTGTAACAACTGTCACCTTGGCTGACACTTTGGGAATTGAGGTAGGGACCTCCTGAGTTAGGAGCTCAATCTGAAACAGGGGAGCTAAATCACATCGCTTGCCTAGCCGTGGGATCTTACACTGTCTGTGCAGCAGGGCGTGCGGAGGAGCTGCAATACACACTACTCAGCACATCATGCATGCTTCACTTCCATCCCACCTACACCCTCAAAAGCAGCATATATGGAAGAGTCATTTGAATTTGCTCATGAAGAAGAGCTCTCCTTTGCACTTCTACAGTATATCAAAAGTGACCTGGTAAGGATAGATGAGAAATGACTGGAAGTGCGTCTCAGGGTAATGAAGAGAAAAACAGGAGTTCTTTAGAAAGACAGGCTTGTTAACATGATTGTAATGTATGTGATAGCAGTGCCAAAAAAGAAAACTCAACACAGCCAATGGAAATGCCGTACTATGCAAATATTGCAGAGATTCAGACAGTCCAATCCTTACATCTGCCTATGCAATTATACTGCAAGGGTATCACCCAAAAAGATAAAAGGTACCATGGCCACTGAAGCCACAAGAAGCCATGAAGGTGGCAGCAGCGTGTGTGCCCATAGCAAAAGCGTGCTGCTCCCGCAGGTAGCGGGGTCAAGGGAACTCCTGGCTGCGAGACTAAGGTCTGCCCCGGTTTTGAGTAACAGGGCACTGTGGTAGGAGAGCCCTGTGATTTTGGGATTCATTTTGTGGCTGGGTCACAAATGTTCTATGAAGCCTTAGGCACGTGATTTGATCTCTGTGTGATTCAGCTCTTTGTCTCAAACAGTAAATAAAAGTGTGTTTTCCTGCCTTGGTTAGATGTCCTAAGAGCCTTATCACTGGGTATCAGGGGTCTTACCTCCTCTGTGACTATAAAGTGTTGCTACAAAATGTTAACGAAACATTTTTAGGAGGAAGAAGCATTTGGATTTGGTGATTATCAAAGGGGAATGATCTCCACATTGCAGAAACCATGCCTCACTGAGGAGTAACCTGTTAGAAGGCCACAGCAAGGCAAGGTGTGGGATCCTCAGTGGTGGATCCCTGGTACACTCACCCCAAACAGGGGGGGAGCGTTCAGAAAGGTGTTCATTTCAGACTAACCGAGGACTCGAGCATGTATGAAAGAGAAGTTTCCCTAATTAGGAGAGACTTAGTAAACAGTCGGTGTTATAGTCCAGGTTAATGCTGCTGGTAGTTTCGTTTCACCGCCTGGGTCTGAAATCAACGTGTCGGTGTGCTGCCGGGAGCGCCCCAGCCCCAGTGTGCTGGGAGAGCTGGACAATGGTGGGACTGCTCTGCACCGGCACTGCCAGTGCTCCTTTGCCAGCCCTTTTTGTATTTGGGGAGATTCAGCATCTCCCACGGTCCTTCAGCTGCCCTGGGAGAATACGGGAGTTATATGAAATATTTTGCCTTCCTGTATATTCAGTCAGATTTGTATTGTATGCAGTTCTGTCCGTTTTCCTCCCAGCTACTCCCAAAGGCGGGGGGTCTCACAGTGTGAGCAGCCCTTAGAACAGGCTGTTTCAGGCTGTGTGCATCTGGATTACCTTCCTCTCCCCAGCATCGCTTCACTGACTGGATCTGACAAATCTACAAGACTGACCGTCCCCTTTACAGCTCCGTTTTAGTGTTTAGTCCGTCCGATTTGTCACATTCTTCATTGGCTCTGCTTGACTTCAGAGTCAGGTATTTATTACCCAGAGACAAACAAGCAGCCTGTATGTCTCCTTTCTTTTCATGAGTGTGAAGCAAAGTTGTTCTATTGTCATTACTCCTCTTCAAGCTTTACTGGAAGGAGGGGAGAAATACCGTTCTCAGTTAACAAAAAAAAACTTGGGGTACTGGATGTGTTTATCATTCTTCTTCCACTTCGCTTGGATGACTGCAGTGAGTGATACAGAGTGCATGTGGTTTTCAGATCAAGAGAGAAATAGGAAGCTGTAACTTAATTAACATAGGCAAGAAAGTGTTGACACATTCATTACAAACAATTGTGGCCTCTAAAACCTAAAGCATGAGGTGGTGGGTTGAGTCCAGCAGCTTTCTGGCTAGTTGTCAGACAGTACTTGCCTGTCTAAAGCTCTCCTCCGTGACAGTGCTGACATTCCTGCGTCCTGCTGATTTAGAGGAGCAGACACCGAAGCCATCTCATTCTTTTGCTTGTCCTGTGCTGGCAGGATCGGCGCTCGCTGAATATCAAGAGCAGCAGGTGGGCAGGAAGTCGCCACCTTCCTTTTCCAGCTGGAAAGCAGGAATTGCAGCCTAGCCAACAGCAAATAAGGGATGGCCGCAGCAGCAAAAGGAGTGGAGAACAGCAGGACTGAATGAAGCCATTTGATTTCTCTTTGCATTGCCTCCTTGCCAGGGACACAGTTTGACCCTATGCCACATCCCACAGAACTGTATCGTGCCCTCGGTGTGACTGTGGTTGACTGCTGGTACAGATGAAAAAAGTGAAGGACTGTCCTCTACCTACAGATAAATTTTAAGCAACAGAAAGATGTACTTGTGTAACCCTAGCACCTGAGCTTGCTTTTGTTTCTTATAGATTAAGCTTTGCAAAATCCCTGTAAAACAAGGGGATAGTATCCTCATTTCACAAATACATCAAAGGGAGATTAATGCCCATATTCTTCAAGAGATTTACCCACCAAACTCCCCTTGACTTCAGTGGGAGTTAACACTTCAATATCCTCGAGAGTATGGATCTCAATAAATTGCACACAGTCGTCTCACAAGTGTGCGATGGAGCTGGGAATTAATCCCAGACTTTCAGAAAGGTTCCATGCCTTTACTTTCCTGCCTGCAAATGAGAATAGCACTATTCATTGCACTGAAGGTACGCCAGATTTTATGTGATTGCATTTTAGTTGAGCAGAGTTTCATTGTGATGGTTTTGTTTTGATTTGTGGCCCTAGCTGATTGCAGCTTATTGGGGAAAATTTGGCAGAATATATTCAGTCAGAATTTGTAGTTCTGTAAAACAGCTTCATGAAATTATGTTAATTTCCCTGGAATTTCATCTCTGACAGAAAAAGGAAGAAAAGGATGCTAACAGGTTCCTGTTGTGTCAAAGAAACATCTTGTTTTGACATTTCCAAAATGAAATGTTTTGATTTTCCATCTTAAATAACTTTTGCCTTGCTGTTATGCTATTTTTACATAAGTTTAATTATTTGAAATTGAAAAGAAACCGAATTTCATGACCCAAAAATGAAACCAAATGTAGGTGTCCTGAAAGCCCTCCTGAAAGGAAGCCGCCATCCTGCAGGCAGCTCTACCGCCAGCCGGGTGGGAGAGGGGCCGCTCGGCCCCAGGAACACATCCTCACCGGGTGCTCCTGGCTCTCCTCAGCACAGTGGCTGAGGGGGGACAAGGAAAAAGCTCTTTACAGACTGCAGGTAGCCCTTAGGCAGGTACTAAATCATGGGCAAGGATGGTGTGTACGGGGGGCTTAGTAATGTGTCCACAAATGACTGCTTGGCTTCTGCTCTTCTCTCACTATGTCCTTGAAAAATGTATAGGTTCTGTGCAAATGCACTGCATAGAGATAAATTTGGCTGTTCTTAGTAGTGGAAATGGGTGCAAAAGCGACGTGGAAGTGAAAAATCCACCAAAATCTTATACACCAAATCTTGATTTGAAAAAACAAAAGGCGATTCCTGAGGAGAGACGTTTAATGAGGGGATTGCTCAGTTAGTACTACCAACACGCTGCAAACACTGTGTCAGATCCATGACATTCGCAAAGGAAGTCTTAAACTTGCAGCTAGACTTGGATGTTTGCCCAGAATTGTAAGTCCTTTTAAAATGTGCCATTGCATATTTCACTCAGGTATATTTTGCTGAGGATAATACATTGATGTTTGCCACAAAGCTATAGAACAAACTAAAAAAATTCTTATGAAATTAATTGGTATTGGAGTTCTCTTAATCAATATGCGCTATGATGTGCTTCAGGTGGATTAGTGCAGTAAAAAGCATTTTTCATTTGCACAGGGCTCTACTAATACCCATTTATTGCTGAACTTCCTCTGGAGCAGCGCTAGGTGTGCTTCCGTCATGACACTATGGAGATGCCTCGCAGGAAACAAGCTCTTAAGACCCTTAGAAACTAAGCGAGATGTTTGTCTCTGGGTAAAAAAAGAAGATATCGTTGTGGCTCGCAGTATTTTTCGGTGTCATGCTGCACTACGAAAACCACTGCAGAAAAGTGTGGACACTTCGAAGGTGTGGACCTTCAAAGTTCAGAGCACCCTCTGGTTTTTCTGACTCTGCAGAGTTCAGATGTGTCACTTGACACCTCCTCCCAAGCAGGCACAACCTTTCTGCACAGAGGGAGAACCAGGTATAAAGGAATGACGATGTGTGAAGCCTTGTGAACACAGCTCATCATTTACCAACTTTGAAAGGGGATTTTCAGATTTTGGCAGGTACTTCAATACTCACAGTCAAAATTTAAAATATTTAAAATTAAGAAGACCTTATGCAGTGTAAATCCCCCCCCCCCAACAGGGAAAGCTGTCAAGGTGATGCTAGATTTAAAATCTGTCTGGAATTCAATCACTAGAGTTCAAGCCAAGTCATTCTTCTTTCAGCAGCTGTGGAGCAGCCCGGCTTGGGCCGTTTACCCTGCTGAACGTGCAAGTCACTGAGTAACTGAGGAACAGGCAGAGCATCCCTAAACTTGATGTGATACCCATTTGCGTTTACTGTGTCCTTCGGGGGGGGGGGGGGAACTTTCTTCTCTCTGAAACACAGGAGGTGTTTTAATTATTCCTCAAGAGCAGCTGTTCAGTGGTTGTTCCTAATTCCAGCAGCAGCCAGGGTGGTTAACGGATCTGCTGCTGCCATCAGATCTGAGGACGGTGATTTCTTAACCTCAGGGTCCTCACAGAATCCCAGACTAGGACAGGTCCCTTCCTGAGACATATAGTGGGCTCAGGGTGATCTACCCCCTGTGCTGCTGCTTCATTATAGTCATTTATCTCTGCCTTGCATAATTTCAGGCTGGATTCAGTTATCACAGTAACGAATCTCACTCCAACACCTCAGGTTAAGCACGATTAAAGGTGACTCCGCCTCCCCCGAGTCACTTATAAGTGACTTATAGAGCTAATAATGGCCTCATCCTTTTGTACCTTGGTACACAGCTTGTGTTCTGGAGTCTTTTATAGCTCAAATGAGCTGCTTTTGCTTATTTATTTCCCTCCTCATTCATTTTTAATGGTTCTAAGAGACTCCCCCATTCTTCTGACGGCAATGATTTAGGCAAGACTCATTAACATAACTTACGTTACTAAATATCGCCATTTATGCTGGTAGACCAAGGAAAATGTGTGCAGTGCTAAATCAGAAGAGATCCCGTGAGCTTGCCAAGGTGGCAGGGCTGTGTTTGAAGTGTATATTATAAACAGAGAGTGCTTGTATGGGGGAAGGATCACTTGCAGAAGCATGGATTGGGGACAGAGTCCCAGAGCGTTTCTGAAATACAGGTTTTCTGTGGAAATATCAGAGACTTACTTTCCTAATTGGCCACCCTTGAAATGTCTACTAGAACTGCTCTAGGTACATCTTATTTTCAAAGACTTATTAGCTGTGACTTTGTGAGAGTTCCAACAGAATTACTATAGCAGAAAAGCAGTTTCCTGTGAGGGTTTTACCGTTATCCCATGGGAATTTAATAATGATAATGAGGTGGGGAAAGACTGTTACAACTATTTCTGAGTGCTACCAGTGAAATGCTGGGTACCTCTTCTGGGAATTTTGATGTACTTTCCCCTTGCCCTCCCTCCCATTAGATTTTTGGATTCTATTCAGCCCAAATCTAACACAGAGTTTATGGGACCAAAAGAATAGTCAGCCACATAAATTCATATCTACCACAGACAGCTTTTGCAAAAGGGTAATGGGAAAAGCAGTAAAATCCTTTTAGGAAAGGGATGGGAACAGTGTTCACTGGAGAACTGGAAGCAGGAGGCCATGTGATAGGGATCACATGTGATTTGTGAGGGGCCTTAGTGCTTCTTTCCATGTTTTTCCCAGGCTGGCTGAAGTTCTGCTACCACAAGGCTTCAAAGAGCCGAGTGTTTCCTTCCACAGATAGTCTAGCAAACTGTGAAATAAAATAAGGGAAATTAATAAAAACTAATTTATCTCGCTTGTGATCACACCTGAACAGCATACAGAATGTGGGGTGTTTTAAAGGACAGCGCTGATTTCTTTTCAAATAACAGAAACAGGCTTTGTAAATAAACATAGAAAAGAAGTGCCTTGGACCAGCAATGCCCCTCTCCTTTTCTGGTCAGTGTTTATTTGCCAAGGGAACAGCCCTGTGTTAAAGTGACACAGCAGCATCACCTTCACAGTTGCAAGGCTACCAGTTGAGTTTTGGGCTCAGTTTTGGGGCTCCCAATGTACAGAGCTGCATGTGGGGTTGAGGAATGCATATTTACAGCGAGGATTTTGTGGTAGGAAGCAGCAGTGACTTAACTCTATTCCCGTTTCTGACAATAAGACTGAGGAGTTGAATTAAATGCAATGCTGAGCACATTTGAAATATTCCACTCTGTACATTTTGTAGCACTGGTGATTGAACTCGACATCCAGCTTGCCAGAAGCCACATGTTTGGTATGTACATGGCAAACTTAGAAATCTAATTCCTAATTCTGTGCTGTGCTGGCAATAAGGGACCTCTGACCTCCGCTGCCCTGGCGCACGGAGATGAGATGTGTGCGTGTGACTCAGAGGAAGCTGTCTTTGTTGTTCACTGATGTAAGAAAAAGAGGTGGAGCTGCAGGAGCCAAATGAAACCCAAAGCACTTTTATAACCTACCAAGTTCATGCCCCCAAAAGCCATTCAAACCCCAGTTCCCTTAAGAGATAAAAGTCCCCTGTACTGAGAGAATTTCTGGAGCATCTTGTGAGCACTAAGTACAGCCTCCCTTAATTAACGGAAGTCAGCTCAGCATAGTTGTGTGAAAAGCTCCAGTGACACAAAACCCAGAAAGGCTTTAGCAAGGGAGCACAGCACCAGAAGGGTTTAATGGCATTATAATGTCCTTGAATTACAGTGGCCACAGCACAGAGAGATGTATTCCAGCAGTACATTAACAGTAAAAGAAAATCTGCTCTTTTTCTCTTGAGCCCTTGTCACCTTTACTGGAAACTGGAGTTGCCATCCCTGAGATGTCAAAACTCCGAGGCAGGAGGAAAGGAAAAGGAGATATGGGTGGGAATTGCTGGATTTTGGGAAGAAAACAAATTGGTTTTCCCCACAAACTTTCCACCTCACTCCAGCCCCTTTGTAGTTCCTATTGCATTTTACAGTGTGTTTAATAGTTTTCTGAAATCTGTCTGTTTTGGGACCAAGCTTTTGCAACCTTATAATTCCCTTAATGACTAACTGTCGGGGAGCTGTTTGTTGATTTAGTACAGACCCTCTCTTTCGTTCACACACTCTCGCACACGTATCTGAGGGTATGTGCAGTCACTCCATTCATGCGTTTAATAAACTTGAACCACAGCCATTTCTGTCGTGTGTGGCGAGGCATGTAAAGCAAGAACTGTAGTACAGGAAGGAGGGTTGGTAGGTAAAAGCTGTTTATATGAATTAACCCTAAAGAAAAGGAGCTGCTTGACAGACTGAGCAATTGAAATCCATTACCAATTGAAAAGGAGACATGCAGGCTCAGAAAAGGCAGTGGCAGCAGAAGCTTCTCCGTGCTGCCCCCATCAACGTTAACGTGGAGGAGCCACGCGAGGGGGGACGCGGTCGCTCCCTCCGCCTGTGTCAGCCCCGAGGACTGCCCGGAGGCCACCAGCTGCTGAGCTGCATTTGGCAGGTCTTTGCTCATGTGCGTATTTGTCCTGCAGAGGCTCAGCTGAGTCCCATCAAATTCATTTCACAAAATGTTCACTCATTTCCAACGAAGAGCCCAGAAAACTCATTCTCAAAAGAGACGGAGCCGCTCGATTTTTCTTCTTTCTCTACATCTTTTTAGTCTTTCTGTTGTGCTGGAAGATGAACGGTTCGGATGTGTCTGCAGTACCACGGGCATGGCTAATCTGCCTTTCTATTGATGACCTGTTTCTGAATGTCCTGGCTTGATTTATGAAAATGTACTGTACTTTGCACCATGTTTTGATGTTGCTCTGTTAGGACTGCATGCAAACTGCAGCAGAACAGTGATGCTTATTCATTCAAACAGTGAAGGGCTGGCTGGGAACTGAATGAGCTCATAGTTGTTGCCGTCTTCACTTACAGAAAGGGAAACAGGAGAAAGCCGGTATCCCAAGCCCAGTCATTCTTTTCCTGACCATCACTTTGTTTTATATATCATAATCTTGAAAGCACAAGGTCATGGTATTTATTTAATCATTCATATAGCAGGTTTTAGGGATGGCTTCTTTTTTTAACTCTCTCTGTAGTAAACCCTGATGAAATTTGCAACTGAGATCTGTTTGCCTGCCAAATTTTCTTTCTCTTGCTATTGCTTGAGCATTAATGAATTTAAAATCTGAGAGTCTGATTCCCATATCTTACTAGCATAATTCAGCAGTTACCTCTATTGTCTGGGAGAGTCTCATCCTTGTTCCAGCCCCTGTGTGATGAACTGTTCTTCACACACACACACACACACACACACACACACACAGACTAATAAAAACAACAGCAAAATCCCACCCGTGCTTATCTATGTGTGCTTCAAAAGCCACTGCTCAGACAGCGAAGCTTTACCCTGCGGGGAGGATGTGTGGCAGGTCCCCTGCTAGAAGCCCTGTTGCAAGTGCAGAGCAGAGGACAGGCAGGGCAGGCAGGAGAGGTGTGCCGGGGAGCAGGGCTCCAGGGGCTCAGCGCCCTGCTCTCTGCTCAGCAGAGGACACTGCGGTGGTTTGGAAACGTCCCTCAACTATGATTTCTGTGCTGCAAGGCACAGAAGTTTACCTGTTACCTTAAATCACTAAGAAATGGTTTCAGCCCTAGGTTGATCGCCCGTGGGGACATTTAATTGCCTAATGTGTTAATTAGCTAAGATTCATGAACATGAGTGCTGCTAGCTGGAAGCAGAGGTGGTGAGGAAGTCACACTGAAAGCTGTTACCTGGCCCCATGCACTACTAAAGAAAATCCTTGTCTTCAGGCCATTTACTTGTATGTGTTGTCCCGCCAGCAGAGCACGAAGACAAGTGAAGGACCTCAGGGCAATCAGGTCCCTGTTTTCCTTGGTGCCACTTTGTCTTCAGCTTTGATCTGTTGCCTCCCAGGTGGAAATCAGCCCTTTGAGACTCTCCCCAGTGTTTCTTCTCACTGGCAATCCAGGGAAAAGAGGAAAGGTAGAAAGCAGCAGACAGAGCTTATCAGAGCATAGGAGAGTTGTCTGGTTTGAGAAGAGCACTTAAAATACAAAAAGGCAACAGGGGTAAGTGCAGTGCCAGCAAGGAATAGATGATTTCCACTTACAGAAGCAAGGTACCCCATGGGGTGGGGGAAGGAGCAGATGTACCAGGCACTGCCTGAAGGTCTTCTGACTTCCCGCCTGTCAGACAGGGTATTAGACGTTGCAGGTAGGAAATATGATGTAGTTCTCACCTTGAAAATATTACACTCACATTAGTGTGCCTTCTGCAAGGATGCAAGAATAACATCTGCTCTCTTGCTGCTGCCCCAACATGCTGCTCCCAGAAGGGGAATGTGCTTATGCCTCCAGCCTTCCCTATAGTCATTTCTGCAGGCTCACATGAAGCTTCTCCCGGAGTTTTGCAGAGTATCATCTTCCTCAGCTCAGGCCAGTTTGGATCAGCACAACGATGAAGCGGATATTACATTAGTGCCACAGGCCCCAGCAGGAGCTGGGAGTTGCCTGAGCTCAGCTGCCTGCTGTGAGGACCTTCCCTTGTGCTGCATACCCCCATGCTTTGAGGCTTTTTGACAGCAACTAGGTTTTCTTGCTGTGCAGCACAATGAGATTGGATCCTGACAGGAGCCATTAAGAGCTAGTGCAAAACATGCTAACATGAGAATATCCCCCAAAACCATAATTCTGCCTGTAAATAAACTCCTTACTTTCCTGCCGAAACCAATGGCAACTGTAAGATTTTGACCCTAAAACAGACGCTGCTTGCAAGAGAGACATTGCAAGAGTCACAATAACCCTTTTTGGTACGTTACCTAGGCTCAGACAAGCAAGGATGGAAATGGATTTGCTATAGATCTGTCTGTAAGGGGAGTTGTTGTTTAAAGATAATAATATTAGGAATGCAAATTATCCTACAAAAGCTGGTGATATTTAAATACGATTTAAATTCATTTAGCATTTAAACAGAAAAGTAGAAAATGGCATTAAATTCAGATGAGCATGAGACTATGCATTCTGGAGTTAGAAATATTAAATACATCTACAGAATGGAATAGAAGGTCTGGCTGGTAATGGATTGTGAAAAGAGTTCAGGGTTTTAATAGATCATTCCTTCATATCATCAGCATGGTAAAGTGGTAGTTAATAAATTATTTGACGTGCACATTTACTCATATATTTTAACTAGCTGTAATGAACAGGTCCTGTCAGCTCACCTAGATCCTTGCAATAGCTGCTAAATCGCTTGAGTGAGATTTAGTAACTCTCAGGAATATTGATGGCCAGAGCTGCAGGTAATAAATAAAGTGACATGAGGACTAGCTTGAGCAGAACATTGTGTAAGACCTTTGTCAGGCTTGCAGCAGAGATGAAGCTGTTCGGCCCCAGTGAACACCACTGGGCTTCCCTGTGATTAGTTTTTGGTTGATGTGACCACCCCATGCCCTGGCACCTGTAATGGGACTCCTGAAGAACCCTTTGTCCCAGTTTGGGGTTGGCTAGAGGAATTTGTCCCCGACTCCAGTCTGTACACAGGCAGTTACCTGCTCCTCCCCACAGGTATGTGGTATTCCTCGGGCTGCACGCAAAGTGGAGTCTGACTGAGCTTTGGGGAGAGGAGAAGAATCCTCTCTCGGTGCCATTAGCCCAATCCTAGCGCTGGAGTGGGAATTAAGGACAGAGAGAAGCTGTTCTTTTATCTTAGATTATACTGGAAATGTTTATAGCAAAAAAAGCCTGCCTGTTAAGGGCACACCAGGCACCTTTCTTGTTATTCCTAGTTGTCTTCTGAACTTGGAGTTAGTTTAAGCCTATATCCTTTCTCTTCCTCTCACTCACTTTTCTAGCATGTAGTGTACTTTATAATTTGTGAAGAGACTCATTAATTTTTTTTCTTTCTCCTTTTTTCAGGTTTCTGACAGATGTGACTATGTCTTTGTCAATGGGAAGGAAATGAAAGGCAAAGTGAATGTCATAGTTAATTTTACTTACCAGCATCTGAGTGCCCCTTTAGAAATGACAGTCTGGGTTCCTCGTCTCCCGCTGCAGATAGAGGTCTCTGACACAGAACTAAATCAGATCAAGGGGTGGAGAGTCCCCATCATCTCTAATAAGAGGTAGGTTTCATTAGAGGATGTTCATTCTAGGCTGAGCACTTGCCAAAGACCTGTCAGGGCCGGTGGATCTGAACATGCTCATTTGGCCTTAATGCAATTCCGGTGTAAATTTGAAGGTCACCAGACATTTATTCAATAGGGTCCTGCACTGGACTTATGAGGGAAGTAGAAACTGCAGGTTGCATGATCCTACGCTGGAAATCAATTTCCTTTTATAGCGCTAGTGACTGAGATGGAAAGAGCCAGCTGGGGAAGTTAGGCAGGGTCAGCCATGAGGCAGCAGGAGGACATCAACAAGGACCAGCTCTGGCAAGGCTGGTCGGTCTCCAGCCTGCTTCGCAGGTCCTGCCAGTTAACTTGGTCACTGTTAATGGTCACAATTAGTACGTACTTGTTTCATATCACTGTAGGGTCCAGTGGCACTGATACACTAGGGCTTTAAAGATACTGTCCGTGCCCACAGGTCAGTGGCTTGGGAATGACAGGACAGAGGATGGATGTAGGCAGATCTATACTGTTTCTATCTGTTGTCAGTGTTACTAAGAACAAGAAGATCAAATTGATAAGGTAGGTACTTGCTATTCCTACCTACCTATGAAGACATCATTTATTACCAGGTTTCTGTTAGTATCACAGCAAAGACATGGAGATTTTGGTGGAGATGTGATTTCAACCTGAATGCCATACAGAAAGGGATGTGTATGTAGGTGCAGACAGAGGAGATTTCCATGGCAACACAAAGATGTTTATGGGAAGATCCAGAAAGCAAAAAGTGTGAAGGTCCTGAAAGTAAGGACTTAACATGGAAAATAACGAGAGAAATTTGGAGAGAAGAATGTGGTAGTGAAGCTAGCAGGCCAGTTGGTGATTTCAGCAGCTGTTTTGGAGATCTAGGCAGCCTGGAGGTCTCAGTTATGAACACGGGAAACAGGATAAAAGTGGGAGAACCTGACTGACTTCAGAAATGCACTGAAGAAAGCAGCTTCAGCAGAGCAACGGAAGGGGGCAAAGGCCCCTTGTTCCAGCAACTAGGCTGCAGGCTTATGTTAGCAATAGCTCTCCTGTTGCAAGCTCTCCCAGCACCAATTTAAATTAATTTTTTATTCTTGGTGTCCTACCAGACCAGCCAGGGACAGTGATGATGAAGAAGAGGATGAACGTAAGGGAAGAGGCTGTGCCCTTCAGTACCAACACGCAATGGTGCGTGTCCTTACACAGTTTGTAGCTGAAGCCTCAGACCCCAGTGGCCAGCTGAGCTATTTACTGGGTTCTGACTGGCAGATTGACATTACCGACCTGGTGAGTGACTTCATGCAGGTGGAGGAGCCAAGAATCGCGAAGCTACAGGACGGACAGGTTTTGATTGGGCAGGAGCTTGGAATGACGACAATTCAGGTACGGAAAATTAATTACTTATTCTTTTTCCTCCGTTAACCCACCACTTTGGGAACCAAGGTACTGACAGGGTGTACATCAGTGTCATCAGATGAGGAGCAACAGAAATTGAAGCCCTGAATTTTTGAATGAAGCAGAATTGCAGCAAGGACTGGAAGACACAGAAGAGATGGTTTTCTCTTCTTATCTTGTGCCCTGAAGTATGTAGATTGCACTTTTAATAAATGTAGCCCAACCTGTGTACCTGGAGGCAGTTTCTGATTATTTTTGTCTAAGGCCCTTTTTCAAACCTGGAGTCAGTATATGGGCTATCACAAGGCATACAGTGGGTGAAACAGCTCAGTCTTCTCAAAGCCGACACTGACAAGAGCGAAGGGTAAAGTAAAAATTAACTAGCGCTGGTTGAGGAACAGAGCCTGGAATATGAGTCCCATGGGATCAAATCCCTGCGCACCTTGCAAGCTCAAGCAGTGTGTTATAAAATGTAAATGTTAGGGTACATTTCAGAATATGCATAAAGCATTAATAACAATTGGTACTCCTAGAATGATGTTAAAAGACTGACTGATTAGTGACAACTAAGCTATGTTCTCTAGGGATACAGATTTAGCTTCATCAGTTTCAGCCAATACGGCCAAGAATATGGCCTATAAATACCACTGTGTATGTGGCTGTGCCTTAGGGTTCCCACTCTGAAGTAACTCACCTAAACGTAGGCATCGTGTCATTGGCAGCTTTTCACATAGAGTTCTTCCTGCCATGCACCGAAATACTGGCCTAGAAAATAGGGTCCCAGAAGAAAAGAGAAAAAAAAAAAAGAGATTAATCCAGTGATACTACAAAGTAGAAAAGATGTTAACAAGCACTTGAACAGGAAGAAAAATCCAGCTTTCCAAACACGCTCGTCATCCCAAACTGTCAAACCAGAAAACAACAACCACAGCTATCGATAATACTGGTTGTCAGGGCTAGAGAAATGGGATTTGAGATTTTGACTTTCTGCAAAATCTGTAAAGATTTTCTGAATGACTTTCCAAAGCTCTGGAACTTACAACGCTCCTACAAATGCACATAAAACCATGGAAAGAAAAATCCAAGGGAAAAAAGCTGAGAGCAAGTTATATTTAAAGAACACCTCTTATAAACTGCTTCCAAAATGCTCTGTACCCTATATGGATCATTAAATTCAACTTGCTTGCTGACGAGCATCTTTGTATGTCATGTATCAGTGCACTGACCTCCATGCACATTTTTTTAATCAAAACAAGTTTTCTCTGTCAATTTTGTATACAGTACCATGAGTGTTTATTGTAGCAATACATTAGCTTTCTTTCTATAGGGTAGAAATAAATGCCATTTATTCTATGGATTTTACATAAATCTACAGATTGCATTATATATGCTACCTAAAAACACGATCATTAATAAAATAATTGCATTTCACATAAAGATTACATTTGCAAAGAGTTAATATATCTGAAACAGATGCAGTTAGCGTAGGACAGAGGTGAATGGCGTAGCTGATTAGAATTACGTTGGTGAAAGATGTTATAAGCACCCTATCATTGCGGAAGAGTTATAAAATGTGACTAGCCATTTTTTAATCATATTTTAATAGTGTCTGCCTGCTAAGAGGAATTCTGTCCATTAACATAAATATCACTTATCTGTATTACAGTAGCTCTGTGTAGCTGTTGTGCTCGGTGCTATGCAAAATGGCTGTTGCTAACTTCGATTTTCTTTTCAGATATTGTCCCCCCTTTCAGATGCTATCTTGGCCGAGAAGACAGTGACAGTTCTGGATGAGAAGGTGACAATAACTGACCTGGGAGTGCAGCTGGTGACTGGATTGTCGCTTTCTCTGCAGCTCAGTCCAGGAAGCAATAAGGCCATCTTTGCTACAGCAGTAGCACAAGAGCTGCTGCAGTCTCCAAAGCAGGTACTATTGCCCACATGTACTGTGCTGTGGAAGGACACCACTCTGATTCACTACACCCAGCCTTATAAGCTGATGGGATCAAGCAGATTTTTGTTAATAATATGCTAATAAAACATTTTCCTTATGGGCACTTTTTTCTGAAGGCCACCAGGTGCCCTAACAGAAAAACAAAAATGGCACTATGTCTGAACAACCCCAGTCACCAAACAGATACTCCCCATCTGTCATGGCTGCATCCCATAAATAACACATGCAACTCAATGATGTATCATAATGAAGCAACAGCAGTCCCCTTATACACAAACACACCCACCCCCACCCACCCCCTTTCTGTCCCATCCAGCGCCTACTAGATCACAGGAGATACAACTAAATTGCCAAGTTCAGCCTCCCACCACAGGCAACCAAGTCAACCCTTTAAGCACATCTTTAAATGAGAGAGTGTTTTGCATAGTGCCAAAATCTTCTTCCTTTAGTTACTTTCTGTGAGCATTTTAAGAAGCTGGGGAACATCCCTTTCATTCTGATTCATTACTAGAATATGAATCAGCATCATTGACTCATTTCCTGATCCATGATTTCATAAGCCATTTTTTGTTTCCCTGTTATTCTTAGTCCCTATGTTAGGCAACCAAAAGTTAGCAAGGGCTTTTGGACTTGGCCATGTCCCCATCAGTCCCTGCTTCATATTTGTCCTTGTGCTTCTCTCTACATCTGAAATTTAAAAATTTTTTTCAACCCAAATCCATCAGTCTGGGAGTTACATCAAGGATGCACTGGGCTCTTAACCATGTTCTGAGCTTTAAAGGTAAATGATCGTGGCATGCACGTTTGAAATCTGGCCAACTGTTGAGACGCTTTAATTCATCATAGGGTCTTATCCTTGGGATGCACGATGAGAAATAATGCAGAACTGCTGTCTTCACAGGGTGATAAAAATCAGGCTCCCATAGTATTCCAGGAGTTAAGAAATCAATGCCAGGCAGCTAGAAATAAGGCCAGTGAGCTAATCCATTGCTGACATGGGGAGTTAAACAAACTACCTTGAAATCAGCCCAAAATCTGAGGTTGATGGCATTTAGTCCCAGCAGGCTGGCCAGCACGGACATTTCAGTTCCCAGAAATGGAGTCTGTATTTCCCCTCTGGATGCAGGGGTACAGCCAGAACACTAGATCGGTATTAAACCAGTGAGGAAGATGTGCACCTTCCACCTTTGAAGGACTGACTCCATTTTGAAAGGCACCTGATTCCTTCCATTGCTTAGTACATGATTTTCAGAGCACAATCCCTGTAAGCAGAGCAATGCAAAATTATTAAATGATTATGCAGGTTTAAGCAACACAGTGGGAGGATGAGGGTTGATGACATAAATTCTATGCGGCTTTCAAGAAATATCCAAAGATTAATAAACACAAAGCCGGGATTTATGACAGTGTCAGCAAAGTCTTAGGGCTCTGTCCTGAAATAGAGACAGAAGCAAATCTCCCATTGAAGCACGGGGAGCTTTATGGCTGTAAGAATTTCAGAATCAGGCCAGTAGATTATGCACGATACAATCCCAAAAGACTGGAGGCTTATTCTCCATGATCGGAACAGGTGAATGACTGTGTGCGAGAAACAATTTAAAAGATTATGATAAATATTTATTTTCCATATATATGTTGAGTTAGAATGTAAATACCATCTGTTTGAAGAACTGCTTATTTAAAGAAAGAAGACTTTTATAATCGTTTTCCGCAAGTACGGTTATTAATCAGTTGGTTGGGTGTTTGTCTGTCTGTCAGGCTCTCTCTCAGAGCAGGGTGATCCCAGCTCTTTACCAAACAAGAACTTTTAGACACCAAAGAACCCACTCATCAAGCCAGGAGTCTTTCTGGTGTGGATCCTCCAGTGTCTAATAAGGTGCAAATATCCCAGCCGAAACAGAGCAAGTCAGACCATCAGGAGCAGGAATTAAATTCCAAGAGAGGAATCTGAAGTTTGTCTGAAAATGATTGACGTGTGAATGCCAAGATATTTTCAGGTGGCACAACAATTTTCAATAGCCATTTGAGAGTCCTTAGAGGACCTGGTTTTCAGAAATGAGTCAGCACATGTTTTCTGAAATCTAAGAATACTTTAAAATGTTTCAAGTTAGAAACCAAAAGTCAAGGTTCCCAGGAATGCTGTACCATTACACATGTGCAAGTACAGAATTAGTACTCAGGTCTGACCCATTTACATTCAGTAAACGTCCATGCACTCTGAGTATACAATTTACGTTGCTGTGACACGAGATTAAACTTCATTATTGTCTTGCTTTTAATTGCTAACAAGCATGATAATTACTCTGGCCATTTCCTAAAGCAACTGATCGGTTTCCTCTGCTTGTACAAAACACTTATTTAATCTGAAAGACAAAAATCAAAGACTGAAGGTATGGAGCCATGTATGGATCTACTTGCTATGTTAGGTATTTTTTAGCAAGTGTTTTGTGTAACAAGAGGAGACTTTGTATTTTAAGCAGTTTAGAAATAATGTAATATTTGTTTTTCATTATATACAACAGTAAATGATCTCAGTCACTGGTAATGCTTTCTGACATGTAATTTATTATGGTGCTGAAGTAGATTCTGCAGAGCCCAGGGGATACAGCTCCTTTAAGAACCTTTGGGGAAACAAATCTTATTATCAATGAGTGTTTTAAACTAGTATTTCTCTTCACATCTTGGCAAGATATTAATTTTATTGCTCTCCCTTTTTATTTCTTTTCTGGTTATAAATGGTATATGGATCTTGTGAGGAGGAGGGAACAGAGCAGGACAGAACATATTTCCCTCGATGTTTATTCTGAGTGTGCTTATATTTGTTTTATATATTATAGGAAGCAGCCATCAGCTGCTGGATCCAGTTCAGTGATGGATCTGTCATGCCCCTGGATATTTATGACTCCAAAGACTTCTCCTTGTCAGCTACATCTCTGGATGAGAAGGTGGTCTCCATTCACCATGACCCCAAATTCAAGTGGCCTGTGATTGCTGCTGAGACAGAAGGCCAGGGGACACTGGTGAAGGTAGAGATGGTGATCAGTGAATCATGCCAGAAATCCAAACGAAAGAGCATCCTAGCTGTTGGAAGTGGTAGCATTAAAGTCAAGTTTGGGCAGAGTGATGCCAACCCTAACATCAGTGACAGTAAACACAGGGGTGCTGGTGTCCACCTAGAAAATCATGCCAGTGACCGGCGTCAGAAAACCACTTTGCAGGGAAGAGCCGAGCTAGATGGCCAGTATTACAGCTCCTCAATGGGCCATGAGCAAGGCAAAGGGACCACCACTCAAAGGTCTATTTTAAGTAAAAAAGAAGACAGAGAAAGCCTCCTGGATGATGACAGTCATCTGCAGAACATCCCAATAGACTTCACAAGCTTCCCTGCACAGGTGGATCTGCCAAGAAACAACGGAGACTTGGAAGAGAATGACCTAGTCCAGACCCCTAGGGGACTCAGCGATCTGGAGATAGGAATGTATGCTCTTCTGGGAGTCTTTTGCCTGGCAATTCTGGTCTTCCTTATCAATTGTGTCACTTTTGCTTTGAAGTACAGAAACAAACAAGTTCCTTTTGAAGAGCAAGAAGGCATGAGCCACTCTCATGACTGGGTTGGACTGAGCAACAGGACAGAGCTTCTAGAGAATCATATAAATTTCTCATCCCAACAAGATGAACGTATCACAGCTATTGACAGAGGAGTGGACTATGAAGAAAGCAAATATCTCCTCAACACAAATGCCACCAAAAATATTAATGGACAATCTTTCAGGTCTACTGAGTCCACATTCACTGAAGGGAAAGAACAGAAAAGTGAACCAACTACTTCTCCTACCTCTAAGAGGAAACGGGTTAAATTCACCACTTTTACCACCATCTCCTCTGATGATGGGTGTCCGACTGTCAACTCAATCTTAATGAGTAGTGAGGATGACATTAAATGGGTCTGCCAGGATATGGACCTGGGGGAGTGCAAAGAACTTAAAAACTATATGGAGAGATTACATGAAAATGTGTAATGAGACGCAAAAGACTTTTTTGTTTGGTTTGTTCGTTCGTTTGTTTTTCACTCACCTTCTGCCTTTAAGTTTGGGTAGTGGGGCAAAATGTTGTATCGATAACAAGAATCAGCTGGTGGATAATAACCCAATGGAGCCCCAAGAAGCCACCCAAAAGCAGCTGGGAGAGCAGAGATCCTGGACAGCTCTTAAAATTCAAGTCTTCTCTGTGCTCAGAGATGGAAGTGAGAGATGTGTGTGGTTTTTTGATGCATGGTAACATGAGAAAAAAAACTTAGCAAAATAATATGGTCTCATTCTCTGAGCTTTCCCAGGAAATCAATACATATAACAAACTCCAGTGCAGTTTGGATATTACAAAGTTTGCACAGCTCTATTGTTCAATATTGCAAGCTTTGGTTAAAAGCAAAAAATTGGTCTCAGAATAAATAGATCCACGAAGAGAGCATGTCATTCAAGCCACATGCAGAGAATATCCATCCAAGAACATTAATTTAAAGCTGACAAAACCCAACAGTGTGAGCAAAGCAGCTTCCAGAGCTGAAAAGTCATGAGTTTCCAAAGAATCTAGAGGGGAAAAAGGAGTAATGGCTGTTTACAAACCAGCATGTTTGCCTCCCAAGCACTGAGAATGGATACACATATACAGTTAAAACTGAAACTCTCTTTTTAAGTAGACGCCAAGGTAATAAACTTTGCCAGCCAATTTTCAGTATTTCTTAATTTGTAAAATAGGAGAAGGTACAATCTATACTCAGAATAGCACTCAGATAAAGGAAGCTCTGTTTTGGAAAGTTTGAGAGAAAAAGCTATTTTTAAAAGCCCACTTTAGTTGATTGTCCTGTTTCAAATCTGTATTCCCAGCCATTTCCCTGGAGTGGTCCCTGTCTGGTGTCCTGAGGGCACTTACTAGCATCAGTCAACTTTGGAAGTGTGTGGTTTCTTCCTTCCCTTCCATGCACACTCACTTCTCCACGGCGTGCTCTTGCCAAGCACAGACACTCTTGGTACCACGCTGGTACTCGCTTTACATGCTGTCATTTACCAAAGTTGGCCACTCTCTCTTGGGTAAGTGTAACTTGTGCTGAACTCAGACACCAACAGCAACTGTCTCTTTGTCTGTCCCCTTCCCTGGGAGAGGTCAGATTGTTCAGTTCCTTCTGCTCATGCTTCTTTAGACCCCTGCTCAGCACGTTTAGAGGGCACTCGAGTGCTGCACATTTGGCATTGAAACCTGAACAGCTAAACCCAGTAGATAACATTTGTTTCTCCCAGAGATGATGATTATCTTTTGTTTTCCTCTGATAAGGATGTACATATGGTAGGATTTCAGTGATTACCCTTTGAATCCGATGTGCCCTCCAGCCCTAAAACCATGACATTTTTTGTGAGGTCCAAAAGCAGTCTCCAATGACCAGTGGCAAAGTGCCAAAGCACTAACTAAAATTCAGCTTATATTTCAAGTTTTCCTTTATTTGCCAGACTGAGTCCTTGCCCTCCTTTTATTATTAAGTCTCTTTCTGTCATTGAATCTAGGTTGCTCAGTTTAATACACACCCACCCTCCCACAAACACTTAGATTGAATCCCTCTATATTTAGAATGTACTGTAGATTGTAAGAATGTAATATATATATTTATAAACATGCCAACTGTGAATAAAATTTGCATTTTAGTGGCTTCATCTTTTTTCCTACTCTGAACGCCTCTTTCCTTTCACTGTCAGAACGTTTACCCTAAAAGAGACTGGCAGCAATATGGAGACTTGTCCTTTGATGAAACAGTGAATTAAGGCTCTGGGCACAATCTAGTCGCAAAGTTTTACATTGTGCAGTGTTGGGAGGAGAAGATACAACATCAACATGTTATGCTATACATGTATTTGCACCAAGTCACCCTTCCAAGATTTGAAACTATTTGCAAATAAATCCACATGCATATTTCTAGCCTGAAAGCCTGATACGTGAGTTTCTGATTTTGGTGCTATTGGGAAGATCCACATTTGGTTAAATGCCTTTAAAGACAATTGTAAAAGAGTAGGTTGGCGTAAATAGGGCGAATGCGCCCAAAACTTTGGAGATCAGTATTTGCCCATCAGATGGTCTTTGCTTTCTTTCAGCACCTCTCATCAAGGCCTGGATTACTCAGCCCTATGCAAGTTCAAGGACAAATTGCAGCAGTGAGGACAGCACAGTGCAGGGCCCAGACTAGCTCTGGATGAGCGCTCAGGTGAGAGAAGCAGCCATGGTGCTGTAGCAAAGCACTGCAGCCTCCCAGCCGGTTCAGCAGTGTTCTAGCCCACAGTCTTGCCTCCAACTCTGGAGCTATTTTGGGTGCTTTTTACACATCACTACATTGCATCCACAGAGATTTACCCTTAGCAATGTGGAGGTCAGGGTAAAAGTGGCCAAATCTCTGCTGGCAGTCTGGGCAGGTCAGATGTGTGCGTGTGCGCAAGGTTGCCTTGCAAAAGCATCACCGCATGGCCAATCTTTCTGCTTTGGAAAGAGCAGGTACAAGCCATGCTGGGAGCAGGCTGTCAGAATTGCTTTACCAATGAGCTGCTATGGTGAATCCAGATTTCTGCATTAGCTGCCTCTGGGGAACATGAAGAACTAACAGCAAGTTCATCTGGTAGCGCAAACCACTGAAACGTTCTCCTAGGACAAAACAGCCGCCAGCTACAATGCTAAGGATACTGACATTCAGATTTATGCCTTTCTGCTTGCTCAGAGGTCCCTGCTGTGTCTAACAGCTGTAGCTTGCTATTATCCATAGGGCAATACTATAAATAATACCTAGTATTTAGAGTGGTTTTTGTCCATAGATCTCAAAGTGCTTTGAGCAAGGTGGATTCCTTATTGACATGGAAAACACCAAGGTTAAGTGATTTGCCCAAAGTAACATAGGAAATCTATGGCAAAACCGGAAAGAAACATCACTTCCTCCCCCTCCCCCTTTAATGTATCACAGTCACTGGGCAGGATCCTGAGCTCTGCTCAAGGAGAAGCCAGAGTGGATTTTGGCCATCTGTATTCAAGCAAACACTCTTAATTAATCTGCTAATAGCAGAATAAATCAACTTCCTGTAGAGATTTTTTCTTTCTATCTATCTATCTATCTATCTATCTATCTATCTATCTATCTATCTATCTATCTATCTATCTATCTATCTATCTACCTATCTATCTACCTATCTATCTTTCTCTTCTTGTGTGTGTTTCTGTATATTCACTTTTATCACAGCACAGGGCCCAGACTTTTAAGTGAGATCTTCTGCACCCTGGAGCATCTCAAGGGGGAAAGCTTGTGTTTCAATCAGATGAGAATCCCATTTGGCAAATGAAGGGGGCTAAATTCTATTTCCCATCATAAAAGCAGTGATGGTGTTTAGATGCTGCATACTCATAACATTTTGCAGCTGTGGCTCCCACTGGCAACCTCTTAAGCCTGATAAAGAGCCTGGTTGATAGTAAGCAGTCTCCTGTGAGTGTTATTAATTACTTCCCCACCCCCACCCCCCACCCAGTTGCCTTCTTATTTTCAAGTTTGAGTCTCTTTTCATGTGAGTAGCTAGACTGATACAGCATGTTAACAAAGGAAATGTGTCTGATGCAGTTTGGCTTTTTTTAGACACCTCATGCATAAATACAACGAGTAGAAACTTGATGGTCCTATAAATCAGGTAAGCTGCTTCTTTACCATCTTCCGTCATTTTAAAGGCTTCCCCTTCAGCAGTCTTAAATATATAGTGGTTTAGACCAAGCTGCATTAATACAGCAGTGAATTTGAAGTCCAAGCAAGGCAGCTAAATAATTGGTTTGGAACAAGAGTTCTGTGGAGGTAAGTGACTTGAAAAACCAGAATAGGTATTAAATTGATGTGCAGCCTGCACTAAGCAGCTCTAGAAACTACTTTCACACTTCGTTTCCATAATGAATGAGATGTAAATGAAATGAGCACACTAGAGACACTTTAGTTCAGCTCTGTGTACGTTCAGCTTCTCCAGGACTGCCTGCTGTCATTCCCCTGTGGTCTGTGGGGCTGCTGCTTTGTGGAAGATCCTTAGCGAGAGCTAAAGGACTCATGTACTACAACTTAGAAGAGTCTTTCACACGCGTCACTTAGGAAAGAGTGTCAGTTGGACTCACGTATGTATTCATCAAGCAAAGTCCAGTAAGCATCACTGAAGAATTAACTCAGGCAAGGAGCTATCACTGCGAAATGTTGTGCTTGGAAAACGCGTATTGCTTGCATATTAAAGCGTATTGCTTGCATATTTAAAAAAACCTCTGAGATTAATTTATTTAGTCCTTGACAGCCCAGGAACCCTGTCACATATTGCTGTGTGTTTATTGTAGTACCATATCCTATTCATGCACAGTGTTAGAGCACTGTAGCGACGCATCGTAATGCCTATAGAACGAAGGCTACCGTATAAAATCAGTTCTATATTACCACCAGCTGATACCATTAGGAGTACACAAGAAAATGTACCTGTTTGAAGTAGGAGAGGCTTGTGTCTTGCAGAAGAGTTACATGGTGCCAAGGTGAGCTCCCCATGCAGGGGTAGCAGGACTAACCATTCTTTACTGCCGCGTCTGGCCCCAGAACAAGCTGCCTCCTGGAGACAGGTAGGAGACAACGAGAGCTCTAAAACAAGTTAGGATATCGCTTGCAAAGTGCTGAGGAGATAAGATTTGTGTTCTGCTTCCAGTTCATTTCTCACTGTTTGAAAAGTCACAGGAGGGGCTGCTTACGCACTTAACACCAGGCATATGTTTAAGCACCTTTCTGAATGGGTGTTTGGTCTCCAACAGCCATCATCTTCCTCATGCATAAAGAATGCCTCCTCCCTGTGAAATTAGTGAGTGTTACTGTGCTGCTTGACTTCTTGGTGAAAGCTTTTATACATAAAGTTCAAAAGTGGCAGCAATAAGGGCCTGAGAAGAGTAGAGAGCCTGGTACCTCGTGCCCATAAGCAGGAGTGTTAGAAGGGCCAAGGTTACATGAGTCAAGCAAGTATGCCTGAAACTGGATCATTTTCTACCTTTTTGCTGATTTGATATGAAGACCTCTGTCAACAAATCCTTCATTATGCAGGCTTCCTGCCTCTGCTCTGTGAGGAACAGCAAATGAAGCAGCCCACGTATGTAATATTAATGGCTGGAGAAGCAGCACTGCTACTCTGTTTGTATGTACTGCCAATGCTTATTAAGAAATCCCTGTCACATTGTAAAGATGGCTGGTAGATTACACATGAAAAGTTCCTGCATCTGTCTCCTTAAAATACCCCCCAGAGCCTGGAGGGACACGTTCAGTACTGAACCACATTTATTTGCACCATCTACCATAACTCAGTTCCTCCTGGTTTCAGTGGGTGCAAATGAGGTCTCCTGTTGCATTTTCCCCTTCTGCAATCACTGATGCTTCCCTAACTCTGACAGATGCTGCGCCGTCACACTGACAGTGGCTGGATATTAGCTACTTGGTACCTGAATTCTGTGGCACCTGATGGAACTCAAACCAGTATTACTAGCACCAGAAAAATGCAGCTTTGAAGTGTTAACAGGGACTTTGCTTATTCATGCTCAGACCTTTGTTCCTAATAATTAAATTAGAGCTTCCTACAGTCAGTTAACATATTAATGACATAAAATCCAATCCAACGAGCTTCATTGCTCAGCCCTGATGATAGGAGACTGCAAAGATGACTAAGAGTCCCATTTTCAACATTTTACTGTTCTCAGTAAGCACAGATGAACAGAGTGGAAGAGAAATAAGGGTAGGAGTAAGGGGGCTATACTCTCCATTAGCACTCTTTAGCTTAGCACACACTGGATGTGTCCAGCCACCTTCAGCAGAAGCACGGGTCCAGTGGAGCTACAGATTTTCACTGCAGTTTACCCCCATCTGCTCCTGCATGTTTGTATCTCAGCCGGCTTATACAGAGGCCAGTGCCAGAAGCTGGTCCTGGGAGCTCCAGCTGCGTCCCTGCGTGGCCATGCTCAGCAGCCAAGCACAGAGCAACCTCCTTTCAGTCAGCCATCAAAATCAGAAGTTCCTCTGAGCAGATCAACCCTTCTTCCACCCTTGTGCTATGCTATGAGGCCCCACTGCAGAACTGACAGGTATCACCACCTGCCTCTGCCTGCATGAGCATTCGGGGCTGCTCAAGCTCTTGGGCGTCTCTCTGGGTATTAACAGAGAAGTGTGGCCTTAACAGCAGGCACTAGGCTGGTCCCCAGGAGCTTTAGTTATTCTCCCAGCACTGATAATCCATGTGCCTCTGCTTTCTCTATCGCACCCTCTGGATTGTTTGCTTCGACTAAAGTCTGCAGGACTGTGCCCTGCCTGCCCCGCTGCACAGCGGGGCCGTGGTCTTTGGTGGAAAGCGGTGTTGCTGCTGCTCCAGATGCTCCTGGGATTCTCTGACACGACAGTCTGCATCCACGTGCTCTGCTCCTGGTGGGATTCTCCAACCAGTACAGGAGCATCTCACGCCTCCCTCTTTCTTCAGCAAATCCTTTGTCTGATTGACTGCGGACACCTATTTTCCATCCTGTTGTCATCAAGCCGAAAACCCAAATCACTGTGCTCCTCTCTGCCATTAATAATATTTTACAGCTTTCTTTCATCAGTCCTCCCTCTCAGGCCTAATCGATAGCTTTGCTCTTAGTGTTTGGCATTCCTTTTTGTTCTGCCAGTCAGGATAGCAAGGTCAAATCAGTCCCTTTTGTATTTCTCCCTTAAATAAATAGTATCAGGCTGCCACGTCTTAACGCAAAATATTTTGTTATATTGAAGAATCCCAAGTATTGATCAGATCTAGCTCTGTACCTAACTCTCTACACAGTCTTGACTGTAGCTTTAATACAGCACTCAATAATGTGTCTTTTGCAAGACCAGTTCATACAGCTGAAGAGGCATTTTTGGCGGGCTGCGAGTACAAGCTCAGAAAGATTTTTTTCATCACACCGCATAGCCCTCACACAATCACACGAGTCCCTGAAGAGAAATAGGCTTTTAATCAGCTCTTCTAATTGTTTTGTCTCCTGGTCTAGTACAGAGCCAGTGTCCCGCACTCCTAAAGCACCTGTGATGAGGGACTGTAATTGAAGAGGATGCTCTTCTAACCCAGTTTTAACATGATTTGCGAGGCTTCTGGGGACGATTGCTGCAAAGCAGCAGCAGAGAGGGAGGACAGACAGACAAGCTGAGCACACTTGCTCAAATGAGGCCTTAAACCGGGGGGAATTTCAAGGTTTTGGAGCAAGAGCCATGCCAGAGCGCAGAAAAATTTGCTAACAGCTAAATCATGCTGCTTTGCTGCTCCTAAAAAACTAACATCCTCCTCACCTCCTTCAGAGTCACACCCTTACATCTTGAAAGCCTGGTTCAGCTTCTCACCCCCCCAGGAATGGCCCAGGCTATAAACAGCCTCTCCTCCATTTGGGGTGTAGGCTTGGAAGCTCTGCAGGGGACGGAAAACCAGAAAGCAGAAGAGAGGGGGAGAAAGGAGCAAAAGGGGATGTAGCTAAGCTGGGACACAGAGGGGGCATTTTGTAGCCTGACCTGTTGGGAAGGGGAACAGTAACAAACGCTGCCGTTTGTGGGCTTCATGTTCACAGCCTGTCTGTGAACGGCAGAGCGGCCAGCCTACGCCTGAAAGCAGACCTGAGCTGTGAGGAGCCGTGAAGTCTCTGGCAGGACTTGCAAGAAGCCCAGTGTGGCCAGCTCAGCCTGGGAAGGGGCTGGGCTGTGCCTTGCCGGCCTCCTGCCCACGTCTGCCGAGCCCGGGCTGCAGCCGCGCTCTCGCCAGCGAAGTAAACATCCTTGGTGAAAAGTTACTGGTTTAATCACGAGCTCCCAATCTGCTAGGGCTGGTGCTTGGGCGAGTTTAATGTGGTTGCAAAGCACAAATCTCTGCGGGAAATGCCCCACTCATTAGTGTTATCTGCTGCTTTGGCTTTGGATGGAAGCAAAGGGTGGGAGATTGTAGTTTTCTATTATAGGGCAGCAGGAAGCCTTAAACAGTGCATATTCATGTATTTCTCTGTGTGTGTATATACATATATGTATGCCTTATGTATATGCAAAGTAGACTTACGCTGTCCTTGTTTCTAGCCTTAATTCACTCACCGTTTGCTTACTACAACTTCCCCATCCCCCATTTTAATATTTTCACTTACCGTACTTTGAAGAGCTAGAAATAGCTTGTCAGATTGAGACAGCTCTTGAGAAGTTTAATTTTCCTAATGCTTGTTGGAAATCCCCTTTCTGAATCTGCAGGAATATTAAGGTTCTTAGCGTGAGCTGTGCAGAGAGGGAATTTGCAAGTAAAGCTGTCAGTGAATTGCAATTGGGTTAGCAGAGGCTTGATGGGCTGCACGGATGGGTGCAGGAGCTGTCTCCCAGGGAGGGAAGGATGCTTGCTGAGCCTGCCGTGGGTGGCAGAACTGGGAGGGTGCGGGTAGGTGCCAACAGCTTCTTTTCTCTCTGCCAGCCCTACAGGGAACATAGGTAGTCAGACAAAATTAGAGCAGAGGCACAGAGCATTTGCAAGCAAAGGTAACAGTTGTAATGGCTTTCGCTGCTGGTTCCCCACCTGGATTTCTAATGTCACTGTTTCTGGCTGTCACAGCTGGTAGGAACTTGTTGCACCCTGACTCCTGGTCACAGCGGTCCTGCGACAGCAGCCCCTGCGGAAGGGTGCTGCTGCGTTACTGGCTGTGTCCCTGTGCCCAAATGGGGACAGCTGGGAAGCCTCTTACACTGCCAACACTAAAAGGTGCAGGGACAGAGCTAAAATAAGCTCGAACGAAAGCTTTATTGCCGGCACTGTGCATTACCTGAGTGTTCAACGCCACTCCCAGAACAGTAGTACTACTGGGAAGGACTCTTCCTATAGGGGGGAGAAATAAAAAGGTATTTTGCAAAAAGCCAGAGAACAGCAAGTGTCCCCTAGCTGTTGACAGCGACAGGGGAGCGCAGTAAGTTGAGAACAGGTAACCTGTCAATGTCTGAATCCTTATGCTTGGTTCTGTGTCCAAATAAAGGTCGCTATCTGACAGCTGCGCAAACCAAGGGGGATCGTTCCCCCTGCATCATCAAGGGGATATGAGTAAGAAGCCACATTTGCAAAAGCAGGGTGCTAGCATGGACCCTAGCAGGGCCCTTCCATGCCAAGCTCTGAGGTCTCTGCTGAGTGCAGCTGGGAGTGCTGGCAAACCCACTGCAGGTTCAGGGCTGAAGATAAGGCCAGTTGTGTCTGCCGCTGGAGCTGGGCCCGGACCAGACCGCAGATCGGAGCTTTGCAGCGGCAGGCCCAAGTGTTCTGGCTCTGGGCCATTTCTTTTGCATGCGATTGCATGTATTTTTAATAAAAGGCAGATAATTTGTGAGTGGAAGTGCCAAGCGAGAGTCTTCCTCCTAGTGGGAGGCCAGCAGCTCTGCTAGCTGATGGCTGTCACCAAGCTACTCAAAATGCATGATGGGCTCACGCAGGAGTTCAAAGATGCAGGCATGCAATCAGCTCCATCCTAAGCAGAAGCAAGATAGTTAAGTGAGATCAGAAAGGCTGATAATTCCTCCTCCTCCTCCTATTTTACTGCCTGCTGTTTTCTTCCTGAGTATCTGGACTCAAAGAATTACTGAAATTAAAAATAGCAATTCAGGCTGCCCATTCTTCCCTGCTCTGTACTGTGCCGGAGTGGCACCTTTGTATTCATCCATCCATCCATCCCCATCTCCTCAGATGTGCGGCTCACACAATAGTTATTGTTGTAGAAGGGACCTGGAATGAGCTCTTGCATTATTCACTTCATTTATTTTGATACGATATTTGGAGCCACTTCATTAAATTCTCTGACAATGTCCTGTCATTTTTTTTTTCCATCTCCTTGCCAATGCCTGGCTCCTACAGATAATATAACAACAACAATATGGGGTGTGGGAAGGTGGGGGAATAGACTTGTTTTCTGTAAAAGGGGATAGCTCTGAATTATTTAATTTGACTTATTGATCTCAGGATTCTATCCTTGCCTCTGGAAAAAAAAAAAAGAGTACAACTAGCTTGAAACACTTCATTTGCAAGTAGTAGATATGGGCAGTAAATACTCAGGACAATTAAGTCTTTAACAAAGGAAAAAACATACAGCTTTACAGACAGTATGGATATGCAGAAGACAGGATATATAAACACCTATTTACTAGCACTGAAAAATGAACTACAGTCTTTCTCACCTTTCAGTGTTTTCATAGATGCAACAGGTCAGTCTCGTGAATTTTTTTTTTTCTTTTTACTGTTCCAAGTGTTTGTGATCCGAGGAGGGACTGATGTAACACAGCCTCTCCATTTACTCAGGTCCTGCTGTTTTCCTGGCATCGGAGAATTTGTCAGAGCTGCCAGGGCCGTCAGGGAACTTTCCTCCCAGGTGTGGCTTGCAAATTACTCCAAGGGAAGGGGCAGACTTTGGCTCAGCAGTTCAAACTCTCCAGTGGGCAGGATGGTTGTTGAAGAAATGAGTTTGTACAAAGGAGCTCAGAAAATGAACCCGCGGCAGTTCTTCCCACGTTATTTTTTTCCCCAGCGTTTCTATCCTGCCTCCTCATAACTATAGTCCACGCAATATTTAAGATGCAAAGGCATAAGGGCTCCCCTGCACTTGCTGTTTGGCTACATTTTAAGCGGGTTCTCAAGATGACCTGTGCCCTTCCCTTTCCTCCAAGTTCTCCCCGTACACCTCCTCATTAAACCACAACGAAGGCAGCAACCTCCAGGTGCCCCAGCACTTACTTCTGAAAGGGGAAACACTTGCAAACTTCTGGAGGGGCTTCATAGGTGTAGACCGAACACATTGAGGAGCAGCAAAGCATCCATTGATGTGATCTTGCAGAGGCTGAGGTGTCTGATAGTGATATGTGGGAACCTGGTAGTGTCAAGCCTAATCAGCAGCATTTTACTCAGCCACGAGGTGCTCTCAACACTGTTTTAGCTTTGTGTAATGTGTTTTCAGCTCTTCGGTCCCTGTTATGAACAGATATAATATTATAAGGTTTTATACCACTAAATGATTTCCTTTCCCATATGGGAATAACCCTGTATGGGTGTGAAGTGCCTGTGTTCCAATCTGCCTGTGTTTGCACTGTGGGGATGGCACTGCTGTATCAGTCACAAGTGGCATCGCTTCTGGTGTGGGCAAGACCCAAGTGATCAGACCTCACAGGTTTTTGGAGCTCCTGTTACACTGTGAGGAGTCCAGCCTGCTGTTTGGGGATGCTGCTAGAAACCTTGCAGTTGCGAGCAGTGTATTACCACCTAAAGCAGCAGCAGCTAGAAGAAGTGAGGTAATAAAAGAAAAATCATTCCCAAAAAATTAGGTTAGAGCAGTCAAGGAAGCCGAAACTTTTCAGGGCTAAGAAGTGTTCAGTCCATGTAAGTAGAGAGAGTGATGGGCACGAGTCTCCATGAAGCCCAGCTGTGCTGCAGAGAAGCCCATCCTGCTCCTCGAATTATGCTATAGAAAATGTTTTCTGGCAATTTAACATTAAAATGTCAGAACATTGTGGCTCTGGGGACATCCACAGCTGATGGAGCGTACGTCAGCCATTTGGGAATTGGAGTCTAGACTTCTGTGGGTGGTTGTCTGAATAAAAAGCAATAACTAAAAAAAGACACCATGACCAAATAAATATATTGCATCCGTGGGGCTGTGGTGGTGCCTTGAGCGTTGCCTTGGCCAGGACACTCAGGAGTGAACTGTGTGAGCCAGCTTAGGCTCTGGCTCTGCAACCACACATGCTTTTCATTCTAAGCATGTAATTAAACTTATTGGAGTAATAAAGCTAGTCCTATGTTTACACAACGTATATAAACAGATACTAGGTTTCATCTATTTGTCCTTATATTTAGCTTTGCTGTTCATCGTCCAAGCCAAAATACCCAAGGAAAAGTATGTACTTGTTTGGACTGAAAAATAAATAGTAATCCGGAGGTAACTCTAGATCTCAATGAATTAGAAACAACTAGCTATAATTTTACTGCTGGAGAATATGGTTTCTTGAACTGTCCCTAGAAGTAAAGAGCTGCAGTGGAGGAGTCAGACTCTGAACTCCTGTAGCAATTATGCCAGTAGGTCTTGAGCAGGAGCCACAGAGGTGAGGAAACCTCAGGCCAGACCAAAAGGAACTGCTTAATGCAATATACTTACGAACATTTGAGACAACTACTGTAAATATGAGACTGAAAGAACTACTTGTGGTGATGGGAGAGGTAAAGACTTGATTATTTATTATTTTCTGTGACAGTAGCACTAATACGTATATTTTTGGCACTGCAGAGGAGCTGCTGGCCACTGCAACACCCAAGAGCTGGAGGTGCGTGCTCTCCTCCCAGCCTCTTAATGCGGGCTTTCTGCAGCAGCATAAATTTCCTTCTGTGACGGATGAGAGCCGCTGAGCCAAAGGCAGCCAAAACTCTTTTTCATCCTAATTGCTCTGCGGCCCGTTCCTCCTTCAAAAAGTGCCGGTGCTGAAATATTGCAGTGACCATAAATTTTGTGTGTATTGAGAGAGCAGCATGATTATTCGGCTGTTTAGACTATATTTGCCCCTAAATGCAGAGCACGGTTGATATCTGAACCTTGTGTGTTGATTCACTGATTGCATTTAGTCAAGAGGCTGGGACAGCTTTTTGGAAACAAATTATTAACAGCAACTTCCTTTTAAAGGTTTTTGTTAATTATTTGCCTCTTGGTGGTGCTAGGTTTTTACTAGCTAGCAGGAAGAGCTTGGGGCTTGCCTTTTCCTAGAGTCCCTTGGAAGCTGCAGCGGTGGTTCAGCGGTCGCTGACAGCTCTATCTGGGGACAGCTGAGAGAGGACAGCGTTGACGACAAAGCAGTGTGCCTCCCCTTGCAAGGGCTGCAGAGGGGGGCCCTGATCACCTTTGCACCTCTAACTAGTACGTGATACATACCATATAGGAAAGCATCTTAGGGTTTCTCTTGCATTTTTTTGGAGGCTGCTGTTGCATTTCGCTTCTCTTGAGATGTTTCAGCATCTCGTGCCGTGTGTTTGGGGAAATCTGACATGTTCACAGTTGCTTTTATGTGTGGCGCCAAGACAGAGTAAGGCAGTAATAATTGCCACCCGTTTTTTGTTCCTTTCTTTAACCATATGCGTTGCTATCAGTTCTGAGCTCTTGAGCTGCACAAGGCATCAAAATGCAAGAGGCAGGCTGGCCCAGGTGTTGTTACAGCGATGCAAAGCAGGGGAAGTTTCAGCTCATAACGTTTTGATTTGCTGTGCAGTTGGGTTTTTTTATTATTATTATTTTTTCCTTATGAAAATGAATATTCAATATAAAATACTTTGTTTTGGGGGATTTCTTATGAAAATTTTTCTGTAACATTTTGGAGGGTTGAGGGGTTTTTTTGCCTTTTAAATAACCTTAATTAGGTAAAGCTGGACTCAAAAGGCTTCATTTGCAACTGTTCAAATTAACTTTTTCTGGTGGAAATAATAGATTAAAACTACTACTTTATGCTTTTTTGTAAGTGAATTAATCATCCGCGTGTTAGTTTACTTCAGTTTGAATTACCATAGAGAGACTAGGAATGGGCTGATAAGGGACGCAGCCTGCACTCCCAGCCTCCAAAGGCAGCCCTATTTCCAATGGGCAATTTGTTCCGTTAATAGATTGACATTTAAATATTCGGTGTGGAAGAGAAGAAAGAACACTTCACTGGTTGCAGCATAAACCACTTTTTGAGTCATTCATAATCTTTATGTAGAAGTCAATTAAAGATCTTACTGGAAAGCAGAGGGTCATGCAACAAAAGTCCACTCCTGATTTATCAGTCATAGAAACACTGTTTTCCATCAAAGTCAATACAGAGTAATAATATTCCAAGGAGCTTTTTCCTGTGGTGACAATTATTTTAATTACTCTAGTGACAGATGAATTCTTTTCTAATTTTTAGTATATACAGTATGACTATCTAGTAACTACTTGGTTTTTTAAAGCCTTGTGAGCTGTGTCATGGCTGGCATCATCTCGCAGCTGAGCCTTCCCGCAGGCTGCCTGGCACCGGCCGTACTTAGTGCACACCCATCTCTACGCAAGACCTACAGATGTCTCAAGGGACAAAAGAGAGGCAAACAATAATATCGTGGGCATATACCCTTCTCGCCAACCGTACCTATCACTGCTGGAAACAGACAAACAAACAAAACCCCCAGGTAAACCCAGCCCCGATCTGAGGCCGTCAGAGCTGGGCGCAGGGCGAGTGCCGGCGCAGCCAGGAAGGTGTCAGCTCCCCAGCGATGAACCTGTTTCCTTACGTGTTTCGCTTGGGCTCCCTGGCCCTCCGGAGCCGGTGCAGTTGCAGACGCTGTTTTCATCTTCACTGAGCTGTGATTGTGCTGATTTGTGCCCGGAGCATCTTTCATCCGCCCGCTCCAAGCTGCCGCCGCAGCCAACAGCTGTTCCCGCAGCCCCCCAGCCCTGCGACGTCCTGCGCCCTGCTGACAAATTTGCCTGTTGAGGCAGAGAGAGGAAAGTGGGTTTGATTTTTCTCTGGGTCAGGCTGTGAGAGACAGACAGGAGAGCCGGGGCAGGAGCCGTCGGGCTGGGCCAGGCCGGGGGCAGTGGGGGGGGGCACGGGCAAACGCTGTGCCAGGGCAGGGCCCCCCATCCAGTGAGGTTGTGAGCGTGGGCAGCTTAATGGGGGGAAAGGAGTCATGCAACACTGGCAATAGCTTTTCCTGCTAATTATTTTTTTAATTACACATGGCAGTTTCAGGTGCACGGCAGTTTGATTTGGTGAATATTCTCTTTCCATTACTACAACAAAGTGCATGCAATGCTTTCAACTGGTCTCTTGCCCAGCAAACACCCTTGTATTAAGTCTGTCTTTTTTTTTTTTTTAATGATTACCAAGGCAGTTGCTGTTTTAGTCCTTTTTTACCTCTGAAGCTATAGCTACCATCTCTGTTAGTGGTACCCTCTAACTCTGTGCTGACATCCACAATCAAAATTAGCTTTTATTACCATGTCCTTTTGATAAGTTTGGTTTTAGTGTAGTTGGCATCAGATGTTTTCTATGAAAGAGTTCAGATTGTTAAACAGATTTAAAAGACCTCTGACAGTACCCCTGTGCACTACCGCTGCTGCGGATCTCGTTTCCAGAGGTGCAGAGCAGGGCTGTGGGTCTCCATCACAGACAGACAGGTTTTGTGCTCTTAAAACCTGTCCAGGAGCTAATTCCCCTCTTGGTTTTGGAGCTGCAACTTTTAGGTTAGCACCCATGCACTGGCGAGCTGGAGAGAGAACTTGGTCCCACGCAGCTGCCTGGGAAGTGGAGCTCATGAACATGCATGGAGTTACGAGCTGGCAAACAGCCCAAGCTGCTGGAGCTGGAGCTCAAACTGCAGCTCGGGAAGCAGAGGCGGAGCGGGTGTCCGATCCTTGGCTTTGAAGAGCTGCTAAAACCAGTGTCCTCAACAGACCAGTCTACTCTGCATGGCTGTGCTGATTTTCAGGTACTGGGCAACAAAAAAGAGTTGGAAGTGAAACGTTTTTGGAAGTGTAGGACTTTCTCTTCCTCTTCGCTCCAGCCATTGCCTCTGAATCACACTGGCTAAGCACCTGTGAAGGATTCAGAGAGGGTGTCGTGGTTTAACCCCAGCCAGCAACACAGCACCACGCAGCCGCTCACTCACTCCCCCCCCACCCAGTGGGATGGGGGAGAGAATCGGGAAAAGTAAAGCTCGTGGGTTGAGATAAGAACAGTTTAATAGAACGGAAAGGAAGAAACTAACAATGACACTAATAAC
>JAVKLA010000088.1:19369769-19441345 GCA_034782735.1 Sagittarius serpentarius | reverse complement strand
AAAACATCAGGGTGTTATCAACATTCTTCTCATACTGAACTGAAAACACAGCGCTGTACCAGCTGCTAGGAAGACAACTCTATCCCAGCCGAAACCAGGACAGAAGGGAATGATTAAAAGATTGGAAAAGATCTCAGAGGCAGAGAGAGTCAAAGAGCGCAATCCATGCCGTGTATCAAAGGGAGCTTATGCGGTGCTTTGATCACAACCCGTAAGTACTTAAGTGGTGAACATAAATTTGAACAGACTCTTTAATCCATAGGCAGAGACATGACCATCGGGTCATGACAGCTGTAGCTGTAGAAATGCAGAACCAGAAACAAGTTTCTTACAGTGAGGGAACAAGTCAACAAGGATTGCAACAGGTTTATTGCTTCCAGTGTAGATGTTTTTCTGGAAGCGATGTTCTGGTTCAGCTGCCACGGGGCTGGACGTAGGAAGTCAGAAGGTCTCTGCTCTGCATGAGTTTGAATTAGATGATGGTGCTATCTCTTGGTCTCAAAAAAATAATCTGGCAGTGTCTGGGTAAGACGCTCTGTAGAAGAAAAGGCAAAAAATAATGTTCTCAGCTCTTATTCAGCTCTAATTCCTTTGAACAGGAACTATGTTATATCTAAGGCACGCTAAGGACTGGTTTTAATCTGATGTAAGTGCATGGACTGCAGCCACGTTATTTCTCATTTCGCTGAGGTTAACTGAGAATATATTTCAAACTATATATTGCTCATTGCCCATGAAAAGGCCTGACACAGAGTTCACTGAAGCACAATTCCCACAGACTTCAGTGAGTGCTAAATCCTTCAGCGCTAAATTCTGATTTCAGCTATACCAGAGCACACCTGAACGGTGCTACCTGGAGCATTTCCTTTGGTTTTCAGCATCGCCGTATTTAGGCAGCTCAGACTTTCCAGTCACACGTGCCTCGCGGTGTTCCCAGGAAATAGGGGCAGTCATCTCCTGTGCGAGCTTGGCCACACCAGGCAGTCCGTGCTGCAGCCGAGAACGGTGCTCACATCTCCCAAACACTAGCTCAGAGTCTTGAATTGGCTGTAATTACTTTTATATAGCATTGCACTTTCTTGCTAAATGTCTCATCTTTCAGGATATTCCATTAAACTTTGTTTTGTTGGTGGCTTCAACTTAGTAGGGACGGAAACTCAGACTGCTGTCTTCTGCTTTTAATCTGAGTCAAGCGGTGGGGATGAAATTGCATGTTTTGAATAATTCTGTGTGTTTTCTCACTAGAATACTAAGCCCCAGCCTTAACCTTCCCAGTAATTCATGGCGGTTACAGCTGAGTTATTTGATTAAAATATTATTTTTACCAGCTACTTGAAAGTACTGCAGCAATCTGATTTATTCTCATTGTTAGTGCTTGTTTGTTTAGTCTTTCAGATGAAATGAACTTAGCATTCATTTAGTACTAATGCCAAGGGAACTATTGTATTCAAAGATAATGGAGCATAATATGCAGCAAAACATGGGTATTTTGCTCATGCAGTTGCATATATACACAATGGAAATGATTTGGTGGCTTAGGGTGTTAATCTGCTTCCTCTGTGAATGGGTACTTGTCGCTTTTGTATCAGCCCACAGTTATCGCCCCACTCCACGGAGGCAGTCGGTATGTCCAAGGCCAGAGATGGAGCCTGTCGCTCTGGGGTTACGGGCCAAGTGTTGTCAAAAATAAATGGCAATGCACTGGTCACGACAGTTCTTTCTGCAAAATCTGGCTTTCTCTGAATTTTCTGTTGGCCTGAAAAATACAGGGGAACTAAAGAGACGAAACATTTAAAATCCGCAGTTTTAAAGCAGTAGTTAGTGTTGAGTGCCCAGTTTATGACACAGAGGTCTGATTTGAGAGGTGTACTGCACAGCCAATATTTTTAATAAAATCAGTGGGAGATGGGAATTCCACTGCAAATCAAGCCCTGGTGCCTCGGAGCAAAGACACAAACAAAAGCCCCTTGTAGCCTGGCATCTATTTGGTATTCTGTATTCCCCAAACCAGAACTCAAGGTCTGAGCCATTAGTGTCCTTCCAAAAAGGCCTTTGCAGGGCTTGTCCTCTTTAATAATGTTTTTTTTTTACATTTCTTAACAAGAGACCGCCAGTTGACATATGTTGTTGAAAATGTAGTTTTCACTTCTTATGTATATGGATACTCAATCAAACATAAAACTTAATGTAATTGAATTTTAACACTGCGAAAACAAAATTTGACTGTTCTCATTAAAAGTAAAACCTCACTTGTTTCAGACTACTAGGCAGAGGTTCTAACCCTGGAATGTATCGCAGGGAAAAGTGGCAACAAACAAAGGGAAAAGCAGGGAAAGCATTACCAGCGTATCCTCATTATTGTATTTACATTAAGGGGCCCATCTATTTTTGTCCCTTCCAACAGATGAAGCAACAATCTTTTATTTAAAATAAGTTTATCTTGCTCAGTCCTGAGTGGCTGAAAGTTAAACCCCAAGGGGATAATACGACTTGACTTACTCTTATTTTCTAAAGCAGAGATGTTACACAAACCTCTCCCATTAGTACAGCCAGATTCCCAAATCTTCCCCTGAAAACTGTGTGCAGCAACTTGATTTTAATACCTCCCCAACATACATGAGGGTGTACCTGATTTTCCTGTTCTGGGCAGACTCCCACTTCAGCTGTAAACTCTTCTGACATTTCTGATGGAGATAATTATAGTGCTCTGGGGGACTTTTGGCCTTACCAAAAATAGATGGGAACAGGGATACATGCATTTACAGGCAAAACTAAGAAGATGCTGGGGAGAATAGCATCTATATTATGTGATAGCTTCTGAAAGAGCATCACCAAAGTGCCTGCTTCATCTCCTGGTTTTCATTTTTTTATCGCTTCACACAATTAAATTTCCATCTTCCTGGAAACCTTCCAATATCAAGACACATTAATGGAAGTCCATGTATGCACATGTTATTTGTCTGTGTGACAACTGTAGCGGAGCAGGAACACATTTTACATCAGGTGATCAAGTGTGACACCTTAGGAAGGGCCCAATAAATATGTTCTGACTCTTACACACCTGCACTGTGCAAAGCTAAGGGTAGATACAGGTTTCTGTGGGACAGAAGATCAAGCCATCATGTTGTCTTTGCTTAAAGTAGAAACCTGATTTGCTCTGATTCAGGAAACAAACTTTTCTTCAATTAAAGGAAAGTTACCCATTGTTAATTTTTATAATCCTTTATAATAAGGATTACACTTCCTTCCCCCAATGTTACAGCAAAAATGATGCATTTATTAATAGTTTTAAATGTATTTAAATACAGAAAAATTAGTAACAAAGAAACAAAGTACTGCTGAGGGGAAAAATGCCAGTTGGACTCCGGCTAAAGCCTGGGGAACACTTGTACTGCTCGTGATCCGTAGCTGCGTTCCCTGGATGGATGCAGGGCATTGCCTGCGCTTCCTGTTAGCTTTGCCATCAGAATGGCTGTACCCCTGTACTACAGAGCTGCCTGGCCTAGATCAAGAGAACCTCAGAGATATTTGTAGCTAGCTTCACTGCTGTCCTAATGGTGCACACATGACAATAACCCTGCACACACTACATGTGCAGGATATTGCTTTCACCTGCAGAGTTCACAAGAACTTAAAGAGCTTTCTCGCTTCCAGGGTATCTGTTTCATGTGGCTCCTCCTTCAGGTGTTTGGCTATAAAAAGGTTCTGTCCTCCAGTTCCAAACCCCTGGTCAGAAAGTCGGTACCTGAATTTGAGGTGGAATTTATATTATAGAGATGTGGCTGGCAGAAAGGTCTCACCCTCCTTTAATGGAGACAAATACCTTCACTGGGTGCATCATCCTCACCTAAGGTTGCACTGATGAATTATCATTTTGATGAGGCCTGGACTCTCCACTGCCCATAAAGGAAATCTGGACAAATACTTTTCTCTATTTATGAGATTCTCACATGAAGATGAGATTAATCTTGCTAACCATAAAGTAGTTTAGCCGAAGTCAGTTCCTGACTATTTGTCTTCATGCAGAAATTCCCCTGCTGAGGATTCATTTCTCTTCCACGGGTCCAAGATTGCCTCCACTGGTTCCTCTGCAGGCGGGATAAGCACGTGTTCTCTCTCTCTGTCCCGCCAGCTGAGCCGCTGTCTGTACGTGTGCCCATCACTGGCACCAATTGCAATCTACCACTGACCCTTCTTGCCAGGCTGGCTCAGGCACATCGCCCTCATCCGTTCTTTGCCTCTGAAGTTCATATTCAGGAATTTGGCCTCTTCTGAGATAGGTCAGTGTTGCATGAAATCTTCCCATTTTCTCCTGAGCTGCCTGTCGACACTACAGATGCTAGCTGAACCCCGGCACATCTCTGTTACATGGCTTTTAATGTACTCGTTCAATTAACTGCCTGGGGCTGGGACTGGAGACATTAAACAAGACACATAAACAGGAGCCATCCGTGAGGGTTAATGACTGCTGGTCAAAAGGTACAGACCTGAGGATGATCCCTGTTTAAAAATGAGATTTAACTTTGCAGGTGCCAGCAGCGTGAGGTAGGAGTATAGTGACAATAGAGACTGAATCTCTTTGACTGGTCCTTCCACTTAAAGCCTGATGAAGCTGTGATCTCACAGTGCGATCAGCTGTATGATGAAGCTTTGTTTCACTGGGACGAAGGCAGTTGGTCTTAGCGGTCTCAACCTGGTCCTTATAAACAAGCATTTGCATTCAGCCCCAACAAAAATCCCACCACTGTGGTTCGCTGGGCTGCAGAGGTACCACAGTCCAGGACCAGAAGATTTATTCTAGTCCAGTGAATGACTTGCTGGGTGATATGTTCCTTTCCACGCAATAGTTCAGCCCCCGAGTCTGCTCTGTTGTCTCCTGACGTGACATTTAGAATGATGTTGCATTGCACTGGCAAAACTCAAGCGAGTGCTACAACAGTATTAGCAGGCTGGAGCTCCTGCAGTGACCTGTAGAGGCACGTGCAGTCATCAGTCATCAGTAGATCCCAGCCTCATGGAACAAAAAGTCTAAAAGGCACTTTTAAGGAAAAAAAAAAAAAAGGCCTTGGTTTGCAGTCTCACCTACTGGAGAAGGGAATCACAGTGCTACAAATTGCTCTTCTCATCCTCAAAACCAGATGCAAACTTCTTGAAAGACATGAGTAATAATCCTTCAAAGCTTCCTCTGCTTAGCAGAGAGAAGGGTTAAGGATACACCTCTTCTTTTATTTCTGCTTTGGCTGAGTCTCCCATTTCATTACCATTATGGTTTTTCCCTGTATGTCCACGGGCATCTTTACAGCTCCCACTCTCAGCAGTACAAAGTGCCCTGTAGCTCTGGGCTACTGCAGCAAAAGTCATCCCGTATCTGAGCTGGGTTAGGTGACTCAGTCCTGCTGCAGAGCTGCCGGTTGGCAAAGTCTGAGCTTGGCAAGCAGTAGGATAAAAGGGCAGAAGTAGCTTCAGTGTGGAACAACGGTACCTTAACAGTGATGGCTGGGAGACTTCCCCCCATGCAAGCTTAAACACATCCTGATGTTTTATTCAAATGACATGCAGGGACAAATGTTTTAAGAGTGGAGTGGCCAGAAAAATGATCTCATTAAGCTACAGAAAAGTAACTAAAAAGGATGGAAGATGCACTAGGTAACTAGATGCATAATACTGCAGGGACACCTTGGAGCGTTTCCCAAGGCTACACCAGTAAGAGATGCAATCGGTAAGAAACAGTAAACACAAAACCAAAGATGAGCTACAGGCTTTGTGAAGGACTTTAAACCTGTTCAGAACAGAATCATTACTAGGGTCATACTGAGATCAAAAAGAGAGTGAAATGGTATTGAAAGATGATGAATATTCAGAACATGTAATACTAATGTTCTCCTATTCCAGAAAATGGTTATTAAATTGCTCCATTGCCTCTTACCTTGCTGTACTTTCATACAGAAAAAGATGCAACTTTTTTGCCTGACTGGCAGTGCAGGCTGTAAATAGCAGTAGTGTCACTAACACTTGGCCAAGACAAACTTACTTTAAACCACATTACAAAGTGTGACCCAACCTTTAATGCCTTTATTCACGTCAGATAGCACCTTGTAATCCAACAGTTGCTGATGCTGTTTGAGGAGCGAGAGGTAATGCCACAATGGTGTCACAGTCTGACTCTCTGAATTCAGCGGTCGACTTCTAAATAGGGACTGAAGCGCTAATATTTTCTACCAGTATTTGAGAGCATTACTACTTTTAGAGTGTGTTACCTTTACAGCCTTACCTTGCTCTTCAAATGACTGTTGTCGTTGCTGAATTATACCAGGTACCTAAATACGGATTGTAGAGCCAATAGTTACTGCCAATAGTATTTATTATTTCTACTGTAGAGCAGAACATGGCTGTGGTAAAAGCCACACAGCCCACAGCCTCCTCCCTCATCAAAAGCACCGAGCCCTAGTGCTAGAGAGTGTGGGCAAGCACTACCTCTGGGAAGCACTGCAGTTATATAGGTGACTCGGGCATGCACCGCAGTGGGTGATGCAAGGCATGAACACTTACACAAGTTAAGCAGGAATTAATGTATTTTTTTAATGTGATGTCAGGTGACTTCTTACTTAAACATATTTTTAAAAGAAAAAAGTTAGGAAAGAAGCTAGGAGGCTGTAAGGGATGGCAAAGGCTATGCTCCAAGCATATAAGCTTTTGATATATTACTCAAGTTAAATTAAAGATTCCGTAACTCTTTTCACTTCATTAAAGCCACTAAAATAACAGTGCAGCTTTTCAATGGTGGGGATTAATTTTTGAAGAAGTACAGGGGCATTTAGTTTCGGTGCCTGATGTAACTTGATTGAATCAGAAAAATGAAATGTGACCTCTATCTAGCAAGGTTATAGTTACAGCTGGACTTATGTCTTAAGAAGATTTGTGCTGAAGTACACAAGAATGGAAATTGCAATGTAAGAAGCATACTAAAATACAAAAGAGGTGATAGGACTTGCTTCTGGAGTAGGAAAGGTGAAAGGGTGCTGTAGGGGTGTTTAAATGCTGTTTCAGGTCAGGTGTCCACAACTATGATTTCTCAGTAACCAGATGTTCTCTGCTGTTCTTATTAAAATGTATTGTTTAATTTTAAATAAATGTTTTAAATTAGCTTAATGGTAATGCTCTAGGGGAAATGCATGTCTAGAATCATTTTCAGGCACTGGACAAAATAAATGCTGGCCTACATTTTTAGAAAGGATGAGAGATTTCAAGTGCCCTCAATATTTAATACCTAAAATCAGATGTCATAGGAATGCCATAGGAATAGCTACTTGATGAAAATATGGTTCATTTAAAGAGGATTAAATTGCACATAAAAATTATCCACCCCTTTAAAAAAATTTAAATTGTTTTTAAAAAATTAAAAATCCTAGTTTTATCTTACAATTTGCTTATATATTGGTGACCATAAGTCTTTTTTTTATAGCAGATCTTTTACTTTAAAATTTGAAATGCAATTAAGACTTCGGAAGATCAAGACTTTCCTTTGGCCGTGTCAGACAGAACTGAAGGTACCCGTAGCCTCTGGGAATACTGGGACATGTGCAAGGAGACACCAAGGAATTGCAGCTCAGGCTGTAGAGACCTGCTCTTATACGGGTTTTAAGTTCCAAACATGAAAGCAACTGGGCTTGGACGAACCAGACAGAGGAGGGTGGAAGAGAAATAAATTCTGGAGTGATGAAATTACTTTGGACAACTTAATGAAAAAAAATGCTCAGATCCCACTGAGCCATTAAATGATTGATTTCCACATGGAAGCACCCATCTCCTCTGACAAGCCTTTGACAAAACTTTATTTTCATGTGAAATGGTTCTTGACCAAAAGATTACAAATACTGAGGGGAGAAAGGGATAGAACGCGTTACGAGCCCAACAGAGGCGAGAAAATATGTTAAAAAAGACGACTGAAATACTTGTGCATTCATTAAACATAAAGGTAGCATTTGCAGATGTTTGGATTGCTTAATACTCGGGCTAAGTTGATGGTAAATGATTTGCAGAAGGAGCACAAATACTATTAAATCTTCCAATATATAATTTAACATTTTCTTTTGGCAGTTGTCTTTAAGTCCTGATATGTCCAGAAGGTTAATAGCAAAACATCAAAACTAATTTCCCTGAGATCACCAAGCAACTACCTTTTGCTAATTCGGAGCTCTGAGGGTCTGTTAGAACTTGAAAACACAATGGTCAGCATCAGGTTGCAAGTGGCATCCCAAAGGGCTCTGAATTAAGCCATTGACTCAGCCAAGCTACCAAAGGGATCATGGCTGAACACGTAGGAGCCCTCCAAACCTTGGCACCCCTGTTAACTATTGCGACAGTCAACTTTTGCCATGTGCAAAAGCTGAACTTAAAATGTTAATGCCATAAATGCCATGTCACTTTAATTATTTTTGGCGCTAAGTCTCCTCAGATACAGTCTTTTCTAAAATACTGAAAGAATGTGCTAATATCCTTACAGCCATAGTCATACTCCCATTCCCTCCACCACTGCTTTTTGTTTCATTCATGACTTCTGAAGTCTGAATACTCTAAATATTTCTAAAATGAGCTGTAATGAGTCCAAGGAGAAAAGTTTGACTTTTGTTTTCTTTAAATCCTTACAGATATCTATCTAAATCTTTTCCCCAGTTCTATCAGACTACATTATTTCCCTCCAGACACACTGTACAGCCCACCTCGAAGGCGCTCTGGTTATCACTAAGCTAGTTCAGCTCAGTACAATCTGTTTTCCAAAGGCCGGTGTTCAGAGCCAGCCAGTGATTGTGCTACTGGCAAAGGACAAGAGTCTGACAACTTTTGTGTTTGCTCTAGGCAGCAAAGACCCCCTTGCGTCCTACCAAGACCCTTTGTAAGGAGCAAGACCAGCTGCCCATTAATGCTCTCCCTGGCTGGGCAGGAGCAGAGGAGGGGAGTGCAGCGTTGGCTCCACTTGCGGGGGAGAATAGCAGGGCCAAGACTGCGGAGGTGCGAGCTGGTAAATCCTTGCTGGTGTAAGCCAACAGTAAATTTTTGGCCTGGGAGCAGACAAAATGGGAAGACTTAACTCAGCATCACTGTTCTCAGAGCATACACTCGTTAAGTCTGTAATGGGAATGTAGAACCTAACTCTAAAAATTGGAGTGTGCATGCTTTAGGGCTAATTAAAATGAAATCCTAATTCAGGAAGCTCTCATTTCACACACCACAGGCTCTAGCTGGGTTTTGCCACACACTACCAAATTGTCTCCACTTCTGAAGTAATCGTGCCAAGAAAGGAAACAGCATAGTAGCACCCATTGTACAGGTCCACTGCTTTCATTCAGTTCCTGTGGATTCAATGGCAGAATTAATTGCAAAATAAAATGCATGTAATTGGATTAATTAACAGTACATTTCAAGGTCCTGAAATACAGAACTAGCCGTGGGGTAAATGCACAATGCAGGTTTTTCCTGCGAGCAGTTTTTCCTGCTATTTTTGGAGCTGTAGCTGTATCTCATCGAGGGGTGCCTTGCTTAAAAAGCTGCTAGGATAAGAAATGGGACTTTCAAGGGGGGAGATAAGCACTACAATTAGGGCTGCAGGACAACAAAAGGATTATTCTTAAATATAAAATCATTTGAGTGAAGTTGCTTGAAAGATAATTATACCTAAAATTGCTTGCATGGGTCTAATATTTTCTTTACAAGGACTTACAAGACTCATTGAATATTTATGGACCTGGAACATAAGAGCGGATGAAATTTAAAACATAAATTCAATAGCAATTTATTATGATGAAATTCCCTAGCAGTTGTTGCCCCAACCTTTTAGCCTTAATAGACAGGCTTCGTGTTGCAGAACACAAGCCCATGCGATAAATGATATCAAAGCTGAATGCCCTTGATTGATGAACGCTGCCTCATTTGATGACTGTAAAACAGTCCTGAGGGCTGATCTCACCACTGTTTTGGTTGTTTTCTTTTTTTTTTCCCCTTAATGCATATATTGCAGAAGGGTTGTTTGTGCTTCTGGTATGGTTATCACATGCAAATGAGCATGCTGTTTCCCAGATGCAGATTTCATATTTATAGATTAAATACAGCCTGAAAAATCATATGTTAATTACATTCTGAGGGTGTAGCAGAATTTCTCACTTGAACATGTTTTGTTTTGCTGGAAACAGCGCAAATTCCAGATCAATGTATTTAGTTGCTTGAAGCTTGGTAATAAATACATCACGCTTTAGAAAAAGCTTTCTAATCATTGCTATTACTAATCATTTACCATTAGCTCAATGCTTAGACGTCTATCCCACATTATGTATTTGTTTATTTGTTTTTAATAATCTGCATTTCTCAGAAGACAAACAGTACTGGGGGGGCGGGGGGGGAATGGCTAAGGATCAAAGCCAAACAAGTACGTTATCAGCGATACGCTGGCAGAGGAGATCTGTGAGATGTTTTGAGAGGAACAGGACTCCCTGCAGTCAGCTCAGTTAGCTATGAATGTTTTCTTTTTCTTCTATTGCCTATAAAGGTCCCATACCACACACATCATGCTGAAAATCCATGCTGTAGGGGGGTCCTCCTTTAGTATATAGATTGCTGTGGCCAAAAGAGACACTGCAATCCCACGAAAGGCCTCACTACTCACTGGTAAGGGAGATGTCCACAGAAATATGGCTCCTCCTGAGACAGCAGGGAAACCCAACCAGCTGATTGAGCTGCAGATTTAGAAACTGTTCAGTGGTAGACGTTGGCTGGTGGCTTTTAAACTGAAAATGAGCACAGATGTACTTACTTACATCCCAGCATGTCAAAGGACACGTCAGAAATATTTAGGAAAAATACGCTCAGAAGGGAGTGTAGCAATTCTTGGATTTCAAATCAGGCTAGTTTTGCCCTTGAGGACTGTGTTATCGAAGGCAATGCTGAGCAGAAGCCCACTACAATAAAAGAGGGGTAAATTTAGAAGAAGTCAATATATGACATTCAAATTACTTTCTTGTTTACTGTCCCAACAGTTGCAAACCATCAAAAATAAAGAGGAAAGCTTAAAATACACAGTGAACTTCATTATTACAAAGAAAAGTCTGACACAACAGCCATTCAAATCAATAGAAAACATCTCACTGGTTCCCATTGGGGGCAGCCTATACAAAGCAAATAGAGTTAGTAGTTAAAAATATGACCCTCTTTTTTTTGCTAGAAATGTAAGTCCTTGGATGACCAATTATGGATTCAAAGATACGTCTATAATCACTGGGCTGGCAGGAATGATTAGTATGGACTTCAAGCACAGGTAAGTCTCAATTTAAAATAGCCTGCTGCAGTATATTACAATATATCCTGAAAGACACAAACGAGAACAAACAGTACCAAAATACATAGTAAATTGAAAATACCTTCCCCCCCCACCTTCATCCCTTTTTACAGCTCTCATAAATCTTTTAGTAAATAAGTAAATCACAGAGGTACCCAAGAAACTGGCAAACTAAGAGGTAGTTTACGTAACAAAGCATCTCTGTCTGCAAGCACGTCTTGCTGCTGCGGGCAGCACCGAGCAGTTCTGGAATCTGAAGCCATGTACGGCTGTTGGGTGCTGTGCCAACCTTCCTGCTCTAGTCCTAGGACCCAAGAGAAAATGCAGGCACAGGACTGTTTGGCCGTATCAGCTTATCTGAAAACAATTCAGGTACTTAGAGGGCAGTACAAGACATGCCCTGTACTCCTCACTTTCCCCAAGCATCAACACTCTGTTTGCTTTTTGGCCCCCTGATGATTATGAAGTCAATAGATATGTTGATCTTTCGGTCTTAAGAAAGCTTTCCTCTTAATAATTTTATGCTCTGTTTATATAACTAATCTTGGCTTTATGAACATGCATGTGTGTGTCACATGTACCTGAATACATTCAGATTGGTGTAATTGGAAAGAAAACTGCTCCTGCAGTTTGGTTAGGACACAACATGATCAGAACATCCGATGTAAGCTCTATGTGGTGGAGTACTCCACTGCATACAAGAAAACATCCTCCCTTTGAGGCCTTACAACAACAAAAATTTTGTGTCTGCTCAAGGAGTATATTTCTCCTATGTGATCTTACAAAATGATACCAGTCTGTGATGAATTGGTATATGAGAGACAGTGTGCTGAATTAGATAAATGTGATAGTTTGAAGTAGCAGACAACTCCTGTGACGTTGGTATGTTTGAATAGAATAATAATGCATGTCTTATTATCTCTTCTAAAAAGAAACCAACATATCCGTCACTAAAGTCCTCTACATAGACTGCCGGGTATCAACTGTACTCTTGCAATTCACTGGAGTCTTAGGACAAGATTCTGATAGGCTTTTCTTTCACTTTCCCATGAATGATGTTTCTTCACATAGTCTTTGGCCCTTGTTACAATTTCTCTTTCCATAACGGGGTCATTCATCAAACTCTTGGACAGCACAACAAACTCCTAAAAAGATAAAGAAAGTAATAAATTAAAAGTTCCTTGAAGTTCTAATGATACTGAAATAGCTTGTACCCATATCTTGATTTTGGTAAAGCACTTCAACTGTGAGCCAATATTTGGAGCTATTCAAAGTCATTTTTCAAGGTCAAGTGCCATAGTTTATTTATAAACAATGATCTATAAATAATTATTTTATATATTATTTTACACGGCCCACCAACTAAGACATTTAAAATCAAAGACAATCCCAAGAGCATTAAGACAAATATGAGCAACAAATTTAATGACACAAAAATTGTCTACTCAGGTGTTAGAAAACCAGGCTGGTTATAAATTAAATAATTCACCTGGTCTCCCACGTGGAGGACAACTGGCATTAAATGTTTCACCTCAGCTCAGCTAAACTTATATCTCATTGCTACTGCGACATCTTTAGTTAATTTTATGGTAAGACTAAAAAACTCTCCATGTAAATATAGTCACAGGACAAAGATAAGAGCAGGCATGCAGGGACAAGCTCTTCCGGAGTAGTTGCATCTGGGCAGTTACAGATACAACAACGTTAGCTCAACAAGCTCTGAAAAAAAGCCATCTATGAGTTTCCTTTAACTTTACTGGGCAAAACACCAGACCTCAGATTACAACTATTCCTTTGCCTGCTCCTCTGCCACTCTAATTTAGTTCTAGGGAAGAGAAACTGTGAACACTGAACATGTGAAAGGAGATTTGGTGTCTGAACTAATCTATTCTGAGCAGCTGGTCTAATTTTCTATCAAGAGACAACTTCCAATACTTCAGTTTGATTACAAATGTGCTCAGATCTATGCAAAAGTGTCTTGGTTCAGCTCAGAGAAGTAGATAGCTATTGTGTCAATGGAAAATTAAGATAATGCATTACTACACAATTGGTAGCGAAGATCAGTGCACAGGGACATGGGAGACAAAAAAGATGGCAGAAGGAGATATATTATCTATACAATCTGTCAGCTATGAAAGAATATCACAAAGAAGACCAGAGTTCATATCAACACTAGGTTAACTGGCAAACTATACTTGAAAACCTAAGTACACAGTGTATATAAATACATACACAGATATAAAATCGTTGGTTACCACAGAATCAATGTTGCTGTTGTAATGCAAGGGATGGCTATGCATAGTACATAACTTTAACGTGACCCCTGGGAAACACTGATATGTGAAATCACATGGAACATGTTATAATCACTGCTTTGACTCCCACTGACAAGACAAACCATCAATATATGCATCACTGACATGAAATTTAAATAGTCACAGATGCCCATGAGTTCTCTTGGAAGGTTTGTAACTAGATAATAGAATAAAATGATTTTCATACAGGCATATTAACAACCACCTCTTATTTTACATAACGTCAGTACTGCTTGTAATCTTTGCTCTGTCCACACAGCACTGAAAGAGGGGCCTCTGGAACAGCCATGAGGGCCACGTGCTTTGGATCCAGCCTGCTTTCCATCCACAACTACTTTGCATTCAGGTACGTGCTAATTTAACTAGTGTATTCAGTTTCTTACTTGGAACCCATGTGGTCCGAAGAGGGTGTTTTCTGACTGCCTGTGAGACTGTCCCTAAAGAAGATAGGTGAGGCTGGTCTAGACAGTACCCTGAGGCTGCGTCTATCAGACACTGCAGATACAGCCAATGACTCCAACTTCAGAGACACGTTCTTTTCCTTCCTCCGTATCTGCCAAGAATACAGAACAGGGAAGGTGGGAAAGTCTTACATGACTTATGCTGGCTTCATCCAATTGCCTGTATAATCACAGTAATAAATACTGTTCACACTGAACTACATTCCAACTTTAATTTTATGCTCCTGTGGAGGATTTTATTTAAAGTAATGTTTAAAAATAATTTATGTAAATTACCTAAGAACAGAAGCAGCAATGTAACATTTCTTGACAGGTAGTCCTATTAGCATTCTTTTAAAATGTGGCTATAGAGGACAAAAACTTGGAAACATGTAAATGACAGAAGAAATAAGATCCTTATTCATAGTTACAATACTTGATGCTGGGGATAATTTCAGGAAAATGCCAAACTGAGTCCAAAGCATAAAAGTTGAGAAACTGCAGGAGGGAGAAAAAGCAAATGGAAAAATACCAGGAGATGGAGAATAAGGACTTCTCAGCTTTATCCCTACTTCTTCTATTAATCAAATGTGACCACCTATAAGTCACTTGCAATCTGACTGGAAGACAATGGGAAGATTCACTATGACTTATCTGGGTTTTAGCTCATACCCTTCGAGCAGCTGGCTTAGCTTGTTTTCAGTTTTGGATGCTCAGCTTTAGATAGCAATAACTTCATTTTTCGGGTGTCTCCCCTAACTACAACTGACTTGCATTTCAGTTGTAGTTTTGTGGTAAGTCTGAAGCATCGGCTTCAATGCAGACATTCAGAACTCAGGGCTCTTTCAGAAAATGGAGCATTAATTTTTCTTTTCTAGAAGCTTATGATATACAAACTATTTACAGTGTGGTAACATTTATCAGCTGCAAGTGATATTTGCACAAATATTTGTGCGTGCCTATTTTTTGTAGATGTAAAGTAACCTTCACTTTTGGTGAAAGGAGCAAAATTCACAAATTACTTTTCAATTATCAAACATAAAGGTATGTACTTCAGCAGCCAAAATGAAGGAGGTGATATGCATGCTAACTTACTACTTGGGGGACATCCATATTTCTAATAAGCCTTTTATTCACATACAGAAATGGGTATAATTACTACACATGTGACAGAAAAACACAGTGTAAGATTTGAACCTCAGTAGCTAGCCACAACCCCGAAAAAACAGGGGAGAAGACCATCCTGTGTACATCCAGAACTGATACTCCATGTACCCTTCTTATGGGTAGTACTTCACTTCAAACACAGGCATTTTTCAACAGCAACATCCATAATACACTTTTCTCCTGGTAAATTGACCAATCATCTTTAAAGGAAATGTCAGCTTCTCTATATGATACCTAAAAGAAATTCTGAATAATATTTTGCGGAGACCCTGAAGTACAGGTATCTGGGAGATAAAGCTAGAAAATTAGTGCACTGAGAAAAAAGAATGAATATTCCTTCAATTATGACAAGAACTACGCTGGTGCCGCAGCTCACACATAATGAAAATAAGATGCATAGTTAATATATTATTTATATAATGAAAGTAAGTCTCCAATTAAACCATTTCATATCAGCTTCAGCAGATAAAAGAACATGATTCTTAAACAACAGAGGATCACCCCAGGGAAGGCAAACGCCAGATGTAAATTCAGAATAGCGACAGATCTACCTAGTGGCAGGCAAAGCTCAGAAGTTAGCTGGCACATCTGTGTAATTCATAGGGCAATGGGCCAGTATTTCTAAGGCAGTATGAACAGTGACTGCTGGCACTGCCAAAAATTACAGATTAGTCCATTGAGTGTGAAGGTTCAAAGGTCTAAAAACTTTGGCTACATTCTGGCTTGAAGCCCTGGTAGAAATGGCATCGACCCATGTTTGGCAGAGGAGACCCATGTACCTTCAGTGTATTGCTGCCTGTACTCAGCTGAGCTGCGTTTCCCTCTTACCGCTTCAAAAGTTGTCTCTGCTAACAGTAGGCTTTCCAGGTCCCGCTCTCTCCCAAGCTCTGTTTTTGCTTGGCCTCTCTCTTATTTGCTTTAAAGTTTATTTACTTCCTTCTGTTTATTTAGCTCCTTCTGTCAGCTTTTACAGATGCTGAACATATAATTTTGAAACTTAGGATGCTGAATAACGCTTTGTGTCTTCCCTTTTAACATGGTTTTGCATTATTTATTGCCTAAAAGCCGCTGGCTATTCTTAACTCTCACTTATTTTTTTATTTCAGGTCCCATTAACTCAGTGTCAAATATTCCATAAACTTGCAAATTCAAGTAGAGGCAAGATCAAACTATGATTTAAAAGTAATGTGCACAGATGATGTAGTACCACGGACAAAACATTTCATAGCTTTTGCTTTTACATTAACTGTTTCCACCTGAGTATTGCCTTCAGTGATTGGCAAGGCTTTCTCTACTTCCAGTCATGAAGCCTCAGCGTATGTGCAAATGGTAAGTGTTCTAACTTAATTGCATTTCTTTGATCTAATATAACTCTCAACCTCTGATGGACTGCGTACAGTGGTTTAAAAACTGTATTTGATATGGTCTGGGGAGATAAGGAACATGAATAAATGGTTACTTTATCTTTAAAACCATGAGTGATGATGACTGGCATTCTGAGCTCATCTCTGCAAGAAGAAAGTTTTTCAACAACTCTGCAGTGGGATTAGAGTATTATCCTGTAAACAAGTATTTTCCTGACACATTTGCAAACTTTGATAGTTTATACATTATTTGACACCAATGAAAGTATAAAAGGGCTTTTATTAAATGAGATACAATTGCTGTTTTACAGAGAAAACAGGGATATGGCTTTCCTTTCTAAGACAGGGTAACTGCACAAATATTAGTGATTCCAACACAAGTATTACCTAGGAGTATGATAGCTAATATGGTAATGCAAGTTACCATCGTCACTTAAAAGAGATTCTGTGGACTTCTGAGATAGAACAACAGCAAAAAGGGGGTCAACAAGAAGCAGTAGAATGGGGGGGTTCTGATCTTTGGCATAGCACGTTGCAGAGAAAGGAGCTCAGACAGAAAGCGTTTATATAAACTAAGATTATAGCGTTCTAGACATATTTACAGCCTGTGACTTTAGTTCTGATATAGAAGAAAGTCCTTAGCCATTTGTACAGTCACTGATCTCACTGGGACTACGTCTGTGCTTAAAATTGCACTTTCCTCTAAGTGAGGAAATATATAGCATATTTTTAATTGATCTTGAATTCTAAATAAACACTTGGAATGTAGAATGCTTGGAGATCACAGAAGAGGCTTCTTACAAGGATGTGTGATGAAGCTAATTGGGTCTGTTATGAATAACGTGTTTGAATTCCAAGCCAAATTTAATCGGCATGTTGAGGGAAACAACAGAATGTATCAGAATTAATATCAGGAGCACCATCAGCCTGTGTGTTCAACATGAGCATATATCCTTGAAGTTTTGAAGAAGCATATGGAAGTCAATGGGCTTTTTGCAGGGAAAACATGTACAAATAATATTAAAAATAGCTTTACATCTCAGCCTCCACTAGCCTGGAAGTACCCCATTTCTAAAGGATATTGCAAGAAGAGGGAATACTTCCGCAACAAAATAAATTCCAGAAATCAACAAAGAGATTTTTTTGTGCAAACCACTGGAAACATTGAATAATCCGGGGGGGGGGGGGGGGGGGAGAACGAAACAAAAAAAAAAAACCAAACCATGGGGTGCAACAATTTTTCTATTAAAAAAACCCCTCCAGAACTAACTGAGAGAATTCACCTTCCTGAAACACAGCTTAATAGGATGCATTAATCACACACTCCACAAAGTAAATAAATACGATACAATTTTCTACTTTGCAAAATTATCAAATGGACTATTCTAGTAGGTTTTTTTTTAATCCTGAGTTGGATAAAAACACTGAGGGAATGTGTGTCTGAAAGTCATCTTCCACAACATATACGAATATGTAACAGCAAAGCCATAATGCCAGAAAATATACTGAAGCGAAAATTTCCAGCACTTAAATATGGGTAGTGTTCCCTCTCTCCCCACTCTTACTTATCTTCACAGAAACTCCATTCTAACACTTTACTTAATTTTAGTCATTAATTATTTTCTGACTGAGCAATATCTTGGACCGACCTAATAATACTTTATATTAACACTTACTGCTAGAAATTATAGATAATGTATTATCTAAAACTTCAGGCTCATAGTTCTCCTTTGGTCAGCTACTGCTCGTCTAATATGAGTTCGTATTTCAGGTGGTACTTGAAGGGAAATACGGCATAGGGATAGCATCTCTTCCAGGGTTTGCTTATGCAACCTTCAAAACTGAAGCGCAACAAGCTGGTGAGAGCCCAGCCCCATTCAGATGGCAGGCTCTGAAGAAGCACAGGCTGGACAAACATTCAGCAAGGCTGACACCTAGTAAAAGTTTAGTGAACTGCAAAGTGAATGTGAGACGACAGCAGAGCTTCAAGAAAGGCAGCCTAACACCCAGGTTTTTAGGAGAATCTGAGAAAAACTGCTGAGAGCAAAAGCCAAGTTTCCAGGCAGACACAAACATGTAAAAGAAAATGAACCTAACCTTTGGAAAGGAAAGGTCTAAGGATTTGTTGTTTTCTTACCTGGGGATTTGAAAATAGCAGTCCTGTTTCCTTATGTTTTATTATTGCTGCATTCCCAGGAATGTTCCTTGCCAGCACTGGAATACCTAAATCCATTGCCTAGAGGAATACAGAAAAAGGGAACACCAGTTTATTAGGATTCAGGGATCTTGAGATGTTAATGAGGACAATTTTACAATGAAAAGCAGACACAACAAACCAAACTTCTTTCCCATCTCTCCCATTTTTAAGTTGAAAAATACCATGTCTAAGGTGGTCTCCTATATGGAACTTCTCTGAAATATGTTGTTCATATTTTTGATAGTCTTGTAACTTTGAACATATTATTAGAAGCAATCAATCCATAAAGTCAATGGATAGCTGCTTCATCCTTTATTCTTTTCCACCTCAAAGTATGCTGTTTGTTTCCCACTGGAAGCTCCTGACATATGGAAGGCTCGAAGAGGATAAAATTGAAGTTCAGATAAAAGGCTGTCACTGTAACTCTTACCATTATTGTGCACAGATGAGAACATTAGCTCATAGCACAAAAAGCCTGTTCTCCCCAGCAAAGTATCTGTTCTCTTGTTCCATTAAAACCCATTTGTCACTGATTTTCTATAACGTGCAGAACTGGAAGGATGTGGGCAGTCCTGATTCCTACGGGTCATATAGGACTCTGGAAGGAGTTTTTCTTTGACAGCATCTGTTACTATAGCCTGTCTTGGACTCTGAGTGTTCAAGGACTGCAGGGAAGTACACAGTGATGCAGCTTCTGACTGAACTATACCAAGGAGAGGAGAGAAAAGGTTATGCTTTCAGAACACATTATGCTTTCAAAACATATTATCTACAAAGCTATCGGTATGGGATTCCTCAGAGACCAATGAATACATCTGAAAAAATATGGATTTGATTCCACATAAATTATAGGCTGGTTGCTTGATATATTTATTCATTCATTTGTATGTATATGTATGTGTGCATGTATGTATATACATAAAAAAAGGAAAGGAAGTGTGGGGTCTCAACATGGTAGCATTTCAGGTTGCCTGCAGTATCAGGAGCAGAGATGCAGCACAGCATCTGTTCAAAGCTAGTAAACCATTTCCAAGAGACCTAACGCCTGGCAGTTTTAAAAAAACACAGCTTAGATTTTGAAGTAACTAGTGTGCAAACCCTGGCCACTCAACTCTGTTACTCGTGCATATCCTGATCTGAAACTTTAATTACTATTGATGAATTCGGAAGTTTTGAGATGCACTGACTGTAAAACCAGAAAAACTCATATTGTACAATTATCACAGTGTCAACCAAGAGAAAGAAATTCACGCCCCCCAAATCTTTAATCTGTTTCATACTGATTCCCTGTCACTTCAGAGTGAATGCATTTTTAATTACTGTCATTACACTCCTGGACAGGGAGCAATTTTGCTTCAGTCTACATAGCAAGAAAACAAAACTCCAAGGAGAAAATCATGCTTTTTTATAGTTTGGACAAAACTGAAGACAAAAATACCCTGGCTGATAACATACAGAACCAATTATGTTTTGAACAGTGAGGGACTGGTGTAACTTAGCAACATGTCTTAATAGCTTAAAATATGCAAGACAAACACTGTTTAAATCACCACTGCAGATGAATTTACTCTGGACATAGAAATTCTATAGTCCTTCTGGCACGAACATCTGCTTTGCAGCAGTTAGCTCTAAAAATAATAATAACCCTTAATGAAATAACCAGTTCTACCCTTCGTATCAGAACCTACAAGATCAGCTGCAGGTAATTCATACAAATAGATTAATGAAGTGAACACAAACCAGAATAAATAAATGAGAAATATAAAAACTATAGAGCAGATTTCTGATTTTATTTGTCTAAAGTTGTTGAGATACAGCTTTTTTTTAATTTAAAAAAAAAAAGTAATTTTGGTGAGAGGAAATACAGGTTTTGGTCATCCACAAATTATTTTATCATTTGCTCTGACTTCTCCCTTAAGCAAAACAAATCTGTTTTCCAAAGGTAGATTTGCAAAAACATATGACAGTATCTACTTATCAGTACAGCAAAGTTCATAGAACTTCAAAGTTCACCCAGGCAATGAGAGATACAGGTGCCCCACACTGCCTGACAGGTTTTGAAGCTGCACCTCGAGGAAGTTGCTTTTGGCTCTAATTACCTGATTATAGACCTAACACGGGGTTCCCACAGAAGCATCAACATCTCCAAGAGAAACAGAATTTCTGATTCAGCTCTTTTTCAGCCCTTCCTATTGACAGGCTTAAATGCCCTTGTGTTCAGTCTGCTGGCTGTTGACCTCTTTCAAACACGTTCAGTGAACAGGGAATGAAGATATTTTACTTGAACTTCTGAATGGAAAATCAAGAGCTTGATGGTGGCAGTGAAGTGTGTCAGCGATCATTGTCACCTGCCTAAGGCCCTCTCCTCACCTCTTCTGTATTTCTCCTTTTAAAAAACAAAACTGTAAGAGTATTTATTTCAGGTCTGGCTACTTTCCAAACAAGCAATTGTCCATTCAATGGAAAGAACACCATTAAAAAAAAAGACAGAAAGAAAGAATGAAAGAAGAAAACACAAAACACAGCACAACCACCCCAGGACTGATGGCTGGAAGTGTCACTATCCCTACAAATAGTTACCTGCAAGACAGAGATGAGTTTGGATTCGAGCATGTCAGATGCAGTGAATAGTGGACACTGTGCCATTGGGCTGCACATCGATAGTAAACATCAAATAAGTGAGTGGCCTGTGGCAGTTCTGTGTTGGACAGTACCTAAGTGTGGTTGCATAGGCTGGCACAGTACTGCTGCACAGCAGTTTAGATTGGACTTTAGCACACATTTAAAAAAAAAATTGTCTCAGGATATGTTCATTCACTGCTATTTCTGAATGCTACATAGTTGATGATTCATTGAAGTCGATCACTAAGTTTATATTTCATTTTCTGTAATTTCTGAGCTCTAAAGGGAAAGACATTTGTTCTGTCTCATAGATTCAAAGGGCAGTAACTGCTATGTAAGAAAACTTTCAGGTCCCAAAACTCATAGGTACTAATGAATTACAGCTACTGAAAGACAGAACAGATGGCCAAATACATAAGATGTTGGGCTGCCTTTATACCAGCTAGCCTTAAAGAAATGGATTGGGCTGTAAATAATTACTGCGTGAAGTGGCTTAGAATTTAATTTAGATACTTAGTCTATTTTTAAGCAGTAAAAAGAATCATTTGCATTGTTGAAAATATGTATAATTTACTGACCTAGGTTCCACAAATAATAGCATAAAATAACATTTTAGTCCATTGGCCATCTGTTTTGTTACATTATTCTGACTGCAAATGTGTTTTAATGCTATTTCAGAAGGATGGAGGATGTAAATTTTAGCTTTGGAAGCATGTTACACAATATGCATTTCTAACTAGCAGTATAAGGCTTATAGAGCAAATACAGGTTTTATTTACTATTTTGTCTTCTGGATTGTCCCTCATTTTCTTCCTCCTAGCCTATGCATCTTTTTGTTGGCCCCTCTTCAGTTTTACTACTTCATAAAATCCCTTCATTTTTATTTTTTTATTTTTGTAGTTTTCTGTGGCTTATATTCCAAACTACTAGGCCTGTACTTCACATGTTGTCTAAGACTGGATTTTGCTCTACAACAGAATAGAGTCTGACCATCTTCCTTTTCTATGATGAGTTTTTTTTAATTGGCTTTTTTTTGGTAAAAGTATAACAATCTAATGATTTTTGCAACAGTTGGAATATTCTTGAGAGCACAGAAAAAGTACTCCAATGAAACGGTGCTGTATTGAAAACCTTTTTTATACCAACTAAGGAGATAACATATTAAATTTTNNNTAGTGGTGCCTGTTTCACCATCACATGCCCAGGACCATGCAGAACTCCTGAGCTTTCTGATGAAGAGATGTATTTTAAACGCTTGCTATAATGCTTGTTTTCTCTTCTTCAGATGCCAAACGGAAAATAGATCAGTTATGGCAAAATCTCTGTGATATCAGGACTAGATGTCAAAGTAATTAGTTATGGCTTCTAGTTCTTTCATACCTTAAGGCAGGTTGAAATAGATATGATTATATATTTATCTCATCTATTATATATTTATCTCATACTAAAATACTGTTTACAGATTCATGACCTTGTTAAATTTTGAACTTTCAAGAGAATGAAAATTGCATTTCCAAATTCAAGCAAGATGTTATCTCCAGCCTAGGATGAAAAGATTTTTATACATAGTTTTCTGCCTTATTAATTTAACAAGATCTTAACAGATGGCCCTTCCTAGTGCTGACCATCTCAAGCAGGGACTTGACTTATCAGATTGACACTTCCTCTGAAAGAGAGATTTTTACAGCAGAGTTTTTTATAAGCATGTCATCAAATCCCACTGTACAACTGTCTACAGCTGTATGTCTAGAAAACAAACTATTGTCTGTTGTATGTCTAGTAAACAGACATACAATACCAAACCCCTTATAACGTTAGAAGATTAAATCAAACAGGTCTGAGGTACTAAAAGGGCAAGCTTCAGGTAGTTTCTCAAGAGACAACTGAAGACCTAATTCTGCTTGTAGAAAATCCGGACTCAGCTGGGACTGGAGCTGTTGTCTCACAACACCTGTGCCATGTCTACTGGACTTCCCTTCCTATAAAGCAAGAATTCAGTTTGCACCTGTAATTGGTAACTGATTTGCTTGTAACCAATATGCACCTGAACTAGCATGCTCAGGCATCTGAAAGCATGCCAGCTCTTTTTATCCCTGTTACGTGACTTCCATGATAAACTCCAAGTTAGGAGTTACCAGTTCAGAGATTCCCGATGTCCTTCCTCCACTATTCAACAACAAGGCAATATAGGACTGAGGCTGGTGGAAAGAAGTGGGTTACACCTATGGTTATAGATTTTCTATGAGGAAGTACTCCACTTCAGAATATTTGAAATTGCATTTTGTCTTCAACACCCGATTATGTATGAACACAAAACAAACCTGACTATTAGGTTTGACGTTATTCCACCAATGTAACAACAGAAGAAAGGAAAGGAAGATCTTTTTCTCCTCTTTTTATGAAAAAGTCACCATGTACAAGGTAATAGCTAACAGCCTACCATAGGTCAAGTCTTGCAGTTAGAAGAGAGAATTTGATTTTTCCACTGGGGTCAATTGCCGGTTTATTTTAGCATGTTTAGCTGTTAAACTCAGATTAAGACTTAAAGGTAGATTAAATGTTGATTAACTTTGGTTTTAGTTTAACTTTGTTTTTAGTAAAGGTAGTGTCTTCGGTAGAATTAAATGTATCAGTCATAATACTGGCCTAGGACATGATATGCACAGCTACATGTACGATAAAAAAGTAATAGTAATTAATGTACTATATATGCATAAAATACATATATATAAAAATAAATTTAGCATGACAAATTAAAATGAATACTTCTTGATGATTCATCCTAATATATACTTTTTCCTGATGTAAGAAAAACATCAAAATAGAGGAAGCTAATGTTGCAAGTGTGTATAAAGACATCCTGCATAGAATGCTCTTTTGCCAGAATAGTCTTGTAATTCTTAGAGAAAGAAAAGAAATAGAACAGTTGTTGGAGGGGGTTCTTTTTTTTTTTTTTTTTTGACAGATCTGGGTATGAATTGCGAATATATTGCTCAACGTAACTGTGTAGTGGAAACTTAAAGGAACAGCTTTCCACTGAAGGTGATATTTGAGTATTTAAAAGCCCTGATAGGATAATTGAATAGTTCAGCCACACAGAGAAGAGCTCAAATAAAAACCTTCCTTGCTGATTTAGTCTTATAGTTATCAGATTCAAAACGTCTCGGAATTGCAACTTCAAAATTGGAGAGCAAAATTTCCTGAAGCAGGCTCAACACTCCCTCTTAAGTAAACTGGCATTATCTTTTTGCTTTGAGTTACCACATATTTGTTAAGACCCTGAACTTAGAAGGTTGCTCCCTCTCCTGATAAAAGCTCAGGCAAGTGCCTTTTAGCTGCTCAAATTTGATGGGAAAATTTTTGGGAAAACTATACCAATTGTCCTGTCAGTCCTGAGTTTGCATAACAATTTGTATCAGGCCTAGCACACTTGCAATTCTGTTGCAGATGCTGTGTCTCCTAATAGTCTTCCTGGTTTGCTTTTCTTCCCCCTTCCCCCCCTATCCAACTTACTGACACTCTCAGGAAATAAATCCAATTGATTTTCGGTCAACTGTTATGTGAGTGGTCCTGAAGGGAGCATGTTACTGGTGAGGAGGAGGTGACAGTTACTTAACTTTTACTTCTCTGAGTCACTGACTTAGTTGTGGCTGTGTACTGTGTTGGTACACTTCATTTCATCTCAACGACTGAACACACAAAATTTGTCTAGCCTGCCACACTGGTAAGTTTGGAAATGTCACAGTCTGCAGTAATTGTTGTTTATAGAGTATTGTTGCTGTGAAATAGCATCCGCTTCCACCTCTGAGCATTGGCATTTTAGACAGGAAATACACATTTGCTATCGTACCATCATCTAACTTACATAATTCTTACAATGCTCATTTAATTCTTACTTGTGAGGACTTTCAGATGTGCGGAAGAAAAGCATGCTGGAAATGCAACATGTGATTACTCATTAGAAACAGAAATAGGAGATTCATTAATACAAATCATGTAATAGTTTCTGTGATCTTCTGAGATCATCACAAACCAACATTCAGCAGTCACCAAAAAAAAAGGAATAGTAAAAGGCATCTGCCCAAAGAACTTCCACTTTCAGTACATTTATTTTTTTCCTAGAAAGCATTTGATACTAAGCAGCGCCCTACTTTGACAGGTATGAAATAAACCTGGTTATTAATTTTCAATACTGATGGCAAAAAAAATAACTGAGCACGTCATTCATTCATTAGTCATTTCAGAATTAAATAACCAAATAGAGCTCTTAGATTGCTTTTTGAAAGGATGTAAAAATAAATGAAATTCTATTCCAGCAACATTATAAGGAAGTGGATGTTGAATCAAGAATAGTGACAACCCCAGTAAATCATAATGATACTTATATCTCAGGTCTGTATTGTTAATTTAACAGGATTGATGAAATTACATTCTGTCCTTTAAAAAATAAATAGACAAAGCATAAAAACCTGTCAGTTCAAGGGAAGAAAGCCTTAATTACTAACACTTGCAAAAAGAAACATTTTAGTTTTGTCTTCACTAGCTTTGAAACATGGACACAAAATGTTGACACACATTGCCAGGGATACAAGGCGATTTCAGGTTCACTGTAACCTCACCGAAAAACCTTACCACTAAGATGCAGTTACCTCCAGAATTGCAGCAGACATCCCCTCTGAAATGGAGCTGTTCACCACAGCAAAGCACCTTTTCATAGCAGCATGAAGATCATCTTGTGGCATCTCCTGTAATAAATGTACTCCAGGTGCCCTAGAAATAAAATGCACACAAATAGGACACCTCCTAAGAACGTGCTCTAACAATTCTTCCTAAAACTTAGGGCAATGATGGAAGGTGGTCAGAGCAATTCAGGCATGGTTCTGACGTTAACAATCACTTGCCCATGGGCAAGCCACTTTACCATGTTTTGGTTAGTTTTCTATCTATAAATGCAGTTATAAACTCAATACAGTATACATTGCTATCTGCCACTTCATTGTCTGTTGCTCTGGAGTTTCCTAGCTGATCACTTAACACCATGCTCTGTTAACCACAATCAGTCTCATAAATGAAGGAGCTGAGTTCAATGGATAGGGGTGCAATTTTCCCTTAAAGAATTTGTGTAATATAGGGAGGATGCATGCAGAGATTTATGAAAAACACACAATTTAAATACTTAGAGCAATGGAGCGTGATCATCAGAATGGTCAACTGCAGGAGATGCTGACTTTTCGGATGATGGTTTTTGGGGATGGAATGTGGTTCTGAAAGATCTCTTCTGCTTCCTCTTTTATTACAAGCACTCTTCTGTTCTGAATGGTTACACTTCGACTGTCCTCATCTTCCTCAGATTAATCAAGGGCAATTGAATAAGGGGTGAGGGGTGGAAATATTGGGTAATTAGGTGTTCAGTCTCAGATGAAGTGAATGAGATCTTTAAGACTGGTGATCATTTTTGAAAAGCCAGCATCTCCTCTGCTTGATGAGCCTGCTGCTGCCTCTTTAACCTCAACATAAGATCACTAAGCCAGATGGAAACACAGGTGCATTTGACATTAAGACCAACTCCCTGTCAACTAGACTTTGTTTAACATTGCTTTTCTGATTGTACAGTAACATCCAGCTTCTGTAGAGACAAATAACTATACCAATGGGAGCATAAACACATGATTACAGGAGTCACGTTTCCCATGAATAACCTGATAGAAAACAAAAACCATTATCTTTTGCTCCAAAAATGGAATTGCAAAACACATATTTTATGCAGATTCTATTATCAGGTATTATCAGTCAGAGATAACATGGTTGTTCTGTTCAAGTCAGACAATTCTAGGTTCTGCAGATACACAAAAAGTCTAATTTCTCTAACATATATATTCTTCAGTCAGGACGCATATAAACTAGGGAGAGAAAAAAAGCTATACAGGGTTATCTTGTCCACCTACGCATTTACCCACCAAGAGTAAGCATGCAAAATTTTACAGAAGCCAGGACGAGTGAAAGAATGAAAAGACCCAAAAGAATAATAAATATAAATCCCACTAAATCAGATGTGATTTAACACAAAACATGAGGAGATCTACTGGTAATTGTAAAATTTAAAATGTGTAGAATACCTAGTCTGAGAATGTTACATGCCAAACAATCAGAACACATTCGTTAGTCGCACAGAGAGTTGTGCATGTATGTTCCTTTGTATATACAAAGGAGCATTTACGTACATGATTTAAAAAGCCAGTCAGCCAACTGCTTTCATTTGGAGCAGATAGAAGGCTTAACAATAACTTCTTACCTTTTAACTTTTTCCTTAACTTCACTTGTAAAAAGTGGATCAACCTAGAAAGGAATACACACACAGGTATATGGCACTACTTTAGCACTGTAGCATATGTTTGAAATACCCAGAAAAGAAAAATAAATTTTAGCACATTTTTTACTGAAATATTTAAATATATGAATGTGCTGAGCTTTAAAATCATGCCACAGATCTGTAACTTGGTGGTTACATTTGACTTTTCAGACAAACGCTCTCGTGAGTGATTGACACTTGGAATAGCCAGCTAGGGGGGTGAGTGCACAGTATAGCAGAGCGTGAATTGACTACTCCACTCTAAACCTTTAAGTGACTCCTCTAATGCAGCATAGCTTTGGGCAGCTGTCAGAAAGGGAGGTTCCATTTCTTCTCCCCTGACATCCCTCTGGCTGCAGGTTCTAATTAGAGCTAGATCTATTTAACATGAATGACTGTTTTCAGATGACTCTGCTAAGGCTAACATGATTCAAATGACCGATTTGACAATTTACTATCTAAGTGAGGAACGATGCACCGATGTGCCAAGCAATTGTCTGTCCCTTTATGTATGGAGTAAGCAATGTGAGGAAGGAAAGGAACTTTCCAGGCTTTAGTTAACAAAGGAAGCAATCTGCATGTAAACTGAGACAGTCAGATAGAGGTTATCCACTGACAGAAACACTTGTTTGAAAACTAATGATCACAAAATTCTAAAATATAGTCTAACACAAAGGCATACTAGAGTTATTAAAAAGTTGTCTAAGCTGGGCTATTAACTCCCGCAGGTTTATTTACAAAGCTTAACTATGTCTGCTATTTTCATGTAACATGATTAAAAGAAATAAGGAGATCTTGGAAATCCTTAACTAGACATGAAGAACAGAACCAGACTTTTTTTATTAAGGCTGACTGACTATATTAGATTAATTTATGATAGCTTTCACAGTATGCAGCAGTTGTAAGTGCTGGAAACAACATGGCTTACTTTTTTTAATGCATGTTAATATTTTGGGTTTGGGGTTTTTTTTTGCACATTGTGAGACAGAGAACACTCACAACGCATTTTAGAAAACTTTTGGAAAAAAGTCAGAATTTATTTTATAACTATGATTGTGTACTTTGAACACAAGACAAATTATTTCATGAAAACAGGGCTTCATAAATTAAAAGATTCAAACGAATCACTCTTGCACTAAGGAATTAATTCCTACTGAATGCAAGAAATAAACGGCTTTCATAACTGCTTAAGAAAGTATTTTTGGTAACAGCAGGGGGCCCTTTCCTGAAGCACTACCTGATCCTGGCAACAGAGTATGATACAGATCCATACACTAAACCAGTATGTCATGTCACAGGTTCCTTGGATATTTCATACTGAGCTTCACAATTGCTATTTCTATATAAATATCTTTTCAGCTTTTTCCCCAAAGTACTATTTTGATGCTGAGTTCCTCTCATGAGGAACTATACTCTGTTTCCATTAAAATCAGTGGAGTACTTGCAAGTGATTTAATGAGCAGTGGGATATGGTCTTTTGCTCTTCTACCTTTAGAAGAATGAGAAAAACTACAGCCCGTGACTCATAAAATGTGTAAGATATTAATTTCTATGCCATCTACTTCTGTGGAAGCCAAGAAATTGCCATCTGCCTCATAAACAGAACAATCCTTTAAGCTGTATTCTTCTATTGGTAGATATTCCAAGAAGCCTGGCCTGAATATGAGAATTCAGTTAAAATATTATTTTCAGGATGGGTGTAGCAATGCCTTAGAGAAGTGATCCCCCTGAGCTACATTTAGGAACTTGAGGGGGCACAGTTATCTAACCACAGGCTCAATATAACAGAAATTAGATACAACATAAGCTGTTCAGTAAGTTGGAAATACACTTAAAAGATGTGAATGCTTCCAAAGCCAACTGACTATGGCAGGATGCCTAGGAACTTAGCAGAGTCTCAGAAAAAGCTACTGAAAAGAAAAGAATGTTACTCCCACCCAAAACATCTCCATGATCCAGTTCTACAGGTAGAGTGTTAGCTGCCACATTTTATTTTGTTACCTATCAACATAGGCAAATGTGATCATCAGCTACCTATCATCTTTTGTTAAAAAATCCTCCATCCAGAGGAAGAGCCTTCAGAGAGATGCAAATTTCATCAATTTAGCAGAGATCAGAGGAGAGCAGCTTGGGTTGTATGAATAGTTTCTATCAGAACAGACAAGATGACACATGGAAAGGGGAGTGGGCACATAGCAAGAAACCACACCTAACAGGACCAGATACGCTATTAAGGAAGTTCTACTCTGCTGACGGGCAAAGAAACTTCCGAGACGTGTTTGGCAGTGCAGAAAGTCACAGATCAAATGCTGCACAAAGATGAAGGTGCCTGTTAAGCATAGGGCCTACCATGATCAAAATCTAGGAAATCTTCCATAAACACACTATATTAAATTGCTGTCATATAAAAATTAACTCAGACAGAAGCAATGGTCCAGAAACATCTTCATTATACTGCTGGGACTACTGTGGCCCCCTAGACTTTGTACAGGAAAATAGGTCTTAGTACATTTAAAGTTCTGTCAGAATATCACCCAGAGTACTAAAGACTGAAAAGCTGTATCTGCAAGCATATTCAATACGGATAGGAAGGATGTGCTCAATTGCTCGGGTTCGTGAGGTTTTGACAGCATCATTGTGAAAGGAATCAGCTTTATTCACAGCAGCAGGTGACCCCACATTACAATTTTTATCTGATCGATTGTTGAATAGGCTCAGCAAGACCAAGCTTCCCCTACAACTGAAAATACAACTGTTGTCTGCAATGCAACACGATCTGCCTGCAGCAAATGCACCAGAAGTATAAGATCCTTGCAAACATACTAAACTCAGCCATTCTACATCATCTTTTCCATATACTAAATGCTTAATGAAATTCAATGTCTTCTGGCTTAACATGTAGCTCTACTACTGCAATGTGGGACAATTAACAACTTGTAAAAAATACAGTTTTAATTCAGCTGAAACAATTCAGCAACTAGGATCTAAATTAACAAAACTTCAGGTCTAGAAGAAAAATATATAATCTTTTTAAGAAATATTGGAACAGCTCGTTTTACCATTTCTAACAAGAGTTTCATTTTCAGGGAGTTTTTCTTGAAGAACAAGGAAGCAAAGGGTTAGAAGAGTTGTCAGCTTAATGGTAGCAGTAGCTCTTACCTTTTAAAACAAATCTCAGTGAGTAGGATGCTTATTCATGATGTAGCTGGCAGAATTACATATTCCTCAGCAGGCTAAAGAATTTGAAATTGTATCTTTGTCTCCGATTTGATTTTCCCAATTATTGTGCTCTAGGATATTCTGGAGCAGGTTACTAGACTTCCTCTAGTTGTTTAGTTTAGTTGTGCCAACAGCTGTTTAATTTTAGAACTAGCGCAGAAAACCTACAGTAAGTAACAGCCATCCATTATAAAGAGATAGGCTACATGACCTGATAGGTCCCTGCATCTGTGGAGGCAGTTACTCAACTAAAACTGTCTCAATAGGCATGGAAAGAAGTTGGACAGAGGAAAAATAGCTGTCAATGGAAAACAGTATCATTACAAACACAGCAATATTCTGTACTGTCTACAAAGATGGTTAAGAAGTATGCAGAGAGTACAAAGTGGGCTTAAAGAGGTTACCCAACAGCTGAATGCAAGTTTTGTGGCCTTACCTTTTTTAAAGTTTCATAAGCTTCTATTCTTAGAATACAGAGCTGCTGAAAATTAGCTATTGTTTCAAATTTCATTACAGAAATGAACAAAAGGAAACCTGGAAGAGGAGATAAATGCTAAAAATTTTACATTGTACAGGACCCAATCCTGCAACATTACTAGATTGCACCATTTGAGGCACTCAGGCATAGCAAGTGCAGGGAAAAGGTTATAATCTTATGTAAGCAAAGCAGAAAATAGTGTGTGGGTCTTTGTTCTTTATATTCTTAATTAATATAATCTTAATGTGTGGGTTTTTAATATTCACAATAAACATGACTTGCTTCACAGATAATGGCACTGATTTTCTTAAGATTTTGTGGTTTGAGAAGTAACATGAATAAGAAAAGTACAGTTAAACATCAATAGAGCTGAGATTTATTTTCATCCCTTAGCAATATTTTAGTACTATGGCAGAAATATGTTTTAAAATGGTTTAAGGAGGTTCAGTCCTTGATCCTGCCTATGCACTGCCGCAGGGCTATTTCTGGTAGCTTACTGTAAAGACATTAGCTTATGAAAAAGTGAAGCAAATTTAAAAAGACGACTAAAATGTTTAAAATCCTCACTGGAGGCAGCAAGTGCATCTTTTGATTCTAAAGCACAGGTTCATTACACCTGCTCTAGATTTGCCTTCCACACCAGTTCACTTCCAAATCATTTTGTGTATTAGCATGGAAAAAAATGCAGATAAAATAAAAATGTAAAAACAGCTTTTAAAAATAAAATTTTATGTCCCCAAATTTACAAAGAACAAAACTGAATGAGAAAACAGGAAAATAGTTCTTATTTACCCATTCAGATTCTATTTATTTTCTTATAAAACAGACTGCCTGCAAGTTTTCAGGCTCATGTGAAGATGAATCAGAGATGAGACTTATAGAGGGACAAGAACACATTACCCAGATGAAACAGTGAAGCTTTTAGTACCCTTTTAGCATCAGCAAGAGTTTGTTTCAGATGACAGAGCTGCCTACTCATACGTTTTCCAGTGGTTAGATTAAGGCTACAGGCTGCCTTTTCAAGACTTCTGCTATGGATATACATGTACCATAACGGATTTCTTTCTCAAAAGTCTTGCAATTAGTTTTGGTAGTTTAGTAATTATGTTCCCACAACATAGGCAATATACCAAAAGCAGAAGCAGGAGGACAGTCTCCCTGCAGCTCCACCTGCTCCCTGTGCAGGGCTGTGGGAAGCTGTGGGATTGAAGCTCATTTTGCACAGAATTAGGAGAAGCACTTCACTGGCTCAGAGGCACCTTTCCCCCGCTCCCTCAACGACTTACAGTGCAGTTGCTACTGTTGAGGATCTGGCCCACAGCAAATACTGTGCTAGTAAATATTTAGGTAGGGTATTGGTCAGACTGAGATTTGGGAAATATTCACTTTTCTCTCCTGGTTCTGAAAATAACCACGCATTTTGTAATTTTGCACTTTTTCTGCACTTAACGGTAATCATAAGACCGTTTACATGTTCATAGATGTTTTTAAAAGTCATGTAGCTGTAGTGCTTAGGGACACAGTTTAGTGGGGGACTTAGTGCTAGGTTAAACGACTGGACTAGATGATCTTATAGATCTTTTCCAATCTAAGCAATTCTATGATTCTATGAGTCTATGGATGGTTGCTTCCTAAAGGCCTCAGTTTCTGCAGGTGAAATCTCAAAGATGGATCCCAAAGTGGAAATAATTGGAAACAGTGGTGGATACTCAAAACACCACGTTTTAAGAGACCATTAGAAGAGAAAGGACTGGCAGAAAATTTATGCAACTCTTTACTCCCATTTAAGCATTCAGAACAGACTCAGACTTGACTAAAGTGGTGCGTGCTTCCCTCTGCAGAAAAGTTCAGTCTTGTTACTTCCTCAAAAAATCATGCTACTTGATTTAAAAATGATAGGGTGGAGTTGGGTGTGTTCAGTAGTTTTTCTTCTTTATCTTCATGCTTCATAAGCCCAGAGTTTCAAACCTTTCTCCACAACTAGAAGAAGATTATTTCATAATAATGACTGTGATAGTTTTGATTTTAAATTCCTTCAGGAGCTGATGCTTCATGAAAAGCAAACCATTGCTGAGAAACTCATGACAACATTTTAAGACGGCAACCCAACTGTATGTTTTATCTAAAGAGAGTTAGCAATCACAGAAGAGCTGCCATATAACTGATTGACACTGTTGTGAAAAGAGAGGATTAGAAGTTGTAAATTCCAAACTTGTTAAACAGGATCTTTATGACTTTGGGGGAAAAAAATGAAATCTCACATTTTACTAAGATACATATAATTCATTTGGAAGGAATGATACCAACTCTAAGCTTAATCTGAGATGTCGACATGCAAGAACAACTCAGTTTCTGATTTTATTTATTTTAGTCAACCCCACCTTCCCTCTCAGACATCTGTATCCCAGGGTTTAGTGCACTCGGGTTCTAAATGTGAAACAAATGTCACCAGTTTTATTTGTCAGCTCAAGCTCTGTCCTTGCTGTCTGGTGTCAGACAGAAACCTAACATCATTTTGCACCTGCTCTCAGCTGTTAATTGTGTACGAATTGAGACTACCAGAAATGGCATCAAAATCTAAATGAATGCAACAAAGACGCAATCCTCCACGTGAACAAAAGATGTAAGAACAGGAATAATGAGCATGTGATATCACCTTCACGGTATTAAAAATCCTCATTAACGATACCTGCTAAAAGAAATCTTCTAGATGGCAACTGTTGCCTTTCAAAATATTTGATAGGCTCATTTCTAAATTATTCATATTGAAATAGGCATTTCTAATATTTTATTTGCAAGAGTTCTGATTCTCTAAAAAATTTTGTACTATCCCACAGGTAAGAAAACAGAAGCCAGTATTAAAATCCAAATATTTTCATACTTTTTATCTTCAAAAGTTCTTTCTGTAGTCAAATGAAACACTAAATGTATTGTTCTAAGAGACCATAATAGATTAATAGCATTATCAAGTCATGTGGTTGAGCTAGACATAAAACTATAGTAATCCAGCTGCAAATGCCCTTTATAAAACTAGCCTAAGCCTTCTAAACAAAACAAAATCAGCATATGTAAAACAAATCTACAGCCACTGTAAACTATTTTAGGGCTATTGGTAACAGTTTGCATTAATAAAAACCTAACTGAATAGAGTTGGGCTACCTCGGTGCATATCCTCTTAGAAAAACCCTCTTAGCTGCTTTGCCTTTTGCAATGCAAAAGCAGAGCACACAGTGAGCGAGGAGGCCTTTTAGCTGATAGCAGAATGCTGAATTTGGAAGTTCGAGCACTGGAATCGCTTCCACTTCCACAGTTAAGCCTGTTGTGAACAGCCTTTACAACTGGTAGGTTTGTACCTTCTTACCTCTGCAACAGAAGTCCTCTGACTTAGGTTCAGTTTGGAAAGAATTATTGCAGTGTCTCAGACACGAGTAAATGGAAGTATTTAGGAATAAACATAAAAATAGTATCAAAATTACAACAACTTACTGCAGGTCCAATTATGCCCAGATGGACACTGGAATCCCTTCTGTGCCAATCTAAAACAGAAGAAGAACATTTTTTTAATGAATAAAAATTATTAATTTTTAATTTAATTTAATTCTTTCTCTGAAATCAACGTAAATAGCTGCATGAATATAAAAGAATTAGACAAATATTGTATTACTACTTAAAAGACTGAATGGGTACCACATTTCACGCTCAGCCCTCACATTACTCCTTAGAATTCAAATGATTAGCATATCTGAAAGTTAGTATTTAGCATTTCTGCTTCATGCATTCTCTTGTGATTCAAGGGTTGTTTAACTAAGCTCAGATACTAATTTTGAATCATCTCAAGAGAACAATGCTCTATATAATGCAGTGAATCTGGCCACCAAGACCAAATTATTTGAACTTTTTCCTATGTAAAATAACATGTAGAAGCAACTGCAACCTTTACAATTAATACTCAGTTATATGCACAAGCGAAATCTGCTGCTCTTTCAGTACCAGAATAGAACAAAACCAGTTACTTGACCTTAATAAACTACATTTGTTACTAAGCGTCACAAGGTGGTAAAGGCTTATAAAGGTAAGATGAATAGTGGAGGCTAAATTTCCAACTTGGAATACCTGAACCTTTTACAGACACAAACAGAACCTGGCAAAACATTCACCTACGTGACTACAAGAGAACTTCAGCCTAGTTTACAGGGTTGAGCCATAACAATGGGTGGTAAAATTTGCTTGTAACTTCAATGATACTAATTTGCACACATGCAAATCAGTGTAACAGCCATGAGACAGTAAGATAAAAAAGTTATTTTGAAGTAGGTGAACTCTTCTTTTGTCTTCCATTAATATTGTATGTAACAGCAAAACAGTTTTCCCAGCAAGTAAAATCATCAAATATTGCTTTGATTTTAATGCTCAGTTATTCCCAGCAGGCTGGAAAAGACGCAGTACAGAAATAATGTGTTGAACAGATCAACGGTTACATGAGCATTTCTTTTTTTAAATGTAAATACATTATGAAGTGTTCTGCAATGAATAAAACAGCTTATGCCAAACTTATAAACATTACAAGAAATGCATCTGAATCCAGGGACAAAACAAGGGTATTCAAATAGCAGGTACGTACCTGAAAATGCATCTACTAAATACAGAGGGTCTTTGACTCTTCGAAGTCCGCATATCAAAAGAAACATATGTAAACTGCCTGTATCTGTAGGAATGTCTGTAACAAATAATTTTAAAAGTCTGAATACAGATAAAAAAGCTGAATGCTCCAAATTGTCTCATGAATGAGCACATACAGTGGTAAAAGCAGTAAAAGGGTGGATTGTGAAAAATTCTCATTATTGTTCCCTCTGTTCCTTGCTTTCACATCAGTCTTCAAATCAAGTCACTGGAGAATGTAATCATGCACATCATTTTACAGGGCACAGGAATTTATTTCCAGAGGCAGTGAATGTGCAGGATTTGGAGAAAAAGCCAGTGGCCGGTATTCTTGATCACCAGAACCCAGCTTTGACTGACTAGGCAACTATACAAGTAAGTGTGTTTCTCAGTATTTCTACCCATAAGAAGAATAAATTTGCATCCATATAATAACTCACCACCTATTCCAAGGATATTGTGAGGTTTAGTTAATCAACGGCTGTAGGGATTAGAGCTCTTGATCTGATACTGTTTTTTTATAAAAGAACAGGTTAATATCCCATAGTTATCTATCCCTAATATGCCAGCATTGCTACAGAAGAATTAAGCACAAGTTAAATTATTGCAAAGCATTTATTTTAACCTTATTGCTAAGAAACACAAATGAACAATAATTTGGGAAAAAATCTCAACATGGGAATTTTTAGCATTGAAAAATCTCTGTTGCAAATACACAGCAACAACCTATAAAAATAGCTTTGTAGGTTATATTATAAAAAGAAGACCTGGCTATATTAGAAAAAGAAGATCTGATGTAGGGTATCGCAGTTGCCATTGGCTCTATGACAGCACAATTAATTCAGAACATACTCCTGGAGAAGGGTCACTATGTGATGAACCTTGGTAAAATGTGTTTATGATAAAACAACATAATACACAAATTGCTGAATGAACACACATAATTTAATAAACACTAGAGGGCTTGAAATGTTCATGTTTGATTTACTGTACTGAACAAATCAGTTTGCTGTCCTTCAGATCACCTATTTATTGAGCTCATGGCAAGGATTGATGACATGTATCATCTAACACTAGGCAGCTCAACAAGGAGCATCAAACTGCTGCTCTTCAGCAGCAGGCTGTTTGTGGGACATGAATGCATGGGTCCCACACCGGGGCTGTGTCACACAGCTACCAGGAGGGCTATGCTGCATGGTCAGAATGACTGTCTCTGGGATCTATGATTAGCAGAAGAAGGCAGCAGGACAGTTGTGGTGGCACCATCAGCTGCTGCTGCTGCTGCTGAACACTGCGGAGCTGCCTTCTCTGAGGCCTCCTCCTCCCTTTCCCTTCCACTCTCCACCAGCTGCAGGAACAACTCAGCTGCTTATACGACACCACTGAATCACTGCAATTTGTAAGTTCAGATCACCCAAACCAGCTTAAGGTTCCTCACGGTGTTGTATAACATAACTGCAGGGTCTGCTCCAGGCCCTGAAAGAAATATGCCAGGAATATCTCCCCTCATGTCAAGGAACTGGATTACCATGAGCTCTGCATCAAACCTCTATTTTGTGAGAGAGGGAGAATCAAAAGAGTGGTGATTCACAACATACTCAAGTACTATTGCTTTTAAAATTAAAATGCAGTTCAGGGACTTTTAAATGCTCCCTATCACAGGGTTCATTATTTAGTCTGTTTCATTTAACTTAAACAGCTTGAGCTGTCAAGAGCGGCTGCAGCAGACATGGTAAGTAATATTTTACTGGTTATCGGACCAAGAAATAATTTGTAATTTATAATACACAAACATTTGTATTGAAAAAGCCATTCTTCTGGCGCAATGGGCCATTAATATTGTTTGTTTTTAAGATATGCAGCAATGGTTTCAATTCGTGACATAAACTCACACAAAACAAATTATTAGAAAGTATCAGCAAAATTTAGACTGCATTTTAACTATCCATATGGAACAAAAATTCATTGCACCTATTGATGCTCAGCTCTGGCTATTTTGGAACAAACTTAAAGTTAGTGCTGAAAGCTCGGTAAGACAGCGGTGAGAAATCAGGACTCCCTGTTCTCATGTAGAGACCACAGAATTATTACACTCTTGATGTGACAGTACCCTAATCAACATTACCTATACTTGAAATAACTGGTTCTTTTTTATCTCTTAGCATCTTTCTGTTTCTTACAGCTTTCAGTCTATTCATTTTATTAGATAAGGGTTTAAAGTGCTCTGACAATGGAAAGCCCTAAGGACCGATTCTGTGCAGTCCTGACTGCCATTCTGCTCCCTGTACGAAAACCTTAACCTGAAAGAGAAACAGGAAACTGGCCCCACAGACAGTAATTGTACTTTGTAATCTGGATTTTGCCATTCAGTTCCTGTGGCATTTAAAGGTACTTCTCCTGAGAATCTCATCAATAACAGTCTAATTATTTCACTAGTAAAATTACCTAAAATAATATTTATTAATGAAAATAGCCCACTTATTTGACCTTTATTACTTTGAAAAGGCATTCACAACCTTGAACTCTCACTGCAGACTATTCCTTTCATGCAACTTTACAAAGCCCTACTTGTCTACCATGAAATTTTATGCACTTTTCTCTGAAATAGCAGATAATGGGTATACTGGACTACAGACTGGATCCTACATGGCATTTCTAAAAACTGTCATAGACGGGCTAGTCAAAAAAGGATTTGCCTCTGCCATTCAATTTAGTGAAGTGAGAATCAGTTGCAGGTTTTTTTTACTGTATGCTGTAGATCTTAGTCATCACGTAATTCATTTTTACAGGCAGACTTTCCCCATTCAATCCACTTAGAAGCATATAAAGACATTCCTGAGAAGACTGCATTACCAGCACATCACTGCCACTGTTTAGTGCTGGGAGTTTACTCATTCTCCGTCTACTTAAGATCAAACTTCAGCAGCACTTGTATATCTTGTTAGCTTTCTGCTCATTCACTGAAAATGGTTAAATTCACACATCAAGATGATGCCTGCATCAGTGTTTTCCCACCTATTGCTTTCTCAAGCCTTGCTAGCACCCCTGCTGTGGAAAAAAAAAAGGTAGCCATTTGTACAAGAAAGCAATCATTTTAGTATGCTTTGTCCTCACAAGAACACTGAAAAGGGGAACATATTAAGAGAATAACTGCAATAGCTGCCTTTACCAGCTACGGCCATCAGCTGGGTGAAAACTGGTATTTGAAAGAAGACATTATTTCTTTTTCCTTGAGCTTAAACAAGACTTTTGGTATGTGAATTTTTGCCACCATTCTGCCTTTCCCAGATAGGCTACTTAATCTGTAGTAAGATTCTACCGCCTTGTGTGATTCAGTTCTGAAATGGAAATATATCAACATGGCACAATCAACTGATTTGCTTTTTTGATACATTCACTGTGTCACTATCTTGTTGAATGACATGCAAACACCCAAATAACAAAAAAGTACTTGTGTCTGTTTCTCCCCATTTCTGTTAGTGTTACAAAAGCAAAGATTTGAAACAGCACACTGTGCTTCATTATCTCTTAGCTCATGCATCCTTCTGTTTGCTTTGCAAAGAAAATACAAAATGGAAAGATTTGTACATAATCGCTGGCAATAAAAGGAAAAGATTGCATGGTACGTGTTTTCCAGCCATCCTTCAGAATCGCTATATACTCAATGCAAGTCAAGTCTTGCCACTGGAATCAAATATAATGTGTCAAAAATAATTGTTTAATGTCAGTAAGAGATGCTCCTTTAAACATGTGTCGTCAGTATGTCTATGGCTGTAGTCTGATTTGTTACATTGGCTTTATCTGTAAAAAACAGCCACACATTGGCCACAGCCAGTCTTCAGCCTGCTTAATAGGTCACCCGTTTAGCAAGATGTGAGAGGTCAAAACAAGAACAGTAATTGATAGGATTATGAAAAGCCATTCTTCTCATCAGCTTGACGGTATGCTGTCCTGATATGCCACACAGGACCACGGGGATGGTAACAAATGAACTGCAGGTGAGCTGAAATGAGACAGCCACAGTGGAAGATTAAGACTGACATGGAACTCCCACAGTCATGCAACTCCTTTTTCATGATGGAGCAGAGGTGGTATTATGCTGCTCAAAACTGAAACACAGCAATGTAGCATCGGCACTTACAATTTGAGAGTGGAATTGCATGATCAAAAGAGTATCCAACTGCTATGCCAGTGTATTTGTTGATAGTATTGGAACCTGGCATGAAATATATTGGCTAATAGATGAAATGTGATTAATACTCAGGATTCATGTTCTCCTGCTGGCTGTGATTCTGAGTCATGGCATGGCCTGGAGAAAGTTTGTCAAATCTAGACTTATCCATCTAGACTTACCCATTCATCTGCAAGCAGGTTTAATAATTGCCTGACATGAAGCAATGGCACTGGGTTTAACATTTGGTAAACTGTTCTGAGGTCTTCAGTTGCAAGACAGAATGAGAGAATGGAGTATATTAAAAGTGGAAAACATTTTCATAATGCAACACTGGAAACAAGCAGTCTATTATTTAAGATTTCATTAGCTCCTAGTTTGTTCCTTACCTGAAACTGTGTAACTGTTTGTCAAATCAACTAGTTTAGCATTATGACACACTATCATAGTTTACACTTTGGCCTTTATAAAAATCTGTACTTAGATGCCAGAATAGGAAAACATGAACACAGACAGCTAACATAAAAGCCTAAATCATTTCTGAAGTGTTAGTAAGGACATTGTTTTTCCAAGAAAGGCAAGAATAAGTAGAAGTGTTATCTAAACACATCTTGAAAGAGCAGATTCATTTAACTCCATCCCTCTAGGAATAATCAGGAAAAAATGTAGTGATCATAGATGTACATTAAAAATGAATATATTACTGCAAATCTTTAATCTTACTGAAAAGCTGCAGGCCTCTAAGTGAATGAGTAATAATCAAGCATTAGCTTGCTGAGAGGTAAAGCAGCAGTTAGAGAACATCTTAAGTGAGCAATTTTCTCACCACTTGCTCAAATAAAGAAAATAAAAACATTTTTCTTATTTAAAAGTCTTTACTGTGCTTTTGTAGGGTGTTTTTGAAATGTCTAGAGAGGAGAAAAATATAAAAAGGAACAATGTGATTTTTCATTCAAAGGTATTATTTTGGACCTGAACCAACAACCTCACAAAGCCAAAGTTCTTAAAATGTGTTCATTCCTTTTCAGCTTAAAATCCAATTGGTACTAGAGGTTCAGTATATTTTATCAAGTATATCAATATTGGACTTACAGGTTATAGTTTAGGATAGAAAGATTGCCCACTAATGTAAAAAACCAGTCTGCAGTCAAAGTATTTCTTATTAATATTAGGTCAAGGATGAGCAAAGATTTTAAGATTAATTTTCCAAACCCTGATTTCAAGTTCACTGTTTTTTTCTATGTACCATTAGAGAATAATAACAAGTTCATATTATTTGGGCTTAGTCATCCATTTTTGGTTTTGTTCAGAAACAAAATCTAAGCCATGACGAGATGGTGAGGATGAATAACCTTTCTCATTTTCCTTTCTGTTCACTTTGAACCACAGCAGGTCTGAAAGCATTAACTGATGTCCTAGAAAAGGAAATCCATAGGTTTAGTGCTGAGATTTCAGCCTGTAAGATGGTTATTTTATTTTCTTGAATTTGAAACATATACTCTGGCGTGTATTTTTGATACTCTAAATCTTTCAATTTGTAGTTATTCTTTACATTCATCTACCTACACACAGCAGAAATACCATACATCATTAGATCTTTTAGTCTCCTGGCACCAAGAGTTTGATTTTGTGTCTCTTTCACAAGTCAACTATTAAAAACAAGCTGCTCAGACCAGCTAAGTTTTCCAGCTTATTTGACATGGCGGTGTCCTCCTGCAGTACAGCTTCAACGTGCTATCTTACTTTATACTGACTCTGAAGTTTCTGTAATTGAAGTCACTGATGACACAGAACTTCCACAATTATTAGTCCAATTAGGCCTCATTTCAGCAACATACTTAACCACCTGCAGATCGCAAACATTTATTAATGTTTTATGAAGTTGAGCTTTTATTTTACAAAGCAATTTGTTTCTTAGGAACTAAGGGGAAGTGGAGGTAACAACTGTATCTGACGTGTTTATACTGCTATTCACATTCAGTCGTGACTAACTGCTAGAGTTGCTGATAAGTTTGTGAAGACAACAGAAATTAAATGAACCTGTTAACTTCCAGGGGCAGGATACTAATCCAGAAAAATTAGACTGCAAAATTCTCCAGCAATCCTTTTCTCCTGTTTCTCATTATTTCTAACAGATCAGACAACAAAAAAGCTCTATGCTTTCAGATCTGTTGGGGAACACAGTTTACTGCTGCTATCATGTCATTATTTCTATGGTCAGCTATGTATCTGCACAAACTTTTACTATTTAATTTTTCTTACGTGGGTCTTTTTTTCCAGCATAGCTTTAGGAAAATATAATGCCTCTGTAAAACCCTGTCTGTGTCATGACAGGTTATGTAAACTTTTCAAGCTCTGAAAATAGCCGTGCTATGAAGCAGAAATTATCTGAGAGTAGAAAAAGCAAACTACAAAAGTATATTGCATCTTTTATTTGGTAGTGCAATAAGCATCTGATCCTACGATTCTATGTTACCTTCCAGGAAACCAGTTTTTAGTCTTATCTGTTGGGTACATTAGCTTTCTCAGTTCATTAGTATAGACTTTGTTAGTTATCTACATCTTCTAATCACATGATGTCTAAGTGTTTATTAGGGTTTACATCTTACAAGCTTCAGCCACATTCCAAAGAAATCAAAAGGAGCCTTTCATCACAGCATGATGACATCAAGCCTGTCTGTGATCTTAAGTAGCTGTGCTCCATCCTTGAGCTAAGTTGTTAGAAAAGATCAGTCTCACTTTTCACATTTACTTAGACTGTCTTGTCATTGTCTGTCAACCAATTTACAGCAAAAGCCTGAACTTCCATTGTCTCTCTCAAGTCTATAGATAGGCATCTAAAATTGCTAACAAAACTGATTATGCTGTATATAGATTCCTGTATTAGAAGGTCAGAGAAAAGGAGTTTCATCATCTGGTCTGACCTCCAAACTGACACAGGCTGTAATACTCCCCTAAATAGCCTGAGTTACTAAATACACTCAAAACATTGTCTCCTTGAAGTCTGTTGAAATCTGCACTTGGTTCAGCTTTTTGGTTTGACTACTGTTGCTTACTGTCTCTCATCCACATAAGACAAACTTTGTGAAGAAGACTGTAACCAGAATGCAAATTAACTTTAAAAGCTCTTTTTTTGTAGATTTTGCCAATAAATGTTTTAATAGCCAGCCATGGCAAATACTGCAGCTAGCAGCTAGCACACTAACCCTATGCAAACATCACCTCTGCAATCCTGAAGTCTGCTGCAGAGACTATGATTATTGTACTGAGATTGTATTGCACCCAAAATAACAACAAAACCTTTCGCAGCACTGCTTCAGCTTGTATTAGGCAATTGCTGTTTATGTTGGTGACCCAAACTATCAAATGAATTGTACAAAAAGCTGGTATTCCTTAGCTTTTGGTTCAGCACCATTCACATTTGGGGCCTGGGGGTGGGGGGAAGTCTTCCACAGTAAAATGTATTTGACGCATTCTGCCACTCACTTATATCTACCATTAAATTCTTTTTGAAACCATTACACTGATTTAAAGAGACTATTTAGGTACTGGTGTTACATTTAACTTGAGTCAAATGTTAAGGCTTTTCTATGACTAAAAAAAAAAAATCAGTACAAAGAATATTCATAAGAAGTCTGTTCTATGAAAAAAAGTCTTGAAATATTCTGAAGAGCCTATTTCATTTTAAAGAATAACTTGAGAATATATGGCCTGATCACCAAGGACGTTTAACACTGATGCCTCAAATGTATTATAATTTGCATTGTAGGCATGTGCTGTTTCTTTACATTCAGCCCTGGAAATCCTGAATTTGACAACTGTTCAAGGATACTGCTAAAGATACAGGTAAGAGTTATCTGGAGAAATATTTCCCACAAAAAATCATTAAATGCCTTTAGATATGAAATAGAACTTAATGAAAAAAAGTCTTAAAAAAAAGAAAGATGTGAATGAGAGTGGATAGCTTTATCTGCATAAAAGCTAGGGGTCTTTTCAAGTGTACTTCACTGTGCAAGCCTACACTATCAAAATCGTATTCTTCTGAGCAAAACTGCCTTCCATTTTTGATAGTTTTCTACTGATTGCTCCAAGTTTAGTAGAATTTTAAACACTTTTTGAAACTGCAAATCTCCAGAGAAGCAATTCAGTGGGAACTCCTAATTAGTCTGTGGTAAGCGTAAAGGTACAGCCAAAAAACCTGCCTCCATGTGCAATATTAAATGAAGTGGAAATTGTAGGCTGCCACCAGAGATGGATATAGAGATGACTGGTAAGATAAATGAGATGAAACAGTCATAAAAACAATCCTGAATAATCTGATGCCAGTTTTCAAGTTATTATTTAACAGGCACAGATGTTAGAGTCACATTTTAGTTTGCTTTTCATGTACATTATGAATTATTTTGCACTTTTGCATTAGTACACATTAGGCAGAAAACTGTCTCTAATACATTAGATGAAATGCACTTTAGGGGGAGCTTCCCCCTCCTCAATCTGTTGACTGCTCTTTTAATCATAAAATGGTTGGACATGAGATCCAATCAACACTAAGGCTGTGCTAGAAGGTGACAAATCATTTCACTTCAGAAAATTATTACTCTTAGTGGCTCTGTGCTTGTGTGCCGTGATTTACTGAGAACAAAATAACCTCACAATGCTCAATTTGAAATTGGACAACGGTTTTGAATAATGGCACGTATTTACTGATGTGATAAAGCAACTGACTAGTGAGGATTCATTTGTAACAGAGGGGACAGCTGTACTATCAGAGATCACATTGATGAATATAATATTGAAATATTTTTACCACAGTAAAATGCCCACAAATTCTTCTTTTGGGGAAAGGCAGCTGGAACAATTAAAGCACTGCCAAGATCAGGTGACTTTAAATTAGGTCATCTGCCTTACAAGCCATTACTTTGGTGAAAACAGAGACAGGCTCTAGATCAAGACTAAATAATAAAACATTAACACCTATTTCCCTTCTTCACCACTCCTTCACCTCACCTGCTCTTCTACAAAAGATATCCACAGTTTCTGTCTCACAGCTGTAAAGCACAGCATGCTCAGGTACTGGTGCTTTGGTCTAACTTACCTTCTAAGGGACATCGACCTCTATGTCATGACCATTTTACCTTTTCATGCAATTCAGCCCTGGACGGACGAGAAATCTGGAGGCAGTCTGGGCAGTTTATTAACCAGGCTAATCTGCCTGAATCTAATATTAGATTTTCATTTTTCATATCATTAAGTCATTTTATTACATAACCAGTTAACCTTCACATTCTAAATTTCTTTCATCATTGATATCTACTAAGAATAAATATAGTGAATACAGAAAAAAAGTGAGTTTTACCTGCATTTTGCAGAAATCTATACCAGTCAAATGTTTCACTGGGTGTAGTCTTAATTCCTGTGTTGAAAAAAAAAGAGAAACACAACACATTTGATTGGTGTGTGGATGGCTGAACTTCGGTGCTTGAAGCCTCCCCTAAGAAAACAGTATTTCTGTTAAGGACACTGAGTTCCAAACACAGCTGCTCCCATCTCAAGCTTTTCTCATCCCAATGTCAGGTTGTCTGCACAATCCTTCCGTCGTCATCAGATTGAAATTCAATTGAAAATTTTGCACGATCACACAGTTTATGAACTTCTTTAGCAACTGAGGGAATTAAACGCACTTACAACAAGCTAAATTTGGCCTTTTAAAACCTGCATACGAGATAATATTATCTGAGGGAGCATATTATTCCAAAACAGATATAGGTCAGTTGAGACCCAAGTCCTTAACATAAAGCAAAGAAAGAAAATTAAATTTACATTGAAATTAAATATAATATAAACTGAGTATTAATTTATTTGTTTTGCCTTGTGATAAAGATTAATTATTTTACTAATGAAAGAATTTTATTAATTTATTTAATTTCACAAGAGGCTTAAATATAGACTGAATATGGGCTAAACAGACCTCACAATGAGTTATTTCAACATAACAGTTTTGAAAATAATTTTATTTTCTTTGAAAGTAAAATATACAAAATTGAATGAGTTTTGGAATCTGTAGACGGTTATTTTTAGATAAATAAAATCAGGTGATGTAGCTTAAGTAATCACATATAAAATGCTGAGCTGAGTGTTCCCTAGACTACTCCCTTAAGTAATATACTTTGGATTAGACGCTTGTTGGGTGTCATTATGCTGTGAACTCAAAGCATTTAAAGGAATTTGAAATTTCAGAGAATAATCATTCAGCATCAAAACTTCCATATGCTTTGGAGAAAGCTCAGTGTTACCGTAGGTGTTACCTTATCTTTCAGATTCCTGCTGTAAGGCATCTGGGAAAACTTTCTTTAAAAGCACCAAATGAGTTAAAAATTTAGGCTAAGAGACTGAAATACTGCCCTAGTTAATGTCAATGGCAAAAAGCATAACTTCAGTGGAGCCAGGACTTCAAACTCCATACCCATTTCAGCAAAATATTTCTGGGGCAAAGAAGGTAGATACATATACATACAGGTACCAAACATGATTCAAATAAATTGGATGTCTTAGTATTTCAAAACTCTCACCTTGAGTTTGGACATATATTTTCTTCCTAGCATCTGGCTTTAAAGAGAAGAAGAAAAGTAACTTTCATAGTTCACCATAAAAGATCTGTTCAATCTTCAAAAAACCCCAACTAGTATAACAAAATGCACATCAGCGTAATTTTTTTTCAACTATTAAAAATCAAAACTGACTGTTAGAAAGATACATAAGTAACACCAAAAGCCAAGTCAGCAATGTAAATTACATTTACTATGAACATTTACAGTATCAATGAATCAATTTTGCAATTAACACAATTACCAAGTTAGTACAAACATCTTTTAGTTTATCTCTGTATCCTTTCTTGTAATCCTTCACGTCTTTATTGCACAGAAAATTAAAATACTTTCCTAGAATATAAAGATTTTCAACTACAGAACATCCCTAGTTCCCAAAATACGTTAGTCTTGAAAGAAAAATTATAGCTGGTTTTGAAACCACAGTCTACATTTATCCATAATAGATTTTTTAAGCACATCAGGCATGAAACAAATCCCATTTACCTCTAACGTTTTCAAAAATTGCTGTAAAATATATGTAGATTTGTCTATGTGGGAAAAACTGGCCAGTAGTAGTTACTGCAGAATATTCCCAAATAAAAATTGTGTAAGAAATTATTTTAAAATAGCTATAGTAAAAGAGGTAATTACTACACTTCCAAAGTTACTCCTGAAGTGTTACTATGCTAGTTATTTAATTTAGGTGATTAAATAAGCAAGTTCCTATTTCAGTATCTTTCTATAACTCCAACCATGAATTTGTGGAATACATTTTTTCACGAAAACATCAAAATAGTCTTCTGATGTTTCCACATTGAAAAAAAACCAAAACCAAAAAAACAACACCACCACTCTCCAGCAAACAAGCAGAGTTTTTTGAGCTCAAAGTATTTGTGCAAAGCTTTGTGTTCAGACAATTCCTAGTTGTTCTAAAAGTACTGGTTGCAAAGCCTGTAAAGGAGTAAGCTAAGGAAGGTATTATTCAACTGGTGTAATCTCCAACAGATTTGCTCAATATAACCTTGAACGTTTCAGTTTGAAATTATATTCTTTCACAAATTTCAACTAATGCTATTGCTTAATTTAGCATCATTGTGTCCAGAAATGAACAACCTTCTTTAAAGCATCAGTCTTTGCCGTCTGGAGACTGAATCTCGCCTCCTGTTCAGTGCCGATCTCATTATGCAGAGAGGCACAGTCCTAGCAGGCTGCAACTCTCTGAGTCATTGACCATTTGCCTGCCATGGCTCTTTCTAAAGTGCAGATGGAAAAAAGGAGTACTAAGTTCCCCCTCCAGCCATTCCACTTTTGAATGGTGGGATACACTGCTGATACACTGCTGAACTCTTCAAACTAAATATTGCTATGCAGACGTGCCTCTTCATGTGGCAAGTTGTTGGAATAACGTAGCCAGAGTTAGCCAAGGCAGAGCATCACGTATACCAGTGCACCATGTCAAGCTGCACGTTAGTCTTCCCTTCTCCTCTCCCACCCCCTCCCACTCCTTAGCAGCTTGTGAAATCACAGCTGCAGGACGAGAACTTGTATTAGGAGAACAAACATTAATGCAGAAACAAATGGTTAAGCAACCAATTCCCAAATCAGTCAGCTCAGGAAATAAGAAGCCAAGGAAGTGATTTTTTTTTTTTTTTTTTACCTGCAAACATTTTGGTTTTCCCCTATCACTCCCATGTGACTGCCCCTCCAGTCCACTGCCCAGCCTTAACAGTCTATTTTAGTTATTAAAAATGAACTGGAAAAAGAAATGGACAGAAAAGAAGTCATAAAAAAAGTGAATAGTCATCGACAAGTGGTTCACAGATGGGAAGGAGGCAGTTTCTGAGAAGAAGAGTGAATTAACTAAGTCACAAAACCTACGTAAACAAGCAGCAAATCCACACATAAATGAAGTGCGGGAAAAAATAACACTGTTTATACTACAGTGGAGGACTAAGGATACTCTATGGACTTTTTCTTTCAAAAGCTATATGAACTTTTGTGTTCAAAGCATTTAAAATAAGAAAAAATGGTTTAATAGCTTATTTTGTTACTTAACATTTCTCCGGCCTGCTCTTACCTGTGAGTTAGTAGCATTTTAAATTATATTGGATCTTCCAATCCCAAAAAAGCCTTGCAAACAATGGAGGCAGCATTGCAAGCTGGAGGCCAACCTCAGAATTTAAATTTGCAGGACAAGTGAGATAGCTGAACTTCAGTGCTAGGACATAGATGCAGCAAAACAGAAGGTGGAAAAAAGCAGATGAGGCAGAGGGCAGCTTAAGCCAGCCTTGCCTCCATAGCTGACATAACTGCATGGTTCTGCCTCAAACTCTGGTTGGTGAAGATAGGTTTTTAGTTCCCTAAAACCACTAAGTTTCAAAAATAAGCCTAAGTTAAGCATCTGGTTTCATGCTTTGCTGGACCTTTAATGGCTAACAGTGAGTATAATCCTGCTGGGGCTTGGATCATCAAGAAGAAAATAGCAGGAATACTGTGTAACTGGGCATACAGATATATTCACACTTTATAGATCAATTTTCTGTTATGTTCTTTATTTTAAATTGTCTTGAAGAGAATGGAAAAATGAAATTGAATGCTAATAAAACTGGCTTAGGTAATTCTTATGCACCAGTTTTACACTACTGAAATAAAACACTGACTGTAAGCACAAGATCTTTTACAGTATTTCAAACACACTTGGAATACAGATTATTACAAATGCTGTATTATGTACTTCATAATTAAAAATAATTTATCCAATGTAGTAGAAAAGAATTTGTTGGAAGATACAGCCCTTGAGCACAGTGCAATTGCTTACATGTTCGTAATTTAAATTCTTAATTGACTAACTAATAAAGCACACATTAGAGGAATAATGCAGTTCACATTAGTGTGAGTTAATATGTAAAAAGTGTTAATATTCTGTGACCTAGGTATAGAAAGACGTATTCATATTCTTCACTGTCGGAAAGTAAATGTCACATTTGCTCTCACCCTTTATATGATGATACAGCTAGAAAAAGAACCCCAAACCCCAGTGTTTAAGACACAGGTCAGTAGGTGGTAATTCAGTTTAGGACTTGACAGACTTGCCTCCAATTCCCTGTCTGCCACAGACTTTCTCCAAAACACTGAGTGAGTCTCATAGGTCCAAAGCACAAAGGTGTTTCGGTAAAATCAATCAAAGTAAAGTACTTAAAAACATTTGAGGTGCTATTTCAAAATTATTTCAAAGTTCAAGTTTGTTTCTGCTCCTTATACTCTGTTACTTTTGTCTTTTTCTTGCATAAGATCTGTGATAGAAGCTGTGCCTTTTCATGTTTACCCATCATGAAGTTCATTGTAGTAACTATTAAAACCAAGTTATATTTGTAATATACACATAATATATATCCTATGTCTGCTCATATATACTTTTAATGCAAACAGATAAAAAAAAATCAATTCATGCTGAAACAAAGTACTGAGTTTTAAATTATTCTGTTGTGCAAGCTCCACCTCTTAAGTGATTTTTTTAGACAAGGGTGTATTAATGATCATATTATGATGCAAATTAGAACTGAAGAGATACCAAACAGTTAGTTTCTACTTCTTGCATTTATTGTTCAACTTCAGCTGATGTTTCACAAGATGCGGTGAGTGGAGCTAACAGCTCACTGCATCTGGAAGAGGATGGTCCTGCCTTGGTCTTTTTATTCCAGTATGCTGCCCCTTAGTATCCGCCAAATAGTTACTGCTTACACTTCACTGGATCTGGTACTCAGTGAAGCTCTCTGTAATCCAGTAAAAGTCTTTAGCCAACAAGTTAGTTGGAAAGCTAACCTTGCACAGAAAATCAGCTAGGCCATCAAGCTGGATCAGCAAGCCCTGCTGCCTGGTGTGGAGTTTTTCACAGGTTACCAGTGCAGCCTGACACTATCCAAAAGCACTCCTTGTACTCAAATGATTGGCAGCTCTTTATTGTCTTACTCCGCTCTTCAGAAACCATGACTGAGGACTGTCTGCTTCAAGGATTTGTCTCAATTTTCTCCACTGGCAGTCTGCCATCAACTCAACCACGTAAGGGTGAAAATGTTGACCTAGTCTATTTTCAAACAGGAGCATCAGATACTAAAAATAATTGCACTGAATGTCTGAAGTAGACTTGCAACACAGCGAATGCAATGGTACCTGCTAAATGAAGAGAAAGAGAACCAACCACTATTACTGCCAGTTCTTTGCTGGCTAAATAATCTCCTTAAAATACATTGCCAAATATATTTAACCACTATACTGTTGGATGAAAATAATTTTATTCAGTATTTTTCCATATATCATTCAGCACAGCATGTTTCATTTTATTTTCAGAACAAGAGATGAGTTTTAAGAAAGTTAAGTGCTATTTATGTGCTACATATCCCTCAAGGCCTGGTCAACAGGGCTGTGTATCACATATTGCTGGGCTTAGCATAACTTCAATTTTAGCTCTGCAGTTCACTTTAGGAAGTTCGTTCTATTTCCAGTGTTGACAAAACAAGTATTTTCAAATCATCCTTCAAAATTCTTCATTGTAAGTAAAGTGGAATTTTATTGTAAGTTTAGTGGAATTTTTGGCAACAGAAAGTTTATTAAATGATGCAAAAAGACACAATATATGCATATGGCATCAGAAGAGACTTGGTAACAACAGCAATGATTAGTTCTAAATGTTACAGAGAAGCACTTCCTAAACTGCTGGATACTCTTTTCAAATATTAAACAGCTTTTAAATGTCAGATCTATTTGACCTGTCAAAATACATAAATATGAAATGCTTTCTCTGAAAGGAAAAACAGGAATAGAGAATATGAAGATTATTAAAATTCTCTAGCATTATTCAGAAAACATTTTAGGAGAATGCATAGTTGATAATACTATAAGCGTCACCATCATCATGTAAACTTACCCACTATGCTGCTGCCAGTTCCTTCATTTTCATCGTGAAAGCCACTGCAAATCTAGTTAAATGGACAAAAATAGTTGGGATCATCTGCTTAAAGTGTTCAAGCATAAAACCAGAAATGTACTTCAGAAAAAAATCTTTGTAAGAACAAACAGCAGAGGCTTATAAAAATGATTATAGATGGAAGGACAGAAAGCAGGCTTTCTATTTGTTTTACCAGAAAATACTGGTAAAACAAATGGTATCTCTTCAGGCTTTAGAAGTTAGAGCTCTTGGGGAGTTAAAGTGAGGATTTCTTAAAGTAAGAGAAAACCCAAATAATGGAAACATCCTTCAGTTTATCTAGATTCATATATACAGCTGCAGTAGTGAGTCAGCATTTCCTGTTTCTACATCATTGCAATAGCCCTCTTCACAACCAGAAGGCTAGGTAAGAAGGGATCTTAAGTCCAGTTACTTTCATACTACTGTTATTTGACAATATCCAGTCCCACTATTTGCAACTCATTGCAACTGAGTTTAATTCAAATGAGCTGATCGATTTTCTTAAACCTTTCCCCAATGTTGTCTCCTTATTTCTAAGTAGTCAAAGCTGTCAATGAGAAACAAACTGAGAGACCAGAATGTTATTCTTCAGGAAAAATATCAGAATTAAATAAACTAAAAAAAGAAGAAAGATGATCCAGTGACTGGGCTTCAGCTCTGGAATCTCACAGACTTGGGACACTTAGCTCTGTAGCTCTGAATGCTGGGCATCTGCAGTGGAGATGAAATTTGCAGTGCTGAGTTAGACCCCTGATATTCCTTTATAATAAATAGGGAAGAATTGGGTGCCCAGAAACGAGATATACCACAGCTGTCATTTCAGGCAAAGAGACAGTTACACTAGCCAGACATAATACTGATAGAAGGGCATTTTGACTGTTCGCTGGTTAAGACTTTTCTTTGTTATGAGAAGGGCGTTTAAATGAATGAACTGTAGAATAGTGTATGAACACCATCTACTCCTCCTCTGTAATGTATATAAATCATAACGCCAAAGTAAGAACAAGCAAACAAAAGTGTACTTGAGTAACTTAATGGCTAGGGTTTTCATTTGGGAGGGAGAAGAAAATTCTATTCCCAACCTTACTTCCACTTTTTTCCCTTATGGCTGTCTATAATGGCTCATCTGGACTTCTAGTTATGTGCCTTTGAGAAATGTATGTAGTACACTATCATTCCACATAGCAGAAGAGTTATGTCAGAGACCATTTAAAAGTAGCATTGATATGAACAGTTTTCATTTTTGAGTGTCTCATTACAAAGAGACGTCAGCCACAAAAGTCTGATTTCTAAACATACTAGCTAAACAAGTTATTCTTACTGGGAGCTTGCTGCAATACCAAGAAGTCATATAAGATATTTTTATGAAGTCAGAATTAATAAAGAATCCCTGTTCAGAAGAGATCTTAAGAACATGCTGGGCTTTAACGTAGCTTCTAAGGTGTGATGAAATATAAACACATGCTTTGACTGTTCTTAAATGGAACTTCAGTGTTAACTGGAACCACAAATGGGACCATTTCTGAAGATGACCAGTCCTGTGGAATAGAAATGTTTGAATGCCTCCTTCACATGAGACATAATGTGTCTGCTCAGCAAAATTCCTTTTTTTAAATTGTTTTTATAGATATTGAATATAAAACAGGGGTTATCACATATTACACTTACAATTCAGTTTCTTTTTCACAGAATTAATGTAATGTTTCTGTCCTGAGCCAACCATATGATATCTCAATGGTTAGAGATGAAGCACATTGCTAAGTCACAACCAGAACAGTGCTTTTCCATTAGAGACATTATGTTATAATTTGAGGACATGAAATCACAATCATTCATTAGAAGTCACATAAATGCTGAATTACAACTCCTACTTCTGTTTGTTGAAACAAACCTTATTCCCATACATTTGTTTTGTAGTATCTGCTTTATGGTACTACAATGAATTTCACATATACAACTTGACAGCTTTAAGGTTATTAAAGCCTTTGCAAATGCTTGTTTTGTTAAGTTGCACATGCTCCCTTTCCAGTTTTTGCAATTATACTTTCAATACATCACATTAACAAGCAGAAACTGTTGCTCCTAAGTCTACAAAATACTGTTCAATAGAAAAAAAATACCCTAGAGGAGTACAACTACCATTTAGAGGAATTTGATTAAAAATGAAACACTCATTATAAAGCTAGACAGTGTTCAATACTTTGTTTTATGGAATGTGGTGGTATATTGTACTGGACAAGTAATCTACAATTCATGATACTTTCTGCTTAGAAACTGCAATCAATACAGAAAAAAAAAATCAATGTTTCTTTTAATAACTATGCAATGAATAATACTAGTGATAATACTGGAGAAGAGATTCATTCAGAGTAACTTCTAGAAAACTGAATTACTTTTCCTGTATCAGAGAAAATATTAGGAACTGCGTAAGGATGCACTAACATATTTTGAAACATCATAGGAAATCTAAGCTACTAAACTACACTTTAAGCTCCTAATTGAATTATCATTAAAAAAACATTCAGTAAAGCACAGTTTTTTCAGAAGCTATACTAGCTATATTTGTGACAGATCATATTTTAAACACACAACTGGATCAAATGGACACACTCAGAGATTCTGTTTTTATATACTTTTCGTTTTGCGCAGTGCTGAAATTTAACTGACATATTAGGTATCTTTCTTTTCCTTCAGAACTGTTTAAAGAATAACTTCTGATTATTTGATAACAAAAGTAAACAAGTATATAAATTTTGTCTTGAATGGGGCCTTAAGTTGCTTTTCAACTACAAGTCACACTAAGAACATGTCCTAATGATTTTTCAATGAGCGTGATTAAGTGGTGTCTTTAAAATCTGTTTACCTACCACATTTTATAGGGCACTACAGACAGAACAGCGTATCTATGCCAGCGTTAAGTTAGCTAATAATACCTAAAACATATAGTAGTATTAGCAAAGATAAAACTACAAGATATAACCCTGCTGCAGATTCTGTATGCATTTCCTCATTGCTAACATGAACCGAAATCCATACTGCCGTATCTGAACCACTCTAGTTACCTGTCTTAGCTAGAATGCTGTGATGAATGAACAGAGATAGTATCCTGAGCAAGCTCTGTTCAGCAAGGTATTTAAGCTCTCCTAGAGGAAGTATGCAAGCAGTACCACTGGATTTGATAAGACGTTCCAGATGCTTAAATTTTATCTCACCTTGTACACTCGGGGAACCCTTTGCTTATGCAGAGCTCAATTCTGGAGTGATGACTCTTCAGAGTACTGAAGTCACCAGAAGCTCTGGCACACTATAGTTCCATGAGGCTGAGTGACCTGCTGTAGCAACTTACTGGCACCAAAAAGACATCCTTCTTGTATCCTTCCACAAGCTGACTTTTCTTATTAAAGGGGTAGAAAACTAACCCCCCCCCAAAAAAAGGCAATTTTATGCTATTGAGGGAGTTAAACCTGCTCAGAAAGCAGTCCAATCCTGGCACAAGGGAGGGTGGATCACATAGCCACAACCAAGAGAAAGGAGAAGGAGAGGAAGAGAGGTAGCAGTAGAGCCATTCCTGCCATCAGTGAGCTATTACACTGGCTACACATGAAGTGACAACCTTAGCCTCTATCTTGGTAAGACTTAAGGTATCTATTAAATTAATTTAATCCACTGGAAACTTTACATACATAAAATGCTTTAGTTTCCAGTAAGAAAAGGGCTTATTGACCCACCATGGATGTGATCAAACACCACTGAAGTCAAGAGACCTTTGGATCAAGCAGAAAGAAACTTCTTTTCTGGAGATGTTGAAACAATGAGAAATGCTGCAAAAAACTTTTTGGTTTTTAGTCATTTTCTCTGATTTCTGATCAGTTCTTGAAGTACACTGAGGATTACACTGACATATCACTAGAACTTTTCCAGGCTTTAAAGCACCCTGAAAATAATCCCTTGTCAATTCACCTAAAAACCCGAGAGATTTTGCTTAAAGACCTTTTTCGGTCTCTTCTTTGTTCATGTACCTAGAGAAAGATTCACATTAGCAGGAAAAAAAGAACAAAAGCTCTTTATACTTGTCACCTGCTTTTCGATCAAGCACTCTGTCAACAAGCTAAACGCGAGGCCTCTGAGAACAGGTTTGATTCTGTGATGCAACAGGACAAATGCCAGTTATTTTTAGTTGCCTTCTCACTTAAATTGCTGGGCACCTTGGTCTGTATGTGCAGATAGCACTTAATGCATCGAATATGTTAGTTCCAATACAGAGTATTTTATATGTTTGAATATATGTAACGTAAACTGGAATTTACTAAGAAACAGAGGTTTTAAAAAAGACAACTTGGAGCAATATTTAGCACTTCTGGCAAAGGGCCTTGGCAAATGAGGTCCAACCTTGTTTAGGCTAATAATATTACTACAATAAGATTTAATGAGAATATTCATACCTCCACCGCCAACAAAGATTTGCTATTTAAATAATTATACCTCCGCCACTAACTCACCATTTACCACCTCCACTACTTAAGACTCACTACTTAAATACCACATATCAGTCATTTCATGGCCCAGACAGTTCTGCACAAATGAGAACTGTATGGATAATGTCGGAGATACTTAGATGTGCATTTCTTTACCTAAATTTCTGCAAATATAAACAGTCTAAAATAATTTTGGTAAGAAATTAAAACTTGATTGCATAAAATTGTATCCATTACAAACACATTAAATAAACCACAGTCAAGTTGCTACAGTCCACGGTTACACTAACCATCAAAGGCTGTCTTTATAATGTCTACCCATAAAGAAGATTATTCTACAAAGCAATATGCTGCCAAATCCCAGGTTAAGTATTCTTGCTATTATTCTTCTCATTTCTTTCACCTGCCTTAGAATTTTATATCCTTATCACATGCATAGTTCTATTATTCTAGAAAACAGTTATGATTCAGTAGACAAAGCACAGGATTAGTTAGCAAGAGCACAGATTTCATTAGCTTTTAATGGGATTTGAGTCTTTTTGAAAATTCACAGCCCAAGAGACCAAGTTTCAGCACTACCTCTGCCAACTCTTACATGGACAAATATGATAAAACAATTGTAACAGAGGAAATATAAAATGAATAGACTGCACACAGACTATATTTTATGAAGAAACTGTTCTACTTCCATCACTGAATCATAAAGTAGTATGTAGAGATCATAGGGATTTCAAGTAGTCTACCCTTTGTCCGCTGGCCTACACATCTCCCAGGGATTCCAAGCATTTATGGAACAGTTCGTAAAAGATCTGCCATTACAAAAACGCAATTTCCTGTCATAAACCTTCCACACATGCTTTTACCTGGCTTCTCCTAGCACTGCTCCCATTACCCGGTATGTCTCTTCACATTTAATATCTTCATTTACATCTGTCCCACCAAAGATGATTCCAAAAGGAATTCTGCTACCTGCAAAGCAATGCCTACAATGAGAAGTTGACAAACATGTCAAGGTAATGACTAGAAGGGGACATTAAGAGCGAAAAAGTATATTGATAATACAGTAGCACATACGTAAGCAAAAGTGTTTGAAAAAGAAACCTGAAGAAACTTGAATTTTTATGGGTTTGGCACTGAAAAAAAACATACAATAACTATGAACTTTCATGTCATGTCAGTCTGCGGAGCTATGAGATTTTGTTTGCCTCTTCCATGCTTAGTAAAAATAATTAATTAGTTTCTACACTTGGCAGCCCATCAAACAACATATCTTTTTTAAATATTATTCACATTTTAATAAGATGCAGTATTGCAAAGTTTGGTCCCAGATATCTAGCCTCAGCTACTCATTCACTGCCCCCTCAGGCATTCCAATAAAGTGGCTTGGGTCACCATCCTGCAAAGTTGATTACTCTTTTTTTTTTTTTTTTAAATATTGCCTTCTGAAGCCAATTTTACTGCTACAAAAAATGCAGATGGAGCCACACCACTGGAAAAGGTCACCGAACTAAATAAGGCAGTACATGTATATGTGAACCTGCAACAAAACCATTGTTTTGCCTAATTTTATCCCAAAAGATGGATCTGCGTTTACAATTGGTTGTTCCAAGACCTTCTGTGATCGCTCAAGTTGTTTTAGGATGCCTTACAGTGCTCAGAACTAGTAAGAGAAGAGGAAGGCATGTTGGCTGTGGGAGAGTCTGTGCACAAGACCTTATCAACATTCAAATTTTAGAGTATCAACAAAATGATATATATCCTAGTGGTTTCTGCACTCTGGTAAAAGCCTAGTTTTGATACACAGCATCAGAATAAATTTGTATTTGTGGAAGGGTAAAGCCACCAAAACAGGGTAGTATAGCACTTCTGTGCTAACAGCAGCTAGACTTACAAGGACAAAGCCAAAGACTACTTAGATGAAAATACAAAAGCCAATAATAGTGCAAGATTCCATTCTAATAATATTACTTTTCTTGGAGTCAGGTTATTTTTAGTAACTGACAAGTTACGAGTAATGATCTCTCCTTAAACTAATCAAGATAGCAGACAATAATCTGTTGATTGTTTCAGCACTGAAACCAATTAAGTGGTCAGTTTTACACGACATTAAGCTAACAAATAACAACCTCATGGTGGCTAATTACTACATGCAGAACATAGTTTTAAATTCCAAATGGGACTGCAGTTTTGCAAAAGAAACAATCTCCAGTAAGACAGTCTACAAAACCTGCCATTAGGGTGACCAATTTTATGGATTTTGCAGATTTCTGTTAGCTGTAACAGATGAAGCCAAGGTTTCCTTCTGACTGTGAACAAGAGTAAGAAGTTAGGCTATATTGCCACTACACACTGTGTATCAAGAAAGGCAGAAAATAAGCTTTGTTTTTTTCTTTTTGCTATCAGATGGAAGGGTAGAGGGATCAAGGACTCGGTAGACAACACTGTCCTCAGCACTGGACCAACGATCAGGGCAGCAGAGGTTACTGTGTTGATGGAGGTTCTTCCTTTTGAGAGATAATGTAACTGACCTTGAATGTTCATGGCTGTGAAAACTATTGGTGACACTTTCTATAGCTACCCACAGTATCTGGGGGGGGGGGGGGCAGGGAATGATAGGTTAAATTCAGTGAACTCTCATAATTAAAATTCCGGGTTAAAAACAAGCAAATAAGGAAATCTTAAAGCAAATGGGGAATGAAATAAATATGCTGATAAAGATAGAAAACATACTATATGTTTCACATTTATATTTGAAAATGAAGTGAGCTGTAAGATGAGGATTTATTAGCACTGCTAATTTCTTCATTACTAAATGAAAGAACAAACAAAAAGCATGCCAGACATCATAATTCAGGCTTTCTGAAAACCCACCAGCACAAAATGCGGGGGGACTTCTGAAGTCTGAAAACTAGCACAACACAACTTATACTGAGATCTCATGACAGTATCAAATTATGTGCCTTTGTCCAAGTGAATAGATTTGTACAATACAAAGGTGATCTCAAAAATGGATACACCCTTGCAATTTCAGTAGGTGACAGTGTCCGTAATTTTGAAAGCCAGTGCTTCTAGTGTATCATTAATGGCAGGCTAAAATTTTGTTCTACATGGCTAGATACAATAGACGATTTTATTATTTGTCTGATAACATCCTGTCTCCTACAGTTTAGCTGGCATGAACAACATCTCAAAGTTATTTCATGTCCAAAAAACCCTGACTCATTTTTGAGCAGAAAAATCAAAGTAGCCTCTTCTGCTTTCATTTGACCTCAGCTATACTTAGCCAAGCCACTGTCCTCTGAAAGAACACACGTGCTGAAAAGTATCTTAATGTTAATATAATGCTCTTATCTTAATGTAGTTAAAGTACTTAATTATGAAATGCACTATGTGCTTTAAAAGTACATTTATTTAGGTCTCTCCTTTCTGGATCAGATCTCCCACAGAGAAAGATTTTCGGCATTTCTGAACATTTGTTGAAGTAGATAAACAGAATAACTACATTATGTGTGGGTTTATACATTTATAGATATTTATAACTGTTCATATTCATTCTCTTCTCTTTCAGTACCTTTTTAAGAGGTATTTTTATGGCAAAATAGGAAGCGGATTACCTTGCAGAAGTCTGCCTCCTTTATAAAGGTGAATGGCCAGCGCTGCATCGAACTTTTCCGTGGAGGTTAGATTTGCTATTTCAGTTGGACTTTCATACATGAAAGCATCTTTAAGAACGCAGATATGATCTGCAGCATGTAGATGATTCCTTCATCATCAGAACAAACAGAAAAAGAATAAAAAAATATACTATTAATATTGTAGGCATGCCAGTACATTAAATAAGTGTAATCAAAATGTTTTTCCTTAATAATTTTTGCTCCGACATTCACCTTTATGCTAATTTTGTTCAAGAAACCATGGAGCTATTTACAAGGGTTTTTTTTTCCTGGAAAATATTTGTTACCTTCACCATTGTGAAGCCACAGGCACACTTCCAAGTAACATAATCTGCATCCATTTTAAGGCCCAAGCCTACAAAGTATCAACATCACCTTTGGAAATCGGCAGAAGTGAAGTATGACCAGGCTCTTTCCTGATTGAGCTTCAGCTTAATATGCTCAAAAGACTCCTTTTGAATTAAGTGTGTTACACCTTGTTCTTAGAGATTCTTAGATCCTTGTTCTGGAGAAAGGCCACCATGTGAAGAAAGCACAAATATACCCAGCTAATCAATGCTACTAAAAATATAGAACATGCGAAAAAAGGAATACATAAATAAAACTGGAGAGTTGAAATTGTATTCCCTTTCCGTTTGATTGTGGATTTAATTGCTTCTTGTCTTAGTTTACCCATTTGCAAAACAGGCACAGGATAATGGAAGTGTAAGAAAAAAAACTACCCAAAAGTAATTACACAAATTCTTTCACAGTCTTTTTTTAAAATCTCAATTGCTAAAAAAAAAAAAAAAAAAAAACAACAAAACCCCCCTATTCTAGTTTAAGCTTACCCATTAATCTTTACATACAGTGGTTCCTCATATTAAAACATTTATTCAAAGGCTGCCAAAGTCAGGAAACTGATTGATTACAGGGAGCTTTACTTTAGGCATTTCAGTGAGCTTTGTTTTAGTCTTTTCTTTTATACTCTAGGCTCGTAATTCCTCCCACTGAAACCAGAATCAGTTATCAATGTTTCCAATGACATCAGCCAAAAAACATACAGGAGAAAATCCATGTTTTGATAGAAACTAGCACATTGTATCTGCTGACATGTCATGTTTACATTTTCAGTATTATAAAACGACCACAAGAATGTTTTCTGCTTATTACATATTGTTCCAGTTGATTTATTTCTCATAGCGTATTAATTGTTCTGGCATTAAAATCCTGCTAACTCAATAGCTTCTTGGATAATGTCGGCTCTTTCCTTTCCTGATCATTTCATATCCTCCCAAGGAAAGTAATTTTCTGTCCTGCAGAAGTTAGTCATTACTGCAGAAATTGCTGCTAAAAATGTTGTAAAATGTCTTGAGGCCTTGGAAGGAATGTATTAGCACTGTATCTGACAGAGCTCTTATTGGCACAACATATGGTGCTGTATTTCTTCCTTACTCTAAAAAGAAACTAATTTTCCTTCTAACTTCCCTGTTTGAAACAAGACCAATAAATTATAATAAGTACTAATAAATAATAAAATACAGACAGATTGTAAGCTCCTTATTTACACTGTTGAGCAATTATTTACATCAGTTGTCCCATGAACTTGTTCCAAGTACCTGCTTGCCTTTTGAAAGAGGCTCTCAATTCATGTCTAAATAATGATGCCCAAATCTCATAGCTGTGGAAAGAAAAATCTCTCGGGCAAATACTTGGGATGCTCGTGCATACACTCCGTAATTTCACAGGTGCTCATTAAATAGTCTAAGAGAATTTTTTCCCATCAGTATTCCAATTACCATAAATCACTATCATGTACAAGCAATATGTTTGCATATTACAATTAATTTGAAAATAACTCTCTCAGGACATCAGGAACCAAGAAACTCTGCTAGGAATTTTGATCTAAAGCATCTTTTTTTTTAATATACTAGGAATGAATACTTTTCCTTTTCTCCACAGTTTCCACAGCTCTCAATCTCACAGCTGAATGACAGCTGTTTCTGCAGTAAATAGAGGGGGACTCCCTCAAGTGTTCCAAGGCTCAGAAGTTGTGGATTACCTCTATTACTTCAATTTTTTTTCTACACATAATGACTGAGGAGCATGTGAAAAATTTGCATACAGTTTAAGAAGGAAAAATTATCAAATTATTCCCAGAATAATTCGAATTCCCAAATGTAAAGAGGCCTTAATCCCATAAACACACCATTGAGTTCAATATGATCAGTCACAGGCTTCAGATTATGTATATATGGAAGTATAGGTTTGTAGAAGCAGAGTTATTGGGCAGCATTTAAGTACTGAAATTTACAGTGATATTTTCATATTTTCTAAATGACTTTTCATCTTTATAACCAAAAAAAGCAGATTATGATTTTCACACATATGCTGTTATCAAGGAACACGGTAAAACAGTGCTGCAAAGCTATTGCAGATTTTTTCTGAAGGCTGATCTGTCTATGAAGTCACAGATGTCCCTGAATCAAGCCAAGACAGAAAAGATACATTACCCATATCTTTTCTCCTCCTGGCAACTGTGTATTCATATTATTTTGCCGTTTCATAAACAAATACTTTCTGAATGAAAAATAAAAATGAACACGTCTCCTGCTGTCTGCGAATCTAAGACAACACTGAAAATGCTAAATCTCAAGGCTACACTTTCTCTCTATCACAGTTTTGTATGTGGTAGATAAATTTCCAAGTGTTTTAACAACCAGTGATTATTGCTTGGATCCACAATTTGCCTTGCTCTGCCATAGCTTTCCCTTCCACCGAAACTCTCATGGAAGCCAATGCCACTACTTGGGGAGAATAATATTTGTAAATGGAGTTTGGCTGTCAGATTCAAGATTTTGGGTGTTTTGCTAGGAAGTAACTGAACAGGGAAAACTTCAGTCATTCAGTAAGTTTGAAAGATCATTTCTTAGAGTACATTATATTAGTCACTGCTTACACTGTGATATTTATACACATCTGAATATTGGAGAAAATACTTTCCCAGTCCCACTGATTTTAGTATTCAGGGAAGTTATCTTTTTTGTTATATTTTTACACTCTTTGGAGATCATAAGGCTTGCAAGTGAAACTTCTAAGTCTCTGCTCTGGATCTATACTGTATGCAAAGACATACCGCTAAAAGACACAACCCTTTTCTGACACGTTTTCACTTTATTAAAGATTCCTATAGAACATTTTTCTCTTACAAACACAACTATGAAATACCAGGTGATGTTTCACAATGTTTCACTTTTTATTTCCTACATTATCACTACTTCTCCCTTATCCTGGCTAGCAGTCTTCCCTCCTTCAACCTGAATCTGCAGTTCACAGGTCTTCATATACAGAAACGGTTTTACAGTTCCAAACACCGCATGGCTGAAATTAAGACACAAGCAAGTTACAAGTGTGCTTACTTCTAAAGTATTATAGTTTTGAAACTTGCTTTCTTTTCTGTGATGTCTTCCCCTCAAAAACATTTATGTTCTAATTGTCAACTGGTATTTCAATGGAATTAGTTGCACACAAAGAATGTCTGATTTCCAAAAAGTTCCTGGTAGGTAGATACACTGACACTTCTTGAACAGCACAAAGTAGGCTTAATCCAAAAATACTAATTATCTCTTTCTCTAGGCTGTCTATTCTGTAAAGCAGCTATGCATCAACTACTGTTAAATCTATACAGCACAATTCAAAGCTTATGAAGTGAGCAGAGTCACTTCCACTGCCTTTTCTGAAATGTGGCCAGAGCTGAATACTTGCAATTCCCACTGAAGTTGATCGAATTACAAGAGTTGAAACCCTGCTTGATCTTCTGTTTTCTTTGTAAATTATCTTTTTTTTCGTACTTGTTAAAGCAAAGTAGTCTTCATTTTACTTCTCTCTCAAACTTCTCCTTTAAACAACACAGACAAATTGTGTTGGCATGAATGAAGTATAAATAAAATCCACTGTGAATAAGAACAGAAATTAAAAATGTGAGCAAAAATGGGGAGAGAATCCTTCTGTCTCTATGTTCTGAAGTCAGTAACTGTCCTTTGGAAGTACAAAATATCCCTGCAAAGTTTAATCCTGCCTTATAAATACTCCTAGCTGTGCAAAACATTTTGGATGCAGCATACATCAAGTGGAGGCCATGTAAATGATTGCATCTCAGTTCCAAAGGTGGAGGATGAACGCCTGCCTTGCAGCTGTCCTGCTCTGGAAGTGGCCACACAAACAACAGCAGGAATTTACCAGCACCTGTGCAAACAGACACAGGTAAGTAAAAGACCTCTTATGATCTACTATGAAGAGAAGACGATCTTCTACGAGTGCTCTTTTGTGTGATTTTAATGGTAGCAGGTAGGGTAAGACTAAGTAGAAGAAAAGTTGGGGCTCAGAATTACTCCAATAAATGTCTATGCTGAAAAATAATTGTCAAGAGGAATGATAAGCATTATTGAATTTGTGGGTTTAATTCTCTTGCAGTTGATTACCTGGAGATTTACAGAACGGCTATTTGAACTGTCCCATTTCAAATGAGGACTGAAACAATCTCTCCCTCTCCAAAAGATATTTACATATTGACAAAATACTTCATCTAAATCTTTCTAGTTAACCAATTAATTCAAGATTTCTGTTCCTCCTTACTACCAAGTAATAAAATATGAACGGAACATTTCAAGGGGCAGAGAAGACTCATTTATTTTCTTTCCTAACACCCTCTTTGATTTAATTTCTAAAGCTGAAGAATGGCAGCCTAACCAAAGATTTTTGTTTAGTGTTTTATTCTCATTGCTCATATTTTTCAAGGTTATTAAAGATTATGCACACCAATATGAATAAAGTCCACAGCACATTCATTACATCACTTGTTTTAGCAAGCTGATTTCTAGCCAAATTAGATTCTGGTATCTTTGTGACCAGTTACTTTAAACTCAGGAAATTAATATCTTATTTATGAAAAGAGGAAGCAGTTATAAGAACAGCTGTAATATCATAAACATAGTATACCCAGTGATATTAAGCCATAAAATTAATCTATGCTGGCAAGTGTCCAACCTGGAGACAACTTCATTGTTTCATTTATACTTAACCAAAAGTTGCCATGGTTCAATATAAAAAAAAAAGATTGAACAAATAAATTCGTAAGCATGAATGCAGATACAACTGAAGCCAAATATTAATTGGAATATATATTTTCTATGTATTAACACATATGCTACAAAGGTATGGCAGATTAGTGTGAAAAGTGACATGCCCAAGCCTTTGGCCATATATTTTTTTAAATGGTATAAAGTCTTAAGAAAACCAGTATTAGATGGAAGTATCTATGTAGGATGGTTTTAGTGATAGCTGTCACTTGACTAGTCTTTTAGTCAGGAAAATGGATTTAATTGCTAGCTAATACTCTTCACTTTTTTTTCTGATTAGCCTTCTTTTTCCTAAACAGGCTTGTTATATTATTACAATAAAGAACTTTTATGGCAGGTGATAAGATAGCAACTGAACAGAACATAAGTTACTCTCAAACACTATTTCTGTTAGCATCCTTTATCCACCTTTATTGTGAATGTGAATTAAACTGACCTTTCACTCATTATTGTCTTTCTGTTTGAAGGTCTATGTGCATGAGAAAGCAGCATGCACTTTGATTAAGGTATGTCTATAAAGCAACAGGACGCTAAAGCAAGCTGGTGTACTCTACACAGGTGACTGCAGATGTGTTCACATAGCTGCAAATGATTGTGTTAACATGGTAATATGTTAAACCATCTGTCAACTAAGCTGTTGCATCTCACCAAGTCTACGCCCTCTTTCATACTAAATCATTAGCTTAGGCCACCATGCACGAGTCACAGCTGGAGAAGGCTAACTAAAATTGCCGGTTACTGTGACTTGTGTAAAGGCACCTTGCTAAACCACTGTGTCTCGATGCAGTATACTCACATGATCACAATCAATCTCAGTGTAGTTAAAAGACAATCTGAAATAATATGTGGAAATTTGGTTGTCTGGCTAATTCAGGCATCGTTTAACCAGAAATAATGCAAAACCTGCTTTCCACTGGATTACCTCTGAATGGCTCCATAGTCTAAACGTTTGTCTGACTTTTCCTCAGAGTTCAAGTGGAAGATGAAGGTAAGTGAATATTTAATTTGTAAAGGTAGAAGAAGTAATCTTATAGAGGAAGAATGAGTATTGATGTCCCCAAGAGTAACTAGTTTTGTATTATCCAGTGAGAGCAAAAGGTAAGAGATGAAAGGAAATGCAGCATGCCAAACAAACCACCACACATGAACTCTGTGCTGACATGTACAGGTATGAAAATGTGTATTATAAACATAGGAACATATTTGTTTTATCTCAACATTTTATTAATAATTATTGTTTTAAAAAACAGAAAGCTTCAGCTTTCTCTGGTCTTTATGCTCCATTTGCTTTAGATCTTCAACGCCTGGGTGACTGACATGAGGCAGCAGGTATGTTCCACCGCTGTCTTATACAATAGCCCTGCACAAACCTAAGACTGAACTTGGTATGACACAACTAGTGTGAAAACTTAAACAATGTCAGAGGACTATTTCTGTGCATAACATTAAAAGTGTGGTAATACGCAGATCAAGGTCAGGGAAAACTTGTAATAGCAGAACACTATCCTAAGAGATTAATCCTAAAAAAACCAAATAAACTGTGGATGACTCTTTGACAGGTAAAAAGCTACCAAGTCCTTATTTTGGGCCTCAAGAGGACAAAACCATTTGGAAATTGTTTAATGTTTCTAGTGACTTTTTTTTTTTAAACAAAGCTCACGTGCACAGGAAAGCCCTCAGAAATGCTGTCAGCCACATCCTTTTTCCACGTCATAGAAAAAGTTAAATAGGGACATTAAGAATATTTATTCAGTTCTGTTAGTCCGATTTCAAAGCACTACAGATTCATGTCCATAATCCCGATGAGAGCTGCATGCTGAATCCCTACAGCAAGGGTGCTAACCGCAGCTGCTCTTGCACAACTGCTGCTCTAGGACGGCTCCTGTACAGACCCTTATTTCAGAGCTCCCAGAGCCTACTGCTCTTTGCATTGCCTTCTCAGCTTATTCTGGGTCCTTCCCAAAGCAGGCAGCCCTTGGGAAATCCGCTGCACAACTGACGAGCACCGCTTGCACGCGGGCTCTGTGGGGCGGCTGGTGAGGGGACCCCTGCCCTTGGCTTGTGAGCCTGGGTCGCCCTGCAAGCGCAAACTGCCCTGAGCAGAAAGGTCTTTCGTTTGGTTTTGAGGGGGTGGAGTTTTTTTACCGGGAGGGGAACCCCTCCGCTCCCCCTCGCCCTTACTCCCCAGTAGTACGGGCAAAGGGGGACACGTTGCCCAGACGGAGCCGCAGCAAAGCCGCCGCGGGGGCCGTCCCCACTGCCAGCAGGCCCCGGCAAGCGGCGCGTCCCCCCCTGCTCCCCCCGCGCCGGCGCTGTTAGAGAGGGCCTGCCTCGGCGCTCGGCCCGCCGTCCCCCTCACACACCGCCGCCGCCAGCCATCCACGCGGCCGAGGCGGCAGAGACACCGCCTCCGTGCGCCAGCGGGGGCCAGCGAATGGCGGACGGCCCCCGCCGCCCCCTGCCCCAGCCCCAGCCCCGCGATGGGCCCGCGGCACCGGCCCCCACGGCGGAGCCCCCTCCGCCCGCCGGACAGGGCTGCGGCGGCCTCAGCGTGAGGTGAGCGGGGGGCCGCCCCGCCTCCCTGCCGGCTCGCCGAAGAGCGGGGAGCGCAGGCAGGAGCGGTGCCCAGGATCCCAAGGGGTAAGCGGGCAGCCAGCGGAACAGCAGGCAGCGGGGAAGCCGCCAGCGGGGATCCCGTCTCCCCTCGCATCGCTAGGCGGGGCGGGGGGGGTCTTACTGTATCCTGGCCGCGGTGGTCGCGTTGCCGGTCTGCGCTCGGAGGCACGCCAGCAAGAGCAGCTTCATCGCGGCCCCTCCTGTCCGCCCGAGCGGGAGCCACCTCACTGAGGGGCAGCGCCGCGGCCGCCGCCTCCTTCACCTGCCGGCGGCCCGGGCACGGCCGCGCGGCCTCCCGGAAACAGCGCGGCGGAGCGGGTGTGCCACCTGCCGCAGCCCCGGCCCGCCCGCCGCCGCGGCCAGCGGGGCGGGAAGGCCGCGCTGGCCGGGCCGCCCTGGAAGCCTTAGGTGGGTCTGACCCACCCGCCAGGCCTGAGTGCGGCCCTTAGGGGGGCAGGACCCGCCTGGAGAGGGGAGAGTCGCGCCCTTGCCAGGTAGGTGTCCCTGGTCAGAGGGCGCTTGACTACAGAGCCAAGCGCCTGGTCTTGTGCCAGTTGGTTTGTGTCCCTTCTCCTCCACCGCTAAATAGTGCCCTGTGTTTTCATTACACAGTCGCAAAGGTGGCGTGCTCAAATCATGGCCTCAGATAAGCCTTAAATTGTTGGTCATGCAACAGACATCCTGAGAAGAACATCAGGGGAAGATTGGTATCAGCCACCATCTCCTGAGGCAGTTCCTCGGCTACACCACAGTTGCCATGTGTCTCCCAGGACAAAGGTGGTTCAGTCAGTGCAGGAATGGAGAAAAAACTAATTGTGGATCACATGCCAACACCCAGAAAAGCCAGAGGAATGTGCTAGTCCAAAGAACAAGGCAACGGGATGGTCAAGGACCACACTAAACGTCAGGAAGGCCGCACGATGAAGCAGAGCCAAAGGTGTGTTAAGACCACTGGAAAGCTCCAGTGCAGAACCACAGCCAGCACAGCAGCAGGCTGAATCCAGAGTTACAACAAAGCAGGGAAGGGGAAAATGAAGAGCCCAAACTCAGGACCAAGAAAACTATCCCAAACTATCAAGCTGGTCTTCAGGATAAACCCCAGTTACAACCAGAAACAGTGAGCAGCTAAGAGCAGATGGGAGGCAGCAGGCAGTTAAGACTGAGAGGCCAGTTTTGGGAGTCTATTGGGAGACCGATAGGGGCCAGGTGGCTGACTGTAGATATCCACAGCCTTGAACTTGATTCAGCATTTTGCAAAAACATTCAGAGCATGCGCAGGACATTTGTGGCCTTGAGATAGATGAGAAGGAGGGCTTCATCTAACAGAAAACTCACTTTTTTTGCTTGTATACTTATAATCTGGTCTGGTTACCTGATGTAAAGCACCACAGGACCACATGGATGCTTATGTTTCCCCAAGGCTGTAGAAGACAGGGAAAGGTGGTCTGCAAACTGCAGTGCCTGTTTATTGTGGCTTAAACTACTCTTCAAGTCTCAGTGTCGGGTAGAGGGAGAAAAATATGCCACATACAGAGAAAGGCTCTTAAATTTAATCATTTTTAAAATAATAGTTCTTCAGATAACTTGTATGGATCTCTGAGGATGACAGGTATTCAGGAATTAAGGGTTTAGAAGTGATAATGATATATATTGGAGTGTATTCTGGCAAATTGTAAGCATATTGCTACACTGGTTCACCTTTTGTTAATGGGTCTTCATGCTGCAGAGCTATGTTCAACTGTCTCCATCTCACTGAGTTATCACTTAGAAATAATTCAGCACAACGTTGTTCCAATTTTAAACTCCATCCAAACTAAAAAAGATGGCTACAACCTCAAGAGCAACAAATCTTGCATAAATGCTAAAAATAGCATAAATGCTAATTTAAGGGTAGGCAGGACCAATCTATTTTCATCATCATTTTAGAAAGCATTTCTGGCACGAAATCCTAGTCCCATTGAAATTTAGAGGGCTTCTGTCAATCTGGCCAGGATTCTAGCCTTGAAGTTTTTTTCACTCCGAGTGGCCTATATGAAGCATATTTGGGCTTTTGAGTGCACTTACCACCCTCAAATAAGCACCAGTCATCTCTGTTAGTCACTGCTGCCCAACTGGCAGTCTAACAGACCTGTAACATACCACACGGACCGCATGAAACTTATGCAGCTCCCTTTCAGTCTCCTGATACACTGCTAGTCTAAACCCTTTCCCAACAGACCCTCCTTCTGGTTTCAAGATCTCCCCCACACAACATAGTTCATCCAGCTGCCATCCGGCTGCGTCGCACCACAAAAGGTTGGCAGTGTGTGCACCAAGAAATACACCTTCCTCTGTTGCTGCAGCCCTGTACCTAAAACAGCCTACGTAATCCAAAATGGGGACACTCCCTAGCTGCATGGCCTAAAGCAGGATATGTGACTATGCTCCAAAAGTCATGTTTTGGGTTAAAAGGAAGCTGTGGTTTTCATGTCTTCATGAGATACCTAATTACGAATAGCTTGGCCGCTGCTAGCTCTAAAACCAGACAATAGCTATCCAGCACATTTAGTGCATAACACAAAAAAGACAAAAATGCAAACATCAAAGTAGGACAAGGCCTGCTCCATGAGACAAATGAGGAAACTTAACCAGTCATCTGGGAAATAAAGAGGAAATAAAGGAAACATTCAAAGAGGTCTTAACATTTTATTAGTATTTATGGTAACTCCGCTTTTTATGCTATATAGGCCTTGACTGAAAAAATTAAAAATCTACAAGTCTTTGCAGCATTAAGTATTGTTGTGTCTTTGAAAACATGTACGTGCACTAATTTATCACTGTACAGACATAGGTGCATTCATTGTATTCAAAGAAAGGGTCATGGATGTATCTTAATGAAGTTTTAAATATACTGTAGCTAAGTGTTCTTGTTTGGAGTAAAATTAAAAACCACCTTCCTGAAGCTGCTATACTTCCATACAGAACATTCAGGTTATACCAGGAGCTTCTGAATTTTAGTGAGAGTATGTACCTCTCAATACCTCAAGATTTAAATAACATTTTATAATGTACATTTCAAATACTATTCAGCATTGCTAGGTGTTTGTAACAGTTGTTGGGTAGGCCAATACAAAAATCTCACCCCGCTCATAAAGGTAAATTATGAAGGGCCTAGAATGTGCTATCTGCATATATTAAAACAGACAATAATGCAAAGTTTGCTTAATTACCTCAGAGTCTCTAGCAAATACTACTAGGCCCCTTAGAAAATGTAATCACAATTGATAATGATATACTGTATTAAGCTGGGCAAAGCTGTAGTGTAATTTTTTAAATTACCGAATCAGTCATGTTACATAGAGATCTCTCTACAGCTAGTTACATCTTCCTTATTGTCCTTTGTCATGAAATTTAACTAGTTAAGACAGCAAATATATTTAATGAGTCATTTTTATACCATGTTATTTACAAAGGCCCACCATTAAATGAATATATTTACTTTTACAAGCATCACTTGCTCAATTACCAACGCTGCCCCAAAAATTTTAAGTCATACATAAATATTGGGTGTAACTATATGATGTCAATCAAATTACCTTTTCCATTGAAAACACACAACCAGGAGTATCTTTCGCACTTTGTCCTGGCCAAAAATACAACTTTAAGTCTGCTGTTGAAGACAATTACGTACTTTCATGATCTTTACCTCAACATAGAATCATAGAATGGCTGGGGTTGGAAGGGACCATCAAAGGTCATCTAGTTCAACCCCCCTGCAGTGAGCAGGGACACCTTCAACTAGACCAGGTTGCTCAGAGCCCCGTCCAGCCTGGCCTTGGATGTTCCCAGGGATGG
>JAVKLA010000088.1:19312646-19369669 GCA_034782735.1 Sagittarius serpentarius | reverse complement strand
CCGGAGCCTTCTCTTCTCCAGGCTGAACAACCCCAACTCTTTCAGTCTGTCTTCATAGGAGAGGTGCTCCAGCCCTCCGATCATCTTTGTAGCCCTCCTTTGGACCCGCTCCAGCAGGTCCATGTCCTTCCTGAACTGAGGGCTCTATATGTGATGTTGGAGTAAAAGAACATCTTCGGGCTCCAAACCTGCAACCGCTAATGGGTGCTTTCTCATTTTCCTCATGCACTTTGTTCCACTAAAATCTGAGCCTTCGTTCTCCACCGGCACTTAGGACGTAATCGGGACTGCAGGCACACCCCACCCCCACCGGCTGCTCTCCCGCCCTGCGGGGGGGGCGGTGTCAGTGCTCACGGGGCAGCTCCCCGCGGACCTGCGGCGCCTACCAGGGGCAGCACAACCCGGGCGAAAGGAGTAATATACAGCGCACGTTCACGTTTTTCTGCAGGATGGCCGCTGGACAGGGAAAATCCTCGCTTTTGCTTTTCCGACTGAGAAGCGAAGTAGGGAAACAAACGGCGCTTTCCTTTCGCTGTCGTTATTGCTGGATAAACCTAAGGAGAAAACGAGGGCTCTCATGGAAGGCAGCGCTGAACCTGTGTCCTTAATAAAGTCACACGGCTCCAGTTAATGCCTAAAATGTAGTTCCCGGCCTGAACTAACGCACAAAATAAGCATAAAATCAATTTTCCCTGCTGCAGCCTCCCCTCCGCCCGCTTTACCCCGCCTGGCATCCCAACGAAAGCGGCGAGGGAAAACCTGCGGGGAGAAAGCTGCCGCCTCTCTTCCCCGGTGAAACTCCTCACACCTAGAGATGCAACCAACCCCCGGCTCGGCTCGGCTCGGCTCGGCTCCGGTGCTGCGGAGACGCCCCACGGCCTGCTCGCCCCGGGCACCTGGTCCGGGGCCCCCTCACGGCCGGTACCTCCGAGCGGGCCCACCCCGCAACTTCCGGTCCGCCATGACGCGACCCCACCCCGCTTCGCCTCAGCCGCCGCTCCCTGCGGCCCAGACGCCCACGTGACGGCGCTGCCGGCAGAGCGACGGCACCCTCATCCAATGGCAGCTCGCCGTCCCCCTCGTGGGCGGGGCGGGGCGGGCCGCCCCGCCGCGCGAGCGCGGCGGAGTTTCCTCGGGGTGGTCCGGGAAGCGCGGCAGGGCCGGGAAGGAGGCGCCGTCATGGAGGAGGCCGAGCCGAGCGAGCGCAGCCCCTTGCTGAGCAGCGGGGAGCGCGGGCGGGCAGCGAGTAGCGCTTTTCATGGGCGGCGGTTGGCTTGTGCCGCCGTGCTGCTGGCCGAGCTACTAGAGCGAGTGGCCTTCTATGGCATCACCTCCAACCTGGTGCTTTTCCTCAACGGGCCTCCCTACGGCTGGGAGGGTGCCCAGGCCAGCCAGGCCCTGCTGCTCTTCATGGGTATCACCTACCTGGTGTCACCTTTTGGCGGCTGGTTGGCTGATGCCCTCCTGGGCAAGTTTGGCACCATCCTGCTCAGCATGGCGCTCTACCTGCTGGGCATGCTGGCCTTCCCTGTCATGGCCGCACCACACACCCGCCAGGGCCTCTGCGGGGACATCCCCCTGTTCCCTGTAGAGAACTGCTCCTCTCCAGCGGCCAACGCCACCATGGCACCTTGCTCCCAGGTGGGAGCCACCCGCTACTGTGCCACCGCCACCTTCGTTGGACTGGTCCTCGTGGGGCTGGGCGTCGGGTCAGTCAAGGCCAACATCACCCCTTTTGGGGCGGACCAGGTCAAGTATTATTTGGCGGCTGCTGAATCATTTGCGGATGCTGATCTGAACCAGGGGATGGCTGTCAGTCATGCAGAGGGGCTTGCCTTGGTGGGGTGGATGGTGCGCCTGCTGATTCACGTCTCTGTAGGTGTTAAGTCTCAGAGGGAATCGGATCATCCAGCTTTGTTCCCTGTGTAACACAAGCTGTTAAGTTGTACCCTGATTGATATAATTTTGGTGTCTGTATGGTGTCTGATCTCTTATGGCTCTTGGTTTCCTGGTAGCCCTGCCTTACATGTGGTGCCTGATTTGGCTAACACATCACCATCTTGAGGAGCTGGGCTGAATACTTAATGGCCATTAAGTGGATTGTTAATTATCCTCCATTGTGGAGTTTGTACTCACTTAATTTGACCTCCGAGCTCATCAGGTGAAATATCTGATATACATGTTAGCTTTGACAAAGATAACATGGGCCTTCTAGGGCAGTGGTCAGAGGCCTTTATCATCCTGTGATAAATGAAGGCTAGAGAGCAAACAGGTTTTTATGCTTTAGGAATTCTCTGTGTACTGCACTGCCCTTGAGTGGTATTTTTGTGCAGGCTAATGTGCCCCATGATGGGTGGGAAGGTGCTCTCAACATGGTAAACATATTACCTGGGCTGTTCTCATAAGGACATGTCCTGTCAAATGACCTTACTCAGATCCACTTCAATGTTATAATTCATTGGATCATCACTGCAGAACCAAGTGGCTTTACAGAAAATATTTGAGAGACAGCTCATAGTTCAGTATCAACTGGAATGCACTGTCGCATGTATCTTTTTTTACAGTCTTATGCTAAGACAGTATGCCGACTGTGGATGTTGGAGTATAATTTCTGCTTTACAAATTGAGAATTTCAGATGCTTAGATACTGAGCAGCTTTTCTAACCAAACTGCTCTTGATTACAAAGCAAGGAAAATACTTCCGATTCAGTTGCGTATCTGTTTACTGGCCCATTGAGTTCTGGTTAGAGTACCAGAAATGCCATGAAATTCTTTGTGAGAGGTAGGATCTACCACTATATCTTTGCCAAACATACTTCTGTTCTCTGTTGTGCAGTTTACATCTGTCATTCTTTGGCATTTCATAGATTATAAATTCTGGAGTTCTGGGTGAAAGGCAGTATATAAATGTAAAACATTATTATAGCCTAGGATTGTGTGTCCCCAGTGTATTGGTTCTGTTTAAGCCAGCATGAACCCATCAAGTGAAATAGCTTTAATATGACTTTATCTTGTAAGGTGTTTTTCAAAACTGACTGCTTATCCCCAGAACACTTTATGAACGTTAAATATAAGAGATAAATAATGGCAGGAACAGAGCAGAAGAACCATTGCCAGTGGAAGAGTAGCTGTTGTAGCTGGATTTTTTAAAGGCTTTCCCCTCAGGATTTCACAGAAAGCAGTTTTTGGCTAGGTTTGCAGATAATTCACAGTGATTTATGTAGGGTGAAGCAAAAGAAATACTCCTTTCTGGTTCATAATAATCGGTAGAGCTCTGCTGAGGACTGAATTTTTCCCCTTCTCTGTTCTCTGGCTTATCTACTGTTAAATATATTACAGCATACCACTTACCTTGTTGTGCAGTTCTGGGCCCTCTTGGGTGCCTTCTCCCTGCATAGGAATGTAGCAGACTGGTGGGCAGATGGATATATATTGCTGAGAATAAAGTCTGTCTCCCAGAGTCACATTCATGGGAGGCCAGAATACAATGCAAACATCTTTTGGCTGGACGTGCTGATAAGATTTGTCCTCCTTCCCTTAAATACGAAGCAAAGGAAAATATGAATTGTGCATCATGTACATTAGCTGACATGAACCACCTTTCAGATATTGTTAATTACATTTCATTGCAGATCTCTTAAAAATTACCAGGTAAACTTTTCAGTTTTAATGTATGATCTATAATTTGGGTGGAAAGCCCAGATGTAATGAGGATTTTTTTTAATTTAGACAAAAAGAATCACTTCGTGGAAAATTGGAAACTAAATTCCAATACTTCTTTTCCTTTGTGGTTAAAAAGATGTAGTTTCTTAATTTCTGTTAAATGGATGCTTTTAGAAGTGCTGTTACAAGTGACTAAGTAGACTTAGTGTAGAGTAACTTTTGGCATTCAGCTTAGGAAAAAACAGTTGCTGCAAACTAGGTATAGACCAGCTTTACTTAACTGTGTTTATAAATAAGAGCCATTTTTCTAGAAGTTGCAGACTGATCCATCATACAGTTCTAAGTCTGAACTGATGATTCTCAGGATGGTGTTTATAATCATGTGATACATATAACCTGGCACTTCCCCTTTTAAGTGCAAGCATTTGCAGTTGCTTCCTGTTCTGTGTAGCAGTTAGTGACTTTCTGTAGTTAGGAAACATTATGACTATCCCTCGTTATTGTGAAAGCTGGTTTAGCTTCAACACTGAAGACAAAATTAGTAGTAGACTACTGATCTAGTATCAGCTATAATCATTGTTCTAATTATAGATGAATCTGTTTTGGGGTTGTGGTGATTAGAGATGCTGGTTTTAACCCACGGTGTATCTTCTTTCTGAATTGCCGTCATAGTCATTAAATCTATCAGACTGTAACCTGCGAAAAATCTTCCAGCTTTGCTAAAATCGTTGTTCTTACAGTAGAATCATCAGAGGCGGGACACTGTTGGAAATTGCTGGTGTAAAGATGGCTTTAGAGTGATTTTCAACGTTATTTATTTATTTGTAGAACTTAGATTTTCCAGCCTCTGGGGAAGGATGGGGGACCTTGTATAAAGAATTGAAGGTCACTAACAGCAAGTTACTTTGTTGTTGTTGTTGAACTTCTTAGGAGACTATGGATGGCTAAGACTCTGCAGATAACAGTTTGAAACCTGAAGTTGTGGCGTTCACATGGGCATTACTAATTTGTTTCTGTTTCCAACAGAAACAGAATAGATATGACGCCAATGAGAGGAAGCAGACTTGAAATGTGGATTGGCTAAGTTATAGTATAAAAATTTGAAATTATGTAGCAACTAAGTAGTACTGTATAGCTCTGTTACTGAGCTTTGTCCAGATGCTCTCAAAGAATAACTGGTATCTGTAGTGATGGATTAGAAGGTCAGAATTGTGTAAGAGCGAATTTGACTACGGAAAACTGTTGTCATTGCACTTTCTTTTGTAGGCTAAGGAGAAGGGCAAAATTCTATGTTTTCATCCTTACTCTGTTGTGTGGCTGCTTGCATAGTTGGCTGGGATAAGTTTGGGGTTTTTTGTTACATTTGTCACTTGTGACTGTCAGTCGATTGCAGGAACAAATGAAAACTGCTAATGTCAGTAACTTTTAAATAATCTTTTTCCTTTTATGTGAGTCAAATAGGAGGTCATAGCTTTGGATCTGTCATGATCTGAAGAGGGAGAGAGGGAAGATTATGACATACTGGAACTCTGAAATGTTGAGGTTTAGGAAATAGTTGAGATCATTAGCAGATGATGTCAGAAATCAGATGTCACAGTGGAATGGTATGCACCAGATAGGCACTAGCTGCAGCAAAAGTAAGAAATCCTGTGGGTAACCATTTCTTTGAAACTGACCTAGCTGTAGAGAGCTAGGAAATTACTTTGTGACAAAGCAAAGCATCTAAACACAGGAACTATGGAGAAGCAGTGATGCTTGTATAGATTCCTGGCTCTTTACATAAAAATCAGGAGAATCTAATAGAATCTTAATATTTGAGCTGTGTAATGTCTTTGGTTTCAAGCTGTAAAAACTCCTTTGGTTAGTACTTGGATCATCTCCTAAGAAAGGTGTTGGTGTTAAAAAATCCAGGGGAGGCATAATTCAGCAAGTGATCATCTTTCTTCTAAGCCAGAATGAGATCTGAGTATTAACCTTAGGGACAGCTGTGCTGTGGAAGTTGCTGTTGGTCAGGTATTTGTAATGACTTTTCATCAGGTGTTGTAACTAAAGATCTAGTTACTCTTTCTCTCTTTGTTTTAGTTGAGTTTAAAATTTTGTTCTCATTGCAAGATGTTAACCTTATATCATAAATTAGTTCAGGGTATCGCAGTGCAGAGTTACGCAGCAGATGTGTCCTCTGCTGAAAGTGGCTGTAAATAACCTAATGATTACACAGTTCCCATAACATACTGCACTCAGGATTCTTCATCGTGAAAACTGTGGTTGTAAGTACATTTCATCGGACAATGATCAGTCCGATATGTGTTTTGTATTAGAAATCTTTATTTTGAGTACTATTCCTTTACTATTTTGAAATCCAGTGGTCTGTAGGTCCCAGTTATAAAACTCAGAATGTCATTGTGCTTTTCTTTCTGCATTTGGATTAACTACATGTAAAGGATAGTTATCAGATATATAAAAAACCCACCTTTTGGACTGTAGAAAAATCAAGTGTGAGGTTAGATTTTCTTTTGCAAAAGTTATGTTAGATGTCATGAAAGTAGCAAGATTATTTTATTTCCTCTTTAGAGGTCCACCTGAATGCAGGCAGCATTGACATGTGGCAATCGACCAACAAAGCAGCTGTGGCCAGAAGGCTTGGAGTTGCTCATTTCTTTCATTTCTTTGTTGGTGGGTTTTTTTTTTTTTGGTGTAGGTTTTTTGTTTAGTCTTGGGGGATGGGGGTGGGAGGGTTTGGGGGGTTTGTTTTGTTTGTTTGCTGGTTTTTTAATTAAAATTTGCCCTATAGTTTAAAAGAGGAAAATTCAGGGCAATTGGGATGCTCCTTGTATGGAATAGTAGGCCATTCTGTATTTTTATTGAAGCAGAAGCACTACTGGATTGTTCCTTAGTGTTCTTGAAGAATGATGTGCTATCCCATTTAATAGCGAAAAAAGGCTGTGTAAGGTTTGAAGAATGCAGAACAGTGAACTGGAGACTCAGGGCTGGATATTATGCACTGGGAGTTGATCTAAATAAGTGACAGCTGTCCAACACTGGTAAATTCTGTGGAAAACATCTGAATCTGAGCTCATTTGCAAAACAACATGTTACCTAGAGCAAATAAATTGTGTGTATTAGATACTTGCTGATGTTCATTGGAGTCAGGGCACCTTTGAAGCAGTTTTACTACATTGTTTTTGTTCAGTAACAGGAAGTCTTGCACTTTAGCCATGGCATTTCCCTGATATTGTTTGCATTTTCCTCTTGTAAGGAGTTTGACTAAAACATGGTAAATCTAAGAAGGTGACTTTTTCATACTGTTTAGGCACTACTACTGGTTTTAAGCTGTTTTGTTGTGGTGGGGACAAAATCTTTTAAACGTACCTATTTTGACTTTCAGTGCAGGGATGTGGAACCCTTAGCCCACAGGATAGATCCAGTCCAGGATCCACACCGTACTTGTGCCATTCACGTGCATCATTTTCCTGCTGCAGTTGCTGGTGGGATGTTAAGAATATAATGAAGCTGGTGGTGCTGGTACCAAAAGGAGAGTGCTGCTATGCTTGAGCACAGATGAAATTGAGCAGAGGGAGTGATAGATGTTTCTTTCTGCTTGGACGATTGAAAATAATGCAAGCATAAGGGGGAAAAGGAGAATTCGTGCAGTTTTGTGAAAAATATTTGTCCTTGATAAAAATAAAATTATAAAATTCTAACATAGTTTTCTTCTTCTTAGCCCCGTATTAAAATATAATATCTACTTATAAACCAATCTATTTTGTGCTGTCACACAGCTCAAGTAATAACCAGCAAGGGGAAACTTTGAGTAGTCTGCTGTAAATGTAACATAGCTAATATTTTGGGCAACCGATGTGATGTTTGAAAGGAACTACAACGATTGCCTTTTAACTCTACTGTGTTTTCTGGTTTTGGTAAGACATCTTCATAGTTATTCCACTTTGACAAGATATTCCACCAGCTAGTTCAGTGTGATTTTTTTTTTTATTTTATTTTTTTAATGTTTGTCAAAAAAAACGCCATAGTGGCATTACAGACCTGCCTGTGATGTGATTTTTAGTGCTGATATATACTTTGGTAAGGAAGCAGAAAATGGATTCTTTTCATTGTAAGTCTGTGGTGTGCCTGTCCCTTAAGCATTGCATTCCTACTTGGCCACTCTGTTTCAAAAAGGATACTGGAGTTGGAGAAGGAAGTTTCAGGGAAGGGCCACAGACATGATCATTAGTTTCCTTGCAAGGAATCATGAAACAGTCTACAACTTCCTATCTCTGAAAAGACAGCTTAGAAGGAAGATGTGACAGTGGTTTGTGGAAATAATGGTTGGGGGAGAGGCAGAAATGGACCAGGGATGCGATAAAACTCAGCTGTCTTCTGTTGTTTCCTGGAACTAGGTAAAATGAGTGAGGCTAGTACAGGCCAGCTTCAAAACAGACAAATGGAGGTGGTTCTTCCCACTGTGTAATTAGCTGAGGAACTCTTTGCCACAGGATGTTCTGGATTCTAAAAGCTGACCTGAGTTCAGAGGCAGGCTGGACAAGTTCATGGAGAGGAGATCTGCTGCATGTATTAAGTAGATAGAAGCCATCCTTGGTTCAGGAAGTGTCTCAGGAGCTGATGGTTGGAGGCTGGGATAGTACTTGATAGAAGCATCATGCTGTGCTTGCCTTGTTCTTACCTGTATCAAAGTTTGCTTTCATCTCCCAGCTTTTCTTTGCATAGATGTGAGCAAGGTCATTTTTAAGAGGGAGGATGGGAAGTCTTCCTTGCAGAAATTGTAAGAGAACTGAGACTTTATGATGAAGAAATGGAAACTTCATAAAATAGTTTGCTAACTCTTTACGTAAGTCGGAGCACTGTGTTTATGATGTAATTGTTTGCTAATATCCTGCTGCCATTTGGGGTTTAGAAGGACTTCCTACCTTGATACGGTACTGCAGGTGATGACTGTTAAAATTAGGAAAGGAGTACCAAGTTGAAACTGGAAAGGGAGAATTTCTTGGGTTTAGGCTTGCTAACAGACCTACCTGGATGCCTAACAATGCTATTAGCTATGCATAGGAATAGATGCCTTAATTTTCTTTTGTTAGGCTTCGTTAAATGATACAGATGGCTTTGTGCACCACTGAGAAACTTGAAGCTGTAAATCAGAACTGACAATGTTAAAAACTTATTTCAAGACATAGCTTGCTTTTCATATTGCAAACTAAACACAGATTTTTTTTTTAAGATCTGGCAAATGAGGAAGGGAAACTTGCAATTAAAAATCAAAAACAACTGACTCGGCAAGACTGGTGCATGGCACTCACTTGCTAGTCACTGTTAATGGCCTTTCAGTCATAAAACAGTGACAAATATGGTATTATGAATTCTTCTACAGACTAGCTGATCTTTTTAATGTTTTTCAAATATTAACTTGCATAATGTCTCTTAAATCACATCTTATGAGTAATGCTGAGTTCCTGTGACTTAATTACAAAATGTGGGGTGACTTATGGTAGGCAATAAAGTTAAAGAGTGATGGTGAAAACTGTACAGGATAATTCAATAAATAGGGATGTCTTTACTTTCACTGGCGAGACATTGAGAGCTTCAAGCAGAAAAACAGCACTATGAACAATGCTGACTTAATAGAGGGATAAATGTTTACTGGGGCCTTGTGACAACTCAGGCAACCCAAATTTAATTTTTTTTTTTCAAAAGTCACAATGGAAAGTCTTCAGTTTATGTTCTGATGGGAGGCATAGGACTGTGTTAAAATTTAAATTGTGCTTTAATTATCAAGTAGTCATTTAAGGCTTAGAAAATGGAATATGGTTAACTTATTGTGTACACAGTTGGAAGAAGCATTTGTTGCAATACTACTAATACATGAAGCTTAACTTTCTTTTATTAAAAAAATAGTTATTTCAACTTCTGTGGACTATGGGATGTTAACCTGAGTGAGTTTTGTCTAGAGAAATGACCAGTAGTGCAGTAGAAATAATAATGGCCTGTATGGGGAACCTATGTAGTTTGGTATTGTATGGCTTTTTTATCCCTATGCTGAACTTCTAGAACGTCACTGATACAGCGGGGTAGCTCAGTAAGGTGTCATTTCATCAAATACCATGCTAAACCCAAAACACAAATCATTTCAGTATGACTCTAAATTAAACCTAAACTCTTCAGTGCACTGAACTTGATTGAATTCTAATAAACAGGCTTCATTTTCTTCAGAAGTTGAATGACTTGTTTTTAATCTTTTCCAGGTCAAAGATCGGGGTCCAGAAGCCACAAGAAGATTTTTTAATTGGTTTTATTGGAGCATTAATTTGGGAGCTATTCTCTCTCTGGGAGGCATTGCATATATTCAACAGAATGTGAGCTTTGTTATTGGATATAGTATCCCAACAGTTTGCATTGGGATTTCGTTCATGGTTTTCTTATGTGGTCAGAGTTTCTTCATCACAAAACCACCTGACGGTAGTGCCTTCACAGACATGTTTAAAATTCTTGCATATTCTTGTTGCTCAAGAAAGAGACATGTGGAACATTCAACTAATAGGTTTGTAATGAGCTCTTTTGTATAGTCTGAATTCAGTGAATCAGCCTAAGAGTTGGAACTAGTTAGTTCAAACTAGCTGGCAGTACGTCACACTAGAGAATACACTAGAATATGCAGTTGTGCTTTGAGAACTGCAACTGGAAAACTGGAGTCCTGGAGATATTTTCTGGGAGTTCTGGGATGAAATAGTGGCACATTTTGAGATCACTGGATCTCCATGCTGCAAGATCAAGCCTGCTGTTTTCAACTGAATGCTATGTCTTGCCAGTTCAGGGTTTCTGAAAGTGTCACATAACCTAAGTATGCTGCTTTTAAGCATTAGTTAACTTTCTTCTCTGCTTATATATATTTATGGGACGCCTTCTGATTTGAAAAACACTGTCATCTGCATTTGATGTTGTAAGTGGCTTGATGGGCAGCCAAGGTGTGTACTGGCTTTTTGCTTTCCAAATGGTTACTCCACTTTTAAGAGATGCCCATGGAATACTGGTGGCTGAATTTAGTCAGTGATGGTAAGAGATGTCAGGTGCCTCCTCTGCAACGGGCTTTCCTGTATTCAGATTGAAGAACAATTCAATGAATTAGAATAACCTGTATTTTGTGACACTGTTTCTTAAGTTCTGCATATTGCAGTGCCAGTTATTTATGCGGGGGGGAGGGGCGGGGAGGATGGGAAATAAAGAACCCTTTGTAATGGAAGTTTTCAGCTTGTGCTTTCAGCTGCTGCTGATCCATTCTGGCCTAGTTGTTTTGCTATAACTTACACAAGTAACTTATTTTGGAAATGCCCGAGCTTTTTATAATGAAGTGTCACAAGATTGCCAGTTATGTCAGTTTTTGTGGTTCTTTAACTAAACATTTCAAATTCTTTTCAAAAGTGAAGACCAAGGAGTACTTCAGCAACCTCGCAAGCAAAGCCTGTTTGAGATGGCCAAGCTGTCTCGTGGGGGCCCATTCAGAGAAGATAAAGTAGAAGATGTGAAAGCTCTCGTCAAGATTATCCCTGTCTTTTTGGCTTTAATACCTTACTGGACAGTGTATTTTCAAGTGAGTAGTTCCAAATGGTTACGTTTTTATTTTACATGTATAAAAAATGTAAGTTCTATAATTTCCTCTTCTCCCAGTTGCATTTGAAAGGTTTTGGGGCACTAGCATTAAGTTGCAGTTCTAAGTCTGTGTTATAAACCTAACTCCTGTCTGAAAATTACCCCCCAGAGCAGTTACCTGGAGGAAACACACAAAAGCTTTTGGGGAGAAACTGTTCTATAAGGTTTACTTACAGTTAGCGTTCAGTAGCTGTGATTCTAAAGAAGATGAATATTGAAGAGGATTTTTCAGAACTCTGGTATTGACAGTTTGACTTGTTTAATACTCATGTGTTCAATGGTGTTAACTACTTGTCTTTCACATGCCTGGGGTTGCATCTCAGGAGTCATTTTAATAATATTATGTTAGCAAAAATAATACTGTGTGATGGTAGCTTCTTCTGAATTTTTTAATTTCCTAGATGAAATTGTTGTGGAAAACTATTAGCTTACCAATTGTCGTGGTTTAACCCCAGCCAGCAACTAAGCACCATGCAGCTGCTTGCTCACTCCTCCCCCCTCCCAATGGGATGGGGAGGAGAATCAGGAAAAAAAAAGTAAAACTCGTGGGTTGAGATAAGAACAGTTTCATAAATAAAACATCATAATAACAATAATAATAATAATAATAGTAGTAGTAATGAAAACAAATATAACAAAAAGAAATAAAACCCAAGAAAGACAAGTGATGCACAATGCAATTGCTCACCGATGCACAATCCGGTTGCTGACCAATGCCTGGCCAGTCCACAAGCAGCGATCACTCTCCTGGCCAACACCGCCCAGTTTTTATACTGGGCGTGACGTTCTATGGTACGGAATATCCCTTTGGCTAGTTGGGGTCAGCTGTCCTGGCTGTGCTCCCTCCCAGCTTCTTGTACAGCTGCTTGCTGGCAGAGCATGGGAAACTGAAAAATCCTTACGTTAGGATAAGTGCTACTTAGCAACAACTAAAACATCAGTGTGTTATCAGCGTTATTCTCACGCTAAATCCAAAACTCGCTGTACCACTTACTAGGAAGAAAATTAACTTTTTCAACCGAAACCAGGATACCAGTATGCCAAAGTATCTAATTTCACATTTTTCTGGGGGCTCTTTCATAAATATGAAACTTACCCTGAAGTTGAGAGATGAAAAATGGCTACTAAAAATACTTTCAAATAATATTTTGTCTTAACTATCACTTTAATGATTTTTTTTTCTTTTTTATTATTAAAACTAGCAGTTGTACAAATTAACATACTTTAAATATTGTGCGCTGTTTCATCTTGCACTTGATTCAGGTAGGTCAGGGTAAGTGGTCTAGATTTCATTTTAATTAATTCCTTTCTGGTTCTTCTGTCTTAGTGAGATGAATTAGGATAGTAAATATGTTTTCGGAGAAAAATATGCAGAGATTGTTTTTAAAGTCACATGAATGATTCTTTGTGCTTTTAGTAAAAATAAATGTAAGGGTTAAAAAAATCTTGTGATGTTCTAACAATAATTCTTTTTGTTTTGCTATGTTAGAACTTGACCTCTGGTATAATCTTTATTAATTATTAAAAATGTAAAAAATATCTTGCTCTCAGTACTCCCTGTCCGAGTAATCCAACTCATCTTTCCTAATGCTAGATGCAGACAACATATGTATTGCAAAGTCTCCATCTGAAAATTCCGGAAATATCAAATGACACCAACTCCATTCATACGGTAAGCACGGCAAAACGAGTGAAAAGTATGTTTTCTTTAGCTGAAATGCAAAATAGGTAAGTATTGTACAAAAATTCCAGGAAGTTAAGGGGAGTCAATGGCCACAAACATTGGGCATTTAGAAGCGTGATGTATAATACAGAGGTTTTGGCATACCTACCGGTATATGGAGTTCATGCCATCCTGTTTTAAATGTATTCAGATAACTTTCACTGCTTTAATTAAGTGTCTTTATCCTTCGGTGGACAAAGTATGATCTCTGAAGAAAGCTTATAAATCAATATGCCCTAAGTTTTCAAAGTTGTAAGTAGTACAGAAGCATTCCTGCAAACTCAGTAGGAATACCCTTACTTAACTGAAACATTAGTATTTGCAAATTCAGAATCTGAGATACATTTGTGACTTTATACTGCTTAATCAATATTCACTTTACCTTGAATCAGTTTAGCATAATGAAGGAAGTTGTTCAGTCAGTATTTTTGAAGAAAGGCTGGCATCACGTAATTGCAGAAACAGTGCTGAGAAGTAAAAACAAAAAGTATGAATGTAAGTTATTAACAGGCTTACTAAACCTTCTTTTAAAAATAAGTTCCTTCCGTTTTATGTAAAATTAATATCAATAAGACAGAATGGCTTCAGTCTTTTTTTTACAGATCAAAAATAAAAAATGCTTGTACTTAATTTTTCTTTGAACCTGCTTGAAAACTGAGCTGCTTCTGAATCACAGCTGAAGGCTTAATGGAAGTTAGTGGTACTGGCTAAGACTTCTAAACCAACCAAATGCTAGTTAGTTACTTTTACACAGTTAAAAAAACTAAGGAAAGAGTTGTCTGAGACTTCTTCAGTTAAATGCATGCCATCAACAAAAGAATCTAAAGCAAATTTCCTCAACCGAGTTCTCAGTTTGTATTCATGGGCGTTTTTTTTGCATAGCTTTTGGGCACGGAAAGCCATTGCCACTTTCACTTCAAGGTTCAGTTTTGTGGTGTTTGCGTTGCATGTTTGTTTAAAAATAAGTTACTTTCTTATTTAAAAATTCTAATTAGTTTGAGGCTTCTGTTTTAGTTGCATCAGTTTTAATTGTGGACCCCATTCAAGGTGGTTGGGTTTCTTTAGCATGTACCTAATTCTACTTTAGTACAGGTTAATACATTTACATTTTGATACATAACCTATTTTGCTCTTTTCATTGAGCTTTTCACATTTCTTTATTGCTTGCATATGAGAGGGGACTCTTAGTTTTTTTTCTGTTATTATGAACCACGTGACTGTCTTGTTAGAACATTGTTACTGTTGGAATAGAGAAGTGGATTTTCTTTCTTTGAACAAAGTGCACACAGGACTTCAGAGTCCCATTGTCAGTCTGAATATTAAAAATAAAAATATTGTCAGTCTAAATATTTATTATGTAGAAATGAACATGGAGCTTTGATTATGAAATAGCTATCCTCACGGCCTTTCTGGGCGTTAGAATTGCTTTCAGGTTGTAAGCAGAGCGTTTCGTATAAATTAGTTAAAAAAAAAGCTTTCATTGTTTTTGCTGAAGAGGCTTTAAAATATCACTCATGCTATGTAGCCACTTTTTCTAACTTGAAAGTGTGGCTTTGAAAGTCAGTTACCTGGTTTTAGTGTTTACTTAAAGTGTGCAGAATTCGAGGCAAGGATTACGGAACAATGATCCTAGCCTGTCTTGATACTTCTAAATAATGATATTCTGTCTTGCATAACAGTGACTGTCTCCTTTTTCTGCAGTGCGTCAGTTGTGTTGTTTTACTTTGAAATACTTTGCTGTGATCTAACAGCATTAACAGCATAAGTCAAATAAGTTAATTTGGTTTTTGCTATCTTCCTTGGTATGTGGTCTACCTGAAGATGACCTGCAATCTACATTATGTAGGTAGTATCTTTGAAAGCGATTCTGACTAGTTTGGTTTCTCCAAATGGAAATGATTTGAGGTAGTTAAGAAAAGGAGTGCTGATGTAACGTTTTACATGAGCAGCATTGTACCTTATCAGGTCTAGGTTTTCCTTAAGCTCTTTTACACACTTCTGCCCAATATTAATAAAGACATATTTCCTCTTTATATGAAAAGAGTGAAATATGTGTATGCCCTTTTAATTTGCAGGATCCTGATAGAGTAGAAAATGGAAAAGCGTACATTTTAAACAAAAAAAAAAACCAAACAAGTGATTGATAGCAGTGCCAGAGGTGTTTGGTATTTCTCTTTTTTCTTATCAGATTCAGCAATGACAAAAAATTCCTACATCCTTGACTCTTAATTACACAAATCAGTCTTTGTACAGACTGTTACACAGGTTAATGCTGGTGTGATATTTGAAGCAAATGAAAAGGTGAATGGGAGAGGGAGGGAAACTGACAGTTTTAAAGTTTTGGAAAATATTTCAAAATAAGCAAGAATTTTACTAACAGCAGAATTCACTGTGCATTTTTCAAAGTATGTGAAGATTGCTAAGCAATGTGTGTAACCTTATGTATCAAACTGCTGAATATTTTATATAACCAAACCAACTTACTATTTCATTTTCAAATCTATGATCTTGAAATGCCTGGGAAATGTTAAGGAGAGGTTAGGATGAATTCAGTTTTACCATCATCATCATAACTTCTTGGGATCGGCAAATTATGAACCAGAAAGCATTTGCCTGGGTTCTTTGGAGAACTGCGATGACAACTGTAACGCAGAGCAAGAAAGCAATGGTATTTTTAATGACTGTTGTTACAACATGTCTGCATGCAGAGTGCTAAAAATTTGCCACATACGTACGCTAATGCTAGTTGGAGATTTTGACAAAGCCGAATGTGAACATAGCTTGATGTCGCTCAAAGACTTGGTACTTTTGGTGCAAACTCCTGTGAAAGTGCCAACTCTGCTTAGATTATGAGGAACTAAAGGTTCACATTTTGCTAAGTCTTGTTTTTGCAGTTTGTCATCGTCTCGGCCATACTGGAGTGATTGCAACCAATTAGAGAAATAGGGTTCTCATCTGCAATGAGAGATGCATGGCCCACGCTGTGTTAGAGGCTGAGGGGTTTTAGGATACTTGCAGTGGTTGAGGTTTGTAGCCTTAAGAGAATCTGGTTGTCTTCCTCTGTTACTGTGGCCGTAGCATTAGATTGTCACAGGCGCCTTGGCCATCTCTGGATAATCTCTAGAAAAATATTCATCTATTCTAAGCTTGAGTTTCAACACACAGAAACAATTTAGTATCAAAACCTGAATCTGCGTCTGAAACACATAGATCAAGCAGTGCTTGTATTTTAGGTCAAAGAGTCAGTGTGATGCATTGTACAGTATCACACTGTTCTAAATGCAATTTTAAAAAATATCCCCAAACCAGAACATTTTTATAAATCTTTCTGTACTCTCTTCGTTTGTTAGTTTAGAAGAGACGCTAAATACTGTTAAGCTTGGTAGAAATTGTCTCATTCATACAGACAGAAATCTTACTGTCAATTACTGAATCTTGCAAATGAGAAAGGATGCACGTATTACACCATATTCTTTGTTCATTTGACAAGTGTAATTTAATTTTAATTTAATTTTGTATTACATTAGTAAAACTCTGTTTCTACTGTTCTGTGGCATATTTCTGAAATTTCTAAGCCTAATAATAGAAGATCTACAGAACCTGGCTATTAAATATTTCTTATGACTGAAGTAGAAAAAAAGTTTAATTCTGTCAGACTAGAGTATATCATTGGAAGCAAAATAGTAGGGACTATTTAATTGCATTAAATCACTTCCTGACTTGTGTGCCATTAATATTGATCTTGAATGCTTTTAAAAAATGTATCTTGGGGTGTAATCATTTAAATAATCTGCACAATTTTGTTTACTAGATTTGAGTGGCACAATCAATCATTCCTCAGACAGGTGTTCTATGACTAAAAAAATCTTAATAGGAGAAAAGCTCCCAAAGGATAGGATTTTTTCCATTACACATATTTCAGGATGTATGCAGAAAAACTCATATGTTGCAATAATGCAAATGGCCATTTCATCTTTCAAAAGGAATTAATACAGTTTTAGTTAGATAGTTAATTTTGTTTTAACAAAACTTAATTCAGAGTAAGGACCTAAAATGTGAGCCCTCTGAAACTTAGAAATCTTATAAAACGTCCTTTGCAAAACATCTTTGCCGAGTTCTGCGTTTTGTTTTCTTAGAGTACTGTCTTCATCTGCCTAGTAATTTTCTTATTCCTCATTTTCCTTGGAACTACGTATAGTATTATTTGCTTTTGTGTAAAGAACCTTTTTGCTCTGAATACTTGATGTTGTTCAGTCCCAGCAGAAAGCTCCTACCCCCCCCCCCCCGAAGAAAACCCCACTTCCTAACGAACCCAACACCCACCTCTGCACAGCTGCAGGTGCATCTTGAAAGTGAGAATAAGCAATACTGTTGGAGTTACTATGGTGAGGAATCGTTTGTGCTTCTGAGCTAACAGAATTATGAACTGCCAAATTAAATGAAAACCTGAATAGCTGAGTGTTTTCCTCAGTTTTTACACGGTTATTTTCTTTTCACAGTGTCTATGAGTGCACTGTGGTTTATCTTGGATCTCAGTGTTCCACCAAAATTTTTTTCCTTTGTAAAATAATAGTAAAAATCAACCCTAAGTATGAAATTGCTAACTTAAGTCATCTGTCCTGTCAGTTTCCAGCAGCCTGGTTGACTATGTTTGACGCAGTGCTTATTCTGATCCTAATACCCTTAAAAGATAAATTGGTGGACCCCATTTTAAAGAGGAATGGCTTGCTCCCGTCCTCACTGAAGAGGATTGCAGTTGGAATGTTCTTTGTAATGTGTTCTGCGTTTGCTGCAGGTAAGAAAACAACTTTGAGAACTACGTACATAGTTATTTATTCAGCTACTTGCAACAGCATTTTTAAAAAAACCTTTGTGAATCTTTAATTCAAGATGATTCAGAAGTCTTTTTCGTGGATAGTTAGAATGAAACTGCATGGATGTGTTTCCCACAATGAAAGAGATTTTATCCAAAAACTTAGTAAACGGTTTTGAATGTTTGCCAAAAAAAGGGACCATTTTTCCTGCCTGAAAAAGACTTCAAATATACCTTTTAAAACCAACTTGTTAAGGTTTTCAAATACAGTGTTACTTCCTAGTATGCTTCGTAGAGGAGAATTCTTTGTTTTTTGACTGTTTTCTCAACAAACGCCTTAGTTTCGTGATTAGTGTTTGGGTTGCCTGAACAAAGTGTCCAGTGTTTGGATATAAGGCTGTTAGTGCTCTTAAAATAAACTTCATGGTATTGTAGAAGTCCATGTTGTCTGATTTATTAACAATTTATCTTGAAGTTGAAAATGTATTTATCCTGAAAAACAAATTAGTTCAGAAATAACTATGTTCCTTCATGTAGTGTGACTTCCAAATATTAGGTAAAATTTCACATTTTTTAAAATTCTTTCCCTTTATCTGAAATAATAGTTAGGTTTTGGCTGAACAAGAGTTTCCTCCTGCTTTGGATTTTTTCTTCCCTACCTTAATGTTCCCTAATGTTTGGGAATTACTGTAGTGTAAAATAGCTTAGCTATAGCATGAAAGGAAAAAGATGGCAACTCTGTTCAAACCATAAATCAGCTGCTTTTGAGAAGATTTAAAGCTGTTAAGCACTGCTGATGTGGAACTGAACATCTCTGAGCAATGCTTCATAGAACCTATAGCCTTCACCTAGTATCACTGTAATGAACATATTGATAAAGCATTATAGCATTAAATAAATTAAGTTCAGCAGTTGTAATCTCCTATATTTTAGAGAGGGGAACACTTTATACGGCTATTAAGATTTCTCTCAATGAGAGAGATAATTACCTTATTAGGCCAAGGTCACTTTGTATGTGGGCAAGTAAAGTTCTTAAAGCAAAGTCATTTAAACTTAAAATAGGAATGTTTCTTATTCCATGTTACTTAGGACACTGCTGCCAGCAAAAGAAGATGATGTAAAACAGTTAAATGTCAGCTCTTTAAATAGAACCTGCTGGCTCACATATAAGTAAATTCAAAACCAGCAATATCTGACTTTATTAGTACTGGGGGAAAAAAGCATATTGAGCTATTATAGCTGAGTTGGGGAATGGGTTCATATAGCAAAATTCTTGAAAATTTCAAATGCCTTCTTGGTTTCTATTCACCTACAAACATAATGCATGATTTTGTTGGTTTGATCCTCCCCTAACTCTTCCACAGTAGAAACTGAGAAGGTGAATTCTTTGGGTGGTTATCTGCAATCTGGTTGGAAAGTTTAACCTTTTGGAGTAACTTAACATCCCTTTATAGTAACAGGAATTTAAGAGCTTCAGCTGCAACGAATTTGGGGCATAGGAAACTCTGTTTATTTCTAGCAGGGTGGAAAGCTTGTGTTGGCTTATATGTTTCATAATGTTTTTATTTTCTCATTAAATGATATTTATAGAAGCCATATTTTAATATTCTTAAAATAAATATTACTTCCAAACATTTCTGCCTTAGAAAGAGATACTGATTAAAATCTTAAACGTATGAAGATGTTAATATCTTACCTTGCAGTCTTGGAAGGATCTTACTAATTTGTTTGTGCCATGTTTCCATTTTAACTTACCTGTCTAACTGACATTAGTTGTGGACACTACTTAGGCTGCCTATTAGATTGTTTAGATTATTTTAAATATCTTATAAACTGTGTGAGAATACAACTGATAAGATTTAATGAACATCTGCTGTGCTTCATGCATTTTATCGTAAATTCTGAACAGCGGTATTTGTGGTTATTCAACTGGAAAATCTTCATTTATAGAGTTTGAACAATTATCGCAAGAACTTAAGATTCTTTTAACTACTAAAACTGTAAGATTAATCTTAAAGCTTGTCTATCAAAGTTTAAGAAAGAATCAGTAGATTCTAGATTCTGAAGTACTTGGCTTTGAAGATAAATTTATGGCAAAGAAGTTTGGTATATTGTAGTTATGCTCCTATGTGGCTGAATGCCTCCTAAATCTGCTTATGTTGTGAAGAGTATCAAACAAATAAGGATCACTAGATGTTTTGAGGTGCAGTAATTTTGTGTTGAATGTGCATGAATGAAATTATGCCCAAGTTCTTAGCTGACTGTACTGCTTTGTTTTCATATTAACTAAGTTTCACTCTAAAATGTTTGTCAGCTGTATTAAAACCAAAACATCAAGAAATCCAGCTTTACTTATATTACATGAGCTCTTCATAGTTTAGAGGGCACTGAGGTGGCTGAAGAGGTAAAGAAATATACTTACAAGTTAGGATGGGTAAATGGTCACCTAAAAAGAAGTGAGGAAGGTAGAGAAAATGTGGTGGCTTTGGCACGTAGAGGTACTAAGTTCAGAACAGTCTTTACCTCAAAAACAGATGTTATTAAGGAAAACACTCTTTTTAAGAAACATTTTGGGGCCTCAAGGTAGTATTTAAACAAACTTGAGTAATTCTAACCTGTTTTCCCTCTACAACTCTTGTGTCTCAAAAGATTAGACTGTAGAGCTGTTGCAAGATTTCGTACTTGAATAGATTCTGAACTTCTGTGAATGAATAAACATGGGTTATACAAATGCAGCTTTCCATCCTTTTCATAGTACTTTGTAAATCACTTGTTAATGTGTGCTCCCTCAGCCTGGTTTTCAGAGCTCTGGCTCTTAACTCCCTGCAGTGATAAAATACAACGTTATCCTTAAGCATGGGATTTCTAGAACTTCTTGTTTAGTTATGGCCTCACCTACAGATTATGTATAGGGACTACAGGGAGCTTTCCTCATGCTTTCTTGCCAGCTTGGGTCTCTTGCCATCACCAGGACTAATAAGAAACTGCATGTCATGGTATGAGGTGGTTTTGGCAAACGTCAGGCATTTCCCTTGGAACACTGTCATTTAGCAGAGATGGTGATCTGGTTGGCCCCCTTGAGGTTTGTATGTCAGATTTGGGAAGAAACAGGAGAACAGGTATTAATTATACTGTGCATTAGAAAATGCTTTTGCTTGTTTGTATGAAAAGTGCTGTCAATAGCTTCAGCCAACATCATATTAAATGTCCATGTCATCCTTTGGCTGCCTCTAGGAAAGAAAAATCTAGAAGCGAGGAAGCAGATTTAATCACTTGTGCATGCTATGATATCCGTGAAGCATTGTGTCTGTCATCTAAGCCTTGTACAATTTTTTTGTAACAGGAGTGATATTTTGTGCCCCAAGATTAGGTCAGATCTTGGCTCAATAAGCAGGAAGAGACCAAAACCAACAGGCACTAAATGGGAAGCTCTGTGTGTGTAACTGATATTGCAGGAAGTAGTGTTATTGTCTCAGTCTTGCTCGTCTGAATTGGTGATGAATAAATCCACCGTATTTCCAAGGATATTGAGAGTTCTTTTATAGAGGTCTTTTCTGGGTGAAGCAGGGAGTTTTATTAACTATTAACTATTCTGTGCATTTTGTGTAACAGTGAGGCAAATCCTTCAACCTGGGCAACTCCAACAAAAACCATACAGCATTATTTGATATTCACTTTCTACTCTAAACTGTTGTTTAGCTAAAAATGGTTATATTTTACACAATCATGTCTATTTTTTGTTCTACATGAAGTATTTTCTATGCAATGTATTGCTTGTAAATCAAACTGTAACGAGCTTTTGGATCTCTTGGGATGATAAGTGTCATATAAATGTCATGATCATATTCATAGAGGGTTTTCATAGTTCTACAGGACTAGTGTAGCCATTTCGATAAGCTAAATGGTTGCTAAATGGTTTCTAATTAATACTATGGTGGCAGATGCAGTGGTTCAACACTGCAAAGCAGTAGTTTGTGAAGATGAGGTTGTCTTTAAAAAAAACCCACACAAAATAACATAGTTTGTATGAGCAAGCTCTCAGCTAATCCATCTGGAAAAGGGTTAAGTATTTGTATAATTATTGCTACTGAATAAGAATATAATCACTAATTCTGTGGCAGAAGAACTGTATGTCTTGAAATAACAATAGCAAAAGTAACTGAAATGCTTTATGTTAGGAAGTAAAATAAGATTATGTATTTCCTTATAATTTGTAAATGCAATGCAGGACTGAATCCTAATTTAATTCTTATTGTGAAGAATGCTTATTATATGAAGAAACAATGTTTGCATCTTAGGTCAATCTTTTCCCCCCCCCTCCACGTAGGAATTCTGGAAAGCAACAGACTGAAAATTGTCAAGGTTAAAACAATTAATCAGACAATTGGAAATGTTACATACCACGCTGCAGATTTGCCAATATGGTGGCAGATTCCTCAATATGTGCTGATTGGATTCAGTGAAATATTTGCAAGTATAGCAGGTAAGCATCGTTGTGTGTTTTAAATCTGCTTTCATGTGTATCATAAATGATGGATTCTTGGAAAAGAAATATTTACTTCACAGATCATTACAAATAAGCTCTAATGTTCCCAAATACAATATTATACAATATAACTTAATAAAAGTGTCAAAGCACACAGTTGTCTTTCACATTTCAAAACTGGCTATGTAAGAAGCTGTTTTTAAGACTTAGTTGCAAGCAGAGCAACACTTAAAATTGCCTGTCATTCAGTCAGCATTGGATATTTGCAAGCCCTAATGGAAAACAATATGCTCTTTTAATATTGTATTTTAAAGAATAGTTTTAGTGCAGTATTGTTTCCTCTGAATCTTCCTCTGTGTTGCAAATAAAATTTGTGCTTTGTAATTCTTTTGGCTTAAAAACTGAGCTCACAGTTTAGAATGTCAATTAGTAAGTGGAAGTACCTTTCTGAGGGGAAAAGGAAGAAGTAAACCATCTTTAGAAAGATTTATCACCCATTTAAATTCATGTTACTTGAGTTTTTGCATCTCTGAAGTAAGAAAAGTTATGTGACAATCTAAACTAGTTTTTTTGTGAATATTGGTAAAAAGTAGCTATTTTTTTTATAGTTTTATCTGCTTTATTTATAGATCAGGTTTTCCGTCGCTGTTTTAGTACTTCAATGTGATACTAGGCAAACTGAAACACTTTGAATCTTGCCTTTCTTGAACAAACAGAAGAGATCTTACATTTCTTAATACTGTTCTGTGTGATGTAGTGGACAGCTGTCTGATTATATTGATTTTTAAGCTGAAAGTGAAGTGGGAGGAGAGGGTGTATAGGACTACAAAATCTTATTTTCTGGTCTGTTTCATATACATGAAGGGCTCATTAGCAGGAGGACAGCACAGGCAGCTTATCTGTTGTTACTGTGGTATGGCTCACACTGGTTTACTATGATTAAACAAGTGAAATGCTGTTGTGAATCTCTTAGCACAGTGTTTACTTATCCAGTGCTTGGGAGCAATGCTTAGTTACCAGTAACAGAAAGCTTTCATGATCGTAGAAGTAGCTATTATGATACTACTTAAATAGAATTGCAGAGCTACCTGATGTAATATATTGAAACTCCTCCAGTGACCTGATTTAAAAATCATTTAGTATTTGCTGTTACTTAGTAATGTGTTGAAATACTGTTTGAGAATATTGAACTTTGAAGATCATCCGTTCAAACTGGCATTACATATAGCTCCTTTTCTTCGATTCCTTATGACAGAATTTCCTGGTTTCATTTCCCCTGTAGGAGGTTACTGTCATTCCTCACGCTGGGCAAGCACAGTGGGTTAAAATGAGATTCTCTAATTCTGTAAGATCTTGCTGGCAGTAGCCCCAGCTGTCACATGGCCCATTTGTTCCCCTCTTAGTGGAGCAGAGAACTTCCACTCCATTGGGTTTCTGGTTACTTGTGTTCTAGTGTCATCACAGTTGTTAGGAAATAAAACAAGGTGGTTGGATCGCTTGGCAAGTAGAAGAAGATGTGGGGTTGGTTTTTATTTTTTCTATCTGCTTGTTTTCTCTAAGGTTTTCTTCCAGCTGTCTGGCCTGGGATTTCATGTGACTGGAAGAATAAGACATATCCATCACATATTAAACTCTACCATAGTTATTTAGTACGTTGGAGGAATTCTTTTTAGATATGGCTTTGTCTTGTGTATATTTGTAGTTTTGCAGTATGCATTCAAATGCACCACTAGTGTACTCTTTCTTTCCTGGTGGACTGGTAGGTTGATGTCTCACACCAGGTTATTGTTGGGAGTGTCCCATTTGCAGTGTGAATGCAGGTCCTCCAACAGTTAGCTCTATGCGTGCACACAGCGTGTACCTGGAACCAGCACCTAGCACAAGTTCTTGTGACAGTAAACACAAGATTTGGACATAAGGTCTTACTGGATTGCAGCAGCTGAAGTCCTAGTTCTTCACTTTTTGTACTGCAGCAGTCAGTATTGTAGATGAACCTGTAAGTGTCTGAGGTCATTGTCTGATATCTGATAAGGGTCCCATTCCTGGTTCCTCGTGTGGTTTCCACCCACTCCCCCAGTGATATGTAGCGAGTCCCTGAATTAATTTGCTTCATTAAACTGCTAGTAAGGTGTGGGGAGATTTCATTACCTTTAAAGTACACTGAGATGCAAGGTGCTAAACACTTTAGATTCTTAAATGGAAAGCATGCTTTAGCAGTGCAATCAATATGTATCCTTGGCTAGAGGACGTATCTGCATAGTCATTGCTGTCCTGTATTACAGTACATATCATTATGTGTGAACAGTAGCCATCACAAATCCTAACACATAAAAATCTCAAGATGGAAGTCTTGCTTAATTGACTTACTTATTAAAAACTAAGGCTATATTTAGCATTTTTATCAAAGGAGTAAAATAAGTTACTTACCTTTAGTTAGAGCTTCAGGTATTGTGCCAATTAAGTTTGAACTCAGATAAACAGATGACTTATCAGAAATGCAAGTATTCATGCAAAAATAATTTCTTCCCTCTTACACATTGTTGTTTTTCTGTCAGGTACTGTTACTGCTTCATAGGTGTTCACAAGGGAAAAATAACAAACCTATCTGTAGGTTGTGGAAAGGTCAAGGACTTGATGCAATTCTCTGTTTGTTGAACTCCAAACTGAGGGTTGGTTTTTTCAACTGCTTTAGTGGACTTCTTCATGAGAAATAAAGTCTTTAATCAGAAATTCTGTGCAGATCTTAATTGTTTTGTGTATTACACTTTCATTTGATTGTTTTACAAAGCTTTTTTTCCTGCCTTCTGATTATCTAAACTGAATTCTTAGTGTCTTTAAGAAGGCCTCTCAAGACTTAATAGAGTATGCTTTACCAATTTGATATTAAAAGTTGATAAAGGCATCTATTGTGCTATGAAATCCAGCTTTAAAATAAGCAAAGTGATAATGGTTACAAAACTATAGTGATTTGGAAATGTTTATTGTGAGCAAAAAGGAACTAAATACCATAAGAGCAGAAACATACGTTTGGGTTTTTTTTGTTTACTGTAAAACTAAGCATATTCTTATTAAGCCATATTAGTTACACTTGAGGTACCTTTAAAAAGATAACACACATTGCATTAATATTTTGTATTATTCTGTCAAGCCTCTTAAAGCACCCTTATTTAACTGGGAATTGTAATCTCATGACAACACCAACTAGAGGGTTTAATTTCAAAACTGCTTGTTTTAGGTAGCATGAAATTGTTATCAATGGCTGCCAGCAGGCAAAAATATCTCTGAAGGCAAAGAAAAGATTTTTATATTCTTTATGCCAGATTAAATATTAGGGTTGGTGGAAACATTATTCAAGTTTAGAAACTTGCCTTATTTTGTTGCAAAAACTGTATAGTATTACACCCGTTTTGGTTTTTGTTTTAAGTCCTAAGATCTTTTTCCAGCAGTAACACTTGCATCCAGTATATCTGTAAAATGAACAAGAGAAGAAATGGGCCAGATCCTTTCATGTGATATGCTTGAGCTCAACTTGTACAGAATGTACAAAAGCCTGGTGACCAAAATGTGACTGATGCTCTGGAAACTGTGGCAGCTGTGATAACTTAACAAGAGGTTAAAAACCAAGCTACTGCATCCTGAGAGTAGTCTACTTTTTTTTCTTTAAGTGAGATGGGCCAGAAAGATACTTCTTGAAAAATCTGAATTGTTATATTAGTGGCAAAGCATATAAAAAAAATTGAGTTTTTAATTCTCAAATGTAATTCCACCCCCCCACACCCTGTTTGCAGATGTCTGTCTATCTCTGTAGCGATTCTCTCATTATGGTTTGAATTTACAGGAACCCACACAGCTGAGTTGCACAAAGAATAGTTTCAGTTCCTTTCTAGAATCACAGACAGGTTGCTGTTGGCCCGTTCTAGTGTGTTTTGCAAAGGAAAAGAGAAGCAGTGTGTTGGTTATCAGAGATTTCTCAGGTGGCAGTGCAGAATGGTGTTAGATCAGTGAGAACATATAGTTCTGTTTCTTTCACAAGAACAAAACTCCTACCTCACAACAGGCAAATTGACCTATCTGGCTTGAAGTGTTAAGCTTTTCTTGAAAAGAAATGCCAGTGTATTTCTATTAAACTCTGTCTGGAGTAGCAAAAGTCAAATACCAGTAATGGTGTAAATAAAGCATACCTTTATTATGCAAGACATAAGATTTGTGCCATTTTCAGGTCTATAATGCTTTCTATGCCAAGAAAAAATGTTAGATGAGGTAGCATTAATTTTCAATATGAAGCAGACTGTTTTGAAACAAGCATTTCAGCTGTCAGAGAAAAACCTCTGCAAAGAATGTATTTGACTGTCTCTTGTGAATAATCCCATTTGATTTTTGACAGGAGTATTATTCTAAAAAGGAGTGTTAATCATGGGCATTAGTCTTTGCAAGGCAGAGCCTAACCCAGTGTGTTCTGTTGGTACTCAAATTCAGTAGCACAGATTTTCAAATTGATGTCGCTGATATGTTTTTCTTGGGTTTGTTGTTTGGAATTTGAGTAAGGATACTTTAAATTTAAAGTCCTGTTTCTACAACTCTTCAAAAGAATAAGCTAGCAAGCAATGAGCTCAGAGAATTCTGGATCAAAATTAAATTAAAAGTAATTACTGCCTTTCCAGCTACAATTAATTTCTTTGTCTGCACATTCAGAGATACGGACACTGAGTCTATGAGAAATAAATGTTCATGGTCAATGCAAGAGTGACCTTCAGTTTCTGCATACTTTGTTCTCTGCAGGGAATGCTGTGTGCTTTGTAAATACTGCAGAACAGATAAGCAATATATAAACAAGTGAAATGGGAAACATGGAACTTGCCAGGTTAGAGTTAGTTTAATAAATTTCTTTGAGGATAATGACAGAAAAATGATTATGCTGCCTCAGAAAATTTATTGATTTTACACATACAATATTAATAAGATCAAAGTGCGTGTCTCAAATGTTGTCCATTTAATGGGTTGATATATTGATGACCTTTAACAGGGTTCATAAAGCAATTAGAGGAAACTGGGAACTGATAGGGATTCACTTCCTCAGTTCCCTGTCTCCTGAAATTCAGGGCTAGTTTTAGGTCTTTAACATACCGGAAGTAGTATACATCTGTAACTTCTGTAACGCTAAACTAGAAAGAAATACTATTGTTTCTTAGATCTTCCAATAGCATTTTTTGTTAATCTTTTAATACAGGTCTAGAATTTGCATATTCAGCTGCCCCCAAATCTATGCAGAGTGCTATTATGGGGCTGTTTTTTTTCTTTTCGGGGATTGGATCATTTGTTGGCTCTGGATTGTTGGCACTGGTCTCTATTAAAGAAATTGGCTGGATGAGTAATCACACAGATTTTGGTAAGTTATTTTCAGAGTATTCATAGCCTATAAAGTAAAAGGCTTCCTTCAGAAGCAGTTAAGCATTAAGCATCAAGGATGTGGAATTGTTGAGTCTTAGCACTGTTATTATTTAAAAAATATGAATTTGTCTACTGTTCTGTTAAAGACAAAGTTTCATTTTGCATATAAGTATGAAGTAACATGACTATGCAAAATGATACATTGTCCTTATGAAAGCATGGGAAACACACATGTAGTATTTTGCCTCTGTAACGCCTGTCAATTACCTGCTCAGCTGTTAACCGCATTTCATCACTAGAAATTACTTATAAATTTTTGTATTTTAGTAAAAAATATTTAAATTATGTGTAGAAGAAGAATATATTTGGTATAAAGTACTGAAATTACTTTCTCCGCTTATGGGGAGTAAAATGTACCCCTCTCTTTCTTAGTGATTATTCAGCTTCCCAGTTTCAAGAGACTTCATCAAAATTGCCATGAGTTAATTTTGCATTTCTGTCTGCTAGCTATTTATACTCTTTAAAAAGTCCAACGTATCGTCTGCTTTGTATTGCCAGTTGAAGTTAAAAATAATTACTGGCACCAGTAGGTGGCACCTTGGGAATTTCAGAAAATCATACCATCATCAATGGGCTAATTAGTTCCAATGGAAGGAGTGTGAAAAGCTCTTAAAACGTATGCTAGACCTACTGTGTGTATGTGGCTTAAAAGTGCAGCCTAAACTTACTTTAAATTTGGTATGAGATAATTTGCCATTTAAACTTGATTTGCATGCTACCAAAAAGCATTGTTGTCTGAACAGTACATATGCCACAAGTTGTCATCTTTGGTTTATAAGCTGACCTTTAAAAAACTGCAAAAGATGACAAGTAGCCTTAACTTTATGGAAGTGTTCTCACCAAATGAAAATTTAATCACATTGAGACTCCCCCCCCCCAGTCAATTTCAAAATTAGAAATTAGAAGAGCATATTTTTCTGCAATCTGTAAAGATAATTCAGTTGATATGGGCTCAAGAGGAGGATAATGATTTCATGCAAATTAATATGGGTGGTATTTGATGGTGCTCTTTTAGCTTCTTGCCTTTGTTTTCTGAAGCAGCCTAAGAGAAGACAGTGCCTAATCTCTCTGTAAAATATTTAGGTTGTGCTAAATATATCCAGAGTTGGCTAAAACTGGAAGATGTTACCTTCATGACTCATTGGTCATCTGTTTTGAATAAGCTACACAGCTCAGTGGATTGTCCTTTGGACAGCTGTCAGAACTGGGTATATCTACCTTTCTTAATCCGAAGACTTGATACACAATCAAGCCTTCTCAGCTGGATGTGTCTGGCTCAAGTTTGAAGTGCTCAGTGGGTGATTTTGATTTGTAGCATCCACAGTAGCTCCTGTTTTAACAGTTTATATCAGTAACTGTTTATAACTCAATTTTCGTTTGGTATAACATTATTGAAAGTTATCAAATTCACATCTAAAATTTACTTAGGTCTTCCAGGGTAGGAATTGTAAGGAGGAGTCTTTATGAATGAATGACTTCTGAATTTTTCGTTAGATGCTGTATAATAACTATAAGCGTGTGCACCAAGTTTCTGCTAACTCGTGGTATCATTTGAGGAAACTGGCTGCCTCCAAAATCTACTGAGAAAGTTCACTCTCTGCTGGTACTTCACTGTTGATTGCTGCCATTTAAATGACTGTTACTTCTCTGACAAAAACTAAGATTTCATGGGTTGAATATCCTATCTCATAAAGGATAATTACTACTCTTTAAACACGTCTGCTCTTGAAATGGAGATTCACGTGTATATTGTATTTTAAATGTCAAGGAAAGATTCCGTTTAATTTTATTATAAGTTCCTTTAATTGAATCTTAAATTTCAGTAATTAAAGAAATTTAATTTGAACATTTATAGGCATACTGCATGAACAGCTTGTTAGGATCAATGTATACTTCACTATTTTTTCTCTCTCTAACCTTTTTGATAATCATAATGGTCCAATTGGCTGTGTCTCATGTGGCATGTTGGAAACGAGCCACAATATATTGTTCTTGGAAGTGCAGCGATAGTTAGTGCACATTTCTTAATAAAGGAATAATGTTTTAGCAATGAGTTTTCTTAATTTAACAGTATTTAATGTGGTACAAATCACTAATTTATAACAACTTTGAGGGAGTGTCAAAGGTGAATTGAACAAAAAAGAAACAATGTATGATTTCATGAATTCTAAACTTTGTTCCAAAAGAAGACTGAGAGAAAATCTCAGTAATTGCTTGCTTTATACGTACAGAGTTGCCAAACTTTTTCCTTAATAGCATTCATTTTTTGTTTCTTTTTATCTTTGACTTAGCACAGAAGGGAGGTTCAGGCCTCCAGATGCAGAAAGACCATATAGCATTAAGCAGGGCTGAAAAGACTCCTGGAAAGGACTCTCTAGTATATATAGTAGACACCCCCCCCCCCCCCCAAACATTTACCTGTTTCAATTAAGCTGTAAAACATGAGACTTACTTTTTTTTTCCCCTGACTAAAGCCTTATCACTGCACTGTATTCTCCAGGCTCCTTAAAGGCCTATCTAGTGAAGATGGTAAAGGCTTTAAGTTACTAGCCTGGACGAGGGTAGCTTTGCTTCCATCTTGAATGCTGCATTTTATTGGGATCTGTGTCTGAACAGTTTACAGTCCAGGGCTTTATTTCCAGAAAGTTATTTTTCAAGTCCCTTTAGTGGCCACAGCACAGGGTTGTTTTCTTTTTTTTTTTTTTGCTTTTGAAATGAGTTGTCTCCTCAAACGTTGATAAGTGATCTCTATTACTTACATGAAGAAGGTGGTAAATCATATATGAAAATACACATTGAGGTTTCTAACTGTTTTATCTGAAGATGGCAAAGCATTGCAGTTTTGCAGCATAAGAAACCAGGCTTAAAAAAAAGGGGGTGGAGGGGGAAGAAAGGAAGATTATTAGCCTATTAGCCGTTTAAAATTGTTTCGACTCTCATGAAATATGCCTGCTGCTATATGTATATAGCCTTTGTTTGCACTAAGATCTTACAGTGGTAAGAGGAGCTTCCAGCAATTTTTTGTAAGAAATCATGAGTAACAGCATATCAGCTTCTTCAGGGATGTTACTTGGTTTAAGGCATTGAAGCACAAAAGAAAGCAATCCTTGTACTGTGTGCATCTTCCTCAGGAGTTCCATCTTTTGCTCTGGATAATTAAAAATGTAACTATGCTGTTGGATGGAAATGTGATTTGGTTTGGTTTTGCCCATGTTTTGCAGAAAAGTCTTCACTGCTTAAACTTGAAGGGATTGACATCTTTATTTGTATAATCTTTATTAATATTTATTTTTTCTCCCCACTTCTTTCTAGGTAATATTAATGGCTGCCAATTAAACTATTATTTTTTTTTGCTGGCTGCTATCCAAGGAGCAACCCTCTTGCTTTTCCTTATTGTTTCTGTGAAATATGATCATCAAAAATCGAAGATTAATGAAGTGGCTGCCAATGGGAGGATCTGATGTCTGTTACAGAGCAGACTATTACAGCGGCACACAATGAAGTGGCAGTGCACCCCGAGTCTGCGAGATCTCATGTTTTCTCCAGTGAGACTCTTACTAGACTTGCATGTTACAAGAGTTCTTGCCCCTGCCCCCTCTCGTGTAATGTAGGTAAGTGCCTTTTGTTGGCAGGGCTCGTTTCTTGCACTACGTCCTGGCAGAGGACACACAAATCTTGGAAGTGTATTAACTCTAGGCATTCAAGTTGCTCTTTGTTAATTGTGAGATGTTTACTTAACTCTGAAAAGTTGGGACACTTACACTTGGAAATTGAGTGTAACGAGTCACATGTGACATGGGTTGTTCCTGACTGAAAAACTCTGCTTAGTGAAGAACAGTGGATCTAGAGAAACACTCAACAGTCTCAAGCCTACATTGAGGACATGGGAAAGAAAACATTTTAAGAAAAACCTCAAGTAGTGGTTACAGGAATAAATTTTCAATCCCGAGAGTCATTTTGGGGGGAGAAACAGGGACAAATTAAACTGCAGATTAGCTCAGATTAAAAAGAGATATAGTTTTACAATTGACCTTTCACTAGCAGTCTCTCAAGGATTTAAGTCCAAACTTGCAGCCAAGAGTATCCAATACTGAAGACTGAATTATATGTCACAGTAGCTTGTCATATAGCTGCTGTAAATTTTGGTGCACAATGAACAACTGTTGGGACTGAAAGGGTTTTACTTTAGAAATGTTTTTATTTTTGAATCTGCATTAGGTGTATTAGGACAATATGGAAACATACATCTTTTGACAAAGCACTGTTCAGTCTAATGCTGTTACTTCCCTAAGGAATATTCTAAATATTTGCGGAAAGAAAACTGAGATTGAATTCTCAGAAGATGAATGCACAGTAACAATTTAGAAGCCTTTCAGCCAGTTTCTTCAGTATTGTGTCTTAGTTCTAGCTAACATGCTACAGGGTTTGTATCTTTCGGCAACACATTCCTATAGCAGAGCAAGTGGTTTTATGTTCAGCCTCTTGAATTTTAATGATTCTAACAATTGTACTTAAGATTGTGTGCAGACTGGTATGGAAGATGCAAGGAATTATGCAGAAAAAAAAAATAAAAACTCAACTTTTTATTAATATGTTGAATCTTTATCTTTTCCTTTGTCTGCATTTACGTTGTTAAAATGTCCTTTTGTACATGGACATCTTTTTAATGAGTTTATACAGAATAAAATGAACTTCCATGCTGTGACTTTTGACCCTTTGTTTCTAGGTGAATAAAATTATACTACAAACATTCTGTTCTTTAGCCTTTATTTCCTAAATATACAGTGGAATGCTCTTAGATTTTTAAATGTACACTGGCATCCTATTAGTTTTTTTTCAGATAATAAAGCGGTATGCAAGCTGTCCTGTCTTTGCCAAGATAAATCGGTGTAGATGCTTCAGCTATTGCATTACTTAATATGATTTAAAATTGGAGTAACTGAAGAAAAGAAGTAAGCAACATCTCATATGAGGAAAAGCTAGTTTCCTTTTCCAACTTAGTTTTAAAAGCTTGATATGCTGTGTTTCTGGAATATCACATTTATAACCAGCTAAAAAAGCCTAATACTAAGATGGTATAAGCTGCATAAGGAACATACAGGGAGCAAATAATTTCTTTCTTAAATGTATGCTGTTACTTCTGATATGGGAATGACTCTGTAGTGTTTCATGTTTATTTCATTAATTTCCAAAGCATATATAATCACAAGAAAGAACTGGGTTGTGCCCACTAAGTAGTATTCTACTAGATTGATGAAGATTTTGCTTTTAGAAGCGTTCCTTCTTCTGAAGGACTAGTACTATTCTCAGAACCTCCAAGAGGAGTGTTGCTTCTAGTGTTAGATGTACACAGCCATCAAAGCTGATGACTGAATCCCTTTTCTGGTAAGTGAACTTAATTAATCACAGCATTTTTTCCCCGAGATCTGAAATTTTTCAACAACATTGATAAATTTCCAATATGATATGGGTCTGCCGATTATAGTTAAAACTGAGTTTAATGAAAAACAGAGTAATCTGCAGATTACCAAGGAAACTAGATGTCTAATAGTAACTGTGACAGTGTGCAGGCAAGCTTTAGTGAAACTGTTATTTATGGAAAAAGATAATAAATACTAGGTTAGCCTACTCTATTTAGGCAAATGTCTTTTACCCTCTTACAAGCATATAGTAAACGTCTGCATGTTTTTGTAGGGCTGTGGTGGTTCTAACACTCTGGAGATGAGATTGAACCTGCAATCAGTTGTATAATTTAATTTTTATTTGGAATGACTTGGCTGAGCTCCAGGCACAAGTAATTATGACCATTTATGAAGATTAATCTGACACTTCTCATCAAAGGGATAAGGCCTTTTTGTGACTTGGAGGCTTAGCTGATTCTTCCTCCCTGTTTTATCTTCTGGTGTTTCCACTCCAGTCACAGAAATAAGACCAATCAATTAACTTTGTGACTGAGCACTGCACCTCATTAATGAAATACCTTGAAGTGTACAGTTTGAATTTAGTTACGTTCACTTCTTAGATTGTTCCAGTGCAAGAGAAAGAAAGATCTGACGGGAGTCACTGTAATGGATGTTTCTAAGCCTCTGACTTTCCAGGTGTCTTAAATTGAAAGCACAACATTGAAAAGTAACTTGTTCAGACATGAGGGCAGGTATCTGATTAAAGTTCATTACTTCTACTCATAAAGAATTCTGAAAATAATAAGCATGTACCTCATAATGTCTATGCAATCTATAATCTAATCATGTATGAAGAATAGGTGCCTGGGACCCTGTGTTTCATTTGAGATTATAAAGTGGATGCATTGCTCATGTAATTGTGGATCTTTCAAGAGTACAGCAAGACCTGTTTTCTCAGGCCTTTGTGTCTACAATCCATACTGAATATCCCTCCTCAGAAAAGGGGGGGAGTCTTTTTTTCATTTATTCTTTTTATGTAAACTTCCAGAGTGAGTTTAATTACAGTAGTTGAGGCATCCATCAGTATTTCCCTTAAAAGTCTGTAGTCAGCTCTGTGTGTTATTTTTGGTTTATTTGGGTGCTTTTGGTTTTTTAAGAAAAAGTTGCTCAGGGCTGACACTTGTGAGACAAGCTTCAGCTTAACAATAAACTGGTATTAAAAGATGCATGGAGTTCTTTTTTTGTGTGTTTGAAATTACTTTTTGAAAAAATGTTATCCTAGTGATTTTGTTTATATGCAGGGCAAGTTGTGTTACTGCAGACAAGCCCTCTGGGGAAACAGATTACAGTGCTTTCCATTTGAACAGTCAATAGTTTGAGATGCAAATTAATTTCTGAGAGTTTGTAGACCGACGCTGCTGGTGGAATAACATACATACCTGAGAGCATGGTACCTGCTGGCCCCAAAGCAAGGATGTAACTGCTGTGAAAGAACAGGGAAGCGAACCAAGGTCAGAAGCTATTGAACGGGAAGTATGTAAATAGACACTTTGCTCCTGGTAGCACTAAGTTCAGAATAGCAATACACGGTACTTTTCAGTCAAGATTGCCTAGTGACAGTTAATACAATCTGGCTGGTGGCTGGTTTTCTCATGTCGTGTACACAATATGGTTTAATAGTCCTTTCCATCTTGGAATTAATTTTTCCGTTACAGTATCACAGCGTAGATTTTGTTCTGTGAGTCAGTGGAAAGAATAGTTGTCAAAACCTAGTTGCATAGTAATTGGATCCACTTACAGTGGTTTTCAAATGAGCCTTACTATGTGACTAGGAATCTCTAACCTACGGTCTGTTGGACTTAAAAGATCATAAAGAAGGATGAAAAACATTACACTTTTACAAGCATGGAATTGGGAATTAATTACAATCCATCCCACTAACTTCAGGCTGCCAGTGGCTGTAGTAATGCTTGAAAAAAGAGGTAAAATAACCTAGCGTATTGAGGAATGATCACAACAGAAAGAACTAGGACATTTAAGTGGCTACTTTATACCCTAAAGGATGAAAGCTTACTTTTATTTCCATTCTTTGATTAATTCTATGCTCCCTTATATATTTTTTTTTATTATCTTTCCTTTACATCCTTCCTTTATCAGGACATTCTCCTACAGTGAGTAAGTTCAAAATATGTATGTAACATTAATGGATGCCCTTTAATGGAAGGAATGTCTGTGCTCAGCTGAGCTGTGACTGCATTTTCTGTACAGTCCTGAGCTAGCTCGATACAGGTTGGTATGGACGATCCTTGGCTGGCTTTGCTGCTTCACAGCAGATGACAGTGCACGTCATCAGCATCCACCCAGCAGTCTTAGATCTAGTCTACACAAACTGCAGGCACATTGAGACTGCAGTGTAGACATGCTCCAATACTGTATTCCTCCTTTGGCGTGTAGCTGCCGTACAGTATTTTACTGATAAGGCTTCTCATCCCCCTTACTAGGAAGTGTTAGTCAGTAATGAGATTTAGTGATACAACAGAGTCCATAAATCACTTTTGACAGGGAACAGAACACTTTAATGAACAAGGGAAAACAAGGTAAACATTGCTTAGGCTTTTGAAGATGGACCTTCAGACAGATAACATGCTTTCTGAAAGCTGTGAGATATACTTGACTATCTCTGCACATCTAATGCTGTACATCACAATCTCTTCCTATCTATCCCAACACCTTTTCAAGAGTAGTTTTTTCTTGGCTCTGAACTCTCAGGAGACCCTAAGGTCTTCAATTGTTCTGTCTGCTGTAACTATGGAAACTGGTTAATACTGTGTATCGACACAAAATGACTATAGCATATTTAAGTAATACTATTAACTTGATCATAATGACAAATGGTTTTACTGTCAGGCAAGATGCTGTAAACTACTAGTCTGCAAACTAAACATCTGTGAGAAGCAGTGTTCTGCTCGGAGTTAGGATGAAGTGGCTCGAGGGAGAAGATGCTAAGGGTGTAGAGCTCCAAGTTTTAGGCAGATTGCTGTGCAGACGCTGCAATAATTAAAATGTAGGGAAGGGTTCCCATTAACTAGTGTCACATTTTAGAACTTTGTCAAAGTGATCCAGAGTTAAAGCACAACTTCCTAATGTTGTCTGGCAAATTAATATCCTGCACAGGAAAATCTGGATTAAGTTCCTAGAGTGAAATAATTAAGACAACACATTGGCAGACTTTGAAGTGAGTTTTCATCCCGCTCGTAGTTAGGCGGACGTTAACGCAATTGCAGAAATTCTGGAGCCAAGGAACATTGAGTGGGATCCTAGTGATGCCTGTGAAGTGCAACTTTACATTTAAATTCTTCTTCTTTCCTTTGAAAGACGTCCCAAGCATCTGATAAGCTCTATCCCCTCAATTCCTGACACACTGCTTCCTCTGGGGAGAAGGCTTATAGCCAAACAGAAAATGGAAAGCAGTCAGAGGACGGCATAAAGCAGATGTACAACTTCATGTGATGTTACAACAGATATGATACTTCGCTTTCTAGCTTTGCCTGCACTTTTTGGGGAGGTGCTTTTTTTCTGTTGCATTAGAAAAATTGTCTGAAGGCTAGGGGTGACTATAGAGCACTGGCTTGGCTCTTATTTGGAGGTTTAAAAAGTAAAGCTATGCTGATAAAGCATTTCTAACAGTAAAGTTATCTATTTTCTCTTTTTTTCTTTTTTTTTTAATTCCAGTGTAACTTATTGTCAATGAAGTACTCCTTGACAACTTGATGACTCAGTATGATTTCACAACAATAATTATAGCCCAACATTAAGCTTTTGGGTGGATAAATCTGAGTGCCCTCATTGACTTCAGCAAATTCCAGTATTGCTCTTATGCTAAACTTCAGGAATTTTTCTGCTTGTTTCTTAAGACATTACTGATTGATAACCTCCATACTATCTAAATATCTGTCAGCTCATCACAAATTAAAAGAAATGTGGGGTTAGGGAGGTGTCCCAAAGTTTCCCTAGCTTTTCAATGCAGAATTTAATATTGTATTAGATATCACTGATGGAAGGAATTCAAGTAACCGTTACTTTACAAAACTCATTGGTGGTGGTCGTTTTTGTTGTTTCTGCTGCCTGTCCAGCAGCTGGCACAGACAACCTTAGAAGCAGTGCAGTGTTGTGGCAGAGGGTTCATGACTAGAGATGATAGTCTGGGTTTGAGACTAGTGTTCCTGGGGTAAAAGGGGGAACATGCCCTTCCTCTTCTCTTCCAAGTAATTAAAGAAATGGACAAGTGATCCTCTGCAGGGGCTCTCTTTGTAGGTTTAGGTGGAATAAGACCTGAGGGATGGGACCATGTCATTCAGGCTCACTGCGGAGAAAGGCTTTTAACTTCTATGGCATCTTGTGCAAGTATGTCTTGAGCTGTCTGTCTTGAGGCATAAAAGCCTGAAGAAGACGTTTCAAAAGGTTGAATTTCTGAAGCTCTGAAACGCTGCAGACTCACCTGGATGAAATAAGCTGTGTATTTCACCTGTTCAGCATAAAAAAGAACCTTCTAGATGCTGCAACCTGCAATTTAAGAGTTGATAAATTTCATCTTGATTCTTCCAGAAATCAATTAAAAACAACCCAAATGTTTCTACTTAAAGCCTGAAGGACTAAAGGGAGGCAGATGATTATTCTCAAAGAGCAGACATTTCACCTCAAAGGCGTAACTCGGAAACACGAACCAGGTGTTCCTCTGCTTGTAAATACAGCACAGGCACTGTAAGAGGTAAATTATTTAAAATGGCAGAAAAGAAGTAAAATGAAAGCAGAAGAACAGATCTCTGCTGTAACCCAAGCTTTTACAAAGTCATATATAGTTAAAAGGTGAATAGCTTTAAAATTAATGAATTATTACTGCATCTTCTACTTTCTTCACTGTTGCTACATGAAAATCCTATAGAGATACTTCCACAGGGCTGTCAGAGCTGCACGGCAGAAGATGCACAAATCACTCGGCATACTTTGGTTTAGTTTAACATTGGTGCTAACAGATCATATTTTCTACAGTTACAATGAGGTATAACCCAGTAGTCACGTTACATGATTAGTTATACCTGCCTTCTCTTACTGCTGCAGATTACACAGCCCCTTGGTTAGGGTAATTATTAGTGTACAGCCTCAGCTACACGGATTATAAAAATAACTTTTATTCAGATACAAAAGCTTAGATTTGTAGGTTAAGTAGCGATGGGAATTGTGGGCCATTGGACTACGCCTCTGGTCCGTCTCATCTGTCAAAGGTGAAGCTATTATGAAAAAAATTACTTAGAGGGTTGTTTGGATATAATGGTGCAGAAGGTCTCTGCTGCGATTTAGCAGTAGATTTGAGCACAGTGCTCAAATCTTAAAATCGATGCTTGAAGAGTTACTCTAAATCAGACAAGGAGAAAGAAGTAGAGGGGGTAGTCATACAGTAAAGGTCTAAATAGCTTATGTTGGGGATTGTCTACAATGGCAGGTATCTGGGACTGTATCTAGAAGATCAGTCTGTCAATAGCTATTTATGTTAACTCCTCATATTGATACTTATTTTGTATGGACTACCAGTCTTAGCAGTTTTAGCAGGTTTTTTCTGGGTTAATTCAAATGAAAAAAAGCATTTATAGGATGAAGGAGAGCTTAGAGACATGTTTGAGTCACCTCTGACAACTCAGTGGTCGCCAGCTGAGCCCTGCTAATTGCATGTCATTTTCATCTCCCAGCTGTGAGGCAACGTAACCGAACACAAACCTTTCCCTCGGACTGCAAGTATCCTTTCCTTTGTACCAGCTCACAGGGAGGGCAGGCTGAGAGCCGCCCTCTAACTACTGACAAGAACTCAACAGACATGTAATAACTTGTTTAAGTGCTGCAATTCCATCTTGTCTCTGAACTTGAAGGGTCAACATAGCAAGTCAGCATAGACAAATGATTACACCATAAAATAAGCAAAACTGTGAATTTTAAAGCATTTTTGCAGTGTAGAAAAGCCAAACAGATACTAAAAGTCTAGAGAAGCACTTAAGTCCCATTTCAACAGACTTGAATCTTGGTAGTTTAACCTTTACAATTTTTCCACTCTTTAGTGTCTTATGGTAGCCTACACTTCAGTTGCATTCTAATATCATTTACAGCTATTAACTGAGCTCAGGAACACTGGAGGATGGTAGGTAAACCCTGTCAATGCTGCTGTTACAGGTTTTCAAAAGTTTAATAATTTCAAAAATTATATTGTCTGTGTCCACAATCCTCATCATTTCTAAATTCCAACTCTTCAAATTTGATGATCTCTAATGTTACAAAATTGTTCTATGTGATACAAAACTGTCCGAATTCAAGTACTTACAAAAGCATGAAATGCTACAATAATTTAAAATAGCTGTGTGCTTTCCAAAGCACTCTCATATTGCTGGAACACTTCAAATATTTTTATAAGGATGTCAGACTGAAATGTGGTCAAATAGCCTATTGAAGTAAAAGCGGAGGACATCAACACACACTCCACAGAGAGAGAAAAGCACTTGGAGCATCTTGAAAAACAGTAATTTCAGCTCATCTCCAGCTTGGAGCTTTCTGAAGCAAAAGCCTGTATGTTGATGCAGTTAAAGCAAGAGATTTGTCCCTTATGGATGTGTTCCAGAGTTTGGGTCCTGATCCTGCAAACAAGCATTTCCTTAATTTTTTATAGTAGGGGTACTTGTGACCCCAAAGCAGAACATGTTCTGTGGCTTCCTAGAGGCTTCCATCCTAATCGGTTCTTTCAACAAGCTGTGGAAAGTTGATGTTAGTGGGAATTCATGTTCACATTCAGCATTGTCTGACCAACACAGTGAACCCAACACAACAAGGAAGAAAAGTGCTCTCAAGCACCGAACAATGCAGTCTGGTATCTCCTCCTGCTGTAGTGAAAGAAAATATGACATAATCTGTGGATTCTACATTGTCCTAATTCTTACAAATGTCCATACCCAAGACAGCAGCTGGCTGTCACTGGAAGTCTATCTTCTCTTAGCTGTCACCAAAAGATGTGGTCCTACCTATGTACATCCGTACATGTAGCGTGCCTGCCTGCCTATGCGTACACCTGAAAAGTGCTAAGAAACTTTACATGTTTTCTCAGCAGTTAATATATGCTGAATCCAGCAGCCTGATTTTCATGTTTCTTGGAAAAGATGGCTAATTTGGGGTTCAAATTAATTTTTAGTTTTGCACATATGAGTAAGACTTGACAGGAGCTGCCTCTAATTAAAACTGTGCTACTGCATCATTCAGTCCTACAGACTATGTAGTGGGAAAATATCCCACGATAACATCCTCCTTCAATTTCCTCTTTAATTTTTGGTACAATAGATATATTTTCTTCTGCCTTCTAAAGAAGAGACTAATGCATCCCTGAAGTTAATAAAATGATACGGGGTCATTTTTTCTGAAAGAAAGTTAAACATCTGCTGTGTCTACTGCAGTATATTAAACAATATTTTATTATTCTCACTTCCCTGACCCTGGCAGGCAGAAAACCCTATTATCTGCTTTTCATATACATGTAGCTATTTAAAATGTGCCTGTGAAATAAATTTAGAGGTGCAGATACAAGCAGTCAAGGACAGGTGGTATTAATGGTCCCTAGCTGTCCCATGTATGCCCATCCAGGTTGTGAGCCCTCCCTACTCTCCATTCTGTGAAAGGGCACCTGGAAATTGCTCCAGGGGACACCGCGCCCTGCAAAGGAAGAGGAGTCCTTACAGTGAACAGCAGCGTTGCAGAAGGGAACACAACCCTCGGCCACTGCGAACTGCGTCAGTGCTTTGAACAGACACAGTATAAGCTGTCCACATTGAGCGCCAGCGCTGGCTACAACAGGCGTACACCTTGTAAGTTTGCTTAGAGTTTATTCTACTCCACTCTCACAGACCCAGCTAAGGGCTCACCAAGAAAGGAACTTTGTGCGTGTGTGCTGAGCATGATGCAAGTCTAGCGAGAGAGCGCGCCTGGCCACAGAATGTCATGTGGGTAACGGTACGCAGCGAGGCAGAGCACCCAGACAGGACTTGCCCACACCACTCCCAGAATGACGCGGGCTCCCGAGAGATCTGTGTGCCTGGGATGTTTAAAGCAAGCCTGGATTAACGGAGCACCAGACCTGCTCTTAAGTCTTTTCCATCTCTAGTAGGAATAGGATGCTACTAGCTATTGTGAATGAGAGGCACATTGTATTGTCTTGAGTCATCTTTTATACAATTCAGGTGTAGATGATATACTTTGTTTAAAAGGGGTTTTTTGCAGATGGGAAACAAAGACTGCCTGACTGCTCCCTTACCTGAAAAGCAAAAGGCCTGCCCCCCCCCCCCAAAAAAAAAAAAAAAAGACTTCAGTTTCACATCATAAGGCCATTGGGTAGTTCACCAGCTGGGCCTGATGTCAGTGTATCCCGCCACTGACTTTCAGTGATCTTTAGACCTGATGTGGTTATTTGGCCATAGCTGTGCCGCTGAGAAGAAACCCCAGTGGATGCACGCTACTGAGAACGTACTTTTTCTCTTATGTGCTTGCATATGCTGAGAGGTGACTGAAGGTACCTCGGTGTGCAGGCCTGTGGAGTGACTGACAGCTCATTAAAGTTAATAGGACTGGTCAATTTAATAGGACTTTCAGTCTGTCTTCTCATCAATATTTATGAACACACATACTTTTTTTGTAACTTAGTGCTGGCTTTTATTAACCAAAAAGACCTGACTCCAACTAAAAATATTCAAAATAAACAACATAAAATATTCACTACCTTCTGCACAGTAAGTCTGAACTATCTGAAAACCTGTCAGAATTCACAGACTGCCTGAATCTTTTGGGTCTACCCTGAATTCATTGTCAATTTTACCCTTATCTACAGTCTCTCTAATTAAAATACATTTCCAAATCTTCTGAATTCTGCTTTTCTGTTTCCTTTCATATTGTCTTGGTTTGCCTTTCTATATTACTCTTACTTTTTATGCAACTTTGAAAGATGAAAGCATTTTCAAGTTTAAGCCTTGACTTTTCAGATGTCAGATTGATTTCCCCACAATATTCTGGGCACAATGGTGACATTTAGAGTTTTAATAAAGAGGTGAAGGAAGGGGAAATAATAACTTAGTACTTTTCTGATAAGAAATGCAGATGCTGTGACTTTACAGGTAAGATCCTGTTACGCCTTTTTACTGTGAGCTTGCCCAGGGTGAAACAAGAATATTCATGTTAGTATCTTTTTTTGCAAGTCCTTACCAAGGTGACATGCAAAGAGGGTAAGGTAGAATTTTACAGCTTGTTCAGGTTCTTTATGATTACTAAGATTTCATTTTTGTTTTTCCAACCAGAAGCAGCTTTTGTTTATTTTTCCTTTTGCCAATGTAAATATAAAAAGCATCAAATCTTGCATTCTTTGAGTTTCTGTATGTATTGTAAGACCAAGTAGGGTGAAAGGAAAGCTTCTTTAGACTTAATTGCAGTGGCAGTCAGGCTATAGAGCTAAAAGGAATGGCATTGTAAAATGAATGGCATTTGTGGTAAATAGCAAAACTGGTTTCTTCACTTGAACATAAGTCCTTCCAAGAGAAGTGTCTTCCAAATTTCAGGCATTTGAATTAAATAAAATATAAAAATTCAAATGTTACTTGGAAAGTTACATTTGTATTCTGCAGAGAGCTTGTACTAGCTTTCTGCATACATGCAAGAGTCATTCTGAAGGTAATTTAGCTTTTTCTCTCACATAGTAACTAAAAAAACCCAGCAATAACTCCATCTGTTTTCTTCAGAAGGGGCAACATAAATAAGATTTCAGAGGTGCTGAAATGGATTTTACCTGTTTCCAAGACACTGCTGCCCCAGTCTTTTCAATAATATCACTAGAAATGTTTTATTGATTAAAAATAGGCCCATATTGCATGCATTGTTTCCAGGGACATGTCTGCCATTTTCTGGCACTGTAGCTGAATTTGAATGATAAAGAGCAGCACAGAAACGAAGTTAAGGAAAACAAGTTCCTTAAACAACAATTCCTTATCCATTGCAGGTTGATTTTTGTGGCTGTTTGTTTGTTGGCTTTAAACCTGAATTAATCTACTTTCCTCTTCATATTAGAGAGAATTTTGATAGGGTGAAGCAAATAACAGAGGTAGTCTTGTGTGAGAAGGCTTTTTCCAATGAATGCTATATAGTGAAACCTAACAGTTGTTAGGAAGGAGCTGGGTTTAAAATGCTGGCTTTAGGACAATGGTCTTGCTGTTTTAAGAGAACAAAAGGCAGCATAGACGTCAGCTGCTTCAGAAGCAGAAATAATTTCATTTTCTCCTTTTACAATTACTGAAAGTTGTAATGACATAATAATGAAATCACACTGTTCTGTTTCAGTGAAACACCACCCCAGTTCTGTTCATTCAGTAATTTAAATATCTTTATCATAATTTGCACAGGCTATTGTTTAGGACGTTGGTTTTCATTGAGGTATGCGGATTTTTGTCCACTGATACGCTGTTCAAAGAAATCATGCAAACTATCTAAGAATAGCAAGTTAAGTTATCAGGAGGCTTAAATTTATTATAGCGAAATCTGAAATTCCAATGTAATTTTCTTTTCCAGGTCTACAAATAAAGAAAATATTATAACTCATTCTCTTAAGAAGCCTTTGACTAAATCTGGATTAAAACAGTTGTTATTTCTCTCAGATTTCCTGAGAAAATGCTATATACCATATTCTTGCTAAGAATAAAAAAGAATGCTATTGATATAATCAAATATTTTTCATCCTCTCTTTTATATAATCAAATGTTTATTTACCAGTCAGACATTAGTAAATAGTACTCAACAATGCATTCAAAATATTCAAAATCCTGCAGGGCTCATCTTTATGTTGCAGGACAATAAATACTGTTGTCAAAGAACAGAGTAAACCAGAAATTACAGTTGCATGTTTTGGAGGAATTTCATTTAAAGGGTAGATATGGAGGGAGCTTTTCTTTCTTCTAATGCACTTCTATAGCTGAAGTAGGGCCAGGTTAATAGAGCAGATACTCCAGTGCTCTCAATTCTGTTCATGTTTTAGGTAGAATGTAAAATAAGTGTGTAGATACATACTAGAATTTCTGAAAGATAGGTGTTTCCATGGAGACACTCAAGTAACCAAAGAGCTTGTGTGAATGCAAAGCACTAATTTTTCTGCTAGTTGCAGGACGATTTGTTCTGATGAGAAACTTGTGCTGCCGCTGTTTCTCCTTCCCCTCCCATTTGTTATTAAAGCAGTACAACTCTGGGATGTTACATGCTATGTTGAGGGACAGTTAAAATTGTGTTTCTCCACATCTTCTCCTGTCTAGGGTTAGCATTTTCACACAACAGTGATGGTTGACCTCAACGTTATTTCAAATTAATGATATAGCTGATTAATTTTGGGTGCTGTGAATTCTTACGTTGTGACAAAACACCCTCTTTTTAGACTGCTAGTATATATGAATGTGCCTGTCTGTCCACTGTAGGGAGATAGGTGTTCATGGTGAAACAAATCTCTGTAGAGCAGATAATGGAGATAGATATGTTAGAGCGGTAGATACCAGAAAGCTTGTAGAGTCCATGGCTAGTGTGCTTTTCCTGCGAGTTAGAGTCCCAAAGGGATTTGACAGGAGGAAATACTACTTCAGCATGTGCAGAGAATTAGTATTGAGAGCAAAAGGGCTTCTGAGGGTGTGTGGGAAGAGGATTTAAAGTAGTCTCTGAACTCCTGCTGTAAGTCTGAAAACTTCCTTGCTGCTTGCCTTGCTCTTCTGTAAGCTGTGGTGCCGAGGAAGTTTGAGAAGGGTGAGAAGGGCTGTCATCTCTTTGTTGTCTTTCTTTTATCAATTCAACTGTTGGTTTCCTTATAGTTACCTTTAGCTTGAGTCAGCTTCACTCAGGTGTATCCCAAGAGAAACCATAGCTGATGCACAAGACTTACCAGCATGTATAGATCTGATCTGTATCACTGGCAAAGCAGATCTTGACCATTCCCACTGTAACCAAGGTATCCTGTGCGGTGATGGCTGTAGCTGGTAGTAGTCAAATCAATAAATGTTGATAATATCCTAATGGCTGTTAGCACAAGAAGTATCTTTGTCAAAACTGAAACAGGTCTGTGGTTTTACATTTCAGTGGGGCAAGCACTTGTTCATTTAAATGGTATTTCACTGACAAAAATACTGACATCTGAATTGAATGAATGCAAACTGTATAGCACATGACAGAGTATTACTAAAATAAACTGACTGATGTTGATATTGTTACTACTTATGGAAATACTTCTTGACCCAGTAAGAAGTTGCTAAAATCCTGCTATTCCTCGCTATATTATGGATTAATCTTAGATCAGTTGATACTAACTTGTCTGGTGTACACTAAATAGATCCTTATGCTTCATATCTGTACTGTTGACCTGTGAGTCCATATTAATTATAAATAACAGAAGTAGCTTGGATGGTGGAAGACCTATATATGTGTCAGCCTTCATGGGGGAGGCAATGGGGGACCACAGCAAAACCCCCAAGTTTGTTTTTGTCTCTGTCATGGAGATAGTATTAAAGTTATTTCAAATGTAATACAGAGTTCTAATGTTTCCCATGGTAAATGACTTTGGGAGGATGCTGCTATGAAATATATTCTAGAGCAGCTGATTGGTTATTATGGAAAATACTTTTCCATAAGGACCCATAATTTTAAAAAGCATCGTCACTGGGAATAATAGTGTGCTGTAGTTGGTAAATTATTTCCTATTAATCCTCAGTATTCAGTTCTTGTTTTGTGAAATTACAAAAAACTTTCAAGTTCATTTTTTTCCTTTTCAAACCCTAACTAGATCTGAATTGATAGCTATGTTAATACACTGATAACATCATTAATGTGCACTTAGAATAAATGCTTCTTTGTAAGCTGTGAGTGAAAATAGATTACTATTACTGTTTTCTCATTTTATTAATGAAAAGTTTTTCTCAATCTACATGCTGTGTTACTCGTGTAACTGATTGTTCCTTTTTGCTGATTAGAAATACTGTATACAACTTTTTATTTATTTGAAAATGTGTGATTAAGGTCGGGCTAAATACATGAGTTGGAGTAATGTAAGCTTACCTAAACTGGCTTGTGGACATCTACGTTTGTAAGACTACTCTCAGGATTTAGAAGTTTTCGAGAATCGGATACTTGACTCCCGAGAAACCTAGTATTTGCCGTAAATGAATATGAATATTTCTTCTGAAAAATCAGTGAAAATAGCTGAATGTTCTAGATGAAATTGTAATAAAGCTTAGAGCATAAATTTATAGAATAACCAGACTACAGAGCACACCTCTGACAGACTTCCATCTATTAGTCGTTTGCTACAGCCCTAAAGCACAAAGATTTTATCCATTTTGTAATGTTTTGGATTGCTTTAGTTACTCCCACAAAATTTCTTTCTTGGAATTCCACTGAATTTGTAACCTCAATAGTAATTAACAGCGACTTGTTCCACAGATAAGTCATGTGCTGCTTCAAAGTATTTCCTATTCCCAGTTTCTCTTGAAAGTTAGCAAATTTTATTATGGTCTTGTGGAATGTGCAACCTGCATTAGTTACGTTTTTGCTGGTTTTGCAAAAAAAGTGTTTGCAGTGGGACGAAGCACAAAATTTTGAATGGCTTTAAATTGATTGCAATTTCCAGAGGGCAAAAAAAGTGAATTGCTCTTCCAGTTCTCTCCTTTAAGCGGTGACAAGTTTCTAGATTCAGCTTTCAGAGAATAAGAGGAAAATTAGAAGTGTGCAAGGCTAACATTTTACTGAATCTCTAATAAGAAAGGATAGTGTTTTGCTCTTTGCATATATTCTACTCCCTGAGTAGATTACTACACAAACACTTTGCAATTCAAATAAAACTCAGCTGTGAGTATATAAACTGTGAATGCACAAGAAAATTTGGTGTGTTTGTACATCCAGATGCTGCTAACACTCTTGCAGTAGCTTGTGCTGGAAAGATCCTGGGTTAAAAATAAGTCAAAAGATTAAAAGTTTTTTAGTGAACCTCTAAGATACTTTGTGAGGGTTCCAAAACTTGTAGGTGTCAAATACCCCATTACCAACAAGTTTTGTTGAAATCAATGCAAAGTTATCTCTATTCTTGGGTGCCTGAACATGTATGGAAACTTGGTTCCCAGGAATAAACATACACCTGCAGATGAGTTCAGACCTCTTTGAATCATGCACTCTATAATCTGTATTTCTTCTGTGTTTTATGAAGCAAAACAAGGCTTCCTTTTTACTGAGGCTATTTTAGCTGTGCTAAATCATTCCCACTTAGAAATTCCTTCTGATTATTCTAGTCAGTGTGTGCTCTCAGCGTGTCTGTTGGTCTTAGAAAGATAGCATCATCACATGGATGAAGATTCTGGCAGTGGCATATCTAATAGTATGGCAAGACATTCATATGTCCGGTATTAAAAATGTACAGAATGTTTTTTCCTGTTTTTGCACGGTGATTACTCATTTTGGAACATTGCTAGATGTGCAGAAAAGGTTTGTATTGGTGAGGAAAATACGGTAAAGGTTGTATCCTCTCTTAATTTTCATAAAACTGGCTTATCTGCGTTAATACTAGGCGATTCTTTGGTGTGCAGACAGACCAGTGGAGAAAGATCTTTATTATTTTGTCACTGTGTGTATAGTTTTTGCCGTGTTTTCACATGATGTTTGAACTCTGTGTTTATTGAGCCCAGATAGGTACTGAGAAGCAAAATCTTTCCTTTCCAAGGACCTATGGCCAAACAGGCATGTTGGTTAAAGCAGCTCTGTAGTCCTGAGTCACTTGATACAATTGATTTCTTTCTTGCTTCAAAATCCTGACAGCTCACTTCAGCTCTTGGTGTCTTGCTGTGTGAGTGTTGTTATGACAACAAGGCAGAGTTTGTTACTAGCAGTACTTTGCTACTTGGGTGTTAATATGTGATTGAAAAAGGGGGGTATTCTTTGTTTTTGAACTTACACCAAGCTGTCCTAGCTGTTACATAGTCACACTTTTTCCATACTGAGGGAACTTTTTTATGGTTTAAGCAAGTCCTCTTAACATGCAATATGAATATCTGAAAGGTAAACTAAGTCACATTCAAAAAGATATTTGGAAGCCTATATTCACTGGTTTTAGTAGCAACTAGGACTTTCCATGTGCTTTTATGAACCAGATATGAGACCAGAATAGATACTAGTGTTTAAATCCATGCCCTAGCTTATTTAGCAGTTGTCTCCCTGTGTAGACAAGCCTTCTGTGTTGAAGAAAACTGCAGGATTGGCAGTTCTCATGGCCATGCAAGGTTGCCAAACCATGATGCCACTAAGATGTCTCAGTCTGTTGCAGAAAGGTGGAGAGAAGCTCAGCCTTCAAGTATATTTTGTCCTCCACCATTTCCTGGGATTTACTGATGATACTGACTTGGGTGTCTCAGTGTTTCAGTGTTTTCAAGTCTGCTAGGAGAGGAAACAGAACATATATCCAGCATGGTTCTGTCTTGTGCCTTATTGTCTTCTGCAGTTTTGAGTTGGAGAACATAAGGTGAAAGACAGCCAGTGAATGTATGAAAGTTGGACCATCTAACACAATGAAATTGGACTTCCTGAGCCATCAGAGCTGATTAAAAATATTTTGATTTATGCTCATTTTGACTTATGCTCAAAAAAGCTATGGTGACAACTTCAAAACTATTTTATTCTTGTTTTCAGTTTTGCTGCTGTAGTGAGCTCCTTTCTCTCCGCCCTGTGTCCAACAGTCACACTAGAGCTGCTTTTCTTTACCTTTGCCAGTAAAGACAAATGATAGTGAGTGAGAAAGGCTGACTACACTGGCAGTGGGGAGGGCCAGTAGCCTTGATATTTGTTAATAGAGATTTTTTTTCTAGGAGTGGATTTTTATTAATATCAAGATTTAATTTAAAAGAAAACTAGTGTCATGTTCTTCTGTGAGTCGCTGAGACGCATCACAATGTAATCTGTTAGAAGTTTTCAGAATCATAGCACAAATCAATAAATTCTATAGATGTTCTCTTCTCACTTCCATATGCTTTTACAGTGAGGAACTGAACCCTAGGCAGAACTGTTACACAACATAATACTGAACCTCTCGGCCAAGTTGCAGAGGATTTTGATTTTAAAAGATACTAAATGCATTTTAGAGACCTGAAAACCTCTCTAACAAGAAGTAAAAAGACCTATTGTTGTTTAACAGAGAAAAAAGAAAATAGGTTGTTAAATATTTGCATTAGGTGCAAACCTAGTGCTACTCTGTTCCAAAATAGCTCTTACTTTGTCACTTACTATGTAGGTCAGTCCATATGTCTCAGAGAGGAGGTGGTAGCAATTCTGAGGTTTGATGAATCACCATCTAAAGAATTACAAGGTGTAATGATCTAATCATGATCTTAACAAGCCACTGAATATCTGCAAACAAAAGAATAAACCACAGATGTATTAGCCTCGAATGTCTTCTGGGTGCAAGATACTACTGTTTGCTTGAATGCAAATTATTACAGATTCTGAAGCAATAAAGAATAAATTAATTGGGTTTTTTTAATCCTTTTGTTTTCCTCTGTCAGTTAAAATTTGTTCCATTGTATGACTGTCTAACTAATTGCATTTCTTGTTGGGATAAGAAACTAATCAGTAAGGAAGAGTATGGAAAGAAGCACAATGCAGTTTAATCTGTTCAAGTTTTGAAATCCTTTCCTGAAGCCCAGGGGAAAGATGGAGATCCTTTTCTGCCTTATTTAAGGGCCTGAAATTCCCTGTAAATTTATGATTAGCAGAAAGGGGTTTGCCTGGCCTTCTCATGTAATAGTGATAACCTTAATCCTTATGGACTGCACAAACGAAGAAGATAGGTGTGGGTTGTTACTCTTTTATTACTCAAGTCTTTCTGGGGGCACCGTTCCAGACTGTTTCAGTACATTCTCCTGTGGACTCTCAGGCACTCCCTCAAGCAAAATTGCCATATTCTAGGCTGTGGGCAAGAGTAATGCCTTGGCAGGAGAACTGCCTTTAAAGTATTTGCTGTTAACGTTGCTTGACTGCTGTCTAGGTCTGAACTGTAGGACAGTATATCTGCAGTGAGAGAGGCCTGAGAGAAGTTACATAAGGCTTAAAGTGTTTAATACTGGATGGTGACTGGATGGAATCAAATCTGCATGCATCATGGACTTCCAACTTAATAGTACACTATTCTAACACCGTTGTGTCTAAATTGTACTTAAGTGGTAGAGATTTAGTTCTTGAATTTGAGGCTTATTTGTAAGAAAGTTCCTGCAAAATTTTAAGGGCATTGTTTCAGTAAGGTACAGAATGACTTGCATCCATAGGATGTATGAACTCTTTATTAGTAAATATCTCTTTAGACATTTAGAAGTTCATCAGTCTTTTTCATACTTCAGAAAGTAAGATCCTTACCAGTTGTTGCCTTTAAGACTAAATGAATCTTTTTTTTTGTACATATCAAGCCAGCTGTCTGGTGCCCCAGCTAAGGTGGGCATTTGGCATTCAGTTCCCTAATTACCTAATAACTTCAGCAGTATTCCTTGTTTTTTGTGTGTCTTCAGTTTATTTTATTGTAAAGCAAGCTGTTGATAACTGCTGTATTTGTTATAGAGATGATTAAAATTTAAGAGGAGACTAAATTATTTGTGTTTCTATGAGTACACATTGCTTGTCACTTTTCAGCTATTGTAAACTATTTGCAGAGGCATTTTCCACTCCTCTCTTTTGAACTGCAGTAAAGTGGAAAATATTTGAAAGACTTCTTAAATTTTCAGTAGCTCCTATTATATACAGAAAAAAGAGGAAAATGAAACTTACTGAGCAAGAAAGTGAAGAATAGACTAGGCCTGCCACTGATTACCTTTCTGAGAACAGAACTAACTTATTTCCCAAAAGACTTAAAGCCTTTTTCTTGACCTTTATTTTGTCTTTTATGAAAGTCAATGGATTTTACTTTTATTGAAGTCCTATTTTTTTGTCTCTTTAGAAGAAGAAACAAAAACTACTGGCTCCCCTTCTGCTATGGCGAAGTCTAATTGTGACACTTCAGTTTATAAATGTGCTTGAAAGTATACAGCAGATTGATAATTTGTCTTATGTTTCTGTAGACAGGCTCTTTCATCTTTCACATAAAACTGGGAAGACTTTTTTAAAGAAACAATGTGAAGATGCATCCTAAAATTACATTCATCATTTCAGCTAACTCCATGAGCCACGATGATCCTGGGTTCTCTTGTTGATTGTTTGGGGGACAATAAAAAAAGAATTGAATGTCCTCACTTCTGTATCTTTTTATGATTTAACACTATTTTTTAATCTGTTTTCTGGCATAGGTCAAATATCTTGTGTGTTTGTTTTGTCGTTTAAGCTCAAAGATTTTTTTATCACTTTTTTCAGCTGCTTATAATATGACTGTGCCTCTTGGGTTTCTAGGCAACTTCCCAGTTCAATGTATCCTTCTCTTCTAAGTTTTCTGATCTGCAAATGCATTTAAGGTAGAGTTTGCCAAATGTTTGTGGTTCTCCATAGGATTAATCTGGAGAGAGAAACTTTCACTGGAACGTCTTTCTATAAAAGGCATTAACAGAAGTTATTTATTGTCTTCTAATCTAACAAGGAGCACCCATAGTAGGGAACTGACCTTGAATATGCTTTCCTGAGTGCAACTAATACTGATTTTCTTTATTTCTAAACCAAGACGTTCTATCATGTGAAAGTGATTTGAATTATATATATTAAAAAATTAGTATATTGAGAATGACTGCTGTCTCTAATACATATGAAAATGTTACATTTGTAGTTACATGTAAAAATATCTTGGTCCAGTAGTCATTGGGTCTGCATTGCCCATTTACCTAATTCAGTAATTTATATTTAAATATAACACTTGCATTACTTTTCCATTCAGTTAAGTTGTAGTCTTTTTGGTCCTCTTTAAAGATACTTTAATATATTGTCAATTATTTGCATGTTAACTTTCCTGTTTCTTATTTTTTCTTTATTTTTTACAATAAAGTATATTTAAAGAAGAAAGTTATAAATCTGTTGTATGTTAAAGTGGAGGTGAGGTGATCTTATCTTAATACTGGGATTATGGTTCTCAACTCATGTTAGAGGCTGTTCACGTATGACCATTTTATTTGGTATTAATTTTCTTGCTCATTATTAATCCATTCAAAGACTACTAATAAGCAAGGATATTAATCACATGTATTTCTAAAATTCAAGTAATAATATCACAAAGAATGAACTGATCCTCTGTTAATAGGATTTCTAAACCCTCCTGTTCTGCTTTCAGTCCTTTTAAATAGGAGTCAGAGCATTTGTTGCAGGGAAATTTGGTTTTGTTTTGAGATCCCTCTGTGTAGGATACCAGCCACAGTCAGCTGAAACAGCGCAACAGTAGCTTGAAGGCCTTAATGTGTTTCCCAAACCCTCTGTAAACATGGAGAACTGTGCAGACCGAGCAAGTGTTTGTTCTCACTCAGACCAGGGTATATATTGCTAGCTTTTTAAAATGTAGAAGGATATCTCTAAGTTTATGAAAGCTTACATTAATGTGCAGCAGATCAGTGTACCGAACCTTCCTTGCTTCGGCATCATCACTTCTTGGTAGAAACCAATACTCAGTAAAATTTGAAGGACTCTCCTTCATTTCAGAGTCAAAGGACTTCTGACACAAGCGTAATGTGAAAACAGAAGAAACCTGCCCCTTCCTTTCATTCAGGTGTAGACATACAGGGAAGACCTTGTCTTTTAAAGCAAGTATCCTAGTGCCCTAAAAGGGACTACGCCCAAATACAAGTACCTTCTAAACATTCAATGTGAGGAGTACATACAAAACTAAATTTTCTCACAGTGACTTCTCATCTGCTGTAATCCTACTTAATCAAGTTGTAAATGATATGTTCAGTTTGCTTAATGTACTCCCTATCCCTATGGATCCACAGTTTAACTATTGTGCTTATAAAGTGTACGGGTGAGCCCAGTTCACACATCATGCATATTGTCATAAGTATGCTAATACATCATATAAAAATAGAAGTAGGACAAAGTTGGTTGTTTTTCTTTTTTTCTTTCCATGAGGAAAAGGATCATTGTATCCTTATGACAGAAATGGATTAGAAGGGGCTGCAGAAGTATGTGTGTGAGGAGAGATGAGAAGGTGCAGACTGTCACTTTGTATTTCATATTCTTTCAGCAACTTCCTCGCAACTTGACCCACACTTTTGGGGCCAAATATGTGGTATAAAACAGGAACTACAAGATGCAGCAAAAGAATATGGAAATGGAGTATTAGTTCATTCATCTTTTCCTGCACTACAGTATCTGTAAATATACAGTCTTCTGTAAATAGTAAAGGAAAACCAGTTGTGGGAAGCTTGGTGGCAAAGATAAGTAAGGTGAGTTGTTTAATAATTGTACGCTGCTTTCCACTTCATGATTTTAAATTCAGGTGTTCATCTTGTGTTTTTTTTAAGAATGAGTGTGCTTTGCCCTTGCTTGGAGAAATGGACCTGTGGTTTGAAAAATGAGGTCCTCTAAACCTTGCACTGATACAGATCCAGTGTCTCTGAGTTGACGGTATCAATAGTATGAATTGGGAAGTACTGCTAAGTGTAGAGTAGCCAACTGGAATTTAGGCCTTTTTGCTCCTGGAGATGCATGCCTTGTTAACTATATCCACATGATTCAGACTTGCCAGGGTTACGATTATCTTCTGTGTTCTTACTGGAACTTGTAGTACTGGGAGTAAGAGCCCAAGCCAAACTTCTTCTTGCATGCCAGAAGAATCCATATGTCTATCTGCATTAACATAGGCAAAGTGTATGGGTGGGATCAAAGTTGAATGAATGGTTTGGAGTAATCTTGTCAACAGGATAGCTGGCAGCAGTTGAAGAGTGTGTAGTTTGCATGCCTTGAAAACACAAGTAGTGACTTGCTACATACTCTTAAGTAGAGAGGGAAAGTGCAGCCACGTCCCATTTTCCCTGGTTGCTTGCTGTAATCATTACCAATGTATAAGAACCATGAGTAGTTCTGTGTCAAGTGATGGATGTGGACGGTCTGCATCTGATGGAGGCACAATGTTTGAGATTATAAATCTCTGCAAACACTCTTTTCATCAACTGGTCTAGAAGACTGGCTAACATACGGAAAGAGAACTAACTTGTGATGTCTAGAGGTGGGTGAGCAATAAGTAAAACATGTCAGTGCAATATCTGGCCTTCAAAGAGAAAACATGGTTGCTTCATTTTAAATCTGTCAAGTATATGTCACTTGTGTATATTTTTAATTTTCTGCTGTTTTCCTTACTTTGTTGTTTTCTTAGAGAAGCTGGAATTTGTCAAGCATATCTTTTTTTAAATTTTTCTTCCTAATCTGTGATGCTAACACACATTAACAGTGAGGGGGGGGAAAACATACTTTTTTGGTCATGGTATGGTGGCTGTGCGCCAAGGTGTAGGGAGAAAAGACCCTCAGCTGCCTTGTACAGAATGAAACTTAGATCTAGAGAAGCAAATTTGAGAAAGCTGCTTTTGAGGGATGGAGTCTACTTTCTCCAGGGTCATAAAGAGGTTTACAGTCCTCAGAGTGGGCACTAAACTGCTACCTACGATTTGTGTGTTGCCATAAAAATTACTGTTTCACCAGTCTATTTCTATTACTTGGTAAAAGCAAGAAAGTGTCATTACTGAACTTCTTCCTAATTGGGCTATGTGCTCATAATTGATTCTACCACTTTTCCTGCCTAACTGACCTCACACTTGCAAAATCTATGTCTCTGTATTGAATTGCAGTTAAACCTCAAGGCTGTTAGTTTAATTAAACTTGTGACAGTCGGCTGCAGTTGTAGATGTCACATTAGGTCCTAAAAGTAACTCTGTGATGCTGTATTATTTCCCTGAAGGTAAACACTGCCTCTGTACACACACAAACACAGCAGGTTCATCTTTCTCACTCCAGCTTTTGTGAAGGTGGAGTGTTAAAGTACAAACACTCCTTGCTTTGGTCAGCTTCGTATTGGCTAGTGACAGAAGTCTAGGGAAATTTTGCTTTCATTCCACTTGAAAAAGATTTTTTCAGTCCCTCCCAGTGCTCCCTCCCAGCACATAGTGGGAGGTGCGGTATGGGACAGCTGTAATCATTAGCATTTGATAGACCATTTTCCCAGGCTACATGCTGAGTCTGGCAGGTTTCCCTTGTACAGGTGGTGTCACCAGTCCAGCAAGAACGATTTTTTTATTCGCTGCAGGCACAGTCGTGGGATATATCTGTAGGCTGTGTGCATTCAGCTTCTGAACAATAGCAAAGGGTAAATGACTGGTTTGAAAATGTGTGAAGGTCTGAAAGAACATTATGTATTGTGAAAGAGATTGGTACATTGTATAGACCTGTAGCTTGAAATCAAACATTGAATCAAAAATTGAATTTGGTATAAAAAGGCATGACAAAATTTCACTGTACAAGGCAGAAATATGAATGTCATAATTGCAGATGTGCTGTTACATCTCAAAAAACAGGGAAATTTTCATTTGAAAGTGATGCTTAGGTTTGGTGTAAACTGTTTAGGAACTGCTCTACTTGTTCTATAATAAAATCATTTTAACCTTATAATGCACAGTGTTAAGATACTAATTTTCAAAGAGAAAAAGATGCTTATCTTTCCCATTGCATTTTCTCAGATCAACTGAGGACTGTGGCTGTCATTCCATGTGCCCTTCTTTAGTGGTGTCTGTCTGCATGGTCAGGTTCCGCCTGTGACCATTCATTCCTGTCCCCTGTGTTGTTCCAGTATAAGATCTGCGGGCATATAAGGTGAAGCGGATTAGTGAACTGATTTGTCTAGGAAAAAGTAAAATAAAACTGTAAAAAAAAGCACTTGTTTTTCAGGTGGATTCGTTACATGAGTATTTCACCACATGGTGTGAGAATCAGCAGTTATAAGTACACTGCAGACCGTGACATTTGAACAGGAGTGTGTGGCCTGATAGAAAGACTACTGTTGAGTTTTTGGCAGGAAAGATATGCCTCTGGATTCACAGACCCTTGTTTTGAGCCTCATTTAAGATAAAGAAATGCAGTAAAGATGTTTAATTTTGGTTAAAACTGTCTTCTGGTCTAGAATGGCTGAAGCTGTCTATACAACGATTTCCTCATTTTCCCACCAGTGCTGTCCCCTACATTTGTTCTACCTCTGAAGAAAAAGGTTTTTTCCTGCATTGGTTTCTTACCTCGGTGTAATGTGATTATCCACTGAGGAAGGAATTTGCTGCTTAATTCAAAATCAAAACTCTCATCTATGAAAAATAAGAATAATGTTAGGATCTAAGCTAAAGTTAAAGTCAATAGAGTTCTGCTAGCTTAGAGACTTTGACTCAGGCCTTTAAATTTAAATTTTAAGAATGTACAGGAAATATTTTTCAAATTGTGAAAAAAATGTAAACTGGTAGAATACCATCTGCCTGAGCTATCAAAAATGCAAAGAACTATTCAGATTGCCTAAAACTATCTTAAAATGGCTGTGGTTTTAAAATTAACAAGAAAGATCTCAGAGGCTCTGTTTAAGACTTGGGTTCTGAATAGCTTGCTAGCAATACAGTTGCTGCTCTTCAGATTTGGAGAGGAGGATGCTTTCAATCAAATGGACTCACAGTCAATTGGGCCTTCCAATACTTAAAGGGGGCCTATAGGAAAGATGGGGAAAAGGTTTTTAGCAGGGCCTGTAGCAAGAGGAGTAGGGGAAATGGCCTTAAACTAAAAGAG
>JAVKLA010000088.1:19299990-19312546 GCA_034782735.1 Sagittarius serpentarius | reverse complement strand
AGCGGAAACAAACACGCCCTCACCGCTCCCTTACCCGAAAACCAAAAGGCCTGCCCCCCCCCCCAAAAAAAAAAAAAAAAAAGGTTATTACTGCTGAAACCCATCCAAACGTCAAATGCTAGACCATAAGGAGCAGAAGCACCATCTCAGTCACAGGAGCTCAGCTTGCAGTCCCTGCAGTTGTCTGCTGTAGCCAGATCTCTTGAGTTCCCTCAAGGTACAGGGAGGGGAGGGGAAGAGTTTTGGAATGAGGAAGCTGCTTTGGGGTGGGTTTGGGGTTTGTTTTGTGGGTGGTTTTGTTTGTTTGTTTGTTTTTAATGGGGGAAATGGGGTAGTCTTGGAGAAATATGCTGATGTGCTTTCCCTTAAGCTTTGTAATTACAGCAGTTTTGGTAATGCTTCATATCTACTGTGGGGAAGAGCATGGGGAAAAGGAAGGCAGATGAACATTTTTAGTTATTTTTCATCCAGTTCTGATGGAGGCTGGGAGCTCAGGGACAGGCATGAAAGAAAAACACTTCACTTCCTATTAACATTTCCTTACACCCACTTAAGAGCCCTGTATATGCCAGCAAAAAAACAAAACTAGAACATCCGTGGGAAGAGAACACAAAAGCGATGCAAGCATAGCCAGAGCTGTGCTCAAGTGTAATTTACAGAGGGGAGAAAAAGACTGGCTGAGGCATTTGCCCAGCTCTAGATATTTTATAGGGATGTTTGCCCCTGGTTGCCAGGATTTAAAATAGATTTGTTTATAGTGAGCATAGTAAAGTGACTACTGAGAGGCTGACAGTTACAATTAAGCCATCATTGTTGGCATGAGATACAAAATAAAATAGACGGCAGGTTCAAATGGTATTAGAAAATGCCCATTCATTCCACAACTGCTTTTTCTTAAATAAAATCAACTGAATTCTGTCAATGTATGAACTGAGATAAAGTAACACCACTTCAGGCCAACACTGGGCAAATCCACCTCTGAACTCTGTTTCTCGTGGCAGCAGTGGCATTATTTCAAGCTCAGCTTCCCAGCCCCCCTGCACCCCAGCATGGGATGCAAACGGGTCTGAGGTCCTGCTGGTGGCCCTGCATACAGCCAGCACACTGTGGGCCTTCAGCAGGGTACGAGAAAGGTTTAATTTATTGCCACCTATTCCTGTCTGCTGAATTTGAACTCTGTGTTGTGGCCCAGCAGGCTGCCGCTTCAGAGCTCTCACTGCTATGCAGGAAAACCAGCCCAGGCTGCCTGCAGCAGTAGCCCGGCCGTTGCTTCCAGCCCGTTCTAAGCAGCACTGAGGGATGAAGCGTTTCAGGACAGAAGAGAACCCTTGCCCTTTCCCCCATCCACCCCATCTCTTTCAGATCTGTCACAGTTGCTCGCAGTTAAAAGGTAACTCATATTTATAGCCTTTCTCAGAAATCAGCCTCGCTACGCATTCACCCACCCTTTATTGCTGTGATGCCTATAAAAAAAAAAAAACAGTTCGGCTGTCTTCCCTCTTCCCCAGCACTCAGTTTTCTGTAAGCCAAGTGCACGTCTAGAGAGAAATAGAAGACACTTCAGTTCAGGATTTCTGCTTGTTCGGTACTTAGCCCGTTCCTGACTCATCTGTTAGGGATCTCCTCAAAACAATCATGTCGCTGAGGGAGGAGTCTCAAGCCTGACCAAACCTACTGCTTTTTTTGCATTTTGTCTTGTTTCCAGTTTAGCAGAATCCTACACGTTTGAGTGACAGCCAGTGGCCTCATCTGCCCATACCAACATGGTACAATTGCATAAAAGCTTGTTGTGCTCAGCATAAGTTAAATATAATATTCCACTTCTTCCCCCAATACCCACTGCGGGAAGGCCTCGGTCTACTCACACACATTTTGCAATTTCTCCATGATGAGCCGTGGAGCAATTCACCACTCACCTCGACTGTCGTTCAGAAAATAACTATTTCCTCACTGCCTCTGGGTCAGTGTCGTTGAAGGGTTGCGCAGCAGCCATAGCCCAAGATGCAGCTGTACAGTGGGTTTCAGCAACAGCCGTTTCTTTAGTTAATGCCGCAAGGCCTTTGTTCAGCCCAAGGTTTTGCTCCCTTCCACTGTTACTGTTGCCGTCGGTGTGGAAATAGCGCTGTAACTACAGAAAGGAGTGACTTTGTGCTATTAGCACGGATCCTGGAAGCCACTTCACAGTCCGTCGAGAGGTTTACCTGTCAAGGCACGAAACCCCAAGCTGTGCAGAGCCTGGCAGAGGGGACCTCACACTGCAGCATCGCCTGGAGGCCACTGCTGCGCCGCGGGGGAGCGGGAGGGATGGGGGAGACCTCAATTTGATTCCCGACGTTACTTTTTCAAGGTCAAATAACAAGTCCGTGGCAATTATCTGTGCCTCAGCTCCCCTCGTTTGTATAATGAGTGTGATGATTACGATTTGTCTGACGGGCATTTCTAGGCTCTCCAGTTCATTAATGTGTTTGTGTACCTCGAGAGTCTTTGTTTTAAAGGATGAAACTAAGAATTAGAATAGAATCAACATCTTGTCAGATTCAAGACTTCTTCATGTAAACTGTAATCACAGGCTTAGGTAATTATTGTGTTTCTATTCCAAGTGTGGCAAAATAAGAGACATAAATAATTAGCATAGCCACATGTGAAATTCTTCTAGCAATTAAAGCTTTTTCATACTTCTGTTGGAAACCAAAGCCAGACCATGGCCTATGGAGCCTCAGTAGCCACTGAAACCTCTTCTACACTCTCTTCTCATCTAAAACGAGAGTACGGAAGTCTCTGCACTCTACAGTCCACAGCTTACAACAGCATGTTACTCTGCACACTAACTACACTCAGCACCATCAGCTGTGTATCAGATGTGAATCAGCCATGAGAATTTCAACCTTCAGGTGCAAAAAGCCAGGACGAGTGTCTAGTACTAGAGTATTGTACAGTTTAGTAAAGCAGAAACAGGGATAAGGCCACGGTGTGGCAACACACAACTTCTTAGGATTTCCACGCCAAACAGCCAAATCCAGAGCACGCGTGCTCTGAATAACCTTGCTTGTGCCAGGGAATCCAGTCCAAAACCCTCCACGTAGCCCATGTGTCAATGGTCCTTGGGCAGATCTGGTAGGGGGAAAAGCTTCCCCTCTGTGAACGAACATAAGTCAAAGTCTGGCCTGGCGTTATCTTCTCCTGACACTCAGGACACTTTCCCCCTTGCAAATTGCACATTCATGTTACCTTTCTGGTGCCGCTTCAGTACGCCCTGTGTGATGATCTGCATTTGTGTCATTCTTTCCAGTCAAACACCGAGCCTATTACCTCTAATGCACTCTGACGAGCCAGCCATCGGAGAGAGACCATGACTGCCATCCTGCTCACATTTAGTGCTCGCCCTCCTGGCACGTTAACTGCCTTTTGAGCATGCATGGATCCAGCTCCAAGCACTTAACTGGGTCAGGTGAGCCCACCCTCTCCCGGTGGCAGCGATGCTGGTGTCTGCTGACTTTTGCCGGGAACTCTCTCCGTATTTTGGATGCTTCAGGCTCTCTAGAAAAAACAGCTATAGGACATCTTCTGCTTTTGTTCGTTTGTGGCAGGACTTTCTTTGGACTTCAGTCCTGAATGCTCTGAACCCCTCTCATTTAAACACTTGAGGGAGCAGCACCCCACTTGTAGGTGGCCAGAATGAATCAACTGCCACGAGAAGAGAAGTGCAGCGTCTTCAGGGGCCTCCTGAACTGCTCCTGAGTAGTTCAGTCCTCCCCTCCTGGCCTTCTTTCAGTGATAAGGAGGGGATTCAGCTTTCCCTTAATGGTCATACTTAAGTTACAGACTTGCACCGATTACACTGTTCTACCTGTTGCATTTGCTGTTCCATTCCCAGGGCCAAAATACTGCTTTCTGCATGGCTGCACCATTCCATGAGCAAAGGCAGCTTCTGCTCCCAGGAGGAGTCTTTCCAGACTTCATGAAATTCAAGAAAAAACTGAGTAAGAGTCATTGCTATCAGTCCACTATCTGTATATTAAGAAGCATTTGAAGGAAATATGTTCTCCTTCCCCCCAGCTGTTTCCACCTAAACCCTTCATTAACATCATAGTGAAATTTTCCAGCTAGGAAATCAAACTTCATTTCCACCCCTGGGGCGGCTCAGGTGATAACTTAGCCACTAGCAAATTTTATTATACCAAGAGGTATTCTCCTTTTGTTTTCCATCAAACTGATTTTCCAGCTCTACTCTGTATGAGTCAATGCATTTGCTTCTCTATTTCTTGCTTGTCAGCTATGCTACGCTGTGCTTCGTGTGAAGGTGTGAGAACCGTGAAGCAAAGCTGAGTGCTGCTGTCACCTGAAGGGACATAGACAAGGCAAAGACTCATGGAAGTAAGACATGAAAATGCATGTGTTAAAATATTAAAAATCATCTGGGCTTTAGGTGTGCTTTCAGAGTTTATTGTCCTCTAAAGGCAATGATGCATTAATTGGAAAGCTGTTTTATGGAATAATATTAGAAAGGTTGTTTGAAAAAAAAAAAAAATAAAGGTTGGGGGGACTATTGAGCTCCATTAGTAGCACAAGTACAGCTCAGCCAATTCATTAACTCCCAGTATCCTGGAATTTTTAACTGAATCAATGCATGGAAGTAAAGAGAGAGATGAATGTTTTTCCCCCAGTTAAAACAAAGCCTAGACTTCACCCATGCATACTCCGCTGCATCATTCACAGCCATGACGCTGCAATCACAGATTGTATCACAAGTAAAGAAAAGCAGCCTGATCAGGGATGCTTGTGGGATCCTGGGGGTGACAGGATCCCATTTTGCTCCCTCCAAGAAACCTAGGTGGGCATGTTGCTGTCTCTGTCAATTTTGCCCCAGGGAACAGGGACAGACCTTCTGAAGTGGAGGCCTAAACTGCTCTCCTTTGGGAAGAAATTCATTTAAACATTCAAAAGAACCTGCCTACACTCCTGCTAACACAAGATCAGATCTTCTCTGCATTTCATCCTACCTGTCACTGCTTTCTCTGCACTAAGAGGGGTAAGGCTCAAGAGCAGAGGTGAGGATACAAGCATGGCAAAACCTAAGTCGGCAAGAAAAACCACACATTAGCAGAGTACCGCCACTTCTAAGCAGGTAACAGGGCTTGGTGGGGCAGTTTAGCAAGACTCAGCTTCCCCTCCCCCATCTTCAAGCCTAAGATAAAGGGTCCCATTGTGCTTGACCTTGTACAAGCACATAACCTAACCAGTCACTTTGCATCCAGACAGCAGACACCGTAGCTACATCGCATGTGCAGAACCCAAGGGGGGTAAATAATTTGCCCAGATCACCTAGAAAGCTTGGAGGATGATTGGCAATTCAAGTCAGCTCTCCTAGACCTCTGCTTCGTGCTCCCTGCCCTCTCTTCTGCCCCTGCACATCCCCAAGCCTCTGCCTGGGGACTCCTTAACTCTGAATATGCCTCTCAGGGCTCAGCCCCATGAACGCTGGAGGAGGGGCAGGTTACTCATAGGACTGCTGGCTGCTGTGCCATCTATTTGCTTTTTTATTATCTCTGAGGGGCTGAAAGCCTCCCAGAGCTGGGATTCTTCAGGACACTTCGTTTTCATAGTGACTGTCTTAACAAAGGTAAAAGCCTCACCGGGGAGCATCCCTGAATACAGAGGACAAACAAAGGGCTTGCTCTGTCCGCTCTGTGTGTAAGCATCGCTCAGGCTGCTGGTTTTTTCTTGGTACTGTCCAAATATTGACTGTGCTCAAGTGCCACTAAAATAACATTCAGTGCTTGTGCAATCACTTCAGGCTGTGGAAGCTCTCTGAGAGAATACATACTTTGCTGGAGTGCTGCTTTTAAAAAAAAACAAACCAAAACCCAAAAAACACACACACACACAAAAAAAAAAAAACCACTTTGAGAAGAGTGTTATCATCCCAGAGTCAGTTTTAGAGCAGGACTTGAAGACATGAAGCATGGGCTGGCCTACAAATAGTCTTTAGTAAAATGAAGGAAAGGAGAGACACAAGTGAGGACCCCCACAGCTCTATAGTCTGGCATCTCAGAGGGGCTGAGCAGCCTGCGCTGGGGCAGGGGACACCCAAGGAGAGCTAAATGTGAGTAGTTGGCTCCCTGTAAGGAGCAGCAGGATGGTCCCAGGAGAGAAGCAGCCCCCAGAAGGGCAGAGCGTCGTACAGACTGTGCTCATGTGCAGTCCCGGAAAGAGTCGATAAGAGGGAGTACGAGGGGAAAGGAGAAGAGGGAGCACCGAAGCCAGATGCCCTCTCCGGTGGCTGCAGTCCCCTGCCCACTCCATGTCCAGCACCTCACAACCAGTCTCCCAGCAGGGAGAATTTCAGAGGCCAGAACAAACCCACAAGGCTGCAGGTTTCCAAGGAACTTCCGATGCAATGAGCAGGGCTAGCGCCACCAAAACCATCCAAGGGCCTTTTTTCCTGGTACCAGAGCAAATCTGATGCACAACATCCCAGGCTGCTGCATCTTCCAGAATATTTTTAAGTAAAAGATAAGTTTTGAAGAAAACTTTAAAGCAAAGCATGAAATTCTGCTGCTCCTGAGGCTCTCTAAGGCTAGAGTCCTTCCCTCTGATGTAACGACCAGTAGGAGAGGTGACATGACATAGATAATGAAGAACAGGAAGATAAATAATAAGGAAGGGGGAAGTGAATGAGGGAAATAACTCTTCCATTGTTAGAACAGCGCTAGTGGCAGATTTACAGCAACTTATCATTTCTATTTAAAGCCTGGTTTGGGGTCTATAATCTCTCAGCTGTTTTCTGTACCATCTGGCTGAAATTTAGCATAAAATTTGTTATCTCAGAGGTAAATGAATTTTTTTCCCGTTATCAGAATTGCAGTATTTCGGCAAGAAAACCAAAGATAGAGACACCCACACTCAGGAGTGTTTTGATCAACTAAGAGCAATCTTCCCTTTAAAAATAGCTTGTTGAGATAATCTGGTCACAGGAACGATGTCCAGTTCTTCCGCAGTATTTTTCAACATTGTTTGTATATGCTCTAGAAGTCCCAAAGTCCCATGCGTGAAGCCTCAAAGCTTGCGGAAGCAAAGATGTGCTGAAACAGCCCCCCAAGAGACTGCCAGGACAGTGCCGTACCCAGAAGGGCATCCTCTCGTTTCCCCTGAGCCACTTGCCAGGGCTCACAAGCAGAAGCCCCGAGGTTCAAGCCCAGGTCTGGCCACTGTGGGAAAAGAGCACAGCCAGGGCTTGGGGAGCTTCTGGAAAGCAGCGTGCCATAGGCACCTCTGTGCAAATCCAGCAACTCAAAGCTATTGAAGCCACGCACAGCCTGGCACTGCCTGTGCTGCCTGTTCCTACCTTCCAGCTTTGGCTTTGCCTCAAGTTTACCATATGTCCCTGGTCCTGTCACCTCACCCCTCTCACTCCACTACACTCATTGCATTGGCTTCAGTCAAGCACTCAGAGATGCCCGAGAGGGAGAGCTTTGCTCCGCTGCTGCCACGTGCTGCTGTACTCGCCAAGGATGGACAACATACTCGGACATCGCTTCTTGCTCCATTACCAGGCCACCATGCTTGGGAGACCGTGCACGCCCTGGAGGGAGCACAGGCTGGTTACGAGTAGCCCTGGGACACGACTCGCAGAAGCCAGTGGCTTCTCACGTGCTCTTTCCCCATCTGTTAACCTGACAGAAGGCTTCTTCCAGTCCTGGCCAACTAACAGGGACAGGAGTTACCATCTACCCATTTGCCTCACCAAGTGCATTAGCTCCCATTTCACAAGCTGGGGATGCTATAGCTCCGTTTCCATATTTCACAGCTGAACATTTCTTTTCCCGTTAAACTCTAGACAGCTACTTTCTAATTCATTTTACTTTAACCTGATTACTTCCATGCTCTGTGCTGCTTTGCCCCACTATCATCTCCAGCCATCCTTTGAGTTAAAGGTGTAGAGCTTTATCTGCTGAAAGAAGTCTCTATTTTCCAGTCTGGACTTCAATTATGCAGCAAATAATATAGCTCAGTGGAGGAAGGTTGTTGGAATAATTTGTATCTTTTATACAAACTGATAATAAAAATTTCGCTCCTTGATGTATTTTTCTTCCTTAAACTGTAGTTATGTTTCTTTGAATAGATAAATGCAGGATAAATTCAATTACAGCATAATTTCTCCCAGGATGAATAACCTTTAAATCAGCTCTGATCTCAAAACACATTATGAGATAACATACTGTCCATTACATTGTTGAAATTGGGGCTATGGCAGTGCCTGGAGTTGTCAGTATGAATATCAAATTATTTATGTTCCTCTTTGCATCCTTGAATACCAAATAAGCTCAGGAACACTGACAGCAAGAAGCCCTGTTTAAACACTGATTTTTAGTGGAGGCAAGAGGTGCTTGCTTGACAGCTCTTGAAATTGCAGTGCACTATTAATCACGGAGATGTGCAGCATCACTATGAGTTCCCACTCTGCTGTCACCTCGCCAAGAGCTTCCCCTCCTCTTGGGGAACAGTTCAGAAATGAAAGCTCAGCTAAGTCTTCCACTTGACTGCATTGCTGCTGCTCAGAGCTGGTGCGGAAATAAAAGGGGAGCCACCATCACATTTTGAATGGGTGCTTTGGGTTTGAGCTGTTAATCAGGAGCAATCCTGAAGCGCATGCCTCTCCCCAGCACTGCAGTCACAAGATTTATGAGTTCTCTTTACCTCCTCTTCTGTTTTACAAGCCTGAATATTTAACACAGCTATTGTCTGCTTTTGGGGGACGCTTTTGTCAAAACCGTATTCATTACGAAAGCAACATGCCCTAATGTAATCCCTCTCCAAGGTTAGCAGTGTCACATGCTGGAATTTGAGTGCTCGAGGAGAGCAGCAATGACGCCGTGCACCATCTAAAACACACTGTGCTCTATGCCATGAGATTTCCTTCCTGCAAATCAAGTTGCCCTACGCTAAACGTGACAAAGCTTGAGATGGTCCAACTTGCTGAGACCAAACTATCCAATATGATTTTAACTGCAGACTTAGGAGAGGAAGGGGAATTTTTTTTCCTTTTGAGCAAAAGGGTAAGTCCAGTTTCACTTGGGAAACAAACAGAGAAGGGTCTTGCTCAAGCCAGAAATCTGCCAGGTCACATTCTGCAAAGCAACCTCTGTACAGGTGGTTTGAGACCTCTCTTCTGAAAAGCCACCATCCAAGAGATACAGTTAAAAAAAAAAAATCTAAAGCCAGTTGAACAAGAGTCTGGGAGATCAAAATCTACATCAAAACAATAGTTGTGCTTATGAATGTTCTTAGTTTAAACAAGAGGAAGTTTAATAGCTCATTTCACATCAGAAGAGGCAAAGCAAACAAAGAACCTGTAGCAGACTTGTTTTAGTGGGATGGATGAAGGGGGGATGATGTCATTTTTGTTTGACCCCAGATAAAATCCCCTTGGGCGACCACCTAACTGTTCAGTTTGGTCTGTGAATGAAAACTAAAACTGAATTACAAACAAAACCCTACCAACAAGCTGTAGGATGCACTGGAGCTTTAGAAAGCAGCTTTTTAACTCTCTAGCAGTTGTTTTCTTTCCTAATTTTTAAGGCCATCAGCATGTCAAGCAGAAAATTCAGTCAGCTGTAGAGAGCTGTAATTACCAAGACTGTTTACAAGAAGCTTTGATGGCAACAAGCCTCTTGTGCAGGAACAAGTTTACCATTGAAACAATTTGAGTGTCAAACTCTCCAACTCAAGTGCCTGGATGGCTTGTTACTACCTAATGAAACAATGGGGGCAGAGCAAAAGGTGCTGTTAGAGCTGCTTGAGGCAAATGAGCGTGAAAGAGAGAAGCCTTGAGCAAGAAGCATGGATCACCAGCTCCTCCAAACCTCATGGGAGCCTGAAGCGCTGGCAGTGAGCTGAGCACCCAGGTCCACGCTTCCCGATGCCGACAGCATTCCCTGGACAGCGAGCAGGCCAGGCAGCCGGCCACAAGTGCTCCCGCGAGTTCCACGGAGGCCAAAAGATACTCTGAGCTTGTCAGCAGCTGATCTCAGTGAAAACTGTTGTACATTATGCCAGGCACAGAGAGGAAAAAATACTGGCTGGGCAAAGCAAGTGTTGGCGGATACAAGAAGAGCCGAGAGGGAATGGGGAAGGGCAGGACTTTGCTGGGAGGAAATGGTGGGGTTTTTAATGCCCAGACAACAGGGGAAATAATTGCTTGACGGATGTGCCTGGAAACTCCTGTTCCTGGTTTTGTTGCAATTTGCATTTTCTTTTGTTAAATACTTTACGACAAAAATAGCCTCCAGGGAATTCAGTACAACTCAGGGCCAGGCAGTCTATTTATATGAAAAAAGTTACGTCTTACATTCAGTGGTCCTGGATACCCACTAGGTAATATTTTTTTTTTAAAGACACAACCTAGACTTGAATCAAAATGCAAACACCACAACCAGCTGAGAAAACTGCGGCGCTGCCATGCCCAGGGAGGCTGGGCATCCCCACCCACTCGGAGAGCACCGAGCAGCTGCTCCTCTCTCCTCGTCCTCCCGAGGAGACTACACAAGTACCAAACAAGGCTTTTCTTCGCTCGGTACCAGGCAGTCTTCTGCAAGCCACTTGCAATGTGCTTTCTGTCTCCTGCAAGACAGAGCTACCTCCAAAATCAAAGCCTTAGGATATAATTCAATACACGCATCTGATGCCGCTTACAGGCGGAATGCAGGGTGCTCTTGGATGAGAACAAGCTGCTTTCTCCAAAGCAGGAGCTGAACTTGACAGTACAAAAAGCTCCTGTTGGTCACAAACCAGCCAAGGGCCGACGACGTTTATCACTGGGATTTAGATGGCCCCATTTGACAAGTCTCCGCTAAGCGACTCCGCAAATCACATTAAGTTTATCTGCCTTTGTTTTCCTCCAGCCAAGGCAAGTCACTTTGTAAAAACAACAGCTGTTAGTCACAACCTTCCAGTCCCAGGGACTCAGCGTAACTTATGAAATAAGACTGCCGGGTGTGATTTACCAAAGAGGGAAAACCATTTAAATTTACTTGACATAACCAACAATAATCATTCCCTACGCCTGAATTTTATTAATATCTGTGCATTGCTGGTGATGATGTATGAAGGAGACAGAAGACGATGCTTTGAAGCTGGGAAATGAGGCTGGCCCTGCGGGGCTGAGTAAGTATCTGTGTCGGAGAAGCACATACATACAACAGAAGGCGTCATTTTTATGGCGCAGTGAAGCCTCGGTGACAGAAAGCAGAATTACTGTGGCAGTAATCTTTCTGAAGAGACTCTTGGGTGGGGAGGAGAAGGGAGAGGTCTTCTGATTAGATGGAGTTGTTCAGCGGCTGAAGCCGATTGTATTTTGCAGTGAAAATATATTTGGTAGATACCGCCTGCACATTCTGTAAAGTCATTTGGCTCTAGGTCAGCCACAGGAACCCAAACACATTTTCGCAGAGAGAAGCAGCACTGCTCAAGGCGTACCGGGAGGGCACAGGGACCAGGCACGCACCCTTACCCTGGAGCACCTCTGGACCATCAGATGCTGAGGAAAGTTATTTTGTACCTTAGCCTCAGTTTCCCTTCGTTTTATAAAGGGCAAACAGCCAGCTTTTTATACTATTTAATGAACTTCTTCAGTGTTTTAAAGCACCTAATACAAGTGTCTCTGTCTAGCAGAAACTGAAATTCAGACTAGGCTGACCATGACACAAGGCTATGACCCTGGAGATAAAGGAGTCCACAGTAAAGGCAAAGTCTGGTCTCAGATACCACATCTGCTGTCCCTTCGCTGTGGCAGAGCTCTCACAACTGCCAAGAAGGAGCTGAGCGTGAGCAAGGCTGGGGAATGGCGGGTGGAAAAGAGTAGTGGGTCACATCAGCCAAATCTAAACCCTGCTGACCGTGGAGGGATTGAGCCAAAGTAGCCCCACGTAGCTCTGCCCTATTTGCAGGAGTGATCCCGCGTGGCCGGGCACAAGCTGTCTTCAGAGGGCGGCAGGCAGGCACAGACCCGGACCAATACTCAGCGTTTAATGCTCTCCCTTGTCACCTCCACAGTCCAAATGTGCAGCTCTGGCTGCTCCATTTCCAGCTCGAGAGCACGGCAGCTCACGTCAGGCAAAGTGACAGTCTCTTAACAGAGGATGTGTTCTGCCCATCTAATTACAAAGCTTTCGCATCTTTGGCTGGCTGAAGGTTATATAGGTGCTCTTTGGTATAAAGTACGAGACCAAACTGAAGTAGGGTCAGAGCTGGCAGACCCATACCCATGGTATCTGTTTTCCCCTCAGAAGGTCAGTCCTGTGATTAAGACGTTGCAGGGAGGTCAGATTCTTCCTGAAACCACAGCAAACTGGCTTCCACTAACATCTGCCAACTTGTTAAAGACCTTTAAATCCTGCAGCGGAGGAAAACGTGATCAAAACCCCTTTCTACTCCTCTGTGCTTTATTATTAGAAGCAGCAGGGGAGCTGCCTGCCCGCCCCCCTGTCCTGGTTTCGGCTGGGATAGAGTTAATTGTCTTCCTAGTAGCTGGTACAGCGCTGTGTTTTCAGTGTGGTAC
>JAVKLA010000088.1:19287664-19299890 GCA_034782735.1 Sagittarius serpentarius | reverse complement strand
CACTGGGTGGGGGGGGAGCGAGTGAGCGGCTGCGTGGTGCTGTGTTGCTGGCTGGGGTTAAACCACGACACCCCCTCAAGCTTTCTTCATTCTGCAACAACCTCTCTGGGAAAAGCTTTCCTCCCATCTGTACCCCTAAGCATCCACCAGCATCCTTTCCAAGGAGGTGGCTCCTGGGTACAGCAGTCATGCTAGGCTAGAACAGCACGAGCCAGAGCTGCCCAAGGACTCTACAAGTGCATCCACTGCCTGAACCATCAGAGATCCCTAAAGACTAAACAATAACAACAACAACAACTTACAGCCATAAAACCAGAATCAACGCTAAAGCGATCACCTGCTGCGTGGAATCTCTCCAGAAACTTACTCCGTTACTCTAGCCACTTGCTACACATTAAAGAGTTTCAAAACCTCCAGTTTTATGATAAACAGAACTTTCCCAAACAGCTTTTGTTTTGGTTTGAGGCAGGCATTTTTCATTCACTAAGATTTTAAATGCAAGCCAAGCCAGATTCAAGAAGGCACTTACTGAGGAAGCTTCATCAAGAAGAATTATACCTTTAGACAAACGGCTGCTTTACTTCTATTACCTAATGCACCACAAGTGATTTAAGAAAGACACGGTGTGGAACTTCCAGTACAGAAATTAATCTACTTTATGATAGCAGATTTCTCTACGATTCTTTTCAGAAAGCACTTGCACAATAATTAAGCTAATACCTACATAATCAACAACACACCATCTCTTTTATCCATAAAGTTGTTTCTCCTTTAACTGTCAATATTTTCTATTTTTACTTTGCAACTATTTATAACATAAAATGAAACAAACCCCAGTATAACATTGGCGTATACACACACACATATAGTTGTGGCAACAAATTGTAGAACAAAGCTTTCAGCAGCAGATTTACCTTGGGGATTTGAGGGACCAAGTGTTTGACTCTTCCCTTTCTGTCTTGATTACTAAATGCAACAGAACCGTTCTCCAAAAGCAGCTCTCCCTCTACACCCACAGCGTTCTGCTGCTAAGGGTTTGCCAAGTTTTCTGCTTTTATGAGGGAAGAAAGAGGGAACCACACTATGCTGCTGCATGTTCAGGTTCAGACTTCACTTTGACAGTCTGAGCAGGTAAGACGACAGCAAAGTTTAGTATTTATTGTACATGATGATAAGAAACATTGCCCAATTAAATAAGTGATAGTATACATCCATAAAAGTCATAAGCAAGACTTGGGGAAAACTCTGCAAGTTTACCAAAACACCACATTAATGGCACAAGGCAGTTTTGTAGTTGTAACAGTTCTCAAGTTGGAAAGAAAGGTTTCTCATATTTCCAAGTAAAAATGGAAGTGATGGCTGATTATAGGACTCTAATTTCTACTTGCAAGAGTGATTGAGACCGTATTCTAATAATACTTTGTATACAACAATAAGGACAGAGCAAGATTTGTGAATCATTCCTGGGAAAATTATGGAATTTTAAAAAATTTCTAAACAGCATGGATTTTTTTTTGCTACAAGAGCCTCCGGATCACTTTAAATTATTACCTCATCTCTTACATGATGCATGGCTTTCTCCTGGAACTAACAGACCTTGTTGTACGTGCACTGCAGATGCACTTAGCGTATGCCACCCTTTGAGCTCAGTCGAGTTAAGCATGCATGTAACAGGGCACTAGAAGAAGTAGATAGGGTTTTATTTACACTGCTGCAAGCTTTCTGAACACAGCAGAGATGCAGAGTTATGACCCTGTGTGAAAGTAATTACAAGCAGAGTACAGGGCAGAGGTAGACAGAAGAGACCGACACAGTGACAAGGGCAATTGAACAGAGCCGGGTGAGAGCAGAAGGAAGGAGCCAGAAAAATGTGCCAGTGCTCAGGTCCCAGCCTTCATGTTCCGTTGTCTGCAGGTACTGGCTGAATAATCCTGCCTACAATGAGGTCCTTTGAAACACCCCAAGTGATGCCGTGGACAAGGTCAAAGTAAGAGCTGAGTAAGGGATAGAGTGGCATAACGAGCTTCAAATGGTGACCGAACGCCACAAGAACTGTCACCAAGGCTGGACCTCAAAGGCAGGTTTCATGGGCGATGCGTCGGAGAGGCTGCAGATGGCATTGGCACTGGCAGGTTTTCTACTCAAATGGCATTCAGGATCTGAATTTTTTGGCCATCATCTATATTCAAAAAACCAAATCCTAGAAGTTTTTAATGGAAGAAAGAGAATAAAAATGTAAAATTATACAGAGCAGTCAGGAAAAAGGAGAAAAGGTACCCTAGCAGCTGGGGCAGAGATCAGATGACCGGCATACATGAAGTCACGAAGAGGAAACACAATCGAGGAGTATCAGAAGTGGCAATCAAACTTCAGAAGACTGATCACAATTCAGTGTTCCTGAAAAGGTCATGGTATTTCTTTTACATTTGGGTGTTTTTTTTTCCCTAGTTCTAATTTGCCTCTTTTTCAGATTTTACCTTACCTTTCTCTGTAACACAGCATCTCACTTTGCTTTTTCCAAGGTTTGTTTTGTATGGACCATGAAAGCTTGAATGTTGCTAGAGTACCCAAAAGAAAAAGCCCACCCAGATACTTGGATTATTTGTAGAAAAATCACTGCACACATTTCAGAATACACAGTCACACATGCTCTTAAAAAAAAGAGAAAGTAAATCCATCCATCAGATCAAATAGATGTTTAAGAAGGACTAAGTAGCTGTGAACCTGCAGGGAAGTCATGGGTCATCAGTGACACAGTTAAAGCTCCAGCTGTAATGACAGTGGAGCGCTCTGCCTTCGATCACTTTTGCCCTTCTACAAGCAGAAAACTGGTAGAAGCTCACATTCTTCTTCAGCCTAAAGCTGGCAAATGCTTGATAACCTGGGGTGTGTTTTTACCATTACTTCAGTTTATAAGTTGTGCTGAAAATTGAGCAGAAAGAACTGAGGAAGGAACTGTTGCTACCTTACTCCTCCAGCTCATGAGCATCCAGATATAAATATCAGCATTACTTTCATGGAGGCTGACGACAGCTTCTTCTCCTCAAGGACCCTAGAAAAGCTCCCTATCCCAGATCCACCCAAACCCACAACAATAGAAGCCAACACAAGCCAGTCCAACGTGGCACATTGCATCTTGATGACTGTGCAATCCATTAAGAGCTTAATAAGTCATGGGAAGTGCATAAGCATAAAGGGAACCCCAAGGTGTGCAATCAGAGGCAGGCTCCCTGATGAATTAAAAGAAAATGAGATCTATGTTTCGGCTGTCATCCTGATGCAGTGGCTTGGAGAGCAGCCAGGGGTTCCCAGGCACTCGGCCATGTCAGGATCCTCCAGTTAGCAACTGGTCTCTCTCACAAGCATGGGGAGGCATTTCAGTCTGCTGAGGCTCTTCAGTGCTGCCTCTTAGCACACCTGAGAGGGCAGAGGATGGACTTGTGTTGAGGTATGTGTTTATATGTACGCATTTAGGCTGTTCCTAGGGAAAACAGAGAGGAGAATTATATGCCCCAAGAAGAAAACTGTAGCAGCACTAGAAGTGAATCCTAGCCCAAGGCTGTCCCCCACCCACTAGGACACAAGGCCATTTTATCCTTGGTATAATCCAAGGCAGAAATCTGGAGTCCAGCAGTATTTAGCTAAACCAAGCAAAGATAACAACAACAAAAAAAAATCTGAAGTTCACAGTCCCACATTAACCTTGCAATAGGCTGAATTGGTTCTTCAGATGGATTACCCCCTTGGTATTCTTCAGTGGGTGTGCCTGGATCTGGAGAGGATTTCCAGAATTGTAACTGGGAACTTAATGCCTTTTCTGGCTTAAGCCAACCTCCTTTGTCCTTCATAGGTCCCAGCCTCACCAGCTACTCATTTAGATAAGCCATTTGACCTGTCTTTACTCTGTAATCAAGAGCAGTATATGGGAATCAGAATGAACCAAGACTGCTCACTAGCCTTCTGTAACTTTGTTTAGCTCAGTAGTGTGATAAAAGGAAATCCATTGAATCAGTATTAGCAACACTAAGTCTGAGGGCACTGGTTGTCATTTTGTTTTCTTAAATTCAGCCTCAGAAGAATGGTTTCCAGATAGGCAAATTAAAGCATGCCAACATCATAGCAATGGGATTATTTCCCCAATGCTGAAGGAAAGAGAAAAGGAAAAGAAAAAACAAAAATAAGAGAATCATTAATATTTGGGCTTAAGCACAATGGAAGCATCTGCTGGTAAATGATGAGGGAGAGAAGTGCAGATGTGGCAATTTCTGGGTTGTAAATACTGCACAGCTGTGCTCACCCGAGAAGCCAAAGATGAGGTCTGGACGGACTTCACAGTTCCTTTATTGGCCTGATAGGAAAAGATTAACCTATTCCCCTTAACTACAACTCTGCTTGATGCTGAAGGGTAAAAAGAAAGATTTTATTGCACTTGCAAAGCAAAAGTAATTTTCTTCCACTGCTCACAAACTTTATGTGCTTTTAGCTTAAGGAAAGTCTGTGTGAATGGACCATAATGCAAAAAAGGAAAGGAATAACAATGGGGGGGGGGTGCTGAGGGAGGGAAGAGGCATCTGTGTTCGAACTTTTTATTGCTTACTCTGCAAGCAATGGTGAAATGGCAGGTGAAAGGATCAGTTACTCCTGGAGCATTCCTTGGGAAAACATTTGGTATGAAAGTTGGTACCGCATCTGCTAGATTGCTCACGGCTATGGATGAAGGAGGGGAAGGGATGCTCTGCTGCTGAGTGGGGTGCGTCCCCTTCACATGCTGATCTCTACTGTCATGGAAAAACACCCACTGATAAAGTCATGCCCTAGCCACCACTTCAGGCTCTGCTCCATTGCAAGTTTAAAACACAGCAGTAGGAGATTTTGTGTGGAAATCTATGCACAATACCCAATCCTAATTTCTCAAGCGCTACATGATGTTTTCCTTTAACTGCTTACCTTCAGCCCTGCCCTAGCAGGACGGCACAGAGCTGCCTTTGTCACTCTGTCAGGAGTGCTCACAGCGCAGCAAGGTACAGCACAGCTGCTCACTGTTTATCCAAATACTTGGGGGGTGTCTTGGTTTCGGCTGGGATAGAGTTAATTTTCTTCCTAGTAAGTGGTACAGCGAGTTTTGGATTTAGTGTGAGAATAATGTTGATAACACACTGATGTTTTAGTTGTTGCTAAGTAGCGCTTACCCTAACGTAAGGATTTTTCAGTTTCTCATGCTCTGCCAGCAAGCAGCTGTACCAGAAGCTGGGAGGGAGCACAGCCAGGACAGCTGACCCCAACTAGCCAAAGGGATATTCCATACCATAGAACGTCATGACCAGTATATAAACTGGGGGGAGCTGGCCAGGAGGGGCAGATTGCTGCTCAGGCATGGGTCAGCAGGTGGTGAGCAACTGCACTGTGAATCACTTGTCTTTTCTTAGGCTTTATTTCTCTCTTTTTATTATATTTTTTTCATTACAATTGTTATTTTTTTAATTATTATTTTAGTTATGAAACTGTTCTTATCTCAACCCATGAGTTTTACTTTTTTTTTTTTTCCCAGTTCTCCTCCCCATCCCACTGGGAGCAGGAGGAAATGAGCAAGCGAGGGGGGTGGCATATTCTCAGCTTTAATTTACTTTGCTATAGCTTCATCTGTGAATAGATACAGGTTTGAAGAGACCCAATTTACAACGAGCTATCATGCAGAATAGCCTATGCCACAACATATGGGTGAGGAGCAGCAGCACAGTAACCCTGGGGCGACAGGACCGTCACCAGCAACTCACTGAGGACCTCACCTGCTGTTGAGTCCCAGCCCTATTTCTCTCCTTGTTCACGACTCATTCTTGGTCAGGTATGGACACACAGAGAGCCCATAGCCTGAAAACTGCTGCTTTCATAAAACTACTTGCACTCTGCAGAGATCATTAGCAACTAACATAAGCTTTTCTGATGTTCTTTACATCAAACGGTGATACAGAAAGCAGAAAGAACAGTTCTGCAGGTTTCTCCCTCCCTGCCCTCTCCTTAAAAGTAATTTTTCTACAGACAAGACACATTGTGAAGTTGGTAATGTTTTCTTGCTGCTAAGAGCTGCAGCTCCACCTTAGATATGACACACCTCTGTCAATTATGCTTTTCATCTTCATTTTTTAAACTGCTATTCATTGAGAAAAACACTATTTCTGCACACCCCCCCCCCCCCCCAGTTATTCCAGGAAGTCCCAAAGCCAGTATACCCCTTATATTCGAGATGGAACTATAAATATTGACAACACTGTATCTGTATTTGCAGACAGAGGAATTCGACCACAGTGGAACTGTGCTATCCCAGGGCAGATCCCTCCCCCCAGGAGATACAGTGATGCTAGAATTGGGCAATAAAACCCAGAACCTCTCTACAAAGCTTGCAAGTCACCAAGATAAGTGTTTCAACAGTGAATTCGTTTGCAGAAAAAAACCCCACCTATTTTCCTGGATCACAGACCCCTTTTAGGCACAAGGATGTAGCTGCTTACAAAACCTTAGGGCTGTACTGATTGTACAGAACTCCATCAGCTCTAGGTCTGCATTTGCATAAACTATTACCCAATAGATTAGGAGTAAGCAGACAAGACTCCGAAATATGTAGCATGCCATACTTTGAGTGCCATCTTCTGGCAAATAGTACTGCATGCCTGCGTTTGTATACAGAGCAGTGGTACAATGCTGATGACACTGGTCAAGCAGCTAATCACCTCCTGCAATCCTGGCCAAGATTTCTGCCTAGGTGAGCGCTCGGTAGTTTCCCTTTACTGTATTAGGTTAGCACTTCACGTTCCTGAGAAATTTCTTCTTGGCTGTTTAGGAATACACCAGCTCCTGACCTTCCCCACTATCAGCCTGGCTTTAATTAACCTTGAAATCTTAGGACTATCTTTTTCTTATAATAGATGCATTAGAAGTTTTCTTCATAAACATCATAATGACGAAACCTCTGGATGGAAGCCCAGGACAGACAGTGCCTAGTCCTAAAGGGCACTGCACAATGCCAAATGAGTCCGGCTCTTTCAGCTTGAAGATTTTCTGCCAGGTAATTGCTAATATTTCTGCTAGATGGAGAGCTCAAACAGACAAGCTCAAGGATCAAGATTTTCTGGAGCTGAATTTTACTGACTCAGAACTGGGTACTTGGCATGATTTTAATTTTCTACTAGATCACATCCTTGAATCCAGGAACACCAAGTTGCCATTTAAACAAAAGGCTTTAGGCACTTATAAGTGAAAGACCACATCCAAAATAGTCTTCATTCTTCTGTAGTGTTCAGCAGCATTCCTAATGCACCCAAATTTTGACTAACAGTCCAAGGCTGAAGAAAGGCATTTCCTACAGCTCTGCATTAACTAGGGATCTGCAAAAGCCTTCAAATTGCATTTTTAACCATTGTGCCACCAATATCTGAGGGAGATTCAGGAATTTCCAGTTCTTGCAGATTAGCAATGCTGCATGGAACTGAACTAAATTAAACTTGTCTAATTAAGCCACAGGGCTCTGATGGGAAATTGCTAGCAAGCATATTTGCAGGCCTTTTTAGAACCAAAACTGCATCAAGCCTTGTTCAACCATCCATTTTCATTTAAACATACAAATGCAGCTGCTTGCATGCCACCTCCTTGTGACTGCTTTTCCCTAGGGCAATTCCTGCACTACCTGTAAGTGAATTCCCACTTTCCAATAACAGCTGTTTTGAATTTCATGATTATTTTGGTTGCCTTATTTTGACCTTCCTACTAAAGGTCCATAGACTTATTTCTGAATCTAGGGTTCACTACACCAGCTTAGCGCAGTGAAATTCCCTAGTCCATACGGACACGAAGCAGACAAATTTGCAGACAGAATTTGAAGTGAATTTATTCTAAAGAGCAAGACAACTTGTTCCAATAACTCCAAAACACAAGTTATGACATTACTTGTATTAGTTTCCTAATTTAAAGTAGGAAATAACTGTTGTTAGAAAGATGCTTGATGAGAGAAGAGACAAATGGGCTAATTAGGTTAATACTTTTCCTTAAAGTGACTTCTCAGCATATGGAGATTTTTATGTCCATTACCTCAGCTAGAAGGCTGACATCAAGCTTCCTGGCTGGCCTCCCCCTCTCTGCCCTCATGCTGCTATCAGAGTATTTCTGAAAGAACATACGCTTACTGCTAACTGAGCAGGTTTTGTGAAGTGAAAAGGTCATTTATTATTGCCTTCACTGTGCCACAGAAGGATCACACTGGCAATGCAGGGTACTGCTTCACACAGACACCCGTCTAGAAGCAGGGGAGGTGGGAAATAACCACCCCACCTCTCCCCAAACTTCTCCAAGCATTACTGTGATACCTCAAGACACCACAGAGCATGATGATCTCTGGCTCTCCTCCCTCCCTCATCTATGCCCCTTTCTGCTATGAAGGGGTCTGTAGCAGAGATTGGCATTCATCTGTTTAGTAACAGTACCCTAGAAGGGAACAGGAGGCTGTGAAATTCCCCCTTTCTCCACCACCAAGAGGTCTAAAGAGAAACGGGGTTGCCTGTGACTCAGTCAGTGTCTCCAGAGCAAGCCTGCTGGAAGATTCAGTGGTACTGAAGGTAAAAGAGCAAGACTGGGAGAAGAGAACAAGACTTAAAGAGGCCATGCATTTGGTGCTGATGCTGATAATTTCATGCAAGATATACAGGCAAATCAGTTTTCTGCATTTGTCTGCACTGAGATACATCCCCGGGAAGGGTTTAAATTAACGTCCCATTTGCACCTACTTCCCACGTGCTTATGTCCTTCACCAGCTGAAGGATTGTACTGGCCAAAGCACTGGTTTATATCATCAGTTGAAAGGACTTGGCTTCTCCCTGTGTTTTTCCAATGAGACCAACACAGAGCAATTCTTCTTAGCATCAACCCTATCATTGAATTTGATTACCTGCTGGTTTAATTTGGTGAATTGTTAATTTGAATCCGCTGATTTATGGATTGAGTTTTAATAGCAGCCTTTGATTGCCGCATTATTCCATTCTGGTAGTTTAGTGAATTTGTACTGGATTAGTTTAGCAATATGCCTCTTTCATTTTATATTTATTTGCTCACCTTTTTAATAAAACCTGTAAGTATATAGGGCTGGTTATTTTATCAAAGCATAACCTGGTTCATAAATCCAAAGCTAAGGGCAATTTAAGCTGGGGTATTAAAAATACTGAACTAAAATAAGGCACAACAAAAGCTGGGAAGACATACAGGCTGCCTCTCCTCCTCCTCCTCCTCCTGCCCTTTCCACACACACTTTCACTTTCTCCTCCCCACCATTCCCCAGTAACTTATGCAAATGGCAACATAACTTGCTGCAGGTCCACACAATATATGTCAACCTACTTAGGGACCAGACGAACACAGGAATATTTAAACACGGTGCAGCTGGCCATGCCCTACATGCGGCTCTCCCATGCCATTGCCTTGGCCCCATAGGTCCTGCATCCCAGAAGCTGCGGCAGCAGGAAGAGCTTACCGTGGCAGTCCTTGGGTCACTGAGAAACTGTGGGACATCCCCACACCTGTTCTGGTGAACAGAACGGCACTGAGAAGAAGCATGGGACATCTCCATCTTTAGCCTTGCGCTTCCAGCTACCTCAGTTTAACTAAACTAGATTTTTTTAGCCCAGCTTGTTCCCATTGTAGGTGGGAGGGAAGACTAGGGGGAAAAAAAAAAAAAAGCCTCTGTCTTCAGCCTGTTCTAAACAGAATTGTGTTTTGATCTGCTCCTTTTACAGGTAGCAGCTGAATAAATAGGAGACCTATTATAGCAATTACTTCATGGACAGATGATGCTACTGGAAGGACTGCCAGGAAGGAACCTGAAACACAGAGGGCTCTCCAAAAACGTATATTACAAGAGGTCTGTACTCACAGACCTGCACAAACACGAAGCTCTGTGAAACTTAATGGGAAATGCTATACTTCATAACCATTCATTGCTACAATGAACCACAGCACTCACTCACAATCGCACATTATCACAGGTGATAATTCACTCTGGCCACTTCCACAGAGTGACACACTCATAATTCTTATATAAATTTTTAAATTCTTCCTGCTTGAGATGAGCTGAATATCTCATTAGCACATGTCTAGGAATCTTGCCTTTAGCCACAAGTGTCAGGCCAATGCCAGGTTGTATCACCAGAGTCCACAGGCTTTTGTTCAGAGAGCAGGAACTAGGGCAGCCTCACAGGGAGCTGAAGTCAGAGCACAGGCGTTCAGGTTCCCTTGTCTCCTTAGAGCCACTTACAACTCGCACAGCAACGAAACCCTCACTCACACGTACCCAGCTGTGGCTACCGGGGTCCCACTGGTATTACCTGAGGGAAAGCGCAGGTCTACAGATAACGCTGCAGAGTTCCGGTAGTCATGGGCAGAGTGGTGGAGAACAGCAGTCCCCTGTGTGGGTGAAGTCATCTGGATTTATAACAGTTGTTTCTTCCCAGTTGGGAACTAATCCCTTTTGCTCTGCATTTGGGGGTAAATTCCATTTTAATCTGCTGGGTGGGTTTCCAAAAAGCCCTGATGTTGTCAAGTATCACACCTGCTCATTGCCCTCTTCCCCCAATGTGATCTTGCATTTTATTTTTTTAATAGTAAGCTTTAAAAGAATAAGACACAATGGCCTACAAAGTAGAGAAGATATACTTGGAGCGCTTTAAAAAAGTGTATAAAACTCATGCCATGCTGATGGATGTGGTATGACGAACCGAGAGGCATGACAGAAAAAATAGATGGCAGATCCCAAAACGCGGGGGTGGAGTGGAAGAATGGGAAATGGTGACTCGATTTGCCAAAGTGTTTCTGTTAAAGAATATTAATCTTTTCAGACAATCCATGAAAAGGCCCTGTAGCAATATCATATTAAATTAATAGAGTCTCATCATTGTGGTAACCTCAGCTCAGTTTTATAAGATGTATAGTGTCATCATAACCAAAGAAGAGTCCCCAGATAATTATGCTCCTATAGCAATTGCTACTAAATGACACTGACGTGACAATCGTTAGCCAGGCAGCATTTTGGGTGCCTGTCCATCTCAAATCTGGCTTTCTGCCTGCAGTGCAGCTGTCCAACCAGAGCCTCATAAGCTGTACAATTCAGTTTGGGAACCAAAATCTTCCCACTCATCAGGAACATACAGTTATGGCCTGCCCCTAAAATAAGTCACTATCACATACAGCCAGATTATCAATTATACGGACAGCCTTTACCAACAGTACTGTTCATCACCCAGTTCCTCAGGTGTTAGCATAGATGGTCAGAGCGGAGGCTCTGGTACCGGCTGTGCTGCTCCCACTCCACGTAATGACAGCCAGGCAACATAGCCATCCTAAGCCTCGAGGCGGTGTAGATCTTGCCCCCAAACCAGGAAAGACCACAACAGTCAGGGAAATAATACATACGTTACAGAAAGCAAACTAAAAAAGCAGTCCTAGCCTTCATACAACTTTATCTTTTCTCTATTGGGACTTTGCTCTCGCTCTTCAGTTTTGCAACACAAACTGTCCACGTCTCTTTCCACCTTCCCTCTCCCCTCAGTCCACTGGAGATCTGAGTAACATGAATTTGTACCAGTGCCTTCTCATTAGTAATGCTGAAAGTTAAATCAGCAATCTGATAGGAAGCTAGATGACAGCTTAAAATATCCAACAGTGAAAGAAATAAGCAGTGAATGAGCAGAGTTTGATACGGCTGATGGCAGAACAGGCATTTCTCAGCCAGGTACCTCTTCCACTAGGCCATGTGCGAGACAGTGGCAAAACTACCAAAAGCCTTCTGTAAGATTTCCCTCCTATCCTGCATTTGTAGCCAGACAGAAGTGCCCAGATAATTATGGTGCTGCAATCTGTTCATGAAGGATTCCAACTTAAATTGTGGCTTCCAGGAATTCAGTTGCTACTCAACATTATTTGAATTCAGGGGACTAAATTTGACCCTCACAGCTGTCTTGCAGCACAAGGCTCAGAAGGGCTGAGAAGCTACTCCAGCAGCCAGAGCACAGAGGTGCTTCAGTGTCCCCTGCACCCACCACCCTCAATCGCCACAGAGCGTGCTGGGAACTGGCTACCTGAAAAATCTTCAGATACATGCTCAAGGGGAAGATAGTATCATAGAATGGCTTGGGCTGGAAGGGACCATCAAAGGTCATCAAGTCCAACCCCCCTGCGGTGAGCAGGGACACCT
>JAVKLA010000088.1:19273259-19287564 GCA_034782735.1 Sagittarius serpentarius | reverse complement strand
TTGGACCCACTCCAGCAGGTCCATGTCTTTCTTGAACTGAGGGCTCCAGAGCTGGACACAGTACTCCAGGTGGGGTCGGGAAGCTACCAGCTATCTCTAAACATGCTACTGCACCTCCAGAAAGATGAACAATTGGCTGCAATGTACCTGATAGTGCATGGAGCAACCCCTCTGGCAGCCAAGGGGGATGATTAGTACAGGGTGTCTTTGCAACTTGATATGGCTCAGCTGAAAGTTAGACATACTGTCTCCAAGACGCTCGTGGCTGGCTTTGACACCGTCGCTTCACACAAAGATCTTTAATCCCTCCCTAGCATAAGCATAAGAAGAATGGGTCTGAGTTTGTCCAAAATAAGTAATCAGGAGGGAGAGTTATTTGGTAATTTGCATCATTATCTCTGTCTGCTGCTGCATCTTTGCTGACAGCTTACTTTTAAGCACTGAAATCCAGCTTAGAAGTCTTTCAAAACAGAGCAATGCTCTTGCTCCTAGGCTACTTGGTCTTGGAGCTTGGCAAGAAGGAAAGAAGAAATACATGTGCAAGCATTGGAGGGGCGGGAGGGTGTCACTGTCCTATTTCCAACCCAGCAACCTGGGTGTAGCACCATGAACTAACTGCATCCCTGCTTTCCGAAAGCAAGAGCCTTTTTCACATCATCTCTCAAATTTAATCAACATCAAAGTATTTCTAGAAGCTGAGGGCAAGTCAGCATGCTCACTGGTTGAAGGAATATGGACTTCCTAGCAGTTAAGCTGTATCAGAAGGATTCAGAATCCAGCATCTGATCCAGGATGTACCATGCTGACTTTGCACCATCAGGTGTTCCCATGCACAAGTACCAGGCAAACTGCATATTATTCCCTTAGCAGTGGCCTTCCCCTTGCCAAAGGTAAGGCATGATCAACACACAGTTTCTCCTGCTGATTCCCAAACTTGGGACAATTAAGCAAGCTATAAGATTTCTCCTTCCCTCCAAACACAACCCAATAATTAAAAAAACCCAAACCCCAAACAAAACAGGACTCACTTTTCACCAAGGTCCGTTCTGTATCAGCAGCCAGTGGCCTCAGAGCAACAGGAGAGCTTCACTTCTTCTCTCACCTTCACCCACTCTCTCCTCCTGCAACCATCGTTCTCCCATCCCACGACTGCCCCACTCCACACTGCACTACCCCACCCGTGGCACAGCTTTCACCGTGCTTGGCCTTCCTTTGCAGCAACCCAAATGCTCTCCTCTCGCCCAGCCGACTGGGCTCCTCATTACTGACTGCACCAGATGATTTCACTAATTACCTCCCTCCAGCAGACAGGCCCAACCCTCACACAGGTACAGCTGTGCTCCTGGGCCTTGAGAAGAGGAATGCGTTCACCTGGCACCATCTCATTTGAGAAAACAGGGCCCCTTCAGCCTGCTCACATTTTTATCCTTTACCAACAATTGGAAGTCACTGAGCTTCTCAGATGAAAGGCTCTCTTCTAAGTGCAAATTATTATTAATGAATTTCCATCTTGGCTTCTTGACAGAAAAATGTACCTTGCAGTGTGTTATCTTTGCAGCCATGCACCCCTGGCACTCATAGATTCCCTCATCTGGCAAGTAAGGCACGTTGCCAAGAGTGATGTTCAGAGCAGCTCTCTGCACCCGATCCCAGTGCCTTTGTAACTGCAGCACAGCAAAGCTTAAGAAATGTAAATCCTGGCATTTGACCCAATGTGAATTTCTCAAATAAATGATATTTCACAGCCCAGTGGTTTCCTCCCTGCTGAGATGATCATTTATGGTAGCTCACTCAGATTGGGGCTTTGACGGAATTTTTGGTCAGTGGAAGATAAATTGAAAAATTTCAGTATCCACCTCTGTCTCTGAAGCGCCACGTTCTGTAGCTTCAGAAAAATTAAATGCGAAGGCAGGGCTGAGTTTTTCCCCTTTTCTAATTCCCTCTGTTTTCCCTTCAAATACAGCCTGTCTCCCTTTGCAAAGACCATGCGATTTTGAAGATATGCTCCTGTTCAGCCACGAGTTACAGGAGTCAAAATCAATGGCCTCTTCTAAGTTTCCTCTGGGTTTAAGACCTACAGAGAGCACAGAGAAGCACCGTGCCAAGATCTCCAGGAAAGAAAGCAAGCCACTCTGCAGCTCAGCCAGCCCGGACCTAGACAACAGGTACGTACGACAGCAGGCTGCTGCTAGCAGGAGGCAACATCCTAAACAGCGAGGCTGGCAGGTGTTAGTAAAGGAAATATCCAGACGTGTGAAACAACAACTGCTGCTGAGGAAGGGAGCAGGCTGCGCCAGGAGAGGCAGGCTTTGCCCCCATCCCACCCAAGTCTCTGGAGCACTCCTGGTAGTCTTATCTCTTCCCACTTTCATGGCAGGGGCAAACAAACCCCTCATCCTGGGAAGCACAAAAATTCAGTTCTCTCACATGGCAAAGCAGCTTAAAACTCTTCCTAAACAATCAGAGACTTCTCATATATGTCAAATCAAAAGTCCAGGCTCCTGGCTGCTATCAATTAGGATGGCTATACCAGATGACTTCAATGGTGACACACAGATTTACAGCAGGTGTAGATCTCAACAGAAATGCTGTAGTTGTGACTAACAAAATAGTTGAAGCAGGACCTTGGGACTGGAGAGGCTTCCTGAGTCCTCCCCGCAACCATCACAGACCTTGCATCACATGGGCCTGTTGTTAAACATACCATGCCCTGTCTGAACATATTTTCCAGATTTCAACTACTATCACATACATGGTACAGAACCTGGAGCAGTGGTTCTTCTTCTTCGCTATAGTACGATGTCATATTACAATAGGCAGTACGTCAGGTGTCCTCCTCTTACAGCTTTAAAACCCCACCGTGTTGCCAATGTGATTAGCTGAAGTCCATTAGTTGATAATTCAGGAACTAAAAGATATCAATAACAGGCATGTGTTAGTAAAGAAACACCAGAGAAAACCATTTTATGTGCTTCAGGGATGTTATGTTGCCATTTAATTTGCTTTGGGAAAGCGGCCGCACTGACTGCCCCTGAGTGCTGCAGCACTTAAGAAACTGCTGCTTAAGCCTCTCCCTTTGGCCATGCATGTGCTTATGTTGGCAGTTGTACATGATTATTAGCATTTGCAAAGTGATTATTATGGCACAGACAGGATAAAGAGTAAGTCAGAACTGTAACAAATGTCCATGGTAATCTGCAGCATTTGTAAAATGCCGTATGTATTTGTGAATGACAAGCGTCCAACCCAGCGTTACAGGCTGCAGTCAATGGACTCTACGCATGCAAGCCTCTGAAACCACCCACTTTGGAGAGACTCTACAGAGACTATTTTTCCTAATCTAAATATAATGACAAAATACTGTCACTGAGAACTGACACATGGCTAATCGTCAATGAAATCTTGCTCCCAAGGAGGGATCGTGGGTGTACTGGCCAATGTCACAAGGATCATCACTGTATATTACAATTAATTTTTCCAAGGGGTAGTTATTTCAAACAAACTGCCTAAGTCTGAATCTACAGACAACAGAGAACTATACATGCAGTCAACAAACAAAAAGCAAAAAACAGTGATTATTTCAATGAATATTGAAACAATGAATAAGCTATTATTTTCTTATTCATAACAGAAAGCTCTGCTCCTCTTTGGGAATGTTGAATCCAACATGAGTTGCATTAATACAGGAGTGTGTCTTTCAACAAAAAATTACATCACTGTTTTTGAAAAGGAACTGCAAAATAGTTTCTCATGGGAAAATTTGATTCCCATCCCCCCCCTTTTAATTTCAATGAAGACACATTTTTCTTTCTTGAAAAAAGCGCTTGAGGTGAATTAGGAATAACGTTTTCATTCACTGGGGAATACTTTTCTTAGACTATGCAGTGAGGTAGCAGGACAAAGACAGACATGCACCTGTCACTACGAAAATACAGAGCAAGATGAATTCTCCTCACAAGGTTTTCTCTCAGTAGCCAACTGTTTATGTTAGATGGAGATACCCTTTTCTCTCCTGATCCTATAAAGCCTCAGCTGCCTAAAGCAAAGAGCAAAGTCAGGGTGCACAGACTAGAAACAGTGACTTAGTAACTACCCCTTTCCTCTCCAGCCAGCGCTGTACCAGTATCCCAGAAAGTGCTTGGGAGCACTGCGTTACTGGAGATGCCATTCTTCGTATGTGCTGTAACAGGGGCTGTTCAGCACATTAACAGCCTTCTTAAAAAAGCACTTTGAACAATTATATTCTGCACTACTGTGGGGTATTATTTCTGCTCCGTGCTATTTTTCTTGTTCCTCTGCTGTTGTATTTTGCAGCTCTGTGCTGTAAATGCCTTTTTCACCTCAGAGACACCTGTGTTTTCCCAGGAAATATACTGATCCCTGAGGTGTGGCTGATGCATCACTGTGCTTAGCTTGTAAAGTAGCTTGGGGTCCTTTGGGATACAGGGTGCTTTGTATATGTCAGTTATGATTCAGTGAAACTTGCTTCCATCTGAACCTACTGTATCAATCAGAGAAGCAACATAATTAATTATGACTGGGCTGCACAAAAGTTGCACACATCAGAAGCAAGAGTCCTGGAGTTGTTCATGCTGATGGTAGGCATGAAGATGAACAAGATGAATAGTGACACTGCCATGAACTGTGCCTGACTGCTGTCTTCTCCTGCCATCCATCATCATCACCACATGTAAGGTGGGAAGGGGAAGCAGTTCACAAAAGAAGGGTTAGAGCAGTGAAAAATTTTCATACATCTCTATCCTCCTCTCTTCAGAAAGCGGCTTAAATTTTGTTTCAGCTGTTAGGCAGTGGATGCAGTACTTCCAACATAGAAATGACAGAAGGAGCCCCCTCCCCTCAGAACAGAGAGGTTAATTTGTCAAGCCATGTAAAGCATTTTAATTACAATTCATATAACATGTATAAATAAATATTACATTCTTTCAGTCTACAATGCATACTAGGCATATCTTGTTAAAACGTCCATCTATGTTACTGGGTGGCAGGATTGATTTTGTCCAAGTAAAAAAACCAAACTACTCAGTTTAGTAATAAAAAAAAAAAAAGAAATACATGGTAAAGACAGGACAATGCAAGTGCTTCTGGCTAACAGTCAGGACATAATACTGCTTTTCAAAAGGCTGGATATACCATCTTCCTTTTCATTACAAAAGGTTTTGGATGACAGTGGTTTCCTCATTGTATAGATTTTGATCTGTGTCCTCCATTAGTGTAAACTGGCACTGAGTCAACACAGTTCTGCCAGTTTACACAACGAACCTATGACTCTATTTTGTGTTTGCTTCGGATTTACTACTGGCTTTGTATTTGTTTATTCAAAACATCAGCTTTACAATCTAGTCTAAAATTTTCAGTCTTAGCTGGTCCAATGGCAAAAAAAAAAATCTATAAAATAGCTCCAGATATTTCTTGATCTTGCTTCAGCAATATTTCCCTTCCTTCCAACAGTCTGTCCAGAGGCCAGCTCTCCCAGTACAAGGAAATAAAAGTTTGGGGACAATCAGTGTCTTTCTGTCCATTCTTCTCGCTTTCAGAGCTTGTTGAGAGCTGGTGACATTAGAATAAACAGAAAATTACAGCACAAAATTATGAATTCATGGACTTGGCAAAAAACCAAAATGCAGGCTGTACATATTTGGCCTGTGATGGTCTCAGTTCCAGGTACATTTAAAATGCACCAGTGGGGCACTCCCATTGGTTGTTACTTCTAAAAGCTAACATAAAAGAGCACCTTCTTCCCTTGGTGAAACATGGTAACTTTGGTTGTGGAAATTTAAAACAAACAACTAAATAAGCAATCCAAACCTGAAAGTGAAATGAATACTTCTTCCAAACAGAACATATTTCTAGCTAGGGTGAAACAATGGAGGCTTAGGCTTTCAGAAGAAACACCACATGGAAATCTGTAATCAATACTTATCCCTTGAATTCTTTAAATGACAGGAGATTATTTATAGCTAACTTAAAAACAAAATGATCTTGGTCCACTGTGAACATAGTGAATTGAAAATTTTCCTGTTTCCAAGATATTTAAAAGACTAATACAAGAGGGAAAATTATTCTGTTTCAGCTTACAAGACACAGAAAAGTAAAACCAAAAATACCAGGTAATTTCTTCCTCCTTCATATGTAATGCCAAAGACACATCTTCACTTCAAATGAAGGAATAAAAAGAAATGGCTTGAGTAACAATCTAAAAAGTTTCCCTGTGGGTCATATGTCTATAATTGTGATGTTTTATTAGAAACACCAGCAAGTTAGTGTTTGTCTCTTGCTTATTCTTTTCATGCTCTTAAATTCTCTCTTTTCTTTTTACAAATATTTTTGGTACTTTGAAACATTACTATCATTATTATTATTTCTATGACCCATAAAACAAATTTTCACAACTTCATCTTGCCCAGTTAGTCATACTGGTCATACCATTTCCTTGTTCCTTTCTGCTATTTATATTCCACTCCCTAAACCCATGAACAGCAGAAAAACTGCTGAAAAAAACAAAACGAGTGAAAACCAAAAACAAACCATGGACAGTTTGGCAAATTTCTTTCCCTGATTATAAAAACTGCCTCATCATTTCTCCTGGTGATTCCTTCCCCTCCCCCTCTTCTGTCCCAATATATACTGTAGAACTGAAGGCATCAAGGTGTGGTTAAACCCCCAAAAAACAGCAAGGAGCTACACTTTGTCTTTGAACTTCTCCATGTAGTTTCGTTTGTCTTTGGAGTCCCCCAGGTCCATATCCTGGCACACCCACTTAATGTCATCGTCATTGCTACTTAGGATTGAGTTGACAGTAGGACAACCATCGTCAGGTGGGATGGTAGTGAATGTCGTGAATTTTACCCGCTTCCGCTTAGATGTCGGCGAATGTAAAGGTTCAGATTTCTGTTCCTTTCCGAGCTTGCCCCCTGAGTCAGCACACCTGTGAACCTGGCTCTGAATGTTCTTCTGAGCACTGCCATTGAGGAGTTGGTTGCTCTCCTCGCAACCCGAGCCTCGGTCAATAATAGTTGTGTGCTCATCCTGCTGAGGTGATGCATCTGCTGTGTTCTCCAGCAGTTCTGCTTCATTTCCCAGCCAGACCCAGTCATGGGAGTGGGTCATGGTGGCCTGTCCTTCCACCAGAACCTGCTTATGACGGTACTTCAGTGCAAATGTTGCACAGTTTATTAGGAATACTAGAATTGCCAGGCAGAAGACCCCTAGCAGAGCATACATCCCGATCTCCAAATCGCTAAGGCCCCTAGGTGTCTGCACCAGGTCATTTTCCTCCATGCCCGCATTGCCTTTTGGTAGGTCTACTTGAGCAGGGAAGTTGGTGAAGTCTATAGGAATGTTCTGCAGCTGGCTATCATCCGAGAGTTTGCCACCATCCAGCCTATTATTTTTAATTACTTTATTTTTTATCACGGATTTTGCTGTGGTGCTGACTTTCCTGATGGCGCCTTCCTCTCGCTCTGCTGAAGAGCTACCATAATATCGTCCATCCTGGCCGTACCGTTCCTGATCTGACACTTTGTGCCGCCGGTCGCTAGCATGGTTTTCAATCTCATCAGCATCATAATCTCCACCCGTATCGGAGTCTGCATCATTCTGGCCAAACTTGACTTTGATGTTGCCGTTCCCCACAGCCAGGATGCTTTTCCTCTTGGACTTTTGGCAGGCTTCAGAAATCATCATGTCCACCTTGATTAACATGCCCTGACCTTCACCTTCTGCTGCCACAACTGGCCATTTTAAGGCAGTGTTCTGGTGGATTGAGACAACAGCTTCATCTAATGATACAGCAGAAAGGGAGAAGTCCTTAGAGTCATAAATGTCCAGCGGAGTAACAGAGCTGTCACTGAACTGAATCCAGGTGCTTACTACAGCTTCCTGAAAGGAGAGGGATATGGTTAAAGACAGGGTCTTAAATAAAACAGCTCAACCCATTGCAGCTCATCAATCTCTCAGCTCTGAACGCTAGCTGGAGGAAATGGAAGACAATGGCTCTGCACTGCATTTAAAGCAAACCAAGCTTCAACTGATGGGGCAGAAAATCGGTCACATTTTTCACTAAAGGTTCCACTGTTATTCTTCCTGCAAATGTTTTGCAAAAGAACATATAAAATAATTGATATGAGATGTCCGTAATACCAAAGTACCCATTAGCGAGCTACAATTTACATGATTTATAAAGAAAGTCTTTCCTGTCGTATAAAAGCTGAAAGAGACAAACCAGAAAAATTACTAGAGGCACTTGACAGAACACTTATTTTCCTCATGTTCCCCATGCACAGGTGTCACAGGGAGCTGTCAAATTAAGCAAGGCATAAATATCTTAGCAGAAATAAGGAGCTACCACAGTATCTTGGAAATGGCAGGAGCAGAAGATTCACCTGAAAGAAAAAGACTCACAGAACAATCTCTATTTTGCTGGAGAAAGATTTGTTTTAACTAAAACACACTTCATCCTTGAGATAGTTAAAAAGCCCACCGCATTTCTGTGTCAAGGAGAGGAGGATGGGGATTCTGGTATGATCTCTACAATAAAAATACAAATGGCCTGGATTTAATTGGACTGTCTTTGTTCTCTGCAGGTAGCACCGTGAGAAGTCATCATTAGAAGCAAACACAAAGCTAGAGGTCAGCTCTTTGCCATTTGAAATCCCATCCAGATGATATAGATATTTACTTCTCCATGTGTCAGTAGCTTGCTTTGCAGGAGATTTCTTTATTTTTTCATTTGCTCTGTGTCTTGCCTGTTTAGCCAGCAGACGTGCAGGCAGATTGCTGGAGTGCAACTTCACACAAAACTGAAGTTCTTTTCTCTCCGGACTTAAACTGCAGATGGCCCTAAAAACTTTACACTTGGGTACATCAGAACAACTGGGCTGAAAATCACCATCGGGGAAAAACATTGCCACCCTGTTAACGTCCAGTCATAATACAAATTTACAAGCTAATATGGTTTTCAATTGGCTACAATTTGTTACACTGTGGTTATAAACAAAGGGAATTGCTACCCTTCTAGTTAAATTTAAAGCTTTTCAATGAAAACAGCAAGGGGCATTTAGCTGTGCAGAAGGTTGGACTATAATGAATATTTGATTTCCAAAATGCTATCAGCAAGTTCTTGAGGGACTGAAAGAAGAAAAATAAGTTGTGGCACGACGGGAAAGAAGGCAAAGTTCTTGGTGATTCAAATGCACTTCAAATAGCTGCAATGGAGCCAGAGTAGCTCAGTAGCTGGGAAGGGTGAACTGTGTAAGGAAATTAAAACAGCTGATCTTTCATTAGAGAAACATCCCTGAAATGGCTGAACAGACAGAAACATAAAGCTGCAGGGCATAGCTTAAATTTATATCATAGAAATCTATAGTAGAGCAAACCCAGTTGTGGGAAAGTAAAGGATTATTTTTTTTTTTATGGATATATATAGAAAGAAAAAGATGCATCTCCTCTGGCAATTCAACACCCTGTTGCCTTCCTTCTCCCTAAAACAAGAGGACAGCCTTGTGTACCATCAGGGAGGTGTGTAAGATACACTTACTTTTCATCAGCCTATGGAAGGAAAAAACACCAGCATAATTTCAAGCATATATCACAACAGGCTTGACATAGTCTGCCAGTGGTGCTCTCTTTGAGAGAGCAGAATGAGAAAAGAAGTGCACTTTTGTACAGTTAAGGTTGGAAATTATGAGGCCTGTGCCTCCTCCCAGCTCTGCTGGGGACTTCCATAGTTCCACGTCTCTACAAAAGGATTTACATTACTGAATCTATGCATTCCTTAATAGCCAAGCACCGCATACCTAGCACTGCAGATCCCCAGATCTGATTATGGCCCTTACTATGCAAGTAGGTTTTACTGGTGGTAGAACAGCACATCCGAGGGATCTGGGGTCTCTGCCCAGACACTGGAGAGGAACAACTATGAGAAGCCATATATTCTTCTTTCCCATCTTCTTCAAGATATCCATATCCCTGTTTGGTTTTCTTATCTTGACGCATGTCTGCTTTAACAGCCCTCAGGCACCTTTCAGGTTAAGAGGTAGCTAGCACGGAAAAATTCAGCTCAACTTCGAAACAACTTTTATTCTTTACACTATTTCTCCACTATTCTGCATTCTTGGTTTTATGAAGCAGAGAGAGAGAAAAATGAAATGGCAGTCAGCTGAAATTTGCAGGCGCACATGTGATTTACTATAGATAACAGAGGTGTGCAATAGCTTAGCCATTATTTTCAACCAGCATTGACATTTTTTATTTCCAAGAGGCCCTTTTTTCACAGGAAGAACCAATTTTTTCACAACACAGCACAACATTGTCACACTTACACTACAGACAACATTACTTAAAAGGAAAGAAAACAAATGAGAGGAAGAGGGAGAGAATTTCAAAACCTGCCAAAGTATATTGTATCAGCCCAAATACTCTATTTGGCAAGAGATCATCTCCTCTGATTCACATCATTAAAGGAAAGCTGAAGGCAGGGGAAGGAAGTGAATTTCCCAAATGATTATAAATTCTGAAAAGCTAAAAAGAAAAAAAGAAAGAAAAAAGAAATGATTTAGTACCATGTCCTTCAAAGAGCTGTTTCTGCAAATCCTATGTACCGCATCAATAAATCCCCTCCAAATCTCTGACAAGGTCCTCCAATTACTATCAGCAGATGAAGATGGATTGGAGCCTTCTTACCTGCAACGTTGCTGCCCCTAGTCTGATGCCCTCAACACTGAGGTGACAAATGCTTGTGTTCATTAATTATCAAGCATAAACAAATAGTTTGAGGGATTATCTGGCATTCCAGTCTTTCTTTCTTCCACTTTTCCTCTCTCTTTCACATATGCACACGCAAACACATACTCAGTTGCACTGCCAGAACAAATGAACCACGACTACACATTAGTGCCAGTGTTTCTTAGAGAACAGGATGACTTGTATGGTGACTGTGATGATGTGAAGTGAGTCAGACCATGTACGTTAGATCATGTTCATGACAGCAAAATCCAGTCCAGAGGAGAGGAAGAAACTGCTTCCCACAACCACTGTTGATTATCAAATATCATGCTTTCCTTAAGCACATAAAAAACTTTCTTTATCAAGACACATTTTGTCTACATTTTCCCTTGTGCCTTTGCTGTTCTATTCCTCCATTCCAGGTGTAACTTCAGCAAGTTGGCCGGTTCTTGATCTGCTGCAGTTCCACCACCTTTTCTGGCCTTGAATTACATTGCTGCTTATCAGTCCAAAGATGCCACTTGACAAATCTTCTTGGATAAACTTGCATTTTGCTTTTCGTTAGTAGTTTTATCTCCCTTGTTATCCACTTGTTATGTTTAGGTGAGTAAAACAAAGGGGAAATTACCAGGGTACAGAAGTAATATGGCACTAATGGAAACCAACAGTCCCCAGGAACTCTGTATTGCCTGACCTGGAATACTTCAAACCCCACCGTTATGAGTCACCACAAACACTATTGTTTGCTGTCTACCTCTGTTCCACCTAGATAAAACAGGGAGGCTCACACTCCAAAAGGCAACCTGAATGCAGGAAGCAGAGCTGGTTTGGAAGCTCAGTAGAAAGCTCCTCATACAGAGATCTAACAGGTCCCTCTGTGCTGGGACTCACATGAGTTGCCTGTGATAAATCTGGGAGCCACAGTGATGATTATTTTGCCCTCTAAAGCATCATACAGCATTTGAAAGTCTGCTTATCTTAGGATGTTCCACTGAGCCCATCTGTAGCATCACAGTCAGTGATTACAAAATGTCCTTCAACACCTCCTCAAAAAAGCTGGGGTCAGCTTGATACCATGGCATGCTATCTTGTATTCTTCAAGCAAAAAATAGGGGAGTAAAGTGTGTAGGACTAGTTGCATTTTAGAGAATTCTGCTGCTTAGAAACACAGATGTGAGGACTGATTAGTATATTTGATTTTATTCCATGCTCAGAATAAAGAGGCCTTTTAATGGTCTTCATTCACTAAAGCACAAATAAAAGTATTTGTGAATAAACCCTCAATTGCTGAGGTCAGCTGCAACAGTCCTGGGGGAAGGCAGGACACCAAAGGAAAGAAATGGATGGCTGGATGGCTCCGCAGAAAACAAATACATCCCTCCCTCAAATAAACGCAAGGGAATACTGTTCTCAGCAGCTTCTATTAGACCAGCTCTGATTGTTTATCAAAGTATTACATGTCCATTTATTTTTAAGCCTATGGCTTGTGTAGTAAAAATTGGGCTTGATCGTTATGATGTGGAAATGAAAGGCAGCCAAGACTCAGATCTTAATTCAAACCATGCATTCCCCTACTGTGTATTTCTTTCTCCCCTTTTTGTCCAATCTGCTAATGTGACATTCCTTTCCAGTGGGAATTTGCTTGTATTTGCAAGGGAAGAATTCAGATTCTTGTCTAACAATACAACCTTTCTTCCTTTCCCATGCTGCTTAATTCCTTTGTCATACTTGTAAGCCATTATGTTGCTCTGTCAGTTTAAAGAAGATATAAATACAATTTAAGTGTAATTTATACTGCCAGAATGGGGTAATGAATCCACACCATAAAAATACTCCTAATATCAGTTACTTAACTGTGAGATGTCAGTGAACTCTCAGAACTAGTTTGCATGAAGGACATAAGCTATCGCGTTAATCCAAAAGGCAGGGACATGCAAGTAACTCTAGCTTGTCACCCTGATTGAGGCGATGCTGAGCACCCTCACCTCCTGTCAGAGTGAGAGTGGACATCTCGGAGGACACTCCCTGAGGTTACGGATGACCTCACAGGATTGGGTCTTGGCACTCATGTCAACAGGAGCTACACATGTGAAAGAGAAGAACTTGGCCTTTAGAAAGCACTAACATTGCTCTTTTTCCCTAATAAAATGTCTGCAGTTTTCCACCAGCACGGAGAGATATATTAATACACACAGATGCTTATTAAAGGCTTTCTTTTTCCTTTCTTCACTTTCCCATTTCAGTTCATTAGACCACATGCAATACCCTACAGTGATGAAAAAGCTATGATATGACTGTGAGTTTCCCTGCAGAGCCAGCTGAAATTTAAGAGTCCTTGAAGCTCACTCAGATCAGAAAACACTCAAACACTGTAGGTTTTCTTTTATTTACATTTTGGAGAAGCCTTTCAGATGGCAGTGTTGATTTTAACAACCGTCAGTAAGCCAAATGGAACAGCTTTCCTACCTGAGCAGATGGCCACTAAAAATAGACCACTCACAGCTACATTTTCCAAATTTTCAGAATATCTTTCAACTTCGGTATTTAAAAGTTGGTCAACCTACATTTATTTTTAGGCACCTAAATAATTGATCCACTTTTCAGTGCCAATGAGCTCCCCATTGATTAAAAAAAAGGAAGTATGGGCTCAGCATCCCTCAAGGTCACCTCGTCACCTCAGGTAATTAGTTGGTCAACTACAGATAAGGCATACAAGATAAAAAATTTTGGCTTATCCTCTTTAGATTGCTAAGTATTTGGAGAAACTGCCAACTTTTCAGGACTTGTGTTTTGCTGGCTTTGTGCTACTTAAGCAGACATGGTGTGGTCATTATAATCAAGGAACTAATCTAGTCATTATATTCATTGAAAGAAAGTCACAGCAAAAATACTGAATTCATTCCTAAGATACTGAAAGATCTGTAATAGCACAATCTGTATAATGTTTTATGCCTTCCATTGCACGCTACAGATGTACTGCTTAATCTGCTCGGGACAATATTGTGCCTGCCAGAGTACCAATTACCCAAGGACATTTGCTAATCTGTGTTGAAGCTTGGCTATTGAAGGTGCTAAAGTGGAGCCAAGGAAAACATTTGACTAAGAACACATTGACTGCTTTTTCCATATAACAATGCTGAGACATACACAATCATTCCTGAGAAAAACAGAACCTTCAGCTATCTTAACTGTTATTTTGTTTTTCAGTTGCATCAGTAAGGTTTGCATGAGTTATTTGGGCCTTTTTTATAAACTTGTTTGAAAGAAAAAGACACACTTAAATAATGAAGTCCTTGCAACATTCAAGTATATGTTTAGTTCTGGGCTGTCTCCTTGAAAACACCCTCTTTCAAAAAGGCCTGACTTTCAGGCATCCTGGCCTGTATCAGGAACAGTGTAGCCAGTAGGACCAGGGAAGTGATTTTACCCCTGGACGCGGCACTGGTGAGGCTGCATCTTGAGTACTGTGTTCAGTTTTGGGTCTGTCACCACAAGAAGGACATTGAGGTGCTGGAGCGTGTCCAGAGAAGGGCAACAAAGCTGGTGAGGGGTCTGGAGCACA
>JAVKLA010000088.1:19201385-19266037 GCA_034782735.1 Sagittarius serpentarius | reverse complement strand
TCAGCTTCTCAGGCCCAGCCAGCAAGAAGGCTGGAGGGGCACAAGAAAGTTGGGAGGCGACACAGCCAGGACAGCTGCCCCAAACTGGCCAAAGGGGTATTCCATACCATGGGACATCATGCCCAGTATATACACTGGGGGAGCTGGCCGGGGGAGCTGCTCAGGCATCAGTCAGCAAGTGGTGAGCAATTGCATTGTGCGTCACTTGTTTTGTGTACTCCAATCCTTCTGTTATTATTGTGACTTTATTGTTGTTATTAGCGTCATTGTTAGTTTCTTCCTTTCTGTTCTATTAAACTGTTCTTCTCTCAACCCAAGAGTTTTACCTTTTTCCAGTTCTACCCCCCATCCCACTGGGTGGGGGGGAAGTGAGTGAGCGGCTGCGTGGTGCTTAGTTACTGGCTGGGGTTAAACTACGACAATTCCCTAAGAGGGTTACGTTGTAACTGGGCTCTGTTGACTGAAAACAGTACTACATACTACAATACCTGTCCCATCTATCTGTTTGGGCTCTTCTCCCTCAGACCATCTAAGACAGGTTTAAAAGTCTGAAGCTGGCAGAAATTTCTTCGTTTTATCACTGCGAATGGCATGCCCTATTTTTACATGTATTAACTTGAATGACAATACAGTACTATGCAGCAGAGGTGCATAATATAACATATAATACTATGCCGTAATTCAGAACTCTTTCCTAGATGGGCTGCTCTTTCTTTCTATGGTGCTGTTGCAGCAGCTTCACCCCGGGAGAGGAAACATCATGAAAATGTTTCTCATGAAAACAACTCCAACTGCACAGCCAAGCAAGGGCTACATGTCAGGAGTTACAGCCTTGACTTCGTGACCATGGAGGCATTTCTGCCTAGAGCAGCATACAGCTGCTAGGACATATTCGGGGCATTCTGCTCCTGCGTTTGAGCTGCTGATGTCTAACCCAAGGCCATTGTGTCGCTGCTGTCTCAGTTGCATGGAAACAGGAAAGGCCAGTGGGTGACTTTCCTCTCTTGATGCTTGGCAGTGTTACTACCCCTCTCCCTGAAGCTGCCAGTGTCTCTCCACCAGAGACTGAGACCCTGCAAAGTATCTTAGACCAGATACCTAAGTCTTAGACGTCTGAAGTTAAAAGGAATTCATATCTAAACAATATACCACATATAAATGTTACCTATGGCACAACATCCTCAATGAAGTTCAGGGTACAAGGAAGTCCTGGTTGATACAGACTCTAATTTCTGTCTTCCTCTGTAATCTCAGGAAAGTCAGTTCAGCTCTTTCTGTCCATTTTCTGCCACTAGTGTAAACAACAAAACCCAGGGAGTCTTGGTCAGCAACAGTCAGAGAACTGCGCTGCACTCGGAGCACAGAACAACTTCTAGAGCCAAATGGGAAGTAATGAGTGTGCCTGGGGGAGAAGACCCTACGCCTGGAACATTTGACAAAGCAGCTTCAGATATGGCTCTTCTTTCCTTAGCCCTGTCTTCCTTTGAGCAGAAGCATTTGGGAAGCTTGTCAATAAGATCTACTGCTTGGAGCAGTAGCCATTGCCGTCCTGAAACTGAATCCATCCCATTCATTTCTATGGAGTTCATCCCAAAGACAAATGAAAGAACTTTCTGAGTTAGTTGTAAAAGTTGCTTATTTATGCACATAGTAAACCACATGCACACTCTGAGAAGAGATTTCTGCTAACATACTCTGCTTCAGATTGACCAGGTCTGGTCTAGATGTATGATTTAATATTATCTAAAGCCCAGTGTTTTCAGTAACAGAACAAATGTGACTGTGAGGGAAAAAACACAGTAACAATAGTAGCAAAACTGCAATTCGTAAATGGTTCTGGGCTGAGATCCAATCTCCATCTGTATTTGTAAAGCTGCTATATGCCTTCATTGGTATGCGACAAACAAATAGCTAAACAAATATACACAGCATCCTAAGGAGGTGGCTGCTGCGGCTACCACACAGCCTTTAAAATTGCTACAGGTTAATATTTATTACTGGACATGCATCAGCAATAGTGGCAGGTCTTTATGAGTTGCATTGAGAAAAACATTACTCTCTTCACCAAGTAGAAGGACTGCTAATGTCCTTACACCTGCTCTTTCTTCTGTTCTTGAGGTAGCATACAGAGAGTACAGGAGGAGCAAAGCTTATATTACATTGTATTACTGTCTGCATTTTAACTATAGTGCTTTCAGGTATCCATTCTTGAAGCAACACTGATTGTTTTTGACAGAAAGGCAACAGAATTCCCAACTAGTGCTATACAGGGGATGAAAGGGAGGAAATATCTCAGCTTCTAATTCACAATGTGTGTGTGCTCTCCGAATGTACAGAATTAAGAATACTCCTCAAGAAATGGTCAATTAAAGCTATTCCATAGTCTACAGCTTCTGTAAGCAACACATCTCAGCTAAGCTTAGCTATAGTAGGCTAGCAGAATAAGAGCAAGTGGGTTTGCTTCCCTTGCCGTTGTCTCACACAGTGTCACTTAAAAAAAATAAATAAAAAGGGTTTCTCAGCCTCAGGGAACAAATCCAGATGTACTGATTCTGCTACAGTTTACAACATCAGCAAGCCACGTGTAAGGTCTGATTTGCTAAGCAGACACCCCTCACAAAAATAGGGTAGTGGTTATGTAGTGCAACAACAGACCCCCTTAGCTCAGATTAACTCTGATGGAAATAACATCACAGTCAACTTGGTTTTGGAGTTACTCAGTGCAGACTTGGCAAAATTATTTTGACCTGTTCTCATATGGGGTTAAAAGAGATGGAAACAGGGCTGGTAGGGACAACCGAAAACACTGTTGCATGGAACCACAGAGGAAGGATAGAAGGGAGACTAAAAAGAGTAATAAATTAAAGTGGATCATATTAGAACTCAGATTCTTTTTAATTAAAAAGGTGTATTTGTTTAAGCATTTTTGGTAGATAAAAATACCTCTCTGTTCTCCTCCAGGGTTTTGCAATGCTTCTGGAAGGTCACTGAACAGTACAATGACCGTCTCTCATCTGTGAGTCCTGCCCACAGTAGTCTAAGGAAGTTTCTAATAGAAGCTGGAGACTCTGTGAACAGTGATCAGTCTCTCATCTCCTGTAGTATTTATGCTTTTACTATGAAAACATCTTCCCTCTGAAAATGTTTTTTATCTTTGGCATCAGAAGAAGTGAGAGATGATGAAGAGAAAGCCTGCTTAGCCACCACCTTTAAGTGATTGGGTTTTTTCTATCCTATGTAGCAGATCAGCAAGAAGTTTTGCATTTTAAAGAGCTTTCTGATGCTATTTCAGCAGTTTCTTTCATTATTAAGCTGCATTCAGCTATTTCCACCCTTTTTTTAATTTTTCTAACTTCTCTCTCCAGATTAAAACTAAAATAAAGAAGCTAGACAGCAAAAGACAAGGCTAAAGCACAATCCCCTAGAGGTTTCTTCTTTGTCTTTCTTTTTCTGGCATTATATTTTTGTGCCCGTTTGTAACAAAGGCCATTGCCTTTCCAAATGACTTGGATAGATTCTCTCTGCAACAAATCATATTTTATTGAGCTGACAGAGAAAACTACTGCCCAGAAATCAAGAGAGAGAGTCATTCCTGAATCACTACCTATGGCATTATGTGACTTTGTGATCTGGGGAGTGAATGTACCTTTCCATCTCATAATGAACAGATTAGCTGCAGTGAATATTAAGGAGATGCCTAGTACCATTACCAGTCAAATGCAGAACTGCTGGGTCTTCCTTTACTTACTCCTTTCACATTAAGGTCTCGATCCTACCACGACCTCTGTACTGCAGAATTGCAAGAAGGGAGTATGAGCTGCTTGAGGTCACCACAAAGGATGTGACAACATACTGCCTTGGACTCTGCAGCCATAAAGGGGCTGAAGACAATTCTGTAAGAATACTGGTTTTACTGGGTTAAATTCCTGAGAATCTCAGATTCCTGAGAAATCTTCATTCAGTTACTGGGGGAGGCAGTTTACAAAACACAAATTTCATGTCAAATATAAGCTAAGACTGTCTTTCAAAAGATGGTGAACTCAAAACACTGTCTGTTCTGTTTCGTATCTGTTGTACACAGGAGTGGAAAGAACAACAACTGTAAGACCTAAAAATAAATGAGTGGTACCGACTCTGTAAGTCTAGTCTAGTCTAAGCTTGTTTATTCTCCTACTGGTTTTTCACCTCTGGAGATATCAGCCCAGCCTCTGAAGGACAGTTCTGAAGGACAAAAAGGAGACATTTTTAATATGGCAATCCTGTCACATTTATGAACACTGAAAATTTGTGAGGTATCAGTCCATTTTCTAGGTAGAAGTCTGTGTGGTTTGCCCTTAATTAAACACCCTTAGGTTTAAAAAGCCTCAGAACTTTAAGACTGAACAGAAATGAGGAGGTGTAACAATGGCAGATGTCCTGCTTGTATTCATCAAGTTCAGGATCTTGTATTTTGGTGTGTAAACCCATTTACCCAGTTCTGTTATACTAATGTAAATGTTGCCAAAATATTCAAAGTTTACATAAATGTTTAAATATTTAGGAAAGCACTTCTATGAGCAAAAATATTTTTCCAGTATCTCTTAAAGGAATCTCAATTTCAATGAAAAAATGTACAGGATAATTAGTAAAGAATAGTGATGTTCAGCACTTTTCAAATGTATGACACTGCTAGTACTTCAGGTCAGCATCATCAGTACCAGAAAGGCAATTGAAGCTCATGGAGGTTCAGCTCTGTGAACAGAAAATCATTCATTCTATTAAGGAATACAGAGCACCAGAATCATTTATTCACTGAATATACTGACATAATATATAGAAAATATTAGACAGTGATAATAATTCCACAAGCTTTTTGGACAATCCTTTAGAATTTGTTAATATTCATGTCCTTGCTATAGAATTTCTTCTAAGATTTTTTTTTAACAACATCCTCTGTAGAAAGGGAATTATCCTCCAATCAGTTCTAGAGGTTTTGAGAGAGACTCCAGATAGCTCTCTAGCCTTGATTCCAGTTAGACACTGTGGTTTCATACATAAAGGAAAACCTGTGCTACATGAACATTAGGTGATGGCAACTGCTTCATAAAAAGGATTTCAATGCCTGGCTGGATAATCCTGAATAATCAATAACCTACTACTGGAAAATGGAAGCTGTCTCAAGGCCCATACCATTCATTTTTTCATGTTAAACAGTTTAAGTTTGATATGAGTTAAAGCTTCAGACCTGAGCTCTTCCATGATCTCTGGAATAATATTTACAGCTTTGTGACACTGTTAGAGCAGCCTTTAAAATGGAAGCATCCATTACTGGACTTGCTAATTGCTAGTGTGACTTGACTTGCCAGAGCCACCCCTCGTTCCCACTGACTACAGCTGGAGCTGTGCTCAGTGACTCGGAAGGTGAAGCCAAAAGCTCCCCTCACAGGGCGAGCGTAAAGGTAAATACAGTAATGCAGACTTAGCACTGGTAAGACTGTCATCTTAATAAACGAAAGGCTTGATTTGTCACATTACGTGCAAGAATAACCCTAAGATTTGGTTTTACCTACGACCCACCAAAAGAAAAAGAATGTATTTGTTTCTTGAAATAGTTGAGGAATAATTGCTCCCATTCTGGAAACAGTGATGAGGGAGCAGGGCAAGTATTACACTTTAATAACTGATTCAAGCCTCATTCTGCCTCTCTTAGAACTATCTGCAGTTTTCAATGGATAACACGGCTTGTGCATTGGTGTTGCTTTGTGCTTGTAAACAGCTGCCACATTCCAAATGCGGTTTCAGTCCCTGCAATAAGTCCTCAGGCAAAGTTCCCAGCAACATGCACTAATAACATGGGGATCAAGCCCTGAGTGCTGAAGAAGAGGAGAACTCTGCAAAATCAGGGCCATAGTTTAGAAGCAATTTGGACTCTCTGCTGAGAAGGGTCCGCATTTTCAGTATCAGCAGCCAGATTAGCAAAACTAAGTAGAAAACCCCCAAAGCTAGAGAGCATTTCTTAGGGAAAAGGCTGCACATTATCTAATCTCATTACAAAGATTTTGCTGGCAGCTTTGCAGAGCAGAAGCGGTACATTTAATTAACTGAATATCATTCACTACGACAGAACTGAGAGAGTACAAGGGGCACAAAATGCCAGCTGAGACTGGAGGGCATCTATTTGCTCCCAAATGACCAGCTTTTGAAGCTGAACTGTAGCTGCACTGAGCCACAGGAGCTCTCTGCAGCTAGCATTATCACGTAAAACAAAATCTGTCTTGTTTTGTGCACTCTCAGGTCAAGTAATTTCTGAAAATGGGGCCGAACAGAGAGTTTGGCTCCTACTCAGTAGGGATATGCCAGACTATGTATGCAGCATGGCCCCAAATATCTTGCATGGCAAAGCAGGATCACGGGGTAAATGCAGGGACTTTTAATTCCATCTACATACTTTGGACAGTAGTTGCATATTTGAGAACACCACAATGCTTGTCATTTTCTAACTTAATATGTATCTATAGTATACAAATTCACAATATGTATATTACAACTATTGGCAGAAAGGAAAGGGGACATGAAACACCGTTTCTTCTGACTGTATTACTCAAAAAGGTCTGGAGAAAACTGCTTATCTTCCCATCATACCTATAGCTGTCACAAGACTAATATTATTTCTCCCATTTACTTTCCTGGCCTTGATCTTGCAGCTTTGAAGTTGATTTTGAAGCACTTTCTGTGGAACTTGAGGCACTGTTATTGCCACTCTGCTTTGATTTTTCATTTGGGATGTACAGGTTCTCCATACTGACATCACTAACAGACGTAGCGAGCTGGCTGAAGGCATGAGATGACAGGGAAAGAAGTCTGCAAGGACATGGTTTAAAAGTTTCTTTAGCTGCCCTTGAAATTTTTGCATATTATGTGATGGCAAGGTATTTACAACATTTATTGCTGAATTTAAGTATCTCAGACCATGTCAATTTTGAGTTTCAATTTCCACAGAGGCTGACTGCTTGGGGAGTAGTGGTATACATTAATGATATAACATCTTCTGTGAAAGCTCTGTGTATTTCTGGCCTATATGCCATACTTGCATCTGACGGAAGTGTGTGGTAAAGCTTCATTTTTCTAAAGCTCCTCTGAAGTTTTTCCGCTCTACTGATGTATATTGATCCCAGTAAATCACAGGACTATGAAAAGTATGGAGGAGGGCAAGGAGGTGAACTTCCTATTTGCAATTCTGTTCAGAATATAACATAACAGATTTACCAGAAGAAAAGCCTACAAAGGCACAGGGCTTCAGAACAGCTAAACAATAGAATTTCCATGCTGTGACTTTCTTTCCTGTTTTTAAAGCTTTTCAGTTTCACACAAATCATAGGAACACATCGTATCACAAGAGGAATGAGGAGCCATCAGAGAAATAGGCTGCTGGGTTTGGACTCACAGAGAGATACAGCTTCTGCTTTTGAGGGCTTTCAAGGCTTTATTAGGGTGTGGTGAGCAGGGAGTGTATTTGCAGTTCATCAGGTACATAACATAAATGTCAGGAAGGTCATTTGTGGTGGCCCTTTGGGGTATCTGCACCATGCAGTGGAGGTGACAGAGATCCCATACTTGTTCTGAGCCTGCTCGTGTGTCCCCACAGCCCCAGACAGAGACCCTAGCTCAGGACCCAGAATCAGCATAGCTGTGTTAGCTCTCAGCACGGTGTCACAGTGACTGAGCTTTCACCTCCTGGTTCTGGAGCTAACCAAGGGAAGGCTTGGAAGCCTGAGAACGCACACACAGGCACCTTAAGAGGACTAGTCCAACTTTTGTACATTCCTTCCAGAAAGTTATACAACTACTTTATTTTTTAAAATGAGAGTACTGCTACAGTTTTGACTGTGTGGGTTGAAGCATCTGAAAGAGGCATCAACCCTCCATGAGTAGCTGCCTGCGTATTGCAGTGGAGGACTGGCAGTAGCCACTGTTGTTTAGATTGACCCCTCCGTGCTTTCACTGAATCTTGCAGGACTGCCATAAAACCCCAGAAGAGAGCATTACATTAAGCGAGCTGCACAGAATACGGCCTATTAGTAGACCACTCTGGATTCCTGGAAACCCCATGTAGCGTGACTTTTCATTTCTCCCTTTGTTTTACCGGGTTGAGTTAGGAAAGAGACTTGTTTTAATCAGAAGTTTATCCACCTACTCGTTATTCAGCATGCTCAGCTCTAAAAGAGTTGCACCTAGCTAACAAACTCCAAACAGAATTTTATTTGACCTAAGTAAAAATGAACGATAAATCAATTGCATTATATTCACTGTACGAGCTTTTTATTGGAAGTTAGTGTTCTTCCGCAATCAAAATAGCTGGTAGGAACAACCAGTTCTTTCTAGTCAGCCCCTTGTTTTTATTTTCTCCTATAACCTGCACTAAAAACATAATGTGAAGCCCTAAATCCTCTGAGTCTTGAAGGCTTGCAATAAAGCCCCATACAAAGAATATAAGTGTATGCTGAGGTGCAGAAATGCAATGCAAGTTTGGACGCTTACCCTGCTGTATGCAGCAGGAGCTGAAAGGTATGAGGGAAAATGTAACGTGCCTGTGACGTGCCAGGGTTTCTAATGGGACTAAACCTTCTGAAACACTGCTTCCCCTTGAAATCACCATCTGCATCACACTTCATCACAATCCACCACACCATTATCTGCCTCCAGATGCTGCTGATAAGAAAGCACAAGGAAGAAACTTTAGGTGCCATGGGAAGCTGTGTTTTGAGCAGACTTAGCTTTCCTCTTATGAGGAAATGATGATACTTATGAGATTCCTCATTTTTATATTTTGGCAATATCTGTTATAATGTTTCACTGAAGCAAGTACAATTATCTCCAAGCTTTGTTTAGGACCAGAAACACTGATTCCCTACAAGATCAGTTCTGTAACGGTCATGGTGTAACACTTTAATTTCAACAGAAAAAGGACCAGATCTTGAATTAGCCCCGTGAAGAGCAACACGCCAGATATTTAGGCCTTTCCTTAACAATCTCGAGCATTTCCATATCCTTTAGCATGGCAAAGCACCAGGTAAGGACAGTCACACCCTGATTCCCATACATCTTCATACAGGTTTTGACAGACTAAGGTACTTTGGCGTTAGCACTTTCTTTAACGTAACACTTCACACCCTTCCATCACACCAATGTTTCTGTCATCACCTGTCCCCATCTCACCATTCCCTGGGTGCCTGTTTTGTTCTTAGTTGCATGCCTGGAAAGTTCAAAGGGATCCAGGGACCAGCTGAGCCCTTGCAGTAAGTAGATCAGGTAGCAGAAGCTGGTGCTGCAGCAGGACTTTATCCCCCACCAGTCCATCACCTGTGGGAAGAAGCTGATCCCCATTCAAGTCAATATATTTACAGAATGCGGGGTTCTCTGACCTCACTAACAGAGTATCAGCCTTGCTTATGTATGGGTAACCACACTTTTCTAGGTAGGGCTAATACAAATACAGGGCAGGATGGTTTCCCTTAGTGGTGGAAGCCTGCTTTTGAATTCCAAAGTCTGGCATCCAGCCCCTATAATCAAGAGCAAGTGATCGTGTTGCCCCAGTATGCAGCCGCTCATTCAAGTCACAGTAAGCATCTATTTGGTGCCTAGACAATATGATGAAAGGGCATCCATAGATCTTATTTTTATTATGACTTTTTTTTCTGGAATAGCCATGGTACTATGATGAAACATTAAGGAGCCTAAGGGACTGTCCTCATACCATTAAAATTTCAGGGTGAGCTTTCCTGATGGCTTTAATGAGTGCAGCCCTTTAATGAGTGCAGGTTTGAGGCTGAAGATTTTGATTCTTTAATAGCTGCCTGTAGCTCAGCCACTCAGCTTGGAACTGCATTCAACCTACTGGCAGAAAAATGCATAACTCAACATGTAATAAAAAAACCTACGGGTGCTGCTGATTAGTGGTTCCTCTGCCTATCAAAGTGAAAACAGTGCTTCTATATTTAGTTTTAAAACACATTTCAAGTTTTGCAAATATTGGAAAGCAAGGAAGAGCAGTGAAATTTTTTTGTAGTTTATTAAACAACTGAAGAGGTTGAAGCATAGCTATTTGTGTAAGATTGGGTATATTAAGACAACAGCAAAGTATCGTCTAAATAACGAAATGCTGATGACTCTTCCTTAGTAAACAGCGTATTGTGATATGGTTCCAGATACACAATTTTAAAAATAAATTACCACATTTAGTATAAAACTACTTATTTATCTCTTATGAATATGTCCATCTGTCAGCTTCCTTACTCGCAAACTGAGACATTCCTGCATCATGTGTTACACAGCATCCAGACTGACCTTTAATCTGAATAGATTCACAAATGGACAGCAGACATTTCAACATGAGTTTGTGTCTAGTAAGAATTAATTTCATTTCATAAACTGTTTCCACCACAAATGGCAAAATCTCTGAAACATTTATGAATCCCAAATGACTATTTCATATGAATATGTTCCCTGATGTCAGCAGTATTCACAGTAAAGTTACTCATGTGTGTAAATGATAACAGTATTGGGCCTTTAAAGAAGATCTGTAACCTTGACAGGTGTCTGTAAGTCCCATCACTATTGCTTTGAAAGTGTTGATACCAGCAGTAGTTCCAGTCTTCTCTAGCTTAATAGCTAGAGTTCAACCATAAAACCCCTAGCCAGATTTTCAGCCCCCAACAGTTCACTGTTGCTTTGATCTGGGATTTTGTTTCAAGTGACTGTGATAAGAGAGGGACAGCTGTGACACTCTGTCCTGGATTTTAGCTCCTAACAGAAATTCCTAACATTCTTGCAGTGGCCTTTACCTGCCATTAATGTCATCCTCTACTCATCAATCCCAATGAAACCAAGAGCCCACTGTTCATTAACAACTGCTTAACTTCTTAAGATGTAAGATCTGTGTTTCTGTTTCCAGTGACAACCACAGCAGCATGTGTGGACTAGTATTATCTGAATCCATGTTTTGATCTGAATACGTCTCAAAGCTATTAATGCCATTTCAAAATGGAAAGAAACTAGTAAATAAGGTCTTTAGAGTATGGTTCAAGGCTAATACGCTGCGACTAGTATCCAGCTTTTAATTTACCAATGATAAATAACAGCAATACAATAAGAACATAATACCATGTATACAGCAATACAACACCTCACGTAACAATACCTTATGTAGCAATGTGGTAAAAGCTAGCCCAAGAATGATGAAATACAAACCCAAAATGTTTACAGTAGTTTCTGAAATACCCATAGCACTGGAGATTTTTGAACTCAGGTTATTTTCATGGAAAAAACCATCCTCACGTTCATAAGCATCATGAAGAGTTTTCAAACTGGAAACATCACAAGGTATGGCGTCTCCTGAAACTGTGCTCTTCTTCACAGCATGAAACTGCATCTGTTCTAGCAGCCAGGTGACCCGGGAACCAGGAGCAGTATTTGCTCTTGAGCAAACTGCACAAAAGCACCAGCAAAAGCAGCCATGTTCCACTTGAATTTCCAGGAGATGAAAAGGAGCCCACGCATGCAACTGCAATTACTATTAATGGATCCAGATATATGGATTCTATTGGTAAATTCCAGCTTAGCAAAGTAAAATTTGGCTGTTGCTTCATTTTTAGTGCCGTAATAAATTTTGTGTGCACTTTTAAAAGGTTGGACCACTTTGTGAAGGACTAGAGCATTCAAAGACTTTTAAAGTTCATGAAATCAACTGTAAATTTGGAAGTAAAGACTTGAAACTATGAGACAATAAAGAAAGTAAAAGAAGCAGTAGTCAGCAGATTAAGACAGGACACAAACTGTGCACTGAGCTGTCTCGAGACCACACTTATCACTGGGGAAACTATCACCTGTTATTTGCAAATATATTTTAGGTTTAGTATTCCACTGGGCTCTGTTACTCAGAATAATGTAATTGCAGCCAAACTGAAGGCACTGTAAAAATTAATATAAATAAGCTTTTATCTAATGACCTTTCAAATTGCTGGGCAGAAACATTACCTTTAGGCTCTTTACACGAAGTATTACAAGCCAAGTGCTAATAGGCGCCAATCATCTTCAACTTCTAGCCTGTGTTATGTTTGCCTGAATACAAAGTTATCAGAAATTTTATACAACTGAAATCAAACAAAAATATCTGTGTGAACCTCTAGATGATAATAGTCTAAGTAATAAATAGCTCTCATCAGTAGCTCCTTTTTTTTCTTAGTTTGTGGTTTAAATTAATCTACACGCTTTCATACCTGTAAACATGTTTTGGTTCTGCTATGACAAGGATGCTCAGGAACATGAACTGCAAACACATGCACACATTCTTTGTTGAAGATACCATGATCTTTTCCCAGCAGATATAGTTTATGATGACTGGACTTTTTTTTGTTTAAACAGAAAGGTTACTCTCAGCAAGGTCTCTGAATCAGTATTTTACAGAGGAAGATGATATATCCAAAGAATTTAACATAAAAGCTTGATGGGGAATTTCAAAATTTATTAAGGATGAAAGGCCTCTGTGCTCCGTTTGAAGCTTTCTGAGTGCTTTTTAAAATCAGAACCAATATGAACATGTCAATTTGACTTGAACCCCAAACTTCATTTCCCCATGTAAAGAAATTTCCTGGAAATTGGAACATTCTAGATAAAAAAAAAGCCCTCTTTCCTTTATGATGAGATGATAAAACCCTTTTGTCAAAGCATTTCATTGAACTCTGTTTTTTAACTAGCTGTATGTTTTATAGCAGTTAGCACTCATGTCACAGACGCATTCCTCTAGAGATCTGCATATATTTCTAAACATACAGAAGATAGTTGCTCTATTCATCTGAGCAATTTCAAAACATTTCTGAAAAGAAAGAAATTACACTTGAAAAATTTCTATAGTTGATTCCAATAAACACTGTGCGTTAGCCTCCAGTTATTTGTTTCACTTCAACTTCAGAGTGGCTAGACAGGGAGGCTTCTAGAAGCCACTTAAAAGTGTTCCAGTAGTGCAAACAGGCTCCATTCGAAGAAACCCTTTTAGTGGAGATAAATTACTTCTGTAGAAAATAAGAGAAGAGCACAGCAGGGTCCCAAGTGCTAATCAAAGGACATGGTCCTTCAAGAAGACATTCTTTCCAAACAAATTGTTGGAGAACTGCAATAGTCCAGGCTGTACTGCAATTACTGCAAGAACGCTCTTTTTTTGTAAGATTTGGGAATTTCATTTCTCCTTGATCAATATGCTCCAAAGCTATAAAACCCAGAAGTCATTTTTGCAGAGGGATTTTTATTTGGGAAATCTTTGTGCTGTCATTTTCTATGCATCATCTGGTGATGTATAACAAATGCCCACCAGATATACATTTTTTTCCCTGACCTGAGTCTTCCTCTGAATGGAAGAACTTAACACCGGTCATTTTCACTGCTGGAAAGAAGAAATCCCCATGGGGCTGGAATTATTCGGTGAAATTTTTTAAGCTTTTAAAGCAAGATGGCTAATCTGGATGATCACGGTAGTCCTTTTCTGAATTTATTTTTTTAATTTGTGAATGCTATCTTGTATTTTTTCTTACTCAGGAATGTTTCCAAAAAGGTTACAAACAGGATGATCCCTGAACTAAATTCCAGCTTCTACTTTGATTTATAGTTACGTGGCTACCTTAGGAAAAAGGTTAACAGGAATTCTTTGAGATTAAAAACTCTGTAAAGCATCTGATATATGGGAACACTTCAAGCTCCAGCAAATTGGAGAGATTTGTTTGGCTCCGAAGGATCCACTGAAAGCAGAAAGCTTTCTGTAAAAGTCTTCTATAATGGCTTCATTAGTTCAAAGTATGACTATTTTTCCCACCTACTTGGTTACTGGTATAATAAATGCTTCTACATAAATTCTACAATAGTGCAGCAAACTATTCAATAGTGCAAAAGTTCGCAGGAGTTTTATTGCTGTCCATGAACCTACAAACTGAACTGACTGTAACAGACAATGCTGGGGCATTACTATTTGTATACTGTACATCCAAGAGAGCTGATAGCATATGAAAGACACCTAAAGAGTATCATCACAATGCCCACTGTGCTAGTCGCTGTAAAATCACATAATAGAATAAAATCCCTACTCAAAAGACTTTATAGACCCAGGGTAAAATCACCCTTGCTCAAAGACCATGCATCATGAAAGTCCTGTGTGGAAAGTGCAATGGGATTCATGCAGAGCACTGTCTTTGTACTGACTCCCTGCACAACTGTGAATTTCCTTCAGGGCTTTGACTACATATTCACAGCTGAAATAGCTATGTTGCCTTAAGACAATACCACCCCACTGGTGTTTGTTACTGTGGGACATTAAGCTGCTAGTGCTAAATTGATGGAGCGGTCATGTGAATGCTTTCTAGCCACTTCTGTGCAGAATCAAGTTGTTAATTCAAAACAGCTCTCGGCAGAATGTGAAGTCGACCAGGATGACTTTGCATTGCAGCTGCTGGGGAACGCTCATCCAATGCATTCCACTGATGCAGCTGTGGAGGGGATAATCACAGCTGGAAAGGTGATAAGAAACATCTGGAGAGGCAGTACTAACAGCAGAGCTGCTTTTGCAGTGAATGAACTCTGTGCACAGAGGAATTGAGGTGACATTACCAAGACATTTTACAATTAGGACACAAAATTTAAACACAGAGATTCTACTGAAACTCAGTGTGGTGGCTGTACTGTTGCACTTAACTCTCCTTAACAATCCTTCTCCTTACACTTTTGAAACAGAAGTAAAATTAATTTGCAGGAGTTGATTTAGTGGTTGTTCCCAGGCTATTATCCTTTTGTGTATAAAAAGACATGATATTTCAGAAACTAATACATGGCATGAACTTACTTTAAGGACGTCTTCATCAGAGGATTTGCACTCAACTGATTCAGAGATGTCTGTCACAGCACTGTTCTCCTCAATGGAGACCACTTTGATGGGCACTGCCACTGTTTTTCCTGTGAGAATTGCGGTGTTCAGAATTTCCGTGTCCTGTACACAAAACAAAGCACTGTTTCTGAGACAACTAAAGAGATTTCCAAAAGGCAAGCATCAGCTCTTCAACTGGACTTATACTCAAGAAAGATGCATTAGTTCTCAGTGGCTAATGATCTAATCTCATCTTGAAGTAGGTGCAACTTGGTAAAATGTTGTCAAACCCCAATTATATTTTACCTGCTAAATAAACAGTCAGCTGCATTGCACACTGCTAAATAGTGAGCAACACAACTGCCGCTAAATTCAGCCCAGGCAGGCACACATCATAGGTAGCTTCTACTTTTTAAGTATGTGGGGCTTTTCCCAATATTTACCTTCCAAAACATGAGTTCAGAGTTTTTACTAAACTGGATTTGTTTGGCAATGTTTGGGACACGATACAAGAGCCTCAAAAGTAAAAATACTGCTCTTTGAATCTAAGCCCATTGCAAAGATGGGACCTCTCTGTGAACTTTGTATCTGGAACTGTTTCAAGATTATTTAATTTCCTTTGATATGGCCAATGAAGCAATGTAAGGAATCCAGAAGGAGTTAGTGATGCTATTAACTGCAGGGAAAATAACACAGAAATTTGAAGTCTGAACTTGGGTCATGGCATATTAAAAGCCTTTAAATGTACCATTGACTAAGCTAACTCTTCTAACTCCTGAACTGTTTCAGCATCACCGTATTTCCCAAGATTCCCATGCAGGAAGAACTTTGAAGTTTTCTCCAACTTCTCAACTTCCAATTCTATAAAGTGAATAAAATATTCAGCAAAATCCTCAGCACCAGAGTCACGAGGACTGCAGCCACTGATGTCAACAGCAGCAAAATGGGGCACTGATACTGTTAATGCTGTTTTCAATTCAAGTTTAGTGAGTTTGAAAACTAGGTCAGATTTTCTTTTCATCTTGCAACTTGTTATTTCTCAGGTTCTCCTACAGCTTTCATAAGAAATCCCATCAAATTAAAAAAAAAAAAGTTAAAAAAGGAATGTTGACTGTTCTAGAAAAGTAAGAATCCTAAATAATTCCTATAGCACACATGAAAACAAAGCTATCCAACACAGTAAATCAGAGGCAGATTTATAAATAACATCATTGGAAGGTCTAAGGCCATTCTCAGAAACTCCTGACTTTTAAAGGTAGAGACCACCTCCAGCTGTCCCCTATACAAATTCTGCCGGGTATGTGGCATTTTTGAGCAACAGAGCACTGTAGTGAAATGCATGGCTTTTGGAGTTTAACTTCTGTCATCCAAACTTGAAAATTTTGTTCCATGTACTGGCATTTTGGTAAGTCCAGAAACAGATGCAAAGGAGCAGATCTCAACATTTGTGAAAAAAACTCAGTAACAAACCCATCTACTCTTCTGTCTGCAGACTTCCAAAGCAACAAACACTGAATAACCCACATAGGTTCACCAAAAAGCAGGTTCAACTTATTTTCTGTTGTGTATTTGGCTACTGCAAGTGCTGTATGTCCTTTGAAATTAATCTTTTGCCTTGATCACTTAAAGCCTTATTTTCTGTGACTCTGAGTGTTAAACGCTGTGAACTAAGGACTCCAGGGCAAAGGAGAAGCAAGAGAATCTGTGGAAATGACAGGACATCTTTTCAGGCTATCACAGCTCTGCTTTGAAATGATTCTACTCAGACCCAGTTTTTTCTTAGCAACTGATACGTATTACTGATAGAGAAATCTGACTTAAAGGGACAGGTTCAGAGGAAGAGAAATCCCATACACAGAAATGAGTTTCACATATAAAACATATTCTGATTTACTCATATTTGCATTTAATGGTAATTTATGAATTTCAAGACAAATGAGAAAATCACATACACATAAACCAAAAAAGAAGCAAGCCCAGCACAACTGCCAAGAAGATAAAAACAAAGAGCTGATTATGCAATGAGGTGAAACCTGTGTGCCGTAAGCAGCAGAGTAAATTCATCATCCAGGTTTCACTTGCACCAAACTGCCTGGGAGTCACTAGAACTCCCTCCAGCTCCACTTTGCTCATGCCTGAAGCGCTGAGTAATCAGTGGCCTCAACATGAAGTCAAATACTAAGAAAAATAGGAGAGAAGGTAAGCGGAAAGCCCAGCAGACAAGACCACGAGGCACTCTGACCCATACGAGGATCCTGTGCTCCTGATTTCTCAGCCCTGCATACCACCAGGAAAAGACCAGCTGCTTAGTCCGCTCTGGCATTACCCTGGGTGATGGTGAGACTGCCAGTAGTATCATGCTGAATCATGTTTGCTGCACCACCAGCCATGGCTGCAGCTCAGCTCTCAGCCTACACCACAGCACCATGAGATCACTAGAGGACAGGATTAAAAGCCAGTATTGGAGATAGGGTTTAAAAAAGTGGAATGCATAGAAGTTAAATGTAAGTCGCTTCTTTTCTGTAGGAACAACTAATCCTATAAATAGAGGACAGAAAAGATTCAAAAGGAAAAGCTGCTCTCAGAAGAGCATTTGGGGACTATAGTAGATCACAAACTGAACATAAGTCAGCAGTTGCATGTTGCTGTGGTTAAAAAACAAAACCAAACCAACCACAGAACCCTCCCACAGTAAACTGTATAAAGAGGAGTATCACCTGTAAGATGTGAGGTACTCCTGCTCAGCACTAGCAAGGCCACAGCTAAAGGACTATGTCTGATTTTTAGAACTATACTGCCAAGAAAAACTTTCTCAAGTGAAAAGAAATAAAAAAGAACAAGGAAAATAAATCAAAGACTAGAAAATAAGATCTGTGAGGAATGACTGAAAGAATTGGGATTGTTTAACCTAGAAAAGATTATGGGGAAAGATGATTACTGTCTCCATATACATAAAAGTCTTCAAAAAATGAGGAAGAATAAACTATGTTCCATGTTCATGGACAGGGCCTGAGGTAATGGGCTTAAACTGCAACAAGAAGATTTGTCTGACATTAAGGCAATCTTTATTATAAAAATAATGATAAAGAATTGATGGAATAAGTTGTCTGGGGCAGAAGAAAGTGCACTATCTAGCCTCAGAGATCTCTGAAGAACAGGTTATACATCATTCAGAAATAACATAGGTTCTTTGAGTCAGGTAGAAGAGGAAAGGGAGCAGATGACCTCTTGTGGTTCCCTCCACCCCTGTATCTTAGAAGTTTGCATTTTTTTCAAAATTGAATGATAACACAATAACCTATATATCTTGTATTCACAATAACCCTCTTCTGCTTCACCCATCCCAAATAATATGATCCTTCTTCACTGGACAAAAGAAAATGATCTATACCTTTAAAATGGAAAAGCCTGACAGGCAAATGTGACAGACACTCCTGCTTTCTGCACTGTACAGAGCAGACCTGATGTACCAGTTGTTAAATAATAATCTGTCACTTCTGTTTCTCTCTTTCCAATAGGTCATTATTGGTGTATCTGAATTCTAAGTGGCTTTGATATAAAGCCATTATTACAAAGGTTAAAAAACCTTTTCAAAGTTCCCAAGACCTTTCTGGAGAGAAGACAGAAAATTTGGCTACTGGCGCATTATCAGCAATTAGAAACCTCAGTCCTCTGCCCTTTGCTAATGGTTTCATTAAAGGAAGCAGTGTGCATCCAAATGAATTTATTTTGATTAATTATTTCAGAGACGCATCTGCCTCAAAAATTGTAAAAGGCATCATTTGTCATGATAAAGGGCTACTGAAATTTTACATCCCTTCTCTGTAGCCCAGTATGAACTTCAGGAATTTCAAATTCATGATGTGCTTAAAGGAGATGGAACATACTGTAGATATTATCTAATGGCTTCATAGCTAGTACCATTACAATCATTAGAGATCCTCAGCATTGGGAAGCAATTGGTACCCACCTAGCTACAGCTCTGAGCAGAGATGGAAACCTTCGTATCTCATCTCCACTGAGAGCAGTGATAACTCATTGGTATTACACAGATTAAGAAATACTGAAGTATAAGCAATTAATGTTACACACTATGTTAAAAGCAATTTTCAAATCTGCCACTTCCCTTAGTCTGTAAGTGCCCTATGCTATTCAGCTGTAATATTTAAAAAACCAAACAAACAAAAAGACCAAAGAAGCAAGTCTTGATTCTATTGTCTTTTTGTTTAGAACTAAAATTGAAAAATGTGTGTCCTATATCCCTGTATATGGAATAGCCTTATGGCACAACTTCTGCCTCCTCTGTATTTTCTTTATGTTGCGGCAATAAAGCTGACGGTTTTAATGTAACAGAGAATTGACCCATTGTCTGCACCCATACACCAGATGTTAGGCAGAAAACTCTAAATAATGTATGAAAGGATCCATGGTCCAAGACTCTTCAAAAGCTGAACTGAAATTCATAAAAATAAAAGGAGCTTAAATAGAAGTCTGTCTGTCTGCTCCGCAATACTGAGCACTCTGAACGTGCACCACAGACAATGGGGCTCTGATTCAGCACCCAAAGTTTCCCTTGCATTCTGCCTCCTCCTGTAATATCCTTGATTATCCACTGACAAGCAGAAATAACAGTTGAATCTTTAAGGATATGTCAAGCAACATTAAGAAAACAATTGTTCTCACATCAGAACAGGAAATACGATAGCTGGTATAGGTGGTGATTTTAATGGGTTTTTTAAAACGCAATATACTATCCTGTTTGCAAGCTAATTTGGGAGTATACAAACAAGATTACTAAGAAAGCTTTAGAGAGACTAAGAACTCATTTAAAATGAAGGTGCTTTTCAAAATCACAATATCTTGGCCATTTCCACATTCTTTAATTTTTAAAATCCCCCAAGATCTTACCTACTTTCTGTGCAGGCAGCAACTAAAGTTTTAAAATCAAATTTATTTTGTGTGGCAAAACACAGAAAGCATCTGATAGCAATGTCTGGACTTGTTCCAAATAAATTCCAAAATGGTGAAAGCAGTGTAAAGTAAACTGAAAAAACAGAAAGAGGATGAGTTATAAGTAAGCATCAATATCCAGGTTGGAAAGAAGTTCCTGTAAGTGTATTACAAACTCCAAAAAAGCAAGGGTTGTCATTTCCAAAGTTGAAATGGAAAACTACACATATAATTCTCATTGACACAGAAGGGAGATTTGAACTCTGAACTTCTTTGGAAGCCTCAAACTGTCTTTGCAACACAATGACCGAATTCCAACATCTGACTCTGCAGAGCTGGTTTTCTTGTACGAAGAAGCACCTACAAACTCCTGATTAGGATGGTTCTTTCCTGTTACCAGGGCATCCCTTCAATGAATACAGCATATGAAGGAAAAAAAATATTATTTAAACATATTTAATTAACAAACAGTAACACTAAAAACCATTTTTTTTTGTTCCTCTAATGATTAGAGGAAGACTCTAGTGGTTAGACATAAGGCTCTACTCAAAGGAGATATTCAAAAGCAAACCATTGAATTGTGTGCATAAGAAATTACTTTAAAAATTTATTGATAAGTTTCAACTTCAAGCTAGATCTCATAAACAGAACTGAGTAAATGTCTTCACCCAACATAGCGTTTTCATTATCCACTACCAAAACACCTACTCTCTCCCAGCCCAGACAATACCTTGTGTACTAGTCTAGCTCAAATCAGCAGTACATTTACTTTCTTAAAACCCCAGCCTTTTGCAAAGGACCTGAACCATCAGACTATGCATCAAGGACACAGAATTGTACCTCCTCTACACAAACCTTCAGCATGCTTCTGTGACTTCAGAAATGAAGCCCTGAGGTCGTAACCTGATACTAACTACAGATAAAGAAAAGCTTCTCTGGCATACATATGGTATGAAATCTTCCTAGCAGGAGCAACTTCTACTCTTCATCTGCTTTGCCTTCCCCAGACAAACAAAGAAAGTAAAAGGGCTGGATGGCTTTCACACCTCTTCATAGCTAAGCACTTGATAAGTTGTGACTCAAGTGCAACTAGTTAGGACAAAGGGGTACTCCCATTCATTTCCCTGCACTCTTGATTTGGGGGAAAAAAAAAAAAAGAACATTTACTCAAGAAGCCCACAGGCTACAACCGATGAGTTCTGTCAGCCTAGTGGTTTGGAACTTCTCTGTGTGTGCCTGTATCAAGTTACCACAGTTATGAATCTTGCTATTACATTTGGGTAGATAAGGAAAAGAATTAACTGGCATTTCAAAGAAAAATGGTGACATTAGAGTCAGGCAGGGAGTCAGACACTACAGTATATCGCACTAAGACCTGAGTTCAGTGAGACCATTATATAGAATTTGATGCAAGTATCAAAATCCTGAAACTTCTACAGGAAGTCTCTGAGCTTTCCTGCTTGGAGCCGATGTTATGATTCAGAGTACCATACACTTTTGTTCATACTCTGGTCTTGGTTACATCAGAGTTAATTTGGATAAAGTCCACTAGCAGTAGTATTGGTCTAAACATTTTCTTCCACAGCTGCACTCATTGTGCGACTTCACAGAAAACTCAGCTGAACTGGTTTTCAGAAAAATCAGTACTTTTTTAGAAAGGGAAAATAACATCCACAAAGCTGATGTATGCTAGCCAGAGCTGAGAAGCAGCGTGTGCTCACATCTGGTCATTTGAAGTTAGGTAACACTATGGCTGACTCTGCAGGAATCTCACGTTTTATTCCATCTCTGTTTCAGTCAGGGAACTTCCACCAATGTCAGTGGGAGCTTTGTGCAAAGAGCAAGAATACAGAATACAAGCCTTAGTTGCCTGAATTTAGCTGAAGAGGAAACCTTATGTTCATCCAGCCTCTCAACTGTAAGAAGGCAAGCATTCAGCCATGACTAATTTAGGAACTAATTCAACATTAAATTGCGGCAGAATGAGGAAGCAAAGTGACAGCTGTTTAATTAAACTCTAAATCCGATTAGATGGTGTTATCAAGAGAAATCCATGGGAGCCTGAGGTCATGAGAATGGTCCTGTTTAGAGGCTGAAAATTCTGTAAGTGGAATCTCATAGAATGATGTTAATCATAGCTTAGTGTTAAGATTTCTCCCTCACACAAACACACTACCTCATGAGTAACAAACCTATGCTGTAGACCTGAAGGACTGACACAGAAAAGCCAATTATGTTTTAATTTACAAGGAAAGTTTCTTGAAAAAGTTTGTGGAAAAGAGGCAGTGGGCACTGTCTACCTTAAAATCAAACCAGCATTTGTCTTACGGAAAAAGGACAGAAGCAGCATGCTTGTATGCTGTTGGCAGCACTTGAATTAGTGGAGACAATGCCTACTCAGGAGAGCTCCAAGAGCTGTACTGTGCTTCCAACTATTGTTCAGCCCATCACCCTTGGTGAACAGTGACACCTTGGCAACACTTTTACAAGAGAAGAAGAGGGAGATGTGGGGGATATAAAATAAACTCCATATATGCCAGTTGCAAACACCATAAATAGTCATCTGATGAGCACTAAGTTAAGCATCACAAATTTCCAGGGCATCCTAGTTAGAGTGATGCACAGAGCTGTGCTGCGCTGCAGACAATTGTTATGCTGATTTGTGAGTCTGGTAACACAATGGTTGTAGATTTGAGTTATTAATACTACTAAGATTACAGCTGATTAACGAAATAACATTGTTAGGCAGCAGACTCTTTATCTACATAATCCTATGATTAAAAGTAAATTATACGTTGTGCTTTCTGCCAAGTGGATTCTCTGACACTCCACATTCACAGACAGCATATACAAGAAGGGAAAGAAGCTGACATTCTGTTTTTAAATTCTTAGCACACACTTCAGAAGAACAGGAGGGTTTCTACAGACCAAAGAGTTTGCATGATTGAGGACCTCCCTGAGGCAGATTTACTCCACGGCAGGCAGTGGGGAAGGGCAAATTTTTTTGGTGGGATTTTGGTTTGCTCTTTTCTTTCACTTGATTCCAATACTATTGGCCCATCACATGTAAATCCTGCTCTGCTTCATTCATGGTTTTATAACATGAGGACTTTTACTTCATGAGTAGTATCACATGGCCAAAGAAAGGGGTAACAGCATTAAGCAGTAAAACCAAAGGGGGACAACCTGCTTACTTAATAGCAACCCTCAGTATTCAAACATGGATCCAGATGGAATCCAGGTTACTCCATCACTCTAAAGTCCATACTGCCAAGGAAAATGTAAACTAATGAACAAATTAACAGTGGTGAAACATTAGGCCATTCAAAATCGACATAAGAAACAGACTTATTCAATAAAAGTTGCCATTTCTGCAGTCTGTTTCTGACGAGAATAGTAGAACAAAGGATCTCAAAGTTTCTTTTGGGTGTTAATTCTTTTTGACACATGACAACACTGTGAGGTATCTTCTCTTTATTAAATCTTTGTTAAATGGCCAACAATGTACATGGCACAAAAATTAAGGACAATACCTGCCCTGAAGAACAAATAATACAGAAGTCAAACACAAATAAAACATCACTCATGGAAAGACCCAAAGGTGGATGTTGGCATTGTTCTGTCCCTAGCATGCACAATATTTGCTTGAAGACCTTGATCAACATGATGTCTGTGGGTCTCCAGGAGTCTTAAAGAAGGTAAATGGAGGAAATGTGGAAACAGGGACATAAGGAAGGGACTCAGATTCATATTTCTCACCTCCCAGAAGAGTGGCTTTGACCAGCATCAGTACAGAGGTAAAGGCCACCAGTGCACAGGCTAGGCTGGGGTCCCTCACCCATTTCTCCTGGGCTGGACCAATGCAAGGAAGACAGTGGCAGATTCCTGGGGCCAGAAGGAGAGGAAGAAAATGGTGCTCAGCTGGGATGGGAATGTCTTGGGCCCAGCACAATCTTCCCTGTATTTTTTGTGAATCATGTAATTTATGACAAAGATCTGTCTTTTCAAAATGGGAAGTCAGAGTTCTGCAAATGCAATGCCTTTTTAATCCATGATCTTGTCTCTGTTTAGTCGCCATATTGAGGTAAATCTTAATTACTGTCCCCCTACATTAGCAACAAACTGTTCCATTTTCTTCCGTGCTTGTACAGTTTTCAAATACCCTGCTAGTGGAATTTTGTGTCCTGATAAATTATACTCTGCAGACGGAAAAGCGGAATGTAGAACATATTAACAGACAGGGATGCAGAAAAATATCTTTGGATTCTTGGATGACTAATCCACACTTCCCTTGCAGTGAATCTACCCTGTTAGCATTCGAACGTGCAAAAGGGAACATGGCCAATGATTACTTTGATATAGCAGATGCAGGCTGTATTGCTAAATGTAATTCTATCATCACTCAAAAGTGAGCATCTCTTTTAAAAAGTAAGAAGAGACTGGAGAAACTGAACAAAATTAACTATGCCTTTAATTGCCTTTTTCTGTTTACAGTTAGTGATGTAAATGATGGAAAAATGTTATAAAGCCATTACTCAGATCTGTGTAACAGTACAAAGGCCACATTGACTTCAGGTCAGGTACAGAGATCTGGACTCTATCCAGATTATTATGACAACAAGATCTTACTTCTTATTGCTTGTGATTTTGGATTAAAGAAGTAAAATCTTATCAGCATAAACCTCCCATTTGCAAAGTCCATAAATGTATTGTGGCTAGTAGAAAAACAAGCAATAGACACAGCCTGTTTTATAATAAGGATGAACCCTCCAAAAACGACAGTAAGAAACATTCTGCTTCAAGCTGCAGGCTAATGAATGCCCTTTCTTCAGAGCTTATGGAAACAGCAGTTATACTAGCAGACAAGGTAGCTTTCTGTGATCTGCTGAAGAGGGATAACCAGTCTCCCTCTCTTCATTTCCAACATGTTTGAAACTTGGTGGAAAGAAGAAACCTTATTAGCCAGTTGGTCCAGAAAGGTATAATGCCTCTCAAGGTCCTGTCACTTTTTCCACTTCTGAGCAACTGAGAATCAAATTCAGATTTCTTTTAACAAATTTGTTTCAGAAGTAAATATTTGCTGTATTTGTTATACTAAGTTTATCATACACAGTTCACAATGCCAATTCAAAACTTGATTTTGGAGCTGTAATGGTTTGACACAGGCACTGAGACTAACCAAGAAATCTTACTTCCTCTCCCTTGTGGAATCAGGATTCAAGCGCTTCCATTAATGTTTCTACCAGTAAAGTTCCACTGCCTGAATATCAATGCTACTTGTATTGATTATTTGTATAAAAGCCACCCCATTCTGGCTCCACACGATAGCTGGATGTCAATATGCTGAGCAGTGACTGTAAGAAGAGACTGCTTCTACACCAAGGAGGAAAAGAAGCAACCAGATCAACCGATTCTCAGCACATCTTGGTGAATAACAGATTCTTCTTGTTTTCTAAACAGATCTAGGAAAGACAAAAATCATTCCCACACCATCTGACACAGTTTGGTTTTGGTTTTCTTGCTGAATAGAATACTCCAAAAATATTGAAGTGTTCTAGTTTTCTTTCCATTTTATTTTCCAAAAATATTTGGGGAAACATGTAGCTCCAGTGTTATACCAAAACAAAACAAAAAATCAAATTACTTTTATTTATAAAGTATGGACCCCCAAATACCACTTTGGCTAAATGGGTCTTGATTTGATCCCTTATGGCTCTTTTAATCTTTTCATATATAAAATCTTTGTTTTGTTTTATCTTAAAACCTGTCTTTACCCAGTATAAAGTAAGATGGAATGAGAAACGCATGGTTCTTTTCCCACAGGCAGCATGGATTCAGTTATAGCAATGATTACTGACTCCTTAGTGAACCTGCATCCTTGGAGGAGCGTAGAAGATCCAGATACCTAAATTGTGAGGGACCAGACTAATTACTAAGTATGTCAGAGAGGCATTCCCTACAGCAGCAACAACCAGCAAACCTTCTGCAAGGAAAGAGATGTCAGAGAGATTCCCCCAAGACTGCAGATAGCAAGTACGGTCTCCGAAACTCCTTCCTTCCACCTGTCACAAGAACTGTTACACTGCTGGAACCAGGCAGAGTAACACGCTTCGCTCACACATGACAATATATTAGACTTGCATTCAACGCTCTTTTTTTTCATGAATCAAGTCCTGAAGAAATAACTTCAAACCTTCCCTACCACCCTAAATTACTCTGACAAGATGATTTCATTAGATAATCTATCCCCCTAGGTGATGGAAAATGCAAATTAATAAGGACAAGAAATAAAATCAGCTGAACGTTTTCATGCTTGATTGTGTCTTCCTTTACCATCTTAGAAGCTGTAAATGTGCGTTTGTCTTTTTTAAGTGTCTATCATAATCCATGTGTATCAACAGTGACTGAGCCTCTGGCTGGGGGCCCCTCTGTTTTTAGGAGCTGTGACACTAAATTCAATTAGGTACAGCTCGCTAGAAAAACACGTATTATGCTAAAGCTGTCTCTATTTCCTGTTGCCTAGAACAGATATGTCAGGATCCAGTGGCCAATATGTATTTTCAAAGAAAGAGAGTATTTCCTGCTGTGTGGAAGAAGAGTCTGTAACTGAAAATTACTTCAAAGGAAACAATTCTGGAACCATTTAAAATGTAAAAAACAGTTTTAAGGACAACTGCAGGAGATGGGAAGCAGAAGCCCACATTTCATCTTTCTATAACCACTTAAAATATAGAATAAGGACATAAAGGTGACTGGAGAAGATGGGAAGCAGAAGCCCACATTTTATTTCTCTATACTTAGACACACATGAAACAAACCCCCTGTTTTTTTAAAAGATGCATATGTGTATCACAGGAAACTACCTGCTCCTCTTGGTGAAATTTCATTCCTTACTTCCAGTATTTTGTTAAATTGACTTAGAAATGAAAGCACTTACATAGGAAACACATTATCTAGAGAGAAAAAATTGTAGTTATGGGCTGAAATGTGGGTGATTACCTGAGATATTCCAACTCCAGCATCATTATTGGTTATTCTGAGCATAGAAAATGCAAACAGATGAAAAGCTGTGAAGTGACAGGCTAAAAGCCCTTACTCTGAGACCGACATACTTGAGAACCATCACTGCTGTTGTTTCAGAGCATTTCTACTTATGGATATAAGTATATACTTGTATACTTACAGATACTTATGAAGACACTTACACTGATGAATACAGGCAATAAACTGTCCTAAGTTCTCTTGAAAACTTATGTTTTTATACATTTATGTAGTGCATAAATTATACATATTTCATCTATAGTAGACATATGACAACATCTACAATACGTACTCATACATGTAATTTTTTAGAAGAGTAGCCACGTGCTTGGAAAACAGAGTGGAGAGTAACATATTAAGAGCGTTAGTTCAGTGACTGTAGCAACTTACAACATTCCCCAGAAAGGATAAATATTTGTTACAGATACCAAAAACTATGCCAATAAAATGGCCTCAGAAACTGCAACACATTCTATCCTTGCTAATCACAAAAATAGCTTTTCATTTACGCAAACATCTAAGGAATAATTTCCTGAGAAAGCCTTCAGCTATGATGAACACCTCTCATGTTTTCTCCATTGCTGAATGGTCCTATTAAGTTTATCACAGATGGGAGTGGGAATATTGGTAAAGCCTGAATGGGAGAGAAAGGCAATAGCCACCTGGTGACCTTATAATGGAATAGTTCATGGATGCTTAAGCAGCCATGGATGGAGCTATATAATATTTTCTTGCCGAAAGAATTTCATGGCTTACAGTTCTCTTTTGTTACGAAAAGACTAATATGTGAAATTTGTCAGTTTAAGGGCATTTTCTGGGCTCAAGATCTGTCAGTCATTTATTTTCCTTTTTCATGAGTCTGAGGAACTTATTTGGAAGTGGACCCCCAGTTAAATTGGGTTTGCTCCATCATTAAGCAGAACCAGCACAGCTCTGGTGATGTTTCCACTCTGTGACGACCGTGGGAATATAGCTGATAGTAAAAAGGCAATTTTCATTAGCAATTTGAAATTCTTCCCATGTTCATTTCAATTAAACCTGCGGCCCTGTTATATAGTTGGCTATATATCTATAATAATATTGCTGTAATAGCTGTGATCAATAGACAGTTGCAGATTGAAAATATACAAGCATATTGGGACACATGCATGGATGCACACACTATTACACACTACATGTATATATGTGAGTAATCTATATGCACACAAATACATACACAACTATAATGGAAACAAGATTATGAGGCATTCCTTGTTAATAGAAGCCACATACTTGATTATAGGCAGATAGAGGCAGTAGTTTCCTTTTATATATAACATATTTTGATCCCAGATATTTCTTACTGTAAATATTTTGCAAACGTAATTTTTTAAAACCTGACCTCACTGAAATCAACAATGATTTTGCCAGTGGCTTCAGTAAAGCCAAGGTCCATTCTATCAAGCATTATGGAGCAAACCCTAAAGAGTCCTCCGTAATGTGCTTTCCTTTAGTCAGACCCAACCTCCGCTGACTTCCACCTGAAGGATTGGGGTCCTACTCCTCAGACAAAACTGATTGATTTAATTGGCTGTTATGCTAATAAGATATGACAGATACAAGGGGTTTTCCACCACTTAGTGATTATCTGGATCACAGTGACACTTCTGTTGTTGTGAGTTTCTCTCTTAACATGTTGCAGATGTTCAGTGTGGTCGATATGAGACCAGCATCATCGACACGGTTGGAGCCTGTAGAGACAGGGAGTACAACAGCAGCACGAAGTCATGCTTGGCAGCAATGATAGAAATCTTCATGTGGTTTCAGTGTGATGGGACTCAGGAAGAGCTTAAAGAAGCCTTACAGTGAGGGCCTGATGTTTACAAATGCTTATGTACATTTTTTATTTGCTTCAGTTTGTAGCGCTGTATTGTTCAGCTGTAGCAGGAAAAGCTGTCAAGGAAGTACAATTTAATAAATTAAACTATACACTGAAGATACCCACATAGTTACAGACAAAAAAAAGATGGCATTTTTGGGGACTTGCTTCACAACAGATCCAACTCACAATGTGCAGCTCTGGGAAAAGATTGAAGTGCCTAAGAACAGAGTGCCATTTACATGCTCTTAGGTATCATGCCTGGCCTCCAGATGCTCTTCCATAAGGGCACAGGTCTCCTGTGGGTCCTGTGTCATACCTGGTAGTCCTGGATGCATGGCTCAGACTCTACGGCATCTTTAATGGTATTAGACACTTATGTGTAGGACCTGGATCACCTCCTTCCTGCTTCTCCTTGAATTAACTTGTGCAAGTTAAGTTTCCAGTCTGCCTTTGTGCTTCAGCTCCCCATTTACAGAGGGGCTACTGTCCTTACTCCATTCATTTACAGCGGAAGTAGAAACTCTTTTACAGTCAATGAAAATATGGTGCCTACTATAACCCACTCCTGGAATTTCAGGTGGAGCCCTCAGATTCTCCTGAAGATGAACCAAATTTTATATAGTGCTACAAGCCACACTGATGATGAATAAACAGTTCAGTTTGGAAAATCTTATCTCGTCAGACTGTTGCAAGGGAACGGCACGGTACTGATCACAGTGTGGGGTGGCATGCACTCTATAGCTGGGGTGAAGCAATTTTAAATGCTTTATGGACTTTAAGGATTAAGTCCCAAGGACAATTTCTTGTTTTAAGTAACTGGGGTACTGCATGATACATGGATGATTTTTATGGCCGCTGTGGAGGGTTGTGAACTTGTTTTATTTGTGTAGATTAATATGTCATGGATTATTAATGAGTTAGTTTCTCCTTCTAATAGGCAGTATTCATCTTCTACAAGTTCCTTAAGGTCTTCAGTTTTTGGCTGTGGAGTGCACATGAGCACTTGGCTCAAGTTTGTGGATGTCAGAACTCTATTTAAACCACACTGGAAGTGAAGCAGGCAGCTTCTGCTAAATTATTTCAGTTTAATTTAGTCTATTTTGAAATCGGCAAGAGAAAATTTCTACTTGCTTTTTTCTTATTTTGGCTGTACAGTTTTAATTTTCAATACAGAAAATCTGTAACAAAGACACAATAGAGATTCTTATGAAACAGCTATGAAAAAGTAGTAATAAAAATGCAGAAAATAATCATTATTTTTTCCTATCCTTGCCCCTAGTTTATTTTTCCTTTTCAAATAGTTTATTGATTTCACTGACTTCATAGCAGATCCACATAAGCAAAACACACAGAGGGCAGGAGCAAGATTATTGCATTAATAAGAGCAGATACTGTACAGACATCAGAAACTTACTACAGTTAAAAAGATGAGAAAGTGACACAGGAAAATTAAATTACTGATCAGACACGTCTAACAGACTGGTGGGCCTTATAATATATAGGAACTAAACCCAGCATATATGTAGAAGGAGGCAAAGTAAATATATAATGTATGTATAATGACAGATGCAATTATTTCCTCCTTACTCAAGCAAAAACATGTTTTACCTTCGGGGTTGCTTTGCAAGATCATGCTGGCTAAAGGTTCACGGCCAGAAAAGCATCCTTGAACTAGGCTGCTATGATCATTGTGTAAGTCAGTGATATGAAGGACAAAGGGATCAAATCCATTTGTTTAAAGCTATATTTTATTTGTTAGTATAACCTGGAGCAACCACAGTGATCATTATCTGAGCATTTCACAGCAACTTACAACACTGAAAGGGGCTTGAAAAAGGTTCTACGGGCTTGAAAGCTCGGCTGTTTTTTCTAACTCTATCGGATGGCCTAATAAAAGATATTACCTCCAGCCACAAACCCCGCTTCACTTATATTTTTACTCTTCAGGACTTTAACAACATTGCCAGTATTGAGCAGGGGAGACTGGCATTCATGTTTAAGCAGAGAATTTTCCTTTATGAACAGCCAGCAGTACAGAATGATCCTGTAAGCCAAATACTTACATTGAAACACAGCAAATATTAACGACTGTGTCCATTTTAAAGATGAGTAAACTACTGTGGACGTGAGTGTTGCCAAAGATCCAAAAGAGGCAGAAACTAACTCCAGACATGTGGCTCCCAGTCCCTCAGACAATTCCTATTTTTGCATATCAGAGTCTCCCAGTGCTTAATGAGTAGTTCATAATTTCAATGAGGTAAGAGCAGTGAGGAGGAATTACTGAGTCTCGAATGACTTATTTAGTACCACACGAAGCTCACTCCTGAAGCTTCCAGGCATTCTTAAAACATATGCCGCAGGATACCTCGTGCCAGCTGGCAGCTCCACTGTTAGTCACTGCTTTTCAATGCTTACAATTGACATTTTGTCCCAGATCCAGAATCTAAAACGTAGTCTTCTCTGCTGGCTCAATCGAAGCTTCAAGCCATATAAAAACTTGGTATTGGCACATGGGCACATAGTACCCTATACTAAATGATTTCAAAGTACATCCAGGTCTTAGACTGATCGCTTTGGTTTCTGCTGCTGACATAATATATGCAGCAGGAGGCCTTCCACCTTCTGTTAGCTCTCCAAAAAGAGAACTCAAGATCACAAAGAGGTTATAGCAAGCCTTTTGGATTTCACTCGATTGTGCAGTTTCAGAACACAAAAGGAAGAGAATTCACCTTTAAATCGCCAAGGTGATTTTGTCCACATGCTCTTTCCCCAGCTACATCCTGGTAGAATCTGGTTTATGCAAATGAAAATAAAAGTGTTATGCCAAGGTAAAAAATTTCCACATTAAAGAAAAAAAAGGAAAAAAGAGATAAAGTAGTTCTCCCTGGAATGGCATATTGAGAGTAAGATTCAATAACGAACCTGAAGGTTTGAACTGTCAGAAGTAGTTTGGGGGTAGAAGGTATAGATAAACGGGCTATGCTGCAGAACCATACTATACGTAAGCACATTATGCAGTGCAGTAACATACTGGTGTGTTTTTCAATACTGAATTTACAGGCTAATGTTTCCCTCTATCATTTTCTCAAAATCCCCAGTGAACTTGAATTATTTTTTTTACACTTACTTAGTTTAATCAAAATACTCATTTCACAACCTCCAAAACATGCACAGCTCTGGTCCTATAGGGCCTTGGAGAGCAGAGTACAACACAGTCACTAATCCTGATGGTGACAGTCAGCATTCAATATTCAACCACTGTAATTAATAAAACTGTGCTGTTGCTATTTTTCTCTAATAGAGGATTTCCAAAAGCAAACTGCAGCAATAAATTACATCATTATAGCCTATACTATTGTTCTGTGAGGTAACAAATCTTGCAGAAAGACAATCAGCTTTGCTAGAGAAAAAAATACAGAGGACAAATCAGATGACTAGGACCTGATTAAAATTAATGTCAGTGTTACTTTTGTTTCCATTTGCTTGCTGAAATTCCCTCTCTCACCAGCGTCCTGGCTTGCTGATGCTCATGCTATGGTGCTGGTGCTTTAAATATTAGGCATGATTTGTTTCTGAGGGGAAAAACAATCTTGATAGGTTCACTGTCTGTGCTGATTTATATTGCCAGGCCCTGCAGTTTAACTATGGTCTAAAGCACACACCACAGCAATGGGGCCACTGCCACAGTGTAGAAGTTTTTGTCTGTTAATTCATTTAGCATACGTGCATCAATCTGGAGAGCTCAGGCATTGCAGAAAGACCTTTGCATACAGCCCCTCTAGCTTGGCAAAGCAGGTTTTGTTAGTAGCCCAAGCTTTGGTGTGGCCTTGGTACCCTTTGGATACTGGGATTACGAATAGATCAAATCCCATCACCACTGCTGCTCCCCATGTCTTTATAGCAGCTGCTGCACAGGCAAAGATAAAGAGCCAGAAGCACGGTGCTAGCTTTCTCCCCAGGACTGTACTGAACCCTGTCCTAGGTTTTAGTGTTTTATCTCCCTCAAGCAGAACTACTGAGTTTGAAGTACAGATTCCTAATGAATTCCGTGACAAACATCCTCATTGATGAGAGTCTGGCTGGATAATGAACTGTAAACTGAAAACAGAGTAAGGCAAACATGCATCTTATAGCAAACCGAAGGTGAAAAGTTGCTGGGTTTTTTAATGCTGGGGGTAGCTCATTATAACACTGAGGCTTATAAAAGTCCTGGTGATTTTTTTCCCCATGCTCACTCATTATCTTACGTTACATTACAGCCTCTCCTTCTTGTCTAGGTAGTTTTGCTGTCCAAGCTGAAGCACCTTAGGACCTCATTAAATAGAGTCCAGCCTAAACAATTCATAATTCTGCTAGGTGAATATTCCACCTGATTGTGAAGAATGAGGTATTCCCCAGAAATATTAAAACTCTCTTTACAGATCAAAACAATCATTAGAAGCTGTCAATTAAGAGAAATTGTTCTGTTTTTCAGTATGGGTCACAGCTAACCCACTTAATGCTCAAGTTAGCTGAGCAACTGCTGTGTTTGCAAACATACCTGGTCTGCTCTGGCAGACACTGTTCAGCCTGTCATCTCTTCTAAGTGACAGCATAAGAAGGTGGAGGCCATTTACTCTCTAGGGCAAATCACAAAAGTTTGTTGTCTGGAATAAATTTGGGCAGTGCCTGGAGGTGTATTTATCAGTTAAGTCAAGACAATGGCTTGTTAGCTAAAGCTAACGAGAAAGCACTAGTTTAGATTAAAATTAGTGTATTAACTTCCATAGAAGAGGGCATAATCTAGGAATCGAGACTGCTGAGTTCAACTCCCCTTCCAGCTCTGCCAGCACCTCACAAACAAAGTTGTGCAATGTTCTTCCATCTCCCTTTACATTCTTCCAAATCCTTCACAGCAGAAGTACAGGGCTGCAGAATATTCAGAATCAGGCATAGCTTTTGCCTCCCATCACTGGCCATGGGCGAACTCTAGTCAAAATCTGAATTGCTTAATGGAAGCTACAGTCTTACAAATTAGTAACTTCTCTGCCTTTAAATTCCAGTTCTGTTTCAGCTGTAAACTTTTGAATCTCAGCCTCTGAAACTGGTCTCCTGCTCCTGCTGAGCCGTGCTTCTCTGCCCTCTTCCATCTGATCTGGCAGCAAAGGCAACAGGGGAGGGCACATAGGATGAATACAGTCCTGAGCAGCTGCAGCATCAAAATACACAGCCCTGGAATGTCCTTCTCAAGCACTATCATCTGGGTCCAGAGCTCACTTTCTGCTGGTTCATTGTTATGGCTCTGCACAGTTTCTGCTCACATGTGTGTGGCAGCTGTGAAATTGCCTTTGTGGTTATGTTAAACATTCAGAATTTTAATCAGCTGTCACTTCAATTATAAACTGCTATTTAAGATGTCTTCTTCTGATGGAGTAGTATCACAAACCTGAATCCACACTTAAAGCAGTCCCAAAGTCTTGCCCAGTATATCACAAGAACAAAAGAATCTCCAGACTTCACGTGTTACACAATGCAGCGCCACAAACCAGTAACAAAATTATCTGCAGCAGAATGTGGACTTCACTCAGGCTAACTTGCAATGCTGAGAATCGGCATAGAAGCATCTGGCTGTCTCCATGCAGCCCTGCACTGTGCCATGATGTCAGAAGAAAGAGCCCATGACAGTACTCTTCTAACATGCACAAGTGATCAGCATCAAGCATGGACTGGCTGGGGGATCTCGAATCTCTACGCCTGCTACTTTGGGACAAAAGTGTGACCCTATGTCCCAGTGTCAGCTGCGCTGTCCCTCCTTTCCCATTCACGGAGCTCAGTTTCACCCAACCTTGAACAACACCTTGACTCTCATCAGCTTGGCTTGCGGACCGAGAATTTTCTAGAGGTTTCTGACTTGTCTGTCATTTGTCTGTCCAGCATTTAGTGCTGTGAGACACTCCTCTTCGAGGGGATCATTTAGGTATTACCACAACACCAAGTGTTCAGTAATTAAGTTGCTGGCTGTCTCACTGCACATTCTTGTTCTGCAATTTTTCGTTTGGTTCGCAGGACTTCTCTCCTGCCGAGGCGGAAAAGCATATATATTAAGCCTCGTATTAATGTCTCTCTACTACAGGCAGGAAAATAAGCAAAGGAAACCAAAAGTTCTCTATATGAGAGAGTTCTCTCAAAATCTGGAAGCTAGCTGACCCTATCTCTCCTCAGCATTTTAAAAATCTCAAAGTAATCCATTCAATAGCATTGTCAGATAGGAGGGATGCTGGAAGAGGAAATTATACATATTGTTGTGCTGCATAGAAAATGACATGCAACTCGATCCAATGGCAAAATTAATTCCAGCCAGCTGAGATAGCCTTATTGATCCATTCTCATTTCCTGCAAAAGGTGGGACTGAATGTGATTGTAGTAAAGAAAAGAAAAACAGAAGCTAGAGGCAAAAGTGCAGGGGTTGTAGAAATGATGACTGGAACTTAAAAAGACTTAAATTGAGCCATTTTGAATTCCTTATGTTGCCATCTTCTGACCGATTTAAGATCAATGAACAACAGTTCATCCTTTTTTTGCTTTTGTTTCCTGATGGGCAGACTACAAAAAAGCCAATTCTTAACAGATAAGATTAATCGATATGCATTGCTAGTCATAGCTCAATGCACTACGTGACACAGCCAATTTATAAGCAGGTATGCAGGCTCCTGGGTTCAGCTGGTACAAATACACAGCAATGACACAAACTTTAGTGAAATTATATCCACCATAAATCTAAAGGAGGGAATGTTATCCTCGTTTAAATAATTGTAACCTGCCATGATGGAAATTGTAGGCATATAAGCGACCTCGGTACTGCTTCTCTCTTAACATCAGAAGATTGTAACTCTGGTCTTTCACGCAGAGCACTCAGTGTTGTAACTGAACTCTAAAATCTCTAAAAACTCTTAACTTCATGGTATTATTTAGGGCTTCACAGTTGAATTACGTTGTCCCAGTTAGCATTACTAATAGTAATAGGATAGTTTTACATCAAATAAATTTCCTTCAACTCACAGTGTTTATCTGATGTGATTCATAATTAAATAATCTGAGACAATACCTGTCAGCTGAAAAGTTTGATATGTAGATTATCTGTCTGTTATAAGCAAATCAGGAAAAGGATGCATTTATACAGCCTCAGATTTTATCTTCTGGAAAGCTCCTCAGTGCCTGTTGCCCCCTGCTTCATTCAAGACTGAAAGATTAACAGGAGTGAGAATTCTGCACTCCTGTGACCTTGAAACAGATAGAGCTTTATGGTCTGAAGTCACAGACTGTGCAGGGACAAAAACTATTTCTTTAGATCCGTATTTTAAAATGGTATTACAGGGCCTTCATTACAATGAAATACCTTAAAAAAACTTTACCTTAGGGAATGGCATACATAAATGTGTGTCTAAAACAAACATTGCTTTGGGAGCTAAATTTTCGATCATCTGTGTTTTAATGGAAAGCAAGTTAACAAGCATACATAAAAATGTGACAAAGCAGTTTTGGCTGAGTCACAGCTCTGCATCTTAGATGTCCATTCACTTATTCTGCATCAGAACTGTCAATACATTTGGTTCTGAATGTAAAGCAAGCCACATGCAAACCAAGCACTTCCTAATGAAACAACTTACCACTGAGCAAAAAGTATGTGTGGAATTGTACTGCCTAATGAGAAGCCGAGGAGAGTCTCAGCTACACATTACTGATGGGTTTGCCAGGGTACTCTACATAAAAACTCTGAACTTGGATTAACCAGCAGTTCACAGGATGCTATTATGCAAGGAAAAGATGCAGTTTACATCAGCAGAAAGGCAGGATGTGTAAAGACAGGTGATATCTTTTATGAGACCCATGGATCCAGCTGGGGAGAAAAGACAAACTTCTGAGTATGTGAGGTGTGAAACAGCAGCAACAACCTTTAAGAAATGCCTGAGAGCCATTCCAACTTTGATTTGCTCATAAGCAGTTATCAGTGGATTATTGAGCCTGATGAATGAAGCCTGCAAAACCCACTGAAAATTTAGTATTAGTGTTATTTTAAAGAGAAATATGCATGGATGAGCAGGTTGAATGGCTTCCCATGGTGAAAAATGTCATTTGGAGTAAATTCAGACTACAACTCTCAGAATAGACTCCTGACATTGGGTTTGTGCTTCAGCACTTTAAATATCTGGATTTCATGCAAGTCATAGTAAGAGATAAACTAATTCAGAGGGAGTTTATCCTGCTGTTGAAGGACTACTATTTCAGTTCCATATACAGGGACCCAGATGGTCTTACATAAATATTAAATCATTGATTCCCCATCTTCCTCCCATGAAGGAATTCTCCTTTAATATTAATGTGTCTTACTGGCATCAAACAATGAACTTATACACAGGTCTTCTACCTTGTTCTATCCCAAAGCAAAACTTAATAGTATTAAAAATACGTATTATCCATTTAAAGCATGAAAAGAAATCTCTTGCTAAATTTCCTAAAGCATGGTCTCGTGTTGAACACAAACATACAGACTTCTTCAGTGGGATTTGTGTGTGTGTGTGTGCATGCTACAGATGTGAACAATTTTGGGTTTGTTTTTTAATCTAGTAAAGTGGCAAAATCAATATAGTTGGCTACATTTGCTCATGACAGGATAGAAATTTGAGGAAAATGTGGAAAGTAAGTTAAGCACCTTGTACACCTTAATTGGCAAGTTCTGAAGTTACTTGTGATTAATTGAGGAGGTTTCCACAAGCAGCTTAGCAGATAATTAATTAAGCTCCTATGAAAGCACTTTCCTCATTGATCCTGCAACAAGTAACATGAAGTAAAAAATGCCAGAATAGGGCACAACTCAGACAGTAGATTTTCTCTACCGGAAGATTAAATCTTTGGGGTAGATTTTTCCTGTCAGCAGACAGTGGGATATATTTTCTGTTTTGCCTTAAGAAATATTTTTATTTTCTTATTTAACTCTCCTACTTTATGAATTTTACAATCCCATTTCTGTAGCTATAGTATTTCGCAGCTGTTGTGATTTAAGTGAGTCGAGATCTGAAGGAGGGATTGTGTGCCTGAAAGAGCATCTATCTTTCTCCATCTGTATCAGATGGTCTAACAAATGACATTACCTCTTTACAAATCTTGCCTCAGTTAATTCTTGCTATTCAATGATGGAAATATAACATATACATTTAATCTCATACTTTGAGTGAGACATATAGAATCTCATACAGCCTGCATGAAAGACAGATTGAGTGGATGGTTGCACCAAGTGCCATACTCAAGAGTTTGGTAGTGAGAGGACTACATAAGTCTGACTAGGATCTATTTTTGATGCATCACTCCCCACAGTACTTACTTAACTAAATTTCTGGTATGTGAGAGTTAGAAAGCAACAGAACCAGTTAGAACATACATTTTCCTAACTTTTCTGACTCATTTTTCTCTCTAAATACCTTGAAGGGTGAAATGTCCCCCAAAATTACTCAGATTAACTTCTGAGCTCAGGAAAAAAACATACTTACCTCAAATTTGCCCCTCATTTTTTGTGGGAAAAAGTTATTACACTTATTCTCAGCCCAGTACTTTTGATATCTCTTGCTCCTTTTATTTCACTGTAACAGCATCACTGTGTTGTTTCTTACTTGTATACACTATTTAGTGCAATAGTCAGAATAGTTAAGCACACAGAATATGGATTCTACTAAAACCCTCTCTTCTGACTGTATGATGAATTTCCACTGATTTTTCAGCAGCTGTATCCTACCACTTGCTCCACTGATCCAAGTCCTATAAGGCTCTTCTAAAATTCCAGGCTCAGTTCTTCCTGACAATGTCAATTCTTTAATCTCTTTCATTCCAAAATACTGTAGCAACAATTACACTAACCTTTTGAAGACCCACTTGTTTTTCATCGTACTACTTTTTTTTGTAATGCAATCAGGCATAGGGCAATAAAAGATATGTGATCTTTCTTCCTTCATAAGTTTGGAATGGCTCACATGAGACATGCTTTACTCTATGAGTCAGAGACAACCTTTATGTTATACTCAAACCAAGCAAAAGTTTGCTGGTGTCATTCTCCAAAGACTGACTAAGAAGCCCATCAGACCAATAGCAGAGACTCAATCAGATCCTACATCCTAATCCAGTACAGTATCTTTGGGCAGCTCCTTCTTTCCCCCTTTCTGGCCACCTTTAAAAATTCTGAATGACAGGTTTTACTTTTCATGTTAGCAGTTTTGCTGTAGGAACACTCCATGCTTAAATCAACAAAATCTACTTTACCCTCTTCAGGATTATAAAACTCACTTGCTGATAAACATTGAGATCTAATTTCTGTGCACAATAATGCACTGTTGCTTTACAGCATGCAGCTGAGATAAAGAGTATGGTCCAGCTTCTCAGCAGATACAGTATCACCCTCTCTCTTTTCAGTGTGACTCTTGTTTCTGAACAGGAGAACTGCCAGGTAATCAGCTCAGCTAGAGATTAATGCCTAAATGAAGAAAGCACCCTGGCTGGATATGCAGTGTTAGCTGTGTTAGAAATTTCCCTTTATCTACTAACATCATGCTAGCAAAGCCAATTTTGCATTGGTATCCCATCCGACTGGATTCTGTTAACACAGTATATTTTGGCTCCAGCCAAGTGTTATCACAAGGTACAGAAATGAGATAAACAAACACAAGAAAGCTTTGCAAAGAGAAAGGTTTAATGATTTCATTGTTTGAACCCTTTGCACATCCCAGAGTGCTAACGGTACATCTGTTGGGAATAAAGAATCTCACCTTATATGATTTACACAACACTAAATTCATTCATTTAGACCTCCAGTTCTTAAAGAACACTTGTAGGTAGATGAATTATAATCTAGAATAGACACAAGTCCGCAAGTAAATCTTGAACCTTCTATGCAAGTGCAAAGGCATTAGACCCTGATATAAGATATTAAAAAAAAATCGTGATTCCCTCAGATATGGAATACGGGGAAGCTGACAAATTTTTTTCAAGAAATGAACAACAGGATGTTAAGTCTGCCAGCGGACAGATGTCTATCATTTGGTACTGGAAGGCATCTATCTCAAAATAAAATCTGACCACAAAAGCCTTCTTTATGCATGTTCTCAAGTCTTTAGAGGACAGATGGTCAAATATGTATTCCCTGTTCAACTCCACAGGTAATGAGGACAATTATTTCTCTCTCAGATCTGGAATGTAGCATAGGCTTTCTGCTGACTTAAGAGACTTTGGATCAGGAAATTGCTGGGCATGACCTCATTTGATATAAGCAGCAATTTTTCTCTTCAAAGGGGAAGAATATATTGAAGACTAGGACTTCCAGGAAATAATACTCATCTAATTATCTGCTTCAAACCACTAAACACTGTTTGAAGAAAAGACTGCCAGAATTTCACCACCAAGATTATGCACAGGAGAGGCAAAATTCACAAGTGGGATGGATATGTCTAACTCTTCTTCCAAAACCTGAGCTCTAACACTGACTGATGGCAGCATGTGCAGTTCCTCTATTAATTGTCACTTGGTCCTGTTCTAGGTAGCTGGCAGCTCTGTGCTTTTACCTTTCCAGATGTTTGGCAGGACTTCCAAAATAAATGCTCAGTGCCTACTTCATCTGTAAGCATGGAAAAAGTTCTCAGCATGTACCTAAATCCCACAGAAAATAAAATGCCTACCTAAAAACAGTGCACCTGAGATATTGGAGACTTCAGTGAAATTTCTTGTTTGCTTGACTTGGAGCAGGAATTTAATCCTAGGTTGTTCATTTGCAGGAGAGGGCCCTAACTGCTATGTCTCAGTGCTCCCACTGTCCCAGCCTTGCTTTGCAGAAGTAGTTGTATCTTCACTGGGCCAGAGAAAGAGAAGGAGACACCGCTTCTATAAATCACACGTATGAGCCTTGTAAAGACAGGCAACGGATATGATTTCACGGGCAGGTAGGTAGCCCACAACTGGTGCTACAACACTGAGCAGAGCAAGCAGATTTTAACCCAAGGCATTTTTCCACATGAAAGTCTATACTTCTTTTTTCTTAAATATATTATTGAGGCTATTATTATTTTCTGTTTCTTCCTTGAAACCACAGGTTCTTGCACTATTAGGGGAAAAAGCCAGCAAAATTAGTATCAGCCTCAGCCTACTAAGGACCAAGCAACTTAGGCTTTAGCAGAAGGCGCTCGGGGCCCTCTAAAGTTACTCTACAGCTTGCATTTAATGGCAATTAGAAATGGGAAGGTAAATCTCCTTGGCTTTGTGTTACCAGCTGGTAGCCTGGAGGGAACCATGCATGACAGAAATTCAGGATTTAAAGTCTGAGAGCGATTTTTAAAGTGGCAGCATCCCTTTCCTCTGTGTTAAGTTTACAAGAACTGAAATTGTGTGATAAGTACAGACCATTAAATGAAGGCATGATTTTAGCAAGTAGTCCTATCGAGCTATAAAATGGAGAGGCAGGGCAGAGAGCACTTCTTTGCAAGTCTATCTGAGGCCTGGTATATGTTTTCTCAGACCACATACAGATCGGATGGAGCAACATGCTGAAACAGTTTCTTACCATCGCCAATGGAACTATTCCAACAAGATCCTTCTGGCAGATGAAGATTTCAGACAAGGTTATGTCTGTTGTCCCCTTCCGAGGGTATTCCACCTGCCAGGTGATGGGCTGCGTTCCAGAAAGGCTGCTGAAACTGGCTATTTCAAAGTTCATCTGCACGACCTCATTGAATAAACTGTTACTTCTGAAAAAAGGAAAACAGGGAAAGGGAAGAGCTATTACTTTTGCTGAAGAAGGCAAATGAAGTGAATCATATTAGCTACTGGCAAATGCAGCTATTTATATGCAGGTATAACACGAGGCCTTTTCCAATCTACAACTTCCTTCAGAGCATGCAAACTGGAATTATTCAAAATGGCTCTTAATATGAACTCTATGTGGAGGGATAAAATCCAGGATATTCTACCTGATGAAAGCAAAATATACTTGTTCCATTACATATTTTTTATGATTTTGCAAGTACAATTCAACCCTACCGCAAGATGGTTTTGACCCTGATCAACCAAAGTTAAGTCCAGTGCAGCTCATGAAGACTGAAGAGCCCCGAATTAGTGCAGCCAAAAAAGAAAAACAAGATTCATTGTATATATCCACCATCAAAATCACTTATATCCTTAGCAATGAAACTCAGTGTAACTGAAGTTCATATATGCTGCATGGAAGCCATTAAAAAAATAACATGATTAAATGGCAAAATTACAAGATCAGTTTAACCTTAGAGGTATGCTCTGGAAATTAAAAACCCATGTAGCTGAGACCAAATAGAAAGAACAAAGCTATAGCAGGTAAAATATACTATGAAGTCAGGAGGCATAAGATAATTTGAATAACCAACATGAAAAGACATGCTGAAATTCTTTCCCTTGCATTAAATTTCTTTAACTACATCAGAAATAAAAAGAATACGTGAAAGAATTTGCCAGACTATCTGCGCTAGTTTAATTAAAAAAAAAAGTAAAAATTATTTGCATGAGAAATTATACATTAACTTTTCTGGAACTTTCCAAATGTCTTTCCACAATGTAGAAAGTCTTACTATTTCACAGAATATTACTTTAACCTAACCCTACACTGTAATAATTTTAAAATTAAGAGAAAGACAGACATCTTCCTAGCTTCAGTAACCCAGTCCCAGCTTCATCACACCTTTGGATGCATTCATCACATAACAGCTTCAATTTTTCCTCTTTTTTTATGTATAGTACACGAAGGCCCGTTTCTCAGAAAATCCATCAAGAAGTGATCATGTACAAAGCACTTATATTCTCAAGTGCTAGACTTTCTTTTTACCTCTGAACAGAAATAATCATTTTTTATTGCTTAAGACATATTCTGTGCTTTACTTTGCATGATTACTTTGAAAGCAAATGCATTCCCCTGATAATTATTATTTTGATGATGGGTTTTCATTTGGATGGCTTACTCTGAAAACTCTTAATACTGCCTAATGTTTTAAATTTATTTCCTTGCTGTTTTCTTGCTGTGTCAAAGGAGAGACGTTGTAATACTTCTGCAATAGTGGTGTACTTCCTCCATGCATTTAAAGAGTGATATTGTGTAGTAATGCAATAGATGGATGGGTTTAGCAATTCATAACTCAAGACCAGCCTATTCTCATTTGAAGAGTTCCTACTAAATAAATCTTACAGCTTGTAAATACAAGGCAACTGTGATAACTGTAGTTTACATGCTTCTGAGACATCTTAAAATGAATACATACTAGATTGAACTTTGTAATTTATTTGAAATCATGATTATATGCAAAGATACCTGAATCACCTGAGCTACAGTGTTCATTTACCTGTTAAAGACACCATTATGCCTTAGATTAAGGACACCCAAAATGCCGTTATTTTCACCATTTCTAGATCTGATGCTTAGTAACTGACAGAGAAAAAGTTTTTACATGTGATTGACTAACGCAGTGCTTTCACTTACGCTAAACAGAGAATAAATTTTTGCACACATCAAAGCTGTTCTAAGAGACAATATATGTCAGAAAAGTTTTCCTGATCAAGAAGTCTACACTTCTCTAAATAGCCTCTGAGCACATGTGAAATGTGTAGCTTTACAACAAGAGCCCCACAAATCTACCAGTAGGATCAGAGAGGTCTAGGTGGGAAGCTGTAGGTGGGAAAGAGCTTATTTCTAGCCAGCCCAGGGATTCCTGATGCATTGACTTAGGTGAGGGCTGATCACCTCCTTCTGGCTCCCAGCTCTCGATTCACACCTAATTTTCCCTGGTCCTTCAGACAATTTCTAAGAGTTGCCTGGTGTTCTGCTCATGAGCTGTCCATACTGCTTACCTGCAGCACATACTCGAGCCTGGGTTTGAGCTACACAGGGGAAATACCCAGAACAAAATCTTTGGGAATCCTGTTTGTATGTAGCATTTCATGGTACACTTAACGGCAGTGTCGACAGACCACAGCCTGCTGTAGCTGGCCGTATCTAGGTATCCACACACTTTCGTAATGATGTCCTATAATTGAAAACGGGAAGTACGAAGTGACCACATCTTTTCTACATGATTTCTGAGATCACCTGCAGCATGAACCTTAGTTCAGGCTGGCTACAGTTAGCATGCACGCATGCAGACATGTTCGGGAAATTCTCCAGGGATCATGTTGCAGGCAGGGACCAGTCAGCTCTCAGCATAGACATAGTTTCTTTAAGTTACTGTCTCAGTATTCCTATTCCATATTTCATACATGTATATATATCCTGTAGTTTACATGTGACGGGATTCTTCTTTTATTCCAACCTAATAATATGTAGAGGACTCTTGTACATCTTTTGGATTTTATATTTTAAGTCCATGATGCTCAATGACTTTGATTATCGCAATCAAAGAAAATGTCAACATTTTTTCATCTATTATGCACACACATACACATTTGGAGAACTACATGGCAAATTGCATAACTTTAACGTAAACTGCACTTGACTGCTATTGCCTTAGTTGCATTCTCAGCAATATTATCTTCACCGGAGCCACAAATAGCCTGTATCTCTAAGAAGCACTAAACTCCATCATAACCAAGTCTGACATAAACTGAATTCCTTCCTCCCAAATGTAGAATTATCAGAATCACTCCTCTGCCACTGACAGTTACATCTGCCACTGTGTGATCTTCTAGGACTAAAATGGGGGACTTACTGTCCATGCTCTATTTATATACCATCTGTTGCAGTGGGGCTTGAGGGTCATACACTCCTAAATTTCTTCTTTGTTCCACTGTAGACATAGCTGTCCCAGTTTTGCACGTGAGGACTGAAGGAGAGGCTATATGACAAACACAAGGTCATATGGAAGACTGGGACAGGGTAAGGAACTGATCTGTGCTTTTCCAAATCTCTTGTTAACCACTGGACCATCATTCCTGTATCGATGGAAATGGGAACCATAGCACTTGATTCTATAATCTTAAATGGTCTTCAGTGTATGCATCTTAAATTTCAACATCATTTTGTACATGAGGCATATTTTTGATAATTGATAAGCTATTCTATGAAAGAAGTCACTGCTATCACCATTTACAACACTGCCTCAAAAACACCTGCTTAATTTGGATTTCCAGTTCTCACTGAGCACTTGGTATCACTCATTGAGCTATTTCAGCCCAGTTTCTTCTTGACCCATGACAAAGATACGTTGCTTCTGCCCAAGATAATCAAGCTCTAGTGGTGGAGAGATAGAAAAATCGTATCAAAATTCTTCTACAGAATTCAGTAAAACATGGCTAAAATGTTTCTTCTCTAAAATGTGTGATGCAAAAATGTCCAAAAATATGCATGGTATAAGATAAAGGTTTTATTGGCACTTTCTCAGGATGACCTGCATAATTATTTCAGTGCCTGTATTTGTAAGTAATGCACCCATCTCCCTCCATAGCGATAAAGCCTTTATACAATGTCACACTATCATCAGTTTCCTCCTTCTCTCTTCACACAGAAGAAACAGAGAGATGATCAACAGCTGGGAAAGCATCCACTTGAAAAAAAATATGCCTTCAGAGATGTGTAATGGCTGAGAAAAAAACTTCTCATGAAGCACATTTAATGTTCAGAGCTTGTTCACTGACTGAAACAGCAATTCCTTAATATCTAACATTTAGAAGTGCTCAGCAGCTGGAACAGCAAGTAATTATAAAACTTTTCTAAAGTACACAGTACGCAGTGATTACAAATGAAGCTTCATGAAGGCAGGGCTTCTAAGGAATTGCTCTGGGGTGGATATATGAGTCTAATTTGATTGGATTGAGAGTTCTCCTGGGCCAGTTCACTCCTTAGATTTATTTTAATTTATAAATATGCTAATCATTCAGGGCTAGACTGGACCGCGCGCTTGCACAAGGGAGTAAGGACTCCCTTTGATCTGCTAAACAGCCACTCTGCTCTGGGTCTGAGCACACAGGCATGAGTGAGGAACACTGAACCCATAGTTATTCCTTTGCTGGAGCAGATGGGCAATGATTAGGTGCTACTTATTGGTTACAGCAGCTGAGCCAGCAAGTTAGTGATGGGGTTAGTAATTTACTACTGGCATAGGCTAGCAGTAAATTACTACCCCAGGAGAATGAAGAGGAACTGTGCTGCAGAGCTGTGTGAATGCTTCTGAGGAGCAGAGTTTTAGAAAAAGAAGGTGGAACAGAAATACTCTGTTAATGGAAGATAATTAAAAATGCATAAAAGACAAAACAGAAGTGGAATGCCATGGAATTTGCCAGCTTTTGCCAACTATATGGACAGAACACACACTTTTTGATACCAGCTAGTGTTTATTTAACAAGGATTCTTGACTTTAGAATATTTTTGAGTATGATATTAAGCATTCCTTAGCAACTATTTATTGATCATTCAAACTTTCAGTGCCCTGAGAAATATCTACCCTTGGAAGGAGATTTTTCTCACATGGATACCCAGGACTGGCTGTAGCAAAAGCTGTACTTAGCCCTCTTTCCAACACAGGGGCTTTAAAACATGGTATCATGTATACCCAACCCACATGTAAGCCCATGGATAGACTCACAATGTCGGTAATACCACAGATGTTAGAATGCAAAACAGATTCTGTTTCTCTGCAGTGGTCTAGGAAGAGGTGGAATGGTGTTAAACTTGTCAACGCTGAAACGGCTTGTACTGGCCAGGCATGGCGAGGGCTCAGCGGAGCCCAGAAACGGTGAACCACAGGCCCAGTGCTGCAAAAGCTTTCAGAGGGTACAGTGGGAGAAGGAAAGCAGATAATTACTAAGAAAAGCAGTGCAGAGATCTCAGCTGATGTAAGATCCATAAACAGAAATCTTTGTTGAATGCCTGCGTACATGCGTAGACCAGGAGTCTCTGATGAGAGATTTCAAAGTGTTGGGTTATTGCTCTGAGTAATAGAGCAGTTTCGACTCTTAAATGAGTGAATCTTAGGACTGCTATGGGCTAAATCAATAATTTCGATTTATTACAGTGGCTCTCAAAAGAGAAATTTTAAAAAGCCTAGATTAAAAACATTTTTTAGCCATCCTTTATTCCAACCGATTTTTACTGAAAGTGCCCGGGGATCTGAGAATACTTTGACCTGCTGAAAATTTAGCAACTCTTTTCCTCTTTAATACTATCCAGTTTGACAGTGACATCTTAATGCAAGATCAGCGCTTAGTCAATGACATAAAAAATTGAAAAGAGTACAAACCCCATTATTCCTCAGTTACATTGCACATCTTACCCTTCACTAAAATTAATGTATTGAAGTATGTTACTACCATGTACAAACTCTCATCAGAAGCCAAGGGTCAAACTGAACCCCACAGCAATCTGTACTTCAGCCCACTTAGATGTATACACCAATGCCTGTTCCCATCTTGGAAAAGACTATAATGGGGTACAGGCCATATGTTCCTCTATTCCCGATATTTTCAATTTCTTGCTCCTCCTGCACCTTTTCCTAGCCACATTTGATAACTGGGCCATCTTCAATGGACACACCCTAGGATCAGGATGAATCACAGCAATTTAAGAAAAATTAACAAACACAGAGATTAGAACCTGATCTGAAAAGTGTGACTGATGATGGCTTTAAAGATGATGAAATTATGTGGGCAGCTCTTTACACATCAATTCACTTACATAGTCAGCACTCAGTGCTAACAAAAGGTGGGTCATTAGCAACCCAAGTTTCTTTGACTCAGTCACCTATGAGCTAAATTCTGTAATATCCACCACTGGGACCTTAAGCCATCCATTTCCCTTCTGAAACACGTGATCAAATGGAGTACAAATGCTTACTATAAGTTTCTTTCAGCAGGTCCTTAATAAGAGCTGTTACAAAGCTAATCCCTTTGAAAAAACTGTGGAAAGGATGTAGTAGTTAAAGAAGAATGCTAACTACTGGAGACAAAATACAGTTTAAATTTTTATTTTGCAGTATTAGCCTAGTTTTCATCTTTAAACCATAAAAACCAGCAGAGGAGAAAGAAAAGTATGATCTATTTTGACAATTAACAGATAGGTAGGACATAATTTCATGGAAAACTACCACATTAAAAGTATTATGAAGGTCTTCAAAGGAAAATATCCAAGGTATAACTTAGCAAACTCTTGAGCAACATAACATAATATACACGTATATCTTCAAAAGAATGATATAATGCTGTACTTGATTTTTTCATACAGTCCAGATGAGAGTTAGATTGGTTAATAAGGTTTCTTAGCTTTCTTGTCATAAACTGTGATATAAAACATAGCTTTTTGATTAAGGTATTGGACTGAGACAGGAAATCTCATTTCACTTCCCAGCTCTTCCACAGCATCTTTTAATGACCTCAGGCAAGACATGAAAATACAGATACTTACAGCTAAAACAAAATCAATAGGAATTAGGCATCATGGAGCTTTAAAAAACCTCTGGTGTCTGTCTGCTACTTTAGGCACCTGAATGCGGTACCTTTATCATGTTGGTCCTGAGCCCCAGGATCTCAGCTGGGTTCAACCACATGCCAGGTAGGAAAGAGTCAGAAGACCACTCATGGTTCAACTACTGCATTATGCTGACAGCTCCCACTTGCGAGGGAAATTCTTAGCTGATGAAATATGCATTGTCTAGGTAGCATAAGGTAGAGAGAGCCTGGGGTATGATCTTTCTGTGCCTTTATTTCCCAGCTGAACAAGGTGAATAATAATTTTTTTCTTCTAGTCTCAGAAAAAAAATTAAGAGTAGGCAGTGTCTATCTGACTTCTCTGTAAAAGCCTTGCCCACAGATGCTAATCTTGGTGATGTTAACCGCTATCCTATAACAAACAGCAAAAGTCATGTTGTTAATTAGAGTACAGAAAAACAGAAATGCTCCTTTCTTGGACAGGCAGAAAGCTGAATGAGATAGTCCCTAAAGGAGGGAGACCTGACTGGGGATCACAATAACTTACCAATTCCTTTTATGCAGGATATTTTTTTAGGGTCACTAATCACCGATAAATGCTGCAGTCAAGATAGCAGGCTCATTAGTCTTCTCTGATACTACGACACATCCAGGCACAAGGTAGATGAGATTGATTTTTCCCTTTTCCCAAAGGAAGCAGGCATGCGACCCTCTGCCTCAGTCTGGTGCCATCGTGTAAAGGCTATGTGCAAAACCCCGTATGAGCTATCATCATCTCCCACCTTTATTTCATTTTCCATTCAGTTTGCGTGAGATATTAGTCTGCTAATGCCTTCATTATAATTTCAGATAACAAAATACATAGGCAGATTGGTCAAGAAATAAGCTTTCACAGTGATTCATCATTTCTTCCTGCCTCTTGAGAAGGACATTTTCTACTTAGTATTTATTCAGCCCTGGAATCTCTCCAGAATCACTGTAAGTAAGCAGTATTTTCCTCTTTTGGAGACAGCAAATATGTAAGCACTGAAAATCTTCCAAGGAACATCACTGGAAAGGAGAACCTGAGCAGAGATTTTCAGAGAGATTCACTCCAAACGCAGTGTTTTCAAATAGAGAAAGGAAGTCAGAATCATTCCGATCATCAGCATTAGATTATACGGCTCTTTCATCTTGCTAAAAGCAGCTAGATGAGGTCAAATACACAAAATCATGTTTTATCATTCACTTTTAATTGCTTACTTTAATAGTTTGGGAGCAGGCAATGAAACATATTCAGAGACAGGAGAACACCTTTGAAAAAGCAGCCTATATAACATTTTCTGTTTACAAATATCTTGCATGTGTGTTTTATTACATTTATAAGCAACAGTACCCCTGGAATTGATACAGAACAAGGTACTCTGTTTACTAAATCCATTTAAGAATTGGACAGACTCAGCCTCCTCTTTCAGTCTCCACTTGTGTCTGTCATTCATACCAAGCCCTACTTGCAGAAACTACAATGCAGCATGACTCAAGAGACAGGTGCCCGATTCCTTGAGCATGCACTCCCAGGTGCCAAGCTGGTATTCTCCAGGGGGATATAAAAAAAATCAAGGTACACACAATTAGCAATGAGATTTTGAAAATATGGTCAAAATGGCACAGAGATGTAGAAGGGTCTGGTTACTAGAGTAGCCCCAAACAGGCTATCCCTTCCAGTGAAGATGAGTCAGTTGCTGTTGACATGACCAGTTGATTTCTGTAATAAGTGGTTACTAATACTGGACTGTGCCAGACACTTGTGATCTGTTGTGCCCTCAGATGGCACACTGATCAAAGAAAGGGATGCAGCCTAACTCCTGATTGCTATGCATAATATCCCTCCAGGTACTGCTCATGAAGATGTAAATGTATCAGGCATTTGCACCTGCTTTGAAACAAACTGAAGATGCAACTGCATTATGAATCAGGTGGCAAGACAAATCACATTTATATGTAACTGCATATGTAAATCAGATGTGTGATATGCACATCTGATTTTCAAGTCAGGTGTCTTCAGATTCCAGTTCCTACAGTTTTTACTGTGGGTTTTTTTTAATGCTCTGCTAACATGTCTGCTTTTGGGCTATGCTTGAAACTCCAAAAAAATTTGTGAATAAAGATCCCTGTTCCTTTTCAACAGGGTAGCTGCACTTGTCTCCTGGAAAAACGCATAGAAAGTTAACCATTCATTAGGCATATAAAGTTGATAAAATATCTGCATTTCGTAGAGGCAATGGATGTAAAGAAAGTACACATTTAATGGCATAGAAAGGGAAAAAAATAAGTAAGTGTTGAATATTATGGTGAAACAATGAAGAAAATAACATACTACTAAAGTAGTTTTTCAAACTTGCTGGCCATGAACAAAGTTCACGGGGCAAAGAAAAGCCAAGCTGATGGGTGACAGCCCCATGCTCTCCCCTACATTCCATTTGGGAACGATGGCAGCTTTTCAAGTTCAAGTGCACAAAGAATGTAAAGGGATTTTTCAGATCAGAAGCAATGATCAACAACAGGTTGGTGGCAGCTATCTGAAGAGACCTGCAATTTAGCTGAAGAGCTTTTCTAGGTGTCTGTGAAGCTGCCTGAATAGAGTAAAAGATCTTGAAATGAGCTGTGTCCTTTGAGAAATAAGCTCAACAGCTGCAATTTCATCACAGAGCAAACTCAGTTTGTGTGGAGTCCCTCGGACTAGAAGCTGCAGGGAATTGAATAATACTGTGTACAATCTAGAGCTAGAGAATATCAGCCTGGGGAAGGTGGAGAAGCAGTTTTATTTCCAGAAAGTCAATATATTTTTGCAAGCTTCACTAAGGAGCAGTCTGCAAGCAGGAATATATTCCTCTTCCTCAATCTCAGGTCATACTTCCTGTCTCAGACCGTATTATTCCCCTTATTAGTATTTGTAGAATATATGTTATACTCTTTTAATCCTACTCTTCTCTTGTAAATTCTCTTTAATGTTGTACACTGCTCACATGGTCTTTAGTATGGTAAAATACAATTAGGGTAAAGCAGAAACCCAAACTAGTCTAAGGAAAATTAGTTTGAGCAGTTAAAAGTAGGATAAATATTAAGCTGAGCTGAAACTCTATGTAAATGGGAATGATATAGGTGAAAACTGACAGGAAAGCAGGGTCAGATATAGCAGTCTAATTTGGATCTACTGATTATTTGCTGGTATACTTACACTTCAGGACACTGTCCTGGACAATTGTAAAGACTGGTCCACTCTGAATACAGATGTCCAAAAGTTATCATCACAGTGCTGAGTAATATTTTGTTCTTTCACAATCGCTGTAAACTGCAACTATGCAGTATGATCTTGCAAGGTCAAACTTGCAAAGGAACATTTTACCATATCTTAGCATAGCTTTGCTGCAGTGCATTTAGAGTTTATAGTATAAAACTGTGACAAGCACTGTAAAACCAAGGCTGTGCATGGAGAAGTGTGAAGGACAGGGGCGGAGGGGGGGCAGTTTTGAGAATACGGCTCACATTAAGCTTTCCATCCCTCAATTCACTATTTTGGCATCATCAGGCTGGCCTTTACATGGTGACCATAAAAAAAAAGGTTTAGATATCCAGGAAGAGCATGCATTTAATGCCCCTCAATGTACATCATGCATGCAGCTTACCAAATCTGTCCTCAAAAGATAGGAAAGTAAAAAACCCCAACTCAAAGCCAGAAAAGTGTAGGATAAGGTACACAGAGAAATCCACTGAGATGGGGAAAACAGTAAGGCAGCACATCTGACACTGAGTAACATCCAAATACTCCACCACAGGGAGGGAAGTTTCCTAAAGTAAGATAGAAGAAGTACAGGTTAGACAGCAATAAAAAGGGAAGTTTTAGCCTTTTCTCTCTTTTTTGTTCCCCTGAAGGGGTAAAGGGAGAGAGGAAGCTGCAGGAGCCATCTTAGACAAAGAATCTCCATTTTGAGTGCACAGTGGAAAATCCTAAAATGCCAGCAGTGGTTGCTAGGATGTTTTATTCTATTTTCCCTTTCATTTCTTCTTCCCTGTCTGTTTTCCCTTTCTTTTTCCCTTCCCCTTCTTTCTGCACGTTTAAAACAAAAATGCGTGATAAGACAGCTGATGCTAGTGAATATCCTGGGGAAATTAGACAAAAATGTGACCAACTTCTTCAGTCTGCAGTTATAAACCAGCTCTTATTCAACTTTACAAAAATCATGGACCCCAAGGCTTTCAGCATCTGTAGTTCTGGAATTCTTATGGACAAACCTTTATTCTACAGTTTGTAAAGCAAAGCTTAACAACACTGCTTTCCTAATACCATCCACAGCTCTCACTCATTGTAAATTTAAAAAGAAGCTTATTAAAAGCGGAACCAACATAAATATTGGAGGTAGATCCATTACATTTCATGATACAGTTATTTGGTGGCTAACTCCAGTAGTTCACTTCTGTTCAAGGATAATAAAAGGAAAAATGTCCCCATGACATTCAATGGCAGAAATGTCATTGCTGAAGTGCCTATGATGTGCAATTAACATTTTTAAGGAGGCATTTGAAAGGATACTGTCAAGGCTGATAGATTTGAGATTACACCAACTATCTATGTTTGGATTTCTGCATAATTCAGCATCTCCCTAGCAAGTTCACCCTTTCACTTCTGTATATTTATATTTTTCTTTCTCCTTATGTCTACTGTATTGAGGGTACTATATGTATTTATGATTGACTTCTCACCCATCGCAACATTATAATGTTGTGTTACAACTGCAATCATCAAGAGTTTCTATCCAAAAAGTTTTCATTCTTTTAATGTTCTGCTTTCCTCAAGCAAGTTGTAATTTTCACAACAAAAAATATTTAATTTTGGAGCAAAAAAGTAACTTGTGGAGCAAAAACAGTTTGGTGTTAGGATGGAGTTAAAAAAAAAAAAAAAGTAATTTTGTGTTACTAATGAAGATGTTGTCACTAGCAGGATGGAGACTTCGGGTCTAGACTCAGCATGTTTGTGCAGAAAAAAGAAGTCCTGGAGCTTTGTTTCTTGGCAGTCGTATCTGACACTTCTGCTTAATAGAATTAAAAAGCAGGAAAATACAGAAGATATTTGCTATAGCAGAAAAACTGTCTTTAAGCAAAATGTTCATCGAAGTTTCTAGGAGATGCCAGCTACTTTTTAAAGATTTCATTGGACAACAACTGAATGTTTGTATTTGCAGCTAAAATGTTTCTTCTAAGAGCTGATAGCAGACATCAGTTTTCAGGCAGAGTGCAGACGTTCCTGTCTGACTGTCAGGCACATGAAGAGCAATGTGTCCTCAATATTTCAAGAAGACAAATGAAGGAGACGCGATCCTAATGTTAAATGGCCTGTGAGAAAAGCAAGTGCCTACTCGACTGACAAAACACTTACAGATAAACTCCAAGAGCAACTTTGAAGTGATGACTCTGATGTCTCTGGTTCTGTCCAAATCGGGGTTTTTCCCTACAGCACCTCAATTAGAAAATAGCTATGTCTAATTTGTTGGGAAGTCTCAGTTTCAAATTTACTAAATCTGGCCCTGAGTCAAAGCAAGAAATCACAATGGATTTGGATGAGGCTTTTGAGAGATGTCATGCTTTATAGAGGTGACTTTCCATTGCTGGGAAAAAAAATTTCTTCTTAACCTGACCCCCAAGAGGAGTGTAGGAGTGCTAGGAGGAACCATAGGCTGCATGATATCAGAATATTCTTTAAACAACAGCAAGTTTTTTATTGCAGAAAGTAATAAACTAGAGTCTAGCGCAGAATCTCTCTATGCACCATATAGTTACACATTTATCTCACAGCCCAAAGCAAAGATTTAAAAATCTACAGTGATTTTTTTCCCAAGCAATCATTACTGCCTTTTTATACCCTTCTTTCTATGCCTTTCTGCACAAGATGAATCAAAATAGGTTTCTGTGTAATTATACAAATGACATTTAGGGGACACTGTCAAAAAGAAGGAAAAAAGATTCTGAAGAACAAGCCTTCCCTTTGTTACTGAAATCTTCAACAGTATTAGTCACCACTCCTGCTCTTTTGCTGACTTTCGACACTTTGCTTGATCAGACAGGTGGAATTAGACTGATGGAAGTCCAGCTTTCCAAGGCTCTGAAGAAATGCAAAGCCAATAGCAAAAGCTCATCTACACACATAGCGTATGCACGTGGGATTAGAGTGGGGCAATGCCGTGAGGTGAGAAAGAGCACAAAGAAGTAGGACTAGTGTTCACAAGGAACACATAAGTTTAAGATAATGCACCTGTGATAATACTATTTCTTACGAAATCATAATCTGTCATCAGCAGGCTGATGGCAGCACAGGTATGAAATAGCTATTTGGGATGCATGGGAAGAAGCAGTGGAAATGAATGATTTGCACTCATGTGGGGTGAAATTCACCACTGTGTGAATTTGTCCTATACAAATCCATGCATCACAGCTGAACTCTGAGAGTCAGACCGCAGACAAGGAGAACATCTGCTGACTCCCTCCTGAATCACAGACAGGCTTCCTTCTGCTGCTTCAATCCAACCAGTAGGTAAGTAAATCCAATTAGTTTAATTTCAAAACTAAAATTAAGGGTTATCTTCTCTCCAAGCGAAAATGGAACAGGAAAAGAGTAGAAAATCAATCCTACAGGGAAATCCTTGCAGAAGTGTGCACCATCAGATTCACAGTCCTCTTCTCCTGGCAGGTACTTGCAGAAGGCGATGAAACTTGATGAGATTTGCAGGGGTGAGAGTGGCATGTGCTCAGGTTTTTTGCCAGTTTCTAAGGGTGAAGTTTATTTTCAAAGAACTGCCACATCCCACTCTGCACTTTACACTATAGATGGTCTGAAATGGTGTAAGCTTCATACATAAAGGTTTCCTTCATTTTATAAACAAGATTTAATTCAGATCAGTAATAACTACTTGCTAATGATCTTTCTACTAAATCTCTAGATCTCAAATCCTCTCACTTTGTCTATCAGCCATCTCTTGGCCCAATTTGCCCCCCTGTAACGCTACCTCAACTACTTTTGCAGGAAGAAAAAGCTTGATGGCAGCAGACACTTTAAAAATTACAGATGTCATTAACAATTTCTTCCTTAACCCCAGGTCAGAAGGCCTGGCCTTACGCGTGCAAATGGCCGTGTTACTGTGGATTGCCAAAGCACGGCTGCTCAGCTGAGCCCCAGTTGTTCATCGCAGCAGATGAACTGTTCAACTGGGCTAATTCAATTGTATTTACACCTTTGTCTGTATGTTAAGAAATCTTCTTACACTTGTTAATTGCTCCTGTATGAGAACACCAGCAGAATTGACTCCACAGCTGTGTGAATGTCAGGTAAGAGACAATTCTTAAAGACAACCATTAGACGTCTGTCAGCCCAGGCTGTGCTATACCTTCATCTGAACTGCCAATGGGAAAATGCACTTACAGCTGTATGCAGAGAAAATCCAAGAACACTGTCATGGATTCTTATTTGATAAAGCAGCCTTGCAGGAGCAATATGAAAATAAGGTTAAAAAGAGGGAAGGATGACAGCCAACTAGACCGGGTGGTCTTGGAAATTAACAGCACAAATATAAAGGAGTTTGCCCCTTCTGGCCTCCTCCCAGCTACAGATCCTTAATCTAGTCTGATTTTCCTGGGGTAGCAATCTGTCAGATGCATCCTCTTCAGAACAAGATTATAAAAGAAGTGAATCATGGACATATTATTATTCCCCTCAGCGTGCGGCACTTTTTCTTTAAATACAGAAACTGTAGCATGCAGGAAATGATCCATCTATTAAAATTTGTGTCAACATCTCTCAAAACTCTTGAAGCTGTACAGTGAGTACTGCTAACCATTCTCCTGTGCCTGAAAAATCAGTATGATGACAACACTGAAATATGTTACATGTGACACTTTGGTCCTGACCTTACTTTCACTCAAGTCAACTGGCATTCTCCTTTTGATTTTGATGGGAGTGGGGCCACTGTTCCATTGTCACCTCTCTTGTACCCTCAGGCACTCTCTCCAGCAGCGCTGTCAGCTTACAGAAGCCAGGGCAATTTCAAAGTATTTTCTGATGCCCAAGGCAAACCAAGAGATGACCTTTTCTACCAGCAGAGAGCTGCTTATAGGCTGCTATTGAATATTCCACCAACTGTAATGCTCTGCTCCCAAAGATGACCTGGCTGCACTGCATACGAGATGGGTTTTTCTTTTGCTGCCCCTCTCCCCCCACAATTCCATGAATTGGCATCACAGTCTGATTCTCCTCTGCTCTGCACCTTTGTTGTTACCTTCACCTGGGACAAGCCCTATGCTTTAGCATTCTTTGGCACATTATTCAACATCAAGCTGCAAAGGACTGGACAACAAACAGAAACCCTTTCTTTGCTTGGGGATTACTTCAACAGACAGAGATTTCAGGAGAACACAGCCTGAGTGATTGTCCGTGCTTGGCCGTGAGAAGTGCACGTTTGTGCCCAAAGTTTTTTGGTCACAAAATAAGAAAACATTTGTAGCTGAAGTGACCTGATTCATTAGGTGACCTGAATTATTCAGGTTACCTGAAATACCCTGATCAATATGGTGCCTCTATATCACAACAGAAATGCAGGTGGTGTTGGTTCAATGTAATTCATGCTAAAAACCCTGAACAAAAACTTTCACTCTGGAAATTCTAAATTCTGACTAATGCAGAGATAAAATCTCTGTAGAGCACTCTGACATTAAGAGCTGAATTTCCAGGGGTGTTCAACTCTGCTGCTCTGGTGAGGGAGCAGTGCTAAGCCAACATGGTACATATAGAACTGTCAAATACGGGTTATAAATCACTGCAAATACCCTACTGTTGTTGACTGCAGAATATACAATTTGTACCAGAAAGAAAGAGGTTAATGTATTCTGGATGGAATGGTCTTCAGAGTCTGTTACACATTCTAAACATGCTCATATCTATATGACATTCAATCTAAAAGATTTTTGAAAATGGACAAATATTTTCTTAGTAATTTTCAGCAGCATTGCCAACTCTTCCAAGAACTACATTTCACTAGGAAGTTAGCTGTTATTTTTGCAGACAGGATGTCTGTGTTATCCAGTTATTTCTGTAAAGAGATGTGGCCTTTATGACTAATTTAAAGGGTTTCCCAAAGCAGATGGAGCGTTTTGAATACAGAAAAAGGGATTTACAGGAATACTGAGTTCCAAGCATTCAAATATAAAGACAAAATTGTATCTAAGGCAATACTGGGAAGAGGTGCTCTAGGCTATTGGAGGTTGTCTCTTCATCCTCACCAAATGTCACATAGTGTAAATTGACATTATTTCCTGACATAATGGATTTTTGTTCGGTTCCTCTTGCTGATGATCTGGTTCACAGAATGAAAATGTCTTGGTGAAATGGACAGAGAAAGGGAAGAGAAGAAACAGAGAATATCTTAGCTGGCTGTATTAAATTATTGTACACTACTTCCGTGTTCTACCTATGCCAGCAGACAAAAAAACTGGCTTCTGGAATCATTGATGTAATTTACTGGCAAGCACAAAAACATCTGCCACAAGCCAAAGAACTGAGGACGTCAGACTTGGGAATGAAATGCTGTGTGTATGTGTGCGTACACATATATACACAGTGGGAAGTAACAGAGAAGCAAGAAAACATGTTGGACAGGCTGAATTTGTCAAGCTTAAATTCCACGTACTTCCCTTCCCCATTCTCAGTTCTCAACTTATTAGATTTACGTTATCCTTAGCTAGCCAAGATCTACTGTCAACCTCCTATGATGTTAACCACACAACCTGGGCTCTTTCAATGCAGGGGAACATTGCCAAAGGGGATTCAGATCTGATCTTCTATTTACAGATAGATTCTCTTGCTCACTTGCTGCCCCTTTCTCTCTCCCAACTTCAAAGCTTTGGTAACTGGCCCTGGGTTAAGTGGCAGGCATCTCTGTTAGCTGTATGCTGTTGGCTTACAGAAGTACCACGTGGCCTAGTGTTAAGAGTCTGTGTCAAAGCCCTTTCTGGGGTCACGGACTAACTGTATGATCTCACACCAGTCATTTGTCTTGCCTGTCCTTCTATTAAGCCTGTCAAGAGAACTGGCTCAATAAAAGAAAAACAGGAGCTCCTTAAAAATGTATTGGCACATCTGAGTTGAACATTTTTGGGAGAAGAAGCTATAAAAAATGACTCTGCAGTGAACTTTGAAATATCAATTTGTTAAAGAGGCAGTGATTTCCCTTCCTGAACAATGCTTTTCATGGTGTGAAGCCTTGCAAAGGGAAAAAAATGTGCATTTAGAAACATTTTCAGAAGTATTTATATGAAGGACTGGGTGATGAGAAACATTTCAAAAATTATTAAGGCTGCCTAAATAGCTGTTCTCCAGCAAGCCTAAGTTACAGTTTAAATCCTGGCAATATATTTATCAATATTTTCATTCCCGGCTGCATTTCCTGACATTTATGCCAAAACAAAATTCTGTAAAAGGTCATAACAGGACTGAAGTGTTATTAAGTGTAGGATCTAACAAACAAAACAAATGACCTTCATTCACACTTGCCTGATCCTTCTGTGAACTCACAAACAATAGATCCTGACCACTTTCTCAGACTCAAAGAAATATCCATCTTGGGTGAAATCATCCATATGCAGAGAGTCAGCAGAAGCTTTAAATGCCTCTAACATACTTCAAAGCAGGACTGAATTATGGCTTAGACTCTTTGTAACTATTTTCCTTTCTTTCTTTTTACACTATTTCATTGAATACTGGCACACCATTGTGCTAAGTGGTATATTACATAGTGGAAGATGGTTTCACATAGCAGGAGACCTTGTGGCCCACACCGACAAAACAAATGAGAAGAGTGAAAGAATGTTTATTAGTTCCATTTATAAATGGAAAAATGAAGCCCAGAGAAGACAGAGTGACTTGTTCCAGATCACACCAAATATCTGCAGCAGCCAGAAACTGGACCTAGCCTTCATTACCATGCCTGGATTGCAAGGGCTATCCCTTCCTTCCACACTCCTGAGTAGCACTTGCAAAGTTAACCCAGGAAATCTGTGGGTGATGTGTGAACTGAAGCTCTCTTCTGAATCTCTGTTTGGTGGCTTTGCTGCAAGACTATCCTTGTACTTCCCTTTCCATGAGTACATTTCATTTAATTTCTCCCACACTGCATCTCAGACTTCTGGAATATTTCATAATACCACACCAAAAGCTCCCAATAGCAGCCAGAATTGCTTTTACTGCTGTTTAACACAGTACTGAATTTAAAAGGCTAATGTATATGCCTCTCTCACACATGAACACAAACTGCTGCATAGCAAAACTTTAATTTATCAAATTAAAATGCACTATAGCACAAATTTATTGTATCACTCCTCATAAATGTTTTTATGCATTTGATTTCTTTTGGTCTTTTATGGTTTTGGCAGTAGATGGAAAGCAATCAAGGTTCCATTTGAAGCAGCCGTGTAAGCGATTCTCATTTAACAGAAGACAATGAAAAATTAATCTAAAATGAGTGTAACTAAGTTTTCATAGAAACAACAAAACCACTCAGACATTATCATCTTCAACAGCTGTTTACTGTCTTCATTTACAAAATTACCTGTCAAATTTCACTATTTCCTCCAGGGAAAAAAAAAAGCCAAGCCCAAGTGCCTCTCTAAGTTAATATAATGCTCCACATGTAACAGGGATATTAGGGATCCCTTTCTTGCAATCATAATACTTAGCAGGGATGATTGAGGTGAAGTAATGTTCAACACTCCCACTCCTGCAGGTTTCAATTCTACACTTTTAACTACAGGGAAAAAATTCAAACATGGCAGATTGGTAAAAGCCTGGGTATTTTCCTTTCTCTCTCCTACTCTATGGAACATCTGTCGCCCCTTCTCAATGGGCAAAGCAACATTTGTCATTCCTGGAAAGTTGTTTACTACAAAACAATCACAACTTTCTCAGCATAAAACAAAAACACTTGAAGGAACTACAAAAAGAGCTAATAGCAGAATGGAATATTTTTCTGGTGGAAAGCTTTATTGTCTGGGGATGCATCTCCCAGTATCAGTTTGTTTCAGTGATGAATTTGCTCTGAAGAATTTGTTTAGCTGGGAGAACACATGCAGTTGATTAATACTATGCAATGTGCATGATGGGAAGGATGCCAAATGAACATCAGAAGGAAACCAAAGGGTTCAGGGAACGTGCTGCCTGGCAGTCTGATCTCCTGGCACAGAAGTTAACAGGGGATGGGCCAACCTTCTGATAATTGCAGGAGCGGTCGCTTACCCAGCAACAACAAGAAGCCAGCAGCTTAGTATCTCAGGAAAGAGACAAAGACAGAAGTAAAAAGACAAATACAAACCAGCTGAATTAATTGTCCCTCACATGCATATTCCCAGGCTGAATGCTCTCAAAGGCTGTCTCAAGTACTGTTGCTGTGCCTGACTCCAGATTTAGGAGATGGGAAGGAGTTAATTACTGAAGGGCAGCTACAGTGAGTGGGAAGCACAGCTCCTATTGACTTCCTTAATGGTGGTAAAATGTGCAAATCCTGTGGACTGTAGCTGAATTTAAATTACGATTACAAAACATAAAGCCTAAAAAAGAGGATTTATACATGAGCAGATTTAGCCGAGACACAGACTCCCTCAAGACCTACATTTTGTTTACATGCAATGCAGACTATGCCTCCTGAATGACTTTAAATCCTGATGACAATTATTTATATATCTATCCATTCTCCTAATATGGTTCTGTACCATAATTCCTGTTGCTCAATGCCTTGGGGAATATCTACTAGTTATAGGTTTATCCCTATTTTCTGGCCATTGTCCAGCAAACCACTTTCAATGTGTAAACAGTCCTGCTGCCTTCAGTGGGTCTACTCATATAATGCATAAGACCATAAGGACACGTTGCTTAAATAGATACATAATATCAACAACAATAGCAATACATTTCTCTTACTGCTTTTGGACAGAATATTTATGCACAGCTCTTGGGAGTACAGTACTATTAGCCTATTTTATGATATGCAAGCTGGGGAACAGATAAATGAAGCGACTTGCCCAAGGTCATACAGGAGTTCATCGGAGAAATGAGGACAGGAACAATAAGTGTATATTTAAATTGAGTCCTGAGGATTTTGCAGATCTCTGCCTACTATGTGAGTAAGGCTTTGAGTACTCTGACATTGTTATAAAGGAAATCAGTGAGGTTATATAGTAGGAATAAAAGCTTTTAAAAATTATTTGCAGCTACTATCATGTTAACCAGTCCAGTTTCATCTTATCCAGAAAGTGCAATGAATGTTTAATTCATGTTAAAGCTAAGCAATCACAAAACAAAGGCTTTTATATACTCCTGATCCAGCTGCAGGAATAAACTTGAACGTCTTCCATTGTCTTAAATTCCTTAACAACAATCAATATACAGTTGGATTAAATGGATCAACAATCAATATACAGTTGGATAATGGATTAAAAAACCACCCGAACATGCAGTACCATCTTTAAACAAAAAACAGTAGCTTAAAAGGTTTTGAATTGTGAAAGTGGAAAATATTTCTTCAGAAAGAGAAATGGCGACACAGCCAATAAAGCCCTCACAGCTTCCTACAAAAAGATTTCTATACACAGTCAGATCCATATGGATTTTACATTCTCTCTCAATCATATCTATGAAAGACTTTGTATACGGTCAAGCTGACCAGTGTGGGAAATGTTAACAGGAAAAATGGCTACAATCTGTATGCAGCAAAATGAACCACAGGTAGACTCAGACTACCATTCTGTCTGGCTTCCACTGGCATGTTACTGTAATAAACCTCAGCAATTTGTATCTATGTCATGTGGATCCAGGAGTAACAAAGTGAGCACTGGCTGCAATTTGCCAGCTGAATTTTTGTCATTAAAAAATGCAATGGCATCAAAATATAATGGTTTCCATCAAGCATTACAAATTTGAAAAAAAAATGTAGTGCTCAAAACTGCATGGACTTCCAGATTTCATTGTCCTTCTGGTCAAGGAGTATCACAGGGGAGGACCAGTAAGAAGTTGCTGCTGTTCCTTATGTCTTTGATGAACAAATTCTCTACAGTCTCCAAAGCTCTCAGAACAGCCACTTTTCAGCAGCATCAAATTCACTGTCAAATCGGAAAGGAAGGAAGGTGACATAATCCTGGAAAGTTACGGAGACCGTCCCAAATAAAACTGGGTATTGAAACATTATGAAGACGGACCAGGGCACCGTGAGCTCTCATTATGAGCCTCCCCTGATGTTAAATGGCCTGGGGATGGCTGTTCAAACTGCATCCTGTGCTGTTTCCCTAGACTAGTCATTTCCTTCAAGGCACAAAATTAAAGCAGTGATGGATGGACTACTCTGCTGTTTATTTGGCCCAGTTTCACAATATGGCAGTGAGGAACTGCTGAACTCCAGTTAAAACAAAGGAGGTGCAATAAAAAGTTTCTATGAACATCCTTATTGAGCTTAAAGGAAGAGTTTATTATTGCTAAGTCACATAGCAGGGAATGAAAGATGGGAATGAGGACTGTCACCTGCTTACACTAGAAAGGAACAAGAACAAACATGACTATCGATTTCACATTAACTTTGCTATTTTCAGCTGTCTCCCTTTTGCTGTTCCCTCTCCTGCCTCACACAGTGTGGACACCAGCCAGGGCATGCCAGGCAGTCAGCACGGGAGGGATCCACTGCTCCCAGAGCGTGTTCAGCACAGCCCTGCTTCCCCCGGCGGCTCCACAAGGCAGCTCCAGAGCAGGTCCCTCCATCTCCTCTCTTTACTTTCTCCATTTGAACGATACAGTTACTTCTTTGCACTTCCTCTGCTTTGACCACATAGCTCCCTGACTCTCATGCATCTCATGGATGTTGCTACCACTTTCCCTAAGCTAGATTTTAAACCATCTATTCTTTTAAGTCCTCTACTCATCATTCTCAAGTCTTCTGTCTTCTCTGTTGTCAGGCTCAAAACAGAGCTCTTTTCTTAATGCCAAGTTCTTCCCAAATCATTCTTGCTATCCCTCCCATGCCAGAGCACTGCTCAAAAGCTGGCGTACTCTCTCTATGCTGTCTATAACCATATCAGCCTTTCCTGCCTGTGTTCAGTTTGAACCAGTAACAGAAACAGCATCCCCAGAGCCCCAAATGCCCGTGTTTTCAGTCTCAACTGTGTCCTCCATGCACATTCTCAGAATCCATAGACAAATTTGCAACAGCAGGTTCCTATTATATATGCTACCATTTTACATCTCCACTTTTCTACCCCATTTTAAGAAATACTCTTTGTTTTCAGGTTCTGTTGTCAGATGTCTGGTTGGGATGGCAGCTGAAATTTCTGGAAGTACCTAAATTCCACTTTCAAAAGTGGTGGGGTAGCTCTGGGGTTTTCAAAAGCACAAGTTCCTTTCAAACTCCGATTGCTTTCAAACACATCTGCTTTCTCCCAGACAGTGGGGATTTGAGCCCCGAGAACTTCTGAAAATTCCAATAGGTGTCAGACTGTTGAAATAACTGCTTTTTTAGACTTAGGTACTACAAACTATACTCATCAAAGTATTTATGCATTGCTTCACTTGGCACTGCAAAGCCTAAGTGAAACAGATGGCCAACACAGGTTTCCGAAAGTGACTCAGATACTCAGGAGCCCAACTCACACAGGAAGTCAATACCAGTTTATCTTCTAAATGTCAAATGGCACTTTTGAAAATAGCACTTTCCATTACCAATAAGGACCTGAAACTTTGTGCTTTTTAAATGTTTACTTTGTACCAAGTAATACCCCAGGCTCCACCTGTCTGTCTTTTCATGTTCAAAGTACACCTGAATACTTGAGTAATGCAGTATTTACAGGCAGGTCACCAGCAAATCAGCTAGCTCTGCAGTGGTATAGATTTTTTCTTGTAAAGGGCATTTTTAGGCAACAAGCTTAAGGCTTGGTGAGGGGGAGAGAGCTAAAGAACATACATACTTAGAATTAGCAGCACAGCCTTCCCTTGCTTGCCACAGCTTTAGTAGTAAGGTGCAGAGCCTGCAACCACTCCACATAAGAGCAAAGTTCTTATCTTTGGGGGTTTAATCAGTGGGGGTTTAACAGAAATTTAAGCTGAATGAAGGAGGGCTGTGTTAGACAAGCCTGGATGGCCTTAATGACAACGGGTCATTAATACATGGGCACTGTTGAGGCTCCTTCTGGATCCCCTTTGACATATAATCCAGCTCTCCTATAGCACAACACTCCCAGAGCACGGACAGCTTTGTGGTCATCATTATACAGTGGCAGATACCATGACTCGGAAGAGGTTGAAACACTAAGAATTAAGAAATGTTTGGATGCTATCCCACAATGCAGCACTGTCCTGGTTTCGGCTGGGATAGAGTTAATTGTCTTCCTAGCAGCTGGTACAGCGCTGTGTTTTCAGTTCAGTAT